>OZ026530.1:21931692-23131692 GCA_964019695.1 Loripinus fragilis | reverse complement strand
TCACAAAAAATGAATTCAAATGTGAAAAACGCTTCACTTCAATGTACGTTTTATATTATTATACGTGCATCTTGTATTGTCTTGTGTCCAAACATGGTGCAGAGGACGGAGAAAAATGAATAGTTTTTTTATACATTTTTAGTTGCACCTTAAATATTTGTAATTTCAGGTTTTAATAGCTTTGAAGTAAATGAGGGTGCAAAAAGCAATAATTGAGACAATCAAGTACCATACCTGACCCAGGCTACCAATGAGAAAGTGACAAACTCATAGTTATACACCACAAACGAGCACAAAGAGGTAAGCCCTTTCCCAGCATGAGTACAGTCTTATCAGAGTCTTTGTTGTGTTCTCAAATGGGTAGCTAATGACAGACAGTGAAAAATGTAGTATTATATCAATAGGCATACGTTTTCACATCTTCAGCTAACGCTACAAGGCACACAAACATTTGCAATAGATGGTGTTTCAAACTTTTTCACTACCTTTGACCACCTTTAGGCTTAACCCATTTCATTATGATGGACTATCCCATACATCATGTAATGATGCAATGATTATGGATTAGTTCTTTTTGTACTTTTTGGCATAGCCGGTCCTAATTGGAACAAAAGGATATCAGTCTCTGGATGCTGCGTTTACCTGTATGCAGAATGAAAAGGGTTTATGAGCAAATTCTTGATGTTTCACTTGGATTCTTTGTCGTATTTTCTCCGAAAACTATTATGAAATGCAGTGTGCAAATATTCAAATAAAGTATATCATCACTCTTAAACGGTGTAGATCCAGATCTAATGGGTTCTAAATAAAGCAGCCAGACTTGTTAATTAACCTTTTTAGTTCAGGTACTTTGGCAAACAGTAAAATTGCAGATGATATGCCAGGGTCTGCATTCAACGTATGGGCACGTATGTGAAAGTCAGCTAGTTTGTAAGTGTACGCTGAATAAGTTAGAGATAAGTTTTACACACGTTACGAACACGCTATAGTACATTGCCATATGGCGAAGAGGTTCAAAACGTTGTGCATTCATACAAATTTTCAGCGTATGCGGACGTATTATGTCTATATGATATAAGTAACAGGTACCTTATGCATACGCAACAGGTACCTTATGCATACGTTAAGGCATGTTAGCACCAACGTATGCAGATGTATGATAAATTCAACAAGTGCGTTGGTGTACACTGAATATGTTAGAGTTAAATTTTAAACAGCTACAGTACGTTGGTATACGTTATCATCCAAAATTTTGTGCTGGCATATAAAATTTTCAGCGTATGCAGACGTATTGCTGAATACGTTAGGCATAAATTAGAGGTACGCAACAGGTAAGTTATGCATACGTTCAGGTATGTTAGCACCAAAGTATGCGGACGTATGAGAAATTCAGCAAGTACGTTGGTGTACGCTTAGACTGGCTCCCTGTCGTATGTTCATTGATCTAATAAGGATGTTCTGACCAAGAGAAATAATCCAAACATTGTTTTCCCATCAGAGTTGTCTTTTCTTTCAGCCCTTAGAACATACGACTGGTTAAAATAGAGAGTGGGTGTCTCAAGAATTCTTGAGACACTGTAAAGTACACTTGCTCCCAGATATATAAATAGCTACTGCTAAGAGTTTACAGATGTTAATGTTGATAGTGGTAATGATCCTTATCTAATTTAGGATCAGCAGTGAAAGGATAAGAAGGCAGAATTTTATCTGCTGCACACAGCAACACACATATATTATTATTCTGTTCATATGGCTATATGTTGTAATATTTGAATACACTATAATGTAATATTCTGCCATTCTGAATAAAGAGATTCTAAATCTGAATTATATACCTTTATAGGTATTATAATTCTTACTTCAAATTTGTTTTGTTTCAAGGCAATTTTGACATTATGGAAGAAGCCATAGGCAAGGCATTGCGTGTATTAGGATATATGGAAATTAGACCAAACCAGAAACTTGTAGTCACCCTATATTTAAGTGGAAAAGATGTTCTATTTTTCTCCCCCACGGGCAGTGGAAAAAGTTTGACATTTGAAATAGCACCTTTTGTGTTTAAGTTTTTGAGTCAGAATGACATGGAATTGTCAACAGTTATTGTCGTGTCTCCCTTGGTTGCTCTGATGCAAAATTTTATCATGCTTTTTTGTAGTCTTCAAAATCAACAAAAAAGGGTGTCAGGGCTGTGTATTTGCAAGATGTAATATCCGAAACAGATAACATTGGATGACATATCCAGTGGCAAATGTGACGTGGTCTTTGCCAGCCCGGAGTCATTACTTGGAGAATTCAGAAGTTTGCTCGTCAACTTGTCAAACAAGAAAGCGTTAAAAGCTAGTTTTGTTGATGAAGCTCATAGCTCCTTCTCAAATTATATGCATACCACAGATGCCAAACTCAAACCGAGGCTGAATGAGTACAGATGTAAATAATGGCTGCTTGAGAAATATGTACTTATATATATATGAATAATGCTTTGAAAACAATTAAAAATACCTTTTAATCTGTTAATCCTGAACTCATGTTATTTTATTATTATTATAAGAACACATTAAAATCATTTTAGATCTGAGTCTGCACTGTTTGTCTTTGTCCCACAAAAGGATGTTAGGCTTAAATTGGCAAAATAAACTTTGATAAAAATGTAACTTTTATTTTCTTGTATTGGTAATATGCATAATTAGTCGTGCCAAAACTGGTTATTTTGGTAACTATGGTATCAGAGGTTGAACTAGTTTGCTTTCTCATTCCATTCCACTCTAAATGATTTTAATGTGTTCTTATAATAATAATAAAATAACATGAGTTCAGGATTAACAGATTAAAAGGTAGTTTTAATTGTTTTCAAAGCATTATTCATATATATATATATAAGTACATATTTCTCAAGCAGCCATTGTTTACATCTGTACTCATTCAGCCTCGGTTTGAGTTTGGCATCTGTGGTATGCATATAATTTGAGAAGGAGCTATGAGCTTCATCAACAAAACTAGCTTTTAACGCTTTCTTGTTTGACAAGTTGATGAGCAAACTTCTGAATTCTCCAAGTAATGACTCCGGGCTGGCAAAGACCACGTCACATTTGCCACTGGATATGTCATCCAATGTTATCTGTTTCGGATATTACATCTTGCAAATACACAGCCCTGACACCCTTTTTTGTTGATTTTGAAGACTACAAAAAAGCATGATAAAATTTTGCATCAGAGCAACCAAGGGAGACACGACAATAACTGTTGACAATTCCATGTCATTCTGACTCAAAAACTTAAACACAAAAGGTGCTATTTCAAATGTCAAACTTTTTCCACTGCCCGTGGGGGAGAAAAATAGAACATCTTTTCCACTTAAATATAGGATGACTACAAGTTTCTGGTTTGGTCTAATTTCCATATATCCTAATACACGCAATGCCTTGCCTATGGCTTCTTCCATAATGTCAAAATTGCCTTGAAACAAAACAAATTTGAAGTAAGAATTATAATACCTATAAAGGTATATAATTCAGATTTAGAATCTCTTTATTCAGAATGGCAGAATATTACATTATAGTGTATTCAAATATTACAACATATAGCCATATGAACAGAATAATAATATATGTGTGTTGCTGTGTGCAGCAGATAAAATTCTGCCTTCTTATCCTTTCACTGCTGATCCTAAATTAGATAAGGATCATTACCACTATCAACATTGACATCTGTAAACTCTTAGCAGTAGCTATTTATATATCTGGGAGCAAGTGTACTTTACAGTGTCTCAAGAATTCTTGAGACACCCACTCTCTATTTTAACCAGTCGTATGTTCTAAGGGCTGAAAGAAAAGACAACTCTGATGGGAAAACAATGTTTGGATTATTTCTCTTGGTCAGAACATCCTTATTAAATCAATGAACATACGACAGGGAGCCAGTCTAAGCGTACACCAACGTACTTGCTGAATTTCTCATACGTCCGCATACTTTGGTGCTAACATACCTGAACGTATGCATAACTTACCTGTTGCGTACCTCTAATTTATGCCTAACGTATTCAGCAATACGTCTGCATACGCTGAAAATTTTATATGCCAGCACAAAATTTTGGATGATAACGTATACCAACGTACTGTAGCTGTTTAAAATTTATCTCTAACATATTCAGTGTACACCAACGCACTTGTTGAATTTATCATACATCTGCATACGTTGGTGCTAACATGCCTTAACGTATGCATAAGGTACTTGTTGCGTATGCATAAGGTACCTGTTACTTATATCATATAGACATAATACGTCCGCATACGCTGAAAATTTGTATGAATGCACAACGTTTTGAACCTCTTCGCCATATGGCAATGTACTATAGCGTGTTCGTAACGTGTGTAAAACTTATCTATAACTTATTCAGCGTACACTAACAAACTAGCTGACTTTCACATACGTGCCCATACGTTGAATGCAGACCCTGGCATATCATCTGCAATTTTACTGTTTGCCAAAGTACCTGAACTAAAAAGGTTAATTAACAAGTCTGGCTGCTTTATTTAGAACCCATTAGATCTGGATCTACACCGTATAAGAGTGATGATATACTTTATTTGAATATTTGTACACTGCATTTCATAATAGTTTTCGGAGAAAATACGACAAAGAATCCAAGTGAAACATCAAGAATTTGCTCATAAACCCTTTTCATTCTGCATACAGGTAAACGCAGCATCCAGAGACTGATATCCTTTTGTTCCAATTAGGACCGGCTATGCCAAAAAGTACAAAAAGAACTAATCCATAATCATTGCATCATTACATGATGTATGGGATAGTCCATCATAATGAAATGGGTTAAGCCTAAAGGTGGTCAAAGGTAGAGAAAAAGTTTGAAACACCATCTATTGCAAATGTTTGTGTGCCTTGTAGCGTTAGCTGAATATGTGAAAACGTATGCGTATTGATATAATACTACATTTTTCACTGTCTGTCATTAGCTACCCATTTGAGAACACAATAAAGACTCTGATAAGACTGTGCTCATGCTGGGAAAGGGCTTACCTCTTTGTGCTCGTTTGTGGTGTATAACTATGAGTTTGTCACTTTCCCATTGGTAGCCTGGGTCAGGTATGGTACTTGATTGTCTCAATTATTGCTTTTTGCACCCTCATTTACTTCAAAGCTATTAAAACCTGAAATTACAAATATTTAAGGTGCAACTAAAAATGTATAAAAAACTATTCATTTTTCTCCGTCCTCTGCACCATGTTTGGACACAAGACAATAAATACTAGATGCACGTATAATAATATAAAACGTACATTGAAGTGAAGCGTTTTTCACATTTGAATCCATTTTTTGTGAAGCGTAAAACCATTTGTTTAATCACCCTAAAAATTGTGGGTAGCTGAAAAAAAATAATAGAAAATCTGCATAATTGTCTTATTGCAGTGATCACAACACCTGTTAAAGAGAGACAAAACAGTTTAATGTATTTTTCTCTAAAACTTGGAATGCTTTATGACGTCATATATGTACAAACAAATGGACTTGGCAATCTATTGGTTAATCTTTTTTTGCAGTTCATTTCTAATAAAAAGAAAAGTGTTTATCAATTTTTGATGAAAGCTACCACAAAACTTCCATCTACCTTACAAATAAGAAATAAATATAATCATATTTTACACCTAACATACATGTTTTATTGGTTTTTGTTTGATTTGATTCTTAACGTCCCATCAACAATCTTTCCGTTATAAAGGGAAGGGTCTTCCTGGGTTGAACCAGTACTAAGCTAGGATTAATGCGTCCCCTCGGTATCGAGTCAAGCACACCACCAATGAGCCACTGTGCTCCATATACATACATGTATAAGGTCACATTTAAAAGCCTGCATCCAGCTTCCAATTTGTAACACTGTTTTTCAACGGTTACGTATATGCATATACTGTACACTTTGCTTAGGGAACAAGTAAATATTTCATACCCAATACTTGTTGTGAATAAGCTATCCTGACGTCAAGAAAAAACGCCTCATCTAAAAGTAAATGTGAATTTCTCTTAGACTGATTAGACTAAAGTTATGAATTTTAGTGCATTATAACATCTTATCAGTCAATCGTATCTCATAAAATCAAAATTGCTGAAATAATACTTGAGGTTGAGAAAACGACCTCGGTTTGAGAAAGGGGTCACCAGTTTCGTGCAACACAAGATTTTTGTCACATTTGCTTTGTTTCCAGACACAATCCGTTGACAAGAAAAACGCGATTGACCATTGTAAAACAGTCTCTATTTTACCAAAAATGTGTTTATAATGTTCAAACAATGTTTGCATGCGTCTGCTGAACGATAAAACATACCCCATTCACCGTTTCGCCATGCATTTCAGTAAAACTTAAACGTCATGACTTTGCAAAGTGGGTGAAAATATTTTTACGACAATTGCCGAGGAAACGCAATCTGGCACGTGTTCCAGATGGCCGTTTTAGACGACGTTAACGTAGACCTACGACTGACCATTAGGCGTTACAGCTCATCTTAAATAACGTAATTTGATGTAGGTATATTCTGTGTACATTACCTAATGTACTCCCTTATCATTTTTCCATTACTCAATGAAGATCTAATATCCAGATTTAATAGGTGATTTAGCAGTTTTCGTATCGAAAATTGGGTTGTGTCCCTTAATCAAAAAATACAGCCTGGTTTATTTGCACCAAAAGAGTATTGGCTTGATATTGCGACCATATAGTTATGCTTTTGTTTTATTAGAATGATAAAAATAGCATAAACTCTCGAGTAAGGTTATACTTTAAAAGTTGAGTTTTTACTGGCGTTAAGTATAGAATATAGTATCTACTTTCGTTGGTTCCAATAAATCTATAGCTCTACGAACCTAACAAATTGCCCCTTGTACTCACACGTTTTAATAAATAATTGAGATGTCTCATTACTTTTTGCTGGAGTTTGTAAATGATATTTCGCCATAATTTTCCATTTTGATAGCACTGCTTTGATATGAAAATCAAAGTAGCCTCCTTTATGAGAGCTGTTCGGTTATAGTTTAGATTACAGGAATTCTTTAGATTTACTGCGGAGAGAAAAGCCCTGTAGGCCTTCAATATATTTGAGATAGTGTTTGTGAAAGAATGTGTTCAAACTCTATAGTTTTCTATAAGGATGGTGCTCTTATCAAAACAAGACTTTAACCATAACACTGAAAGTAAACACAAGTTATTGTTGTTTCAAAGATGCATAGTAATGAGGCAATTCTATTTTTCTTATAAATAGGTAAAGCATGACTATTCACTTCCACGCGCATATGCAGTAATATGTGGTAGGTTCAGTATATTTATAAACTGAGACTACCTGCACGCCCAAAATCAAGGTAAACTTGCCACTGTTTGTTTACAACGATTCTCATATATCTTTGAAAGTACAATAACTAGACAATCCACTCTTCATATACTGTCCGATTTTATTAACCTGACACAGGTGCATAATTTCACTGTTAGTGCACAATATATTTTTACCTTCCGTCGACTTTCGGTATTTACCGTAAGTTTTACGAGAATTTTGCAAGTACTAACACAGATAATGAAACGTTTAGCATTGTACTACTGACTAGTCAAGTGGTTTTGGCACAGAGTTTACAACCAAAAGGTCCTGAGTTCTAGTCCAGGTAAATTCATTTTTTTTTGTAATTTACCTCTTTATTTGATTCGTTTAACTTTATTATTATAGATGCACCACAACCTCTGAGTAATGTCTTTTGGATCATTATATTCAAAAAGTTGATGCGTAACGCATACACTGAGCCAAGCTGTCGGGAACATCTACGTGCTTCAAAATAGAATAGTATACGTAATAAAACGCCTGAAACCCCTTTTTCTAGATGCGTATTTTCAATTTTGTAAATATAGTCACGCTTCAAAGTTATTTGTTTATCTATACTTGCATTTGTTATTGTTATTTTTGTAGGACCCTCACCAAGAACGTTTACCGTACGCTCGATATGTGAAGTTGAATCTCTGTGCTTTTGACATATTTTTAAAGTAATCGCAGATATTAAAAAAATCTGTTTTGCCTTAGTGCCAAGACTTGCTGCATACTTTTCTTCAGACGTTTTCCCACTGAACTTAAGTTCAAACAACTTGTATAGTGAATACATTTTAACCATATGTTTTGGCTATAATATGGAACAATATTTTCCAATAATCTCTGAAGATGTTTCGGAGTGACTGGCTCATTTTACGCGTTACGCATCAACCTTTTGAAATAGGATGATCCAAAATTTCATTCCTCAGAGGTCGTGGTACATCTATAATAAATGAAATTAAACGAGTCGAGTAAAGGTAAAAAACACACACACGTGGACTCGAACTCACGACCTTTTGGCTGTAAAATCTGTATCATAACCACTTGCCTAGTCAGTAGGACGGTACAAACCGTTTTCATTATCTGCATAAGTAATTGCAAAATTCCTGTAAAACTTACGGTAAATACCGAAAGTCGACGGAAGGTAAAAATATCTTGTGCACTAACCGTGAAATTACGCACCTGTGTCAGGTTAATAAAATCGGACAATACCATGATCTTACCAAGTTAAGATATCTGAGTGAAACAGGAAAACAACTCAACAATAAATGAGCTGCGGCATGAGATTTCATACAATGTGGCCATTTTGACAAGTGTAGACTCAGACGAGCCTGTGCAGCCCCCATTTAAGCTTAGAAACTCCAAATTGTGTTCAGTTGGTAGCTTAGCAATCATAGAATACTCAAGCGACTAGCAAAGGCTCTGATCAGACTGCGCGTATACGCAGGCTGGTCTGAGGCCTTGCTGGTAGCACATACCACATTGTTGGAAATCTCATGCACTGGTTCAAATTAATGCAACTTATGTCACTCTCATTCAAATGTCAAACACATCAAACATTCTTTCTAAAGCGATTAAAGTAAACCAATACTGTATGTGTTTACCTTTTTACTGTTTTTAAACTTGAAAGAGATATACAGAACTGATAGAGAAACGCAACACTAAGTTTAAAATCGAATTGCCCCAAATATATCATTTTCTTCAAACTTCACGGAAATGAAGTTTAGTTATTGAAACAGGGAAACAACTAAACAATAAATTTATGCAACTTTATGTCACTCTCATTAAAATATCTAACACATCAAACTTTCTTTCTAAAGCGATTAAAGTAAACCAATACTGTATGTGTTTACCTTTTTACTGTTTTTAAACTTGAAAGAGATATACCGAAATGATAGAGAAACGCAACACTAAGTTTGAAATCGAATTGCCCCAAATATATTATTTTCTTCAAACTTCATGGAAATAAAGTTTAGTTTTTGGTCAATAACAATGCGACTACATGTAATCATTAGTATGAGTTTGGGAATAAACGGACAAACTACGATTTATAACGTCGCCCCTTACAAATCTCAGGACAAAACGTTTCGTAAGAGCTGTACGAGGGTTAGTCAAAAATAACTGAGCCCTGCATCATAACATTTTAGTTTGGTATTGAAGACCATAAATGTAATTATTTTCTATAAGTATCATATGTCATCGATGTTTTGACCCTGAATAATTATCCTAGTGAAGCTTCTTTAATGGTTGCTAGGCAACTGAAGATCGTCAGTCAGATCGATGCGTTCACGATCTCAGCCACCATGAATATACAGTATGTCTTTAAAAAGCTTGCGTGCTTGATAGTTTTTTGAAAGACATGTTTGACATTTATTCGAATAACAAATATCATATTGTCTTAAAAGTTTTCATTTCACTTAGTTCATAAAGGTTAAGGTGAACATTGATTGTATGCGTTGCCTAGCAACAAAAACCACCAAAATTCCACAAATTTTCATATACACTAGAACTGTGTTGCCATGGAAACATAATAGTGAATTTAAATCAAGGAACTTAATATGTCTGAGGGTTGGTTTGTGTATGCAGTACTGTTAAAGCATTATTAGGCTAATATTTTATGGTTTCTATTAAAATTGTGTAAATTTGAATATGGGTGGGGTAAATTATAGGACGTCAGGCATGTTTAAATTTGATAAATTCTGCAATCAAACTGCCACAGCATCTATAATTTGGGTTCAGTTGGTTTCTGTTCCATGACACTGAATAGGTTCATGTTAAAGATATCCGACGATAATGAATAAAGCCTTGTTTTAACATTATTGTTTCCATAGCAACGCTTAGAATTAGATGTATCACAGCGTGAACGCACCCCTTTGACAGGTCATATTCTGTTGCCTACCAACCGTTGCATAAGTCATACCAACAGAAATAAATTAGGTGATTAAATAGATTACATATAACTACAATGAAATATAATCTAATTATATGTCCATTTTGCTTGATTCAAATGTTATGAGGTAGGGCTCAGTTATTTTTGACTAGCCCTCGTATATTTGGAAAATCCATTAAAAGTGTATTTTGGCTAGACTCAGATTGTTTGTTTGAATTTGATGTAGGGGAAAATGGATTAAAAAATATTATATGACCGTGGGGACTGTTTATTGCAGGTCATTATATAGTGGGGGGGGGGGGTATTCCTACGGAAGAAATAAAATGTTTCTTTAAGTAGCTTCTGTGCGGATGCCATTGATTCGTTTGTTTTATGAAGAACGGACTTTGTAAGTTCAAGTATCATAGTCAAGCTATACAAACCATCAAAATTACAAAAGATTGTTCTTGGGCAGAACCCATGACGTCAAAAAAGATGTTTTCATATGTTTTACGTGTTATGGTCTAGGGGCCAAACTTATATATATAAGCTATTTTGCGAGTTTGTTGCACCCCCCCCCCCCCCAGGAAGAATAACTTGGTTACTATTTTCAGTTAGGGACATGTCTTGGGGCCATGAAAACCCATGTTTTACTAAGTTTTCTGTGGTCAGCTTTCTGTAAATGGCCTGTAATCAACGTTACCCTACTAACATTGAAAATAGTAGTACTCAAAATACAAGACTAATAGGATATTTTACAAAAGTATCAATGAAATTATTTGAGCTTTAAATTGTTGATCGTGTCATAAACATTAATCGCAGACATCTGTGAGATGTATTTCTGCTTATCAGTGTAACGTACGTTACAATTTATACAAATTGCAGATAATGACTTTAGATTAATATATAAAAAAAATTAATAATGTTCCCCAACCCCAGGAAGAAAATCTTGGTTACTATTTTCAGTCAGAGACATGTCCTTGGGCCTTAGAAACCCATGTTTTTTTCAAGTTTTCTTTGGTCAGTCGTTTGTAAAAGGTCTGCAATCAATGTTACCCTAATAACATTAAAAATACCAACAAAAAGACAAGACCAATAGGATATTTTTCAATAGTATTAATGAAATTATTTGAGCTTTACACGTTTCAGCTTGACATTAATATCAATTATAAACATCTGTGATATGAACTTCTGCTCTCCAGAGTTACTTATGTTACATGTTTTATGAAATTGCAGATAATAACTTAAAAGATTGCATATCAGAATAAACCATGTTCCACAACCATAAATGTGTAATAAAGATTTCGATTGTAATGATGAATTTTCATTTTCACATATTTGAAGCAATTTATAAGTTGCAACTGGCAATAAAGTGTAGTAAAATAAATAATTCAAGATGCTTATCCCTGCTAACACACAGACGTTTTAAAAATGTTTTAAAAACGTTATAGATAACGTAACATAACGTTTTTATGGGACGTCTGAATGACGTTAAAATGGCAAGTTTTTGGTACGGCCTAAAAACGTTTCATAAAGACGTTATGGAAACGTAATATAATGTTCTTATAACGTTATCGTTTTGTCTTTTGAAAACATTATTGGAACGTTTTCCAATACATTCTGGGGATGTTTTATATTTAAATACGCAGGTAGAACCTGCAGAGTCTGCTTATTAAGCAAACATTTAAAACAAAATATATCCAACATGTTAGCAGTACATTAACAACTTTAAAGCAAGTCCAATTTCGTTATGTAAAGGAAAACACTCCTCAAAATTATCAAGACTGTGTTAGTCTTAGTTCTCAAGACCACGTGTTTAAATTGGTGGGAAAGAGCAACTGGTGGATTCGAATATAAAATATATGATAAAGATGGATACAGTGGAGTGTGTGTACAAAACGTATTTATCACAATAGCAAATTAAATTAGAATTCGAATAATGAATATGGTTTTGTTACTTAAAAACACATTTGAAAAAATGCGAAACTCAGTTGTGGTTAGTCAAGAACGTCTTTGGGACGTCAATATGACGTTTTTATTTGTTTTCTTGATAAAACACTATAAATGGCCCCTTCCGTGCAAATAAACTTGTTTCTAAATGATTTTAGACTTTGTTTTATATATCAGAACATTGTTCTAATCATTGTTTAATCTGATGCAGGCTACAACATCATTTTAGCAAGTACACATTACTGACGTGATAATAGTGTTATTAAAACGTTGCACTCGAACATTCGAGAAACATTTATATAAACAGTTCAAACGGTCTTTCAAACGACGTTTAAAAGCTTTTTTTATCAGATACCTCGATTTTTAAATTGCTACAAACGTTTTTTGTGTATCTTAGCACGATTTAAAAGAACATGCGATTTTGTCTAAATATTATAAGAAAAATAATAATCAGAGTGACGTCTTCGAAACGTTATCAAAACGTTAGGTCCGACCTAACCATTTTGGGACCTTTTGCAAACGTTACATTAACGTTATGTGTTAGCCGGGATGTAACAACCGAGTGGTCACGGGTGCTGTTTCAGTTGTCAGGATGACACCCGGGGGAAGGGGTAACTCACAAGTAACTAATCAGAAAGTTTTCTTCTCTTTATCTCTACTTCAGATCTCTAACTTCTAAATATTTACTCGGACAGCCGCACGAAGACCCTTCAGCTAGCCGCACTCCTGCTTCAATAACGGTCAGAGCTGAAAGACCTCGTGCTTGCAGACGGCGAGCTTATATACTCCAGCATCCAGCCGTCCAGCGAGCTGCTGGAAAAGTGTTGGAAAAGTGCTGGAAAATCAGCAAGGCGCTGGAAAATCAGCAAGGCGCTGATTTTCCAGCAACGCGTTGATTTTCCATGGAATTTGTGACGTCACGGCTGGATACTGTTGAAAACTGAAGCGGGTGGGGTGCTTAAATACATATTTTCAGTTCAAATTCATGGATTTGAAACATACACTACGTTAAACTTGTTTCTTCAAAATAAGATGCAGACGAATTTTCGGAAAGCTTTACTTTGTACACATGCACCGGTAAACAAATCGCTTACGTCACAATCGATAGCAGTATAAAATACATCGACTGAGCAACACGATGCTCGCCGGACAAGCTGTGAAAATATGATGCTAAAACAGGTAAATACAGACTTGACAGCACATGCATTTAGCATCACATTGTCCCAAACATGTCCGGACACAAGACCAACAGGCACAAAAATGGATTAATGCGTTTGAATACCGATTCATGGAACAACATAAAAGTGCACCCGCACCCGGCTTCACAAATAGAAACAAGAACTAGCTTTCGGAACAGCGATACTTTGGGAAACGGTTTAAGAAAGGAACACACACATGATCTCTTTACACTTTGGGTAAAAGGATCATAAGACAGTGTTCCTCAGAATATGGGTAAACACAGAAAACTTCCACTTTCGGTTTCCCAAGGTACAAAAGAGAGAGAGAGAGAGAGAGAGAGAGAGAGAGAGAGAGAGAGAGAGAGAGAGAGAGTAAATGCAACATGCACTGATATGCATTAAGATCAAAACCATGTGCAAACTACACACATCAATATAGAAGAGAGTTGAGCCTGATAAATCCCAAACACAAAAGTAGAAGGAGCTCCGTGTATCCAGATTTGGATCCAGTGGATACAAATCTGGATCCATGAGATCCAACATGGATAATTTGACTGAGAAAGATAATGGTGATGCTCATTAGCATCTACAGGCTCACAAGAATGCTGTTCATTGCATGAAAGCTAGATCTTGAGAAGGGGAGAGAGGCTCAGACTTTACACTTATAAGCGTCTCACTTGTACAGGCGTTCATATTTTATTTTCCTTCATTTACATTACACAGGGATGGGCACTGTCTGTCTTCTTATATCTCTTTCACAATGAAATTAAATATCAACCAAACAAAACGGTTTAACTACCATTCATATTTAATATCTGTCAATATATAAATAAGATAACGTAGGTAACAAAATAATGTTTTGCATAAATGGATAAAGTTAATAGAATTTGTGGAGAACAGGCTCAATATTTTGCCTTTGCCTGACTACACACAAGGCACAATTTAAGTCTACTCTCAACATGTTTTTAATAACTTAAATTGCAGACAAATTACTCTAATACACTAATATAAAAGTTGTGTATGTTTGGTTCTTTTACTTTGATATGGCCATCGGCATTTTTTTGCCAATGGTTCATGGCAATATACATGATATTTACTTCTTGATTCAAATATTGGACTGAAGATACCGTATATCAATTAAAAATTAAAAGTAAAAATATCAAATCAATATTTCCTGCATCTGGTGGCAGGGCAGAGATGATAGTGCGCGGTGCCTTCCAGAGCAGGGGCTTACTGTTGATTTTATACAGAGAAAGCCAAATCTGAAAACTAATAAAGTTCTGGTTAAGCCTTCTTTTAACAAGAGCAAATTAGTAATAGATTGTTCAGATTAGATGATTAGCTGTTTTACAAGTTAAATACCCTTTACACTAAATGTATATGTAAGATAAGTCAATAACATATGTAACAGCACACTGCCATTATTTTAGCTTAAATATATTTTTCCTGCAAGTTCTGGCTCTTTTTGCTATTAGAAGTATTTTATCAGGCTTGAAAAAACTATGTTTGCTAAAACGTGAGTATGACCAGGAAATGTCACAATCCCAGACTGCAGACCAACCAACGGTACTGTGAAAAAGAGACAGGACATTTTAGGTCTTGACTGCGTCTTGCTATACAAGTAATCTAAAATTTCTAACTCATTTTTTAAAGACTGCAAACATAATATCAACCAAAGTATTTATCAGAACAGTTCGAAGTAGCATGGTTTATACCCAAATGTACCTGATGTTTTGTAGATCTAGCCTAAACAGGTTCTCTTGTATGCTTAATACATTTAATTTTCACTGTTGGCCATTACATTTTGAAAACAAATAACAAAACAACGATGTTTCATCTGTCACAATTGCAATCTTCTCTACTTTTGTTAAGCACGATTCTTATTTGTCATATTGTAATGCTTATTATTTTATTATATTAAACAGCAATTTTGAAAGAAACTGTTTTGTTTGTTAATTAAGAAAAGTTAAGGTAAAGCCATACTCATAGACTGAAAATCATTGTATGTGGTAACACTAATTACAAAGCTATAAAGATATTTCATGGTAACATTAATTGCAAATCTTTTGTCAGTTATTGATTTTTTTTGAAAGTCCATTTTCAGGAGTTACAGCTTAAATCATAAACACGACACAACACAATTAAGCAACATGATTTGAACCTCTGAAGCTCACAGATTAAGTTGTCAAATGATTGTCAGTTGAAAAAAGGTGTCCCAACTAGCACGCAGCTATTGCCTTTCTTACATTGTTAATAATGTAGTTTTGTGTTGTTGTTTTTTGCACTGCCGGAGTTATTTGTAACAATTATACATGTTTGTATATGATCTATGAAATGAAAAGTATGAGCCTTATGGTCAGTTTGTTGGTTTCAAAGCTTTACTCAATTAGGCTTATTGTATGCAGAGCCATCCTAAAATGTGAATAATACTGCGGATAACAGCTTGTAGACAGCATTTTAGTCATAAAATGACTCATTCTTGTACCCATTTGTTAATACTAACATTGTTTGAGGGCTGTCTTGTTTACAGTGAAAGGAAAGCATTTCCATTTAATTTTAAGTGTAGTGCCATATTATTATTACAAATATTTAGTACTGTATGTTGCCAGTTACAAGTCCTAGCTAATCTCGTATATTGCACTGGTTAATACATGTAATATGATATTGTAATATAAAGACAAATCTTATATGCAACAAATCAGTTTCAGCAAACTGATATGGTTGAAAAACAGATTCATTATATGTTAGGATGGCCAGCATCCCAACTAAGGGATCGCTTTCTGCATCATGCAAATCAGAAATATTTAAACAATCAATTTTGTTTGTAAATTTGTATTAGATAAATCTTTCGTGATGTAATTTCTCAAAACATGAGACATGACCTCTAATTAACTTATGAAAGACTGGGTATACACTGAAGCTGTCAGCTGATCCAATGTGGTGAATGACAGCTGCGTGCGTAGCATGTTAACATCGTTGAATAACCTTATTAAGAGCCTTTGTCACTGAAAGACCAACCAAGACACACTTACTCTAATAGGATATTTTCCAATAGTATCAATGACCTTATTTGAGCTTTAAATGTTTGACCTAGACATATACACTAATTGCAGACATCTGTGAGATAGGTATCTACTCGCCAGCGTTACGTATGTTGCGTTTTATACAAAATTGAGATAATCACTTTTTAATTGCATATTAGAATAAAACATGTTCCCAACCTTAATTTTATAGTGTGGTCTCTATTATTATGGTAAATTACAATTTTAACATATTCACAGCTGTTTATAACTTGTTACTGTAGTGAAATAAATATTTAAAGCTGCATACTCTGTAACTATGAACAGTTATCAAAAAAAATATTTTCTTTTTAAATCATTTGTAAAAGTAGTATAAAGTTATGTTGTCACAATAAATCTAATTTCTACAGCTGAAAATTGCATGGAAAAGTGAATTATCTTATAAAAACAGGTGTATTTTCTCTTGTTTGTAATTATTTGCGTCCCTCCAATAATTCTAGACAGTTAATTTTTAACATAAATGCTGTTGTTTTGGTACTAATAATTTGTTAATTATTACGAAAAAGGTAAAATGTATACCTGAATTTTAGTATTTTTACTTTGTTCTTGAAAAATAGAAACATTATTTTTAAAATGAAAATATCAAAACTTACAGATTATGCAGCTTTAAATACGCTTATTAACATGTAACTTGTACTGGCTTACATATTTTCTATCCTGATTTTGTATGGTAACGTAATTTACAGGCCTATTATGAGTTTGACAACAGGAATCGTAATAAAACATTTAGTCCAATATTTGAATCATGAAGTAGATAATATGTTTATTGTTATGAATCATTGGTATTAAAACTTCGCAAACTGTCATATCAAAGTAACAGAATCAATCAAAATTGCAAAAGTCTTATTTGTTTTTTATTTAGAATAATTTGACTATAATTAAGTTATTTGAAAAAAGATAGAGAGTAGACTCAAATATAACTTTGTCGACAGGCTATGTCGTCAGGCTAAGGAAGAATTTGAGTCTACTTTCCACACTTTAGTGTTTTAATCTATTTATGCAAAGGACAATGCTGTTACCTACATTACCTTTTATATATTAACAGCAACAAACTTTCCATCGTCGTTGACACTGTGTATTAAGTTATTATTTTATTTCGCTGTGACATAGATGAAAGAAGACATTGTACATTCCAATGCAATGTAAATCAGGTCAGATAGAAAATATGTACGCCAGTAGAAGTATCGTGCTAATAAGCATATTTTAACGTTTATTTTGCTACCTCTATCGCCAGTTACAAGTTATATGTAGCTTTTATATGTACGAATGGACATTCGTCATTTGAATAGAGATCTTTATTACATTTTTAAGATTGGGGAACATGGTTAATTCTAACATGTAATCTATAGAGTCATAATATGCAATTTCATAAAAATGTAACATAAGTAACTCTGACCAGCACAAACACACTCCACAGATGTCTCAAATTGGTGTTTAAGTCTAGCTCAAACATGTAACGCTCAAATAATTTCATTAATACTATTTGGAAATATCCCATTAGTCTTGTATTTTGTGTTGCTATTTTTAAAGTCAGTAGGGTAACATTGATTACAGGCCATTTATAGACAACTGACCGAAGAAATCTTTGTAAATCATGGGTTTATAAGGCCACATGACATGTCCCTGACTGAAAATAGTAACCAAGTGTTTCTTCCTGCGGTTAGGGAACATGGTTCATTCTTATATGCAGTATATAAAGTCATTTTCTGCAATTTCGTAAAAAATGAAACGTACGTCACGCTGTTAAGCAAAAATATATCTCACAGATGTCTGCAATTGATGTTTACGACTAGATCAAACATTTAAAGTTCAAATAATTTCATTGATACTTTTGTAGAATATTTCATTAGTCTTGCATTTTGTATACTACCATTTTCTATGTTAGTAGGGTAACGCTGGTTACAGGCCATTTACAGAAAATTGACCGCAGAAAACTTAGTAAAACATGGGTTTCCAAGGCCCCAAGACATGTCCCTGACTGAAAATAGTGACCAAGTTTTTCTTCCTGGGGGTGCAACATAACTCAAAATTTGAGATTTGGCCCCTACACTATTACGTCAAATTTCACTGATCGTTTATTTGACGTTTTCTGACTCAAGTTTTCAGATAAAGTGCACAAAATTATTTAAGACATGTAACGTAGGAATTCCATGCAATGTAAGATAATACAGCTTTTTAAACTAGTTGCGTTTCTTTTTTCAGTTCGGTATACAATTACGGAGCACAACTCAGGCGAGTCAGCACATACTCCTATGTCCTACTGTCCTGCCAGCCAAGGCTGACGGTGACGTCATAGTTTGTTTACAAGTGTTAAATAAAATATTAAATTGTACACTTCACTTAAACTAACTCGAATCGATAGGATTAATACACAAGCGATATATCGATTCTAAGTTCCTGATAACTTTATAAACAAAACATGACGTCACTGTCACTTGTGGCTGGGAGGACAGTAGCTCAAAATATTGCTGTTTTGCGGCGAAAACCCCTGGCTGACAATGTGCATTTATGTAGATACGAGCAAACCGAAATTGGTTAAGTCGCTCAAGTGTGCATATGCAGACGTATAATCACAGTATGTAAACTGAAATAAACATCCTGTACCGTTCCTCCGCTAGCTCACGCCTTATAAACATGAATAACAGCACTCGTGCGTAACCAGTAGTCGGAAAATGCGTGTATTTAGGTACATGTTCACGTTTCGATTTATATTGTTAGCGATACAGACAATGCACGTTCGAACAAGGTAAGAAAAGCCATTTTATCTATTTCATTCCGTTTTATTCCATGATTTTAACGGTTTCCTCCTTTGCATTTTGCTTTGTTAAAAAATGACTTGCTCACAATCAGAGCCGTTCTGTGTCGAAAACGAGCTTAAATGCCAGATTGCACGGTTTAAGTGGAATTGGCAATCACATGTATACATGATTACATGGTTGTAACTGTAACAGTTACTTAGATCTATGGAAAAATGAATTTTAATAGGCGGGCCCTCGCAATTACAGCTGTACCAACAACTCTCACATCACGATTTCCGACAACTGGTTACGCACGAGTGCTGTAATTCATAATGTATAAGGCGTGAGCTAGGAGGAACGGGTACATGATGTTTATTTCAGTTTACATACTGTGATAATACTCGAATATACATCGCGTCGGTCAAACGTGTCAATTTACCGTGAAATAATTGTACTCATCGCAATCCTTTCAAGTATTTTAACGCATTATCTTTCACTCTCAAAAGTTGGACGGGTCCTATTGCTGAGTTGACTTTTTTTGGTTTAGTCAATTTTAATAGAAAACGATGTAAGGAAACAGTGATGTCCATGATCAGACGCTGCGTTCTGTTTCGTCTTATCTTGGTCAGCACTGTTTGCCTTTATTCCAGTGAAAGGCAGTTAGGCTTTTATGAGTTGAAAGTGTATACAGCTATATAAGCGTACTTTCAAACTAAATGTTTGCGAACAGCATATGAGCCGCGACATGAGATTTCCAACGATATGGTATGTGCGACCAGCAAAGCCTCAGATCAGCCTGCGCATACGCACAGTCTGATCAGTGCCTTTGCTAGTCCTTTGAGTATTCTACAACAGTTCAGCTACTGAATGAACACCATTTGGAGTTTTTAAGCTTAACAGTAGGCTGCATAAGCTCATTTGAGTCTACACTTGTCAAAATGCCACCTTGTTGGAAATCACATGTCACGGCTCATATGTACATGTTTAGCTAAAGATACGTTGGTCGCCTTATCATCAAAGACTGATCTAGGTCTTTTCTCATCCCAAAATAGAAACCAATATATACATGTATAAAACCTCGTGTGTTTCCTCAATCCATCTCAGCAACTCCTTAATGTCTTCTAATTTCCGTATATCATAATTGAGCCGTGACATGTGGTTTCCAACAATGTGGTATTTTGACAAGTGTAGACTTAGACCAGCCTGTGCAGCCCCCTATTAAGCTTAGAAACACCAAATGATGTTCAGTGAGTAGTTTAACACCCATAGATTATTCAAGCGACTAGAAAAGGTTCTGATCAGACTGCGCGTATGCGCAGGGTGATCTGAGGCTTTGCTGGTCGCACATACCACATTGTTGGAAATCTCATGTCACGGCTCATATGTACGAGGGATGTTCAAATATGAATGCAAGTAGCTTCATAACTTTCTTCACATATATGCTACGACAAAATGGCATACCTTTCTGGAAAGAACTATTTGATGCCTTAAAAATGGCTACAAACATAAAGAAACACACACTATATTTCTCGAGTTACAGAACCTTATATAAAAGACATTCCTGTATACTGAAGTTTTTCTGAAGCAAATTGCAATACACGTTTTGGTACATGTGCGGATAGTGTCATAACTTTGCAAGTTTTAGAAAAAATGGCACCAAATTTTAGATGCAAGCTTAAGTAACAATCCAAAATTTGTTTGCAGGAAAAAGTTTACATAATCCTGTTTCAATCTCGAGTAAACAGGCACGTTTGTGACGTCATTAATTTTATGATAAACGTCATTTTGAGTTATCTACTGGTGATGTAATAATGAACATCGCTGTGTCTTTTTCTTTGCGTTTTGCTGATAACATGCTAAATATATCATAAGAGAGTTTTCAAAATAGGCCGTCCTCTATTTACAGATTTAAAATACTTTAAATCATTTTTCAAGCATTTTTTCTCCTTCTTAATGACGTGATTACATGAATTAAGATATGTTCAATCTGTATAGTCCTCAAGACCAGGTGAGTAATTTTATTGTAAATAATGCCTATAGTGGTCAAACTTAAAGTTTACGTTCAAATTTAGAATTAAGTAGCAATGTTATGACCACAAAAATAAAGTATAAATTCTATAACCCCTTCACTTAAATCATTTTTGTCTTTATAAAAATGCTTTTCAGTGTTTAGAAATTACCCACTATCCATCAATAATTTGTAGCAACAACTCAGTATGAGCGATCAACATATTGTCTTTGAGTTAACACTAGTTTAAATGTTGCTTCGTGCATTTTGTTAAAGATAAGTTTAACTGAAAACTGAAAGGTGGTGTTTTGTTTACCATTTATTTGCAAACAATAGGAGACTTTAGTGAAAATGATTCGCTGTAATTTAACAAAAGCATGTCCGATTTGTGGAACTTTTACAGAATCATTATATTAGAATATGGGGATAATTCCTTAAAAATTTCAAGAAATTTCACCCCTTTATCGAAGAATTATGCGCTCGTCTTTATCACTGGTATATGTTCGAAGCGTTGAGTTTGTGAGTATACTAACATGACCCTCATTCAAAGGGCTATAGCTCAATAAGCGTACTGTATTTTTCTTCAGTTTTGGTGCATGTTTAAAGGTGACATATAGTCCTTTATAGAAACGTTTACCGTTTTGTCGTAGCATATATGTGAAGAAAGTTATGAAGCTACTTGCATTCATATTTGAACAGCCCTCGTATAAATTGTATATGAAACTGTATTACATGTACTTTTGACCCTTGTCGTGAGAAAAGCTGATTTTGATGCATGCTAAAACAAAAGCGCAGACCAGCTGACACATCTGCACAGTCTGACTAGCGACCCTTGGTGTACCCCCCCTTTACGCAGGTTACGCACGTGCGTAATAAAAATGATAACATTAAAGGGAGGTTACTTAATGTGATAAATGCGATTTTCCATTACACAAGGAACTGCTCATAAAGGAAAGAATGCGTTCCCTCTGGGAGCAAATTATTTTCTTTTAAAAAAGTTGCCATTTGTAAAGGACGCAATTGAAGAGAATCATTGCTTGATTCAGTAGTCTCCTTTTGATGTGTGTAACTTTGTCAGCCTTCTGGCTGCGTCATTGTTACTACATGCAACATTTCATTATGTAAGTTAATCTCTGTAGCTGAACAGTTTGTTTTAAACCCTACCTGATAGAGGTTGTCATGCTTTGATGACGATATAAATAACTATGAGCCGATCCAAGAAATGATGATATTTGTCAAACGCAGGCCTCAGGATAAGAATTACGGCGTGTTTGAAAATTAACTCTCTTATTTCTCAAACAAAACATTGGCGCAGCACCCATTACGCAGGATACGCACGTGCGTAATAAAAAAATAACATTCAAGGAAGGTCACTTTATGTGATAAAAAGTAATTTTCCATGCTTATAACGAAAAGAAACCGCTCCCTATGGGAGCAAATTTATTTCTTTAAGAAAAGTTCCCATTTTGAAAAGGGACGTAACTGTAGAGAATCATTGCTTGATACAGTAGTCTTTCTTTGATGATGTGCGTAACTTTTTCAGCGTTCTGGCTACGCCTTTGAAAGTGATTGGAAATAAAGAAAGCGTATTTAAGGAAACTGCGCCTGATAAAAAATCTAAACCAATCCGACTTGTCTAGGTATATAGACCAGCTACAGTAGATTCAAGAGAAAAAAAAAACCATAATTGTTTAGTAAGCGAGCATAAATCGCGCCACCATTTGACTGCGTGAGTATACTGGTCATTCTGCATAAATGTAATGTATTTAAACCCCTTTCTCTTGTCACGGCGTATTTACTGACACACGTGACATAGTTAAAATCTAATATATATGTTTTTCATAAATTTTACAAACGGCTGGAGCTTAGCAATATTATAAACGATCGGAGCACGTACTGCAATGAAGATTTCAAACAAAGTAAGTTGCATTACTGTGCACGCCACATGTATTGATCTGTATATAGTACTCCGCCACTGACCCAGATAAGAACACGTTGTATGCTTAAAATCATGATTACTTTCTTATCCATTTTGTTTGAACATGTATTTTGGTGGATCAAAACAACCGTACCATCGAGACGGTACTTTTAAGTACACAAAATATAGATATAGGTTGAGAAATATTTACAAATAATAATGTTTTTATTACCAAGTCTTATCTGGATGTCTACATATTACAAGACTTTTTGAGTACAGTAAAGGTGGAACCTCATGAATGCGAAATTAGGACTGGTCTACCTTAGACATATGTAGTATAGTGCGTCCAGCTAACAGAGACTGGGCGTGTCAGACAGAGCGCTGTCATACACGGTCAAAAAAGACTAGTCTACAGTAAATCGGGTGTAATAGCCTATGTACGCTTTACTCGTGCAACCAACTGAAGCGCAGACGACAAGGGTGACCAACTTTATACATTAGCATGCCTGGTAAACGTTTATCTTAAGTATGCAGCTGGGGACCTGCTGCATTTCATTTTCCGGGATAGATATGTTGTGAAAGTTCTGGGGGAGAGTAGGTTTGCACATTCTTCAAATTCTATCTGTATGACAAAACTGGTTTGATTTTTAAGCCCAATACAGTAATAATAAATCACCAATTAGAATGCAGCAGGACAAGGGTTTAAGTATCTGGATCGTGAGAAAAGGGTATACAAACATGAAATTTGATCTTAGCACATAAAAGCCTCTAATAATCGCTCATTCTGACGTGTCCAGAGGGACTAGATAAGATACCTAAAAGTTGTTCAGTCGTCTTCAACTTGCATACTTTGTTTATGCGCGAAGCGAAAGCCCTGGCGAGGTCATGCATACATGCAGGCTCATCAGAGCATTCGCCACACGCCGATGTAATAAGAACAATCATCTCGTGTGCTGACAATTTATAGTATTAATTTTGCATTACGAACCATTATTTTATTTTCCAATTCAGTAATATAATTTGAATAGTTAAAATTTCGAAACATTGTCAGAGCGACTATATCTAGACTAGTCAGTCTCCTTGTTATCAAAATTAATTCGAGATGCATTTTCCTCACAATGGGCTCAAAACAACTACACAGTCCTTTGTAGACTTATAAAGTCTGATGAGATATGATTTTATTCATATAGATGTTTTTTTTTATATTATTAATATTGATGTTTTTTAACTAAATCTATCCTTCCTCTCAAATACTTTTTCTTCTTCTGCTATCTCATCAGACTTATGAACTCTACCATTGCTTATGTAAGAAATCTGTTTATGCCCCATTTGGTTTACAGTATAATAAATTGCTACTAATAGCAGGAATCCAACTATTGACCACAAGACAAGATTAATGACCCCAGTAAAAGTTTCCTCCCAACTTCAGAAAGGTGAATGATAAAATATTAATTCTTCACTTTAGGTTCTTAACTTTTAGTATGCTGAACCTGGATATACATGACAGTGTCCTGATTTGAAAACAGTGTAGATTTAGATCATTCTGTTTTCCATTGTACTTGTAAATTTCTGCTGATAAAAGTTATAATGTGAGTTAATTGGAAAATACTTGGCATGGGTTTTGGTTACTCCATTTTACTATGGATAATTTTACAAGTTTTTTTGTCGTCTGCTGATATTTTTCAGAAATTAGCATTAAAATTTCAAACATTTTCGATCCAGATCAGACGAGACATTTTGTATTATCTGATGTTTGCAAATGTTATCAACATGTGCCAAAATTTGCAAATTTAGAAAAGCGAGTTTAATGCTTCAATTTTCCATTTTGCTAGTGGCGAATTTCATTGCCTGCTGTAATACTGTGGACAACCTTTTCAAAGAGTTTGAACTGAAGTCAGGTCCGACAAAATTTTGGGCTTGATCTGAATCTGAATCGTTTGCAACTCAAATTGATGCTGATTTGTTGTTGTTGTTGTTGTTGATGATGATGATGATGATGATGATGATGATGATGATGATGATGGTGATGATGATGATGATGATGAAAAAAGTCATTTATTGAAAGTACAGCAGAAGTGACAAAAACATCTGCAACGTGTTTAACATGGATAGCTCTACGGTGCAGTTTGAAGGATCTGTAGAGCCTTATTAAATCTGCTAACATTAAACTTTAATTAAGACTTTTCATATTGAATGTTGGTACATGTAACATCTCTCAGATTGGTGAATTATTTCATACACATGGGATTTTCCATTCCACACTTAGGGGTTTGGCCTAAGTTATGTGTTTTGTCCCTGAAGATTGTTTATCTTAAGGCCCTGTCACACTAAAACGTTTTAGTCAACGTATGCTGACATATGAAAAATATATTCAGTGTGCTGACATACGCTAAAATCGTATTAAAAAAGTCTGAAAAAGTCTTTCTCTGAACTTATAAAAGGCGTATGCTAAACGAACATAGAATATGTGTCTAGCTTATGAGTAACATGTTCATAACTTATTCCTGACATAACATAACATAAACTTGTGCTAGCATATAACAGCATATGCCCAGCGTATCACTAGCGTTCTTCACTTATGAGAAACTTATGCACAACGATCGTCTAACTTGAATTGTACATGTAATGTGCGTTAATGTATGCATATCGTACATGTAGCGTACATCTAACTTATGTCTAATGTATAAGCATGTACACAATTTTGGGACCCATTCGCAGAATGACATTACCTATACCAACGTACTGTAGTGTGTTCGTAACATTTTTAAAACCTATCTCTAACATATTCAGCGTACACAATGTACTTGCTGAATTTCTCATACGTCCGCATACGTTGGTACTAACGTACCTTAACGTATGCATAACTTACCAGTCGCGTACCTCTAAATTGTGCCTAACGTATAAGCAATATGTCTGCATACGCTGAAGATTTTATATGCAAGGACAACATTTTTGGTGATAAGGTATACCAACGTACTGTAGCTGTTTAAAATTTATCTCTAACATATTCAGTGTACATTGAATTTCTCATAGATCTGCATACGTTGGTGCTAACTAATATGAAATGCAGTGTGCAGATATCTAACTTCTGTCATATAGATGCAATACGTCCGCATACGCTGAACATATGGCAATGTACTATAGTATGTTCGTAACATGTGTAAATCTTATCTCTAACTTATTCATACTAGCTGACTTTCACATACGTGCCCATACGTTGGTGCTATACATCGTAGTGCGACAGGGCCTTAAATATGCAAATAGTGCAGACCCTTGGGAAATGCATTTGGCATATCATCTGCAATTTTACTGTATGCCAAAGGTTAATTAACAAGTCTGGCTGGTTTATTTAGAGCCCGTCTGATCTGGATCTACAGCGTTTAACAGTGATGATATACTTTATTTGAATATTTGCACACTGCATTTCATATTAGTTTTCGGAGAAAATACGACAAAGAATTCAAGTGAAATATCAGACTTTGCTCATAACCCCTTTTCATTCTGCAAACAGGTAAAAAGCAGCATCCAGAGACTGATATGCATCCTTTTATTCCAATTAGGACCAACTATGCCAGAAAGTACAAAAAGAACTAATCCATAATCATCGCATCAATACATGATGTATGGGATAGTCCATCATAATGAAATGGGTTAAGCCTAAAGGATGTGAAAAAGTTTGAAACACCATGATCTATTGCAAATGTTTGTGTCCCTTGCAGCGTTAACTGAAGATGTGAAAACTTATGCGCATTGATATAATACTACATTTTTTCACTGTCTGCCATTAGCTACCCATTTGAGAACACAGCAAAGACTCTGATAAGACTGTGCTCATGCCCAAAGGCCTAGAACTATTCAAATAGTGCTTTCGTTTTTATTTTTAAATAAACATAATTTTTAACATATTATTCCTACTTTGTAGCTATCTATAGGCTGGTGCTAAGTCATAGAACTCCACTGAAGGCAAATACATTAATAGACTAGCCATGAACATTACCATTCAACAAAGAAAAAATATCATTACAATTTTTTGCTTGTATTAATGACAACACTTTTATTAGTAGACTTGTAGCTAGTCTTATGCCCAAACTGAGCCGAGTCTTTGCTTGGCATGAAAATTTTTGCGGTATTATTTAAATTTGATAGAATTTAACCTCAGAACTACTTTTAGCCAATTTTCACAGAATACTCATACATAACTGCTGGTTTGGCTGTGATATGGCTGGCTTTTCTGGGACCTCACTTGGTAATTTTGCATGTTTTTTTGTCGTCTGCTGATATTTTCTTACACAGATATTTTTTTTAAAGTCAGAAATACCACCAGAGTGTCAAACAGTTTGGACCCAGATTAGGGCCGACAAATGTCGTGACCAGAGTTATTATATTGGTGTGGATTGCCAAATAGAACTTAATCAAAGTTACTTCTGTTTTGCCAAAAGTGTAATTGAAATAAATGCAGCCCTTATACAATTTTATGACCCTATCTTGTATCTGGTCAGTGGCCAGCAATAAATCACCTGATGTTAGTGAGATAAGTTAATTGATCTACTAAGCACCATGATGAAGTTATGTCTGTTAAGGAGCTGGAACACATTTGTGAATGCTTTGAAGTCTGTAGTAACCTGAATTCCTCCAACCAGCATGCCAGAGTTCATAAGTCGTAGATGTTTGAGCCAGCATAAATTTAAATTCTGGACTGGAATACGGCAAAAGATAAGATGTGGAATGGTATTGGTTGGTATGGATTCATAGGCGTAATAACAACATCTACGACTGATATAAGTCTAAGTCCTTTGCAAAGCCCCTACTTTTACCAAAATTCTCTGAGAGTGTCTAACAGTTCACCATCAGCCTATCTAATCAATTTGTCATGCTTGCTGCAGACCACAATTATTTCCAGGAGAAAATGTCTAAGTGGGCAGTTTATGGCCAGTTATACAATATGGGTCATGTCAATAGAAAAGGTGTGAACAAAAAAAGCTCAGACTAGTATGCATATCCATACAGTACGATAATACCTTGGAAATTCTATTATGGAAATACTCTGGAAAGTTTTAGCTGATTTAAACGTCTGCTACACACAAAATGTAGACAATTTAGCCATTCTCTGAAACTGAGCAAGCTGGCCTGCCTGTTTGCAAACAGCTTTTCTCTCGTCAAGGCCCATCATGATGCCACTTTAGTGGTGTTTTGATGAAGTTTCTTCTCACTGACTGTATACTGAATAGCCCCAATCTGATACTCTGTTCAGACTACAAATGCTCTGGCTGACCAGAGTCTTCACTTGGCACTTTGAATAATAAATGTACGGTTCAAATCATGAAACCCGTATGTCCAGTGTTTTTGCAAGTGGGACTTTTGTCAGGCGCGTTCAAAAATTACGTTGCAAACCGCTTGGACCAAGATCATGTCCCTGCAGCAGAACCTTGGGACCTAATTTGGACTCATTATGTTCGGCATTCTTCGAAAAAGTTAAACCATGAATTTTATAAAAAGGGATTGAACAATTGAATCCTCTTTTTACACCAAAAAGGCTTAAATTGAGGGGGTAAAAAGCTTCAAAAACAGCTACATTTTTTCAACTTTCAATTTTTTCAAGAAAATAACCCTCTAAATCCATGTTTTAGAATCGCTATCCTGTTGGAGACTGCTTCCAAAGTGGTACATGTACCACTTTGATATTCAACAATTTTAATCCTGGCTGCTCTATTATTCGAATGCAAAGTGGAACGTATACCACCATACAATGTTACGTCTGACAGGATGACTGCTTTAGAAATTTAAACTAACTGAACTGACTCTAAAGTGGTACATGTACCACATTGATATGCAGTGATTGTAGTTCTGACTGCCCTATCATTTGAATGCAAAGTGGTACGTATACGTCTAACAGGACGTCTAACAGGACGACTTCTTTGGAGATTTAATCTGACTGAACTGACTCTAAAGTGGTACATGCACCATATTGATATGCAGTGATTGTAGTTCTGACTGCCCTATCATTTGAATGCAAAGTGGTACGTATACCGCACAAAGTTACGTCTGACAGGACGACTGCTTTTGAAATTTAATCTGACTGAACTGATTCTAAAGTGGTACATGTACCACATTGATATGCAGTGATTGTACTTCTGACTGCCCTATCATTTGAATGCAAAGTGGTACGTATACCACCCCCCGCACAAAGTTGCGTCTGACAGAATGGCTGATTTAGAAATTTACTGAACTGACTCTAAAGTGGTACATGTACCACATTGATATGCAGTGATTGTACTTCTGACTGCTCTATCATTTGAATGCAAAGTGGTACGTATACCACCCCGCACAAAGTTACGTCTAACAGAATGGCTTATTTAGAGATTGAAACGAACTGAACTGACTCTAAAGCGGTACATGTATCACATTGATATGCAGTGATTGTAGTTCTGACTGCTCTATTATATGAATGAAAAGTGGTACGTATACCACCCCCACAGAATTAACAGAATTGCGTCTGACAGGATGGCTGCTTTAGAAATTTAATCTAACTGTACTGACTCTAAAGTGGCACATGTACCACATTGATATGCAGTGATTGCAGTTCAGACTGCTCTATCATTTGAATGCAAAGTGGTACGTATACCACCCGCATAAAGTTACGTCTAAGGGGGTGGCTAACTAAAATAAACTTTAACTGCACTGACTCCAAAGTGGTACATATACCACCCGCACAAAATTACGTCTGAAAGGACGGCTGCTTAAGAATTGATTTTTACTGCACTGACTTTGAAGTGGTTCTAAAGCAACCATCATTATAGAATTGTGCATAGGTTGTAGAGGACACAGGATCCAGAAATGTCAAAAATAAGCATTTTAGTAAGCTCCCTTTTAGCAGAATTATCACTTGTTTTATTTGATAGTACTTAGCATGGGTAGTATAAAACTGGATATTGTTCAAAATGGGGTTCAATGACTCACCTACTGCAATGGTACTATGGTAGAAATTAACATCAGCTGTATTACCAATTATTGCTTAAACAAAGTATGATCTTATGAATGCGTTTGCTGCTATTAACATTTTGCTCTTCCCTCCAAGATTTTAATATAAACTTGTAAAATCTATTCTATGGTAATCGAATTCCACCTGGTCAAAATTGGTCTAAACTTTTTCAGTCTGTTGAAGTCTTATAAACAGGGTGGGTAGTCACGTGGTTTCTGTTAGGATACACTGTACGGAAAAATGGCTGACTTCTTTCCATACCGATGTTTTAAGTAAAAGTAAGTAGATATTTCTGCGTGTTTTTTTCATCTTTACACAGAAAGTTATACACCATTTTCCAGCCCCCATTTTCCCCAATCTAACGATGCCAGGATATCCTCATAAAGCTTCTTACTTTGAGTACAGACTCTGTCACAAAATTTTTAGCGACGAAGATCGGGCCTGAATTTGGAAATGAGCTGTACGGACAACATTTGTGACAGAGTTAGTACTCAAAGTAAGAAGCTTAAAGATGCTATCCTGGTAGCGTTTGATAGGGGAAAATGTGGGCTGGAAAATGGTGTAAAACTTTCTGGGTATAGATGACAAAACATAGAGAAATCTACCTACATTCGATCAGAATGTCCGTACAGTGTATTCGAACATCCGTACAGTGTATCCAAGCAAAAACCACGTGACTTCCCACCCTGATAAAGTAAAACTGGGATCATAAATATATATATGAGGATCTGGATGGGGGTCTGGTATTCACTATCATTAAAAATTTAGCCCATTATTCATCTCATTAAAATTTTGGGTTATTCCTTAAAATAAGACCAATTATTCATTAAAGGTAAGAAAGGTGGCAAAGAAATCTGATTATTCACAATTCATTAATTTTTTCTTCAACTCATTAAAAAATAGGATTATTCATTATTTTTTAGGCCCTAATTATTCACTACTCATTATTTTTTTGTCTCATTATTCACTATTCATTATAAAAAAGAGCCATTATTCACTAATCATTATACCCATCCAGACCCTCATATATGTACAGTCTACTCTCGATACCTCGAATTTCAAGGGACTGAGCATAATATGTCGAGTTATCAGTAGTTCGAGGTAACCAAATCATGACGTATAGCCACCATTTTGAGGCGAAATAATTCACGTTCAACTCGCCCATTAATAGATTGTATGAGGAGCTTTACGTTAATAAACTGCGGGATGAATTGACCCAAGAATCAATTGACATTTGGAATTCAAACACAAAAAAGAAAGAATAAAAAAGGGATAAATAGAATCGTTTCTCAGGAACCACTGCAGTCCCAACATTATGACTATTTTTTCACTTTCTAAGACAACATAAAATAAAAATAGCATTTTCAGTTCTAACTGGTCCCGCGGTCGCAGGTTTTACCCTTTCGTACGTCCTCATATTTTTAAGCCCCAACAGTGTATTGTACATGCACGTTTATATTTTCGTCAGCTTGATGTGCATATGCCTTCCCAATCTATTTTTGTCATGACATGACCAATGTCCAAAAATAGCCTTACACGCACAACTGTCCAGTGCCTGAAATAAAACGCTGCATCTGTTTTCAAAATAAAAAATTGGCCCTAGAAACAATTAAATTATACGTTGGCCTTATTTAAAACGAGCAGTCATCGGACAGGCTTAACTAAAATACATGTGTCACACACGTGGACCAAGTGATCAAACATTTTGTGGTTTTAATGGGGATAATTAACGTTAAAAGCGGTGGATTATTTGGAGACAGGTAATTTCTTATGGAATGGAATCAAGTTAGGCGTTGTAAAATACACTTAAATTGATCAGCGGGACCAGTTTTTCGTAACGAGTTATCAGTTTTATTGACTTAGCCGTTGTCGAGATAAACGCTGTGGAATTGCAATAATATATAGGGAATAATACCAGGACCAGGCCGTCTGGTCGAGATAAGTGATAGTATTGAGTTATGCACTGTTGAGTTAACGAGAGTCGACTGCCAGATTCATTGGAATTCAGCATGTAAAAATTGTCTTGCCATGTAAAACCCATCATTGTGAATGATTTTCCACCCCCATTTAAACAGGAATGCTGGGGTTTAAATAACGTGTATATAGCACATTAACTTTCTAAAGCTTACATTGCTTTAGAAAATGATAAGTAGTATTAAAATAAGGGCTATCAGTTGCATTAATCAAACAATGAAAGTGATGTTAGAGTTGGGCTGAAATCATATTTAATAGCTAGAATAAAGTCAGATGTCACCTTCTGTTTTTTTTAAATACATGCACAATTAGATGTGCGCAAACAATTTGATTAATGGAACCCAATTTGTTTAATGGAACCGCTATCTTTTATAGCATAAATGATAATCATATACAGCATTTTAATTCATATATTTATAAAACCTTGATGCTACTTGGATTGCCAGCAAACGTCTTCTTTCTACAAATGACGCTGCCACCAATCCAGCTCTTTCATCGTAAAATGCAATAATAAATTCATGGGAGGGACTTCCTACAATGCAGAAGCGGGACTCGATTCATGTAAGAAGCAGCGTGTTCTCTTATTTTGATATCAACTGCTCGCATTTAAAGAGGTGTTTCGAAAATCAGAGAATGCTACGTATTCGATTGGCCATTAATCTAGCTTTGCTGTCGATCGTTTTTAGCCAGATGAGTGTGTCCGAAATTCGGCTCAAGGCGGACGCAACAACGTGTGTTTTGATGTCAACATTTAAATTATGACACAATAATGTTTGAAATCTCACCACTATCAAGAGTTCTTTTTGAATCACAGGGATTGGGCATCTTTAAACGTTGATGTATCAGCATATATCACATTTTTTAGTGTTTATTTACTCTATTTGTTTGTTTGATTTGATTCTTTACGTCCCATCAACAATCTTTCAGTTAAACAGGGACGGGTCTTCCTGGGTTGAACCAGTACTAAGCTAGGATAAATGTGTCTTGCTCAAGGACCACAACACAAAGACGCCGGTGAGAAAACTATATTTTAATGTGTGGATAGGACTCCAATATGAGCGACCTTGGCTGAGAAGTTAAAGGTCAACATTGACCTTTGAAACTTATTAATAGCCATTGATAAGGTTTAATATATCATGTGAGAATAATGACTTTGGCTTCAACGATATTAAAAAAAAAAACTTTTCAAAAATATCCCTTTTAAATGCATTAGGAAGCAAAATTTGATCTTGACGTTAAGTAGGTCAAGGTCAACTTAGAATCAACATTTGAACAAACTTGGTAGGCCCCACATCCCCAATGCTACATACCAAGTCCCAAGGTCACCGTCCTTCTGGTTCTGGAGAAGAATTTAAAGGGTTTTTACCATATATGGGCGTGGCGGTCATCCTGGTCATATGACCAAAATATTTTGTATAAATTTTGGCTAACTTATCATAAGGAGTCTTTACATGAAATTTGAGTTCAATTGGGCCAATGGTTTGTGAGAAAACTATGTTTTAATATATTGATGGGACTCCAATATGAGCGACTTAGCTGGAAGGTCAAAGGTCAACCTTGACCTTTGGAACTTATTTAAAGCCATTGACTCATTAGGTTAAACATATCAAGTGGGAATGATAACTAAGGCTTCTACAGTTTTCAAAAATCAACTTTTCACAAAATTTCCAATTCAAATGCATTAGAAAGCAAATTTGACCTTGACGTTAAGTAGGTCAAGGTCAACCTAGGATCATCATTTGAACAAACTTGTTAGGCCTCACATCCCCGATGCCACATACCAAGTCCCGAGGTCATCAGCCTTCTGGTTCTGGAAAAGAAGATTTTTGAAGTTTTTTTTTACATATATGGGCGTGGCGGCCATCTTGGTAATGTGACCAAAACAATTTGAACAAACTTTCGTTCCCCTATCCTAAAGAGTCTCCATATGAAATTTGAGTTTGATTGGCCCAGTGGTTTCAGAGGAGAAGATATTTGAAATTGTGGACGGTTGGACGAAGGATGGACACAGGAGGGACTGGTATACTATTAGCTCAACCATGAGCCTTCGGCTCAGGTGAGCTAAAAATATAGAACATAACGCACAGTTCATACCAATGTGTTTTTTGAATTCATCATTCAACAGATCTGCCTACAAAACCTAATAGATGATAAGCATGCCACATAATAAGATACAGTGAAATGGAAATTGTCTGGTGCTTCAATATTTTACTAACTTGGTTAGCTATTTTTAAGTTGTCAACCAATTTACTTTGATGATTAGTTTTAATTATTATAAGTTTTTCAAAAGTGTCATCTTCTAGGGAACATAATTAAATTTGGCTTAAAACTGGTGTTACCGTTGCGCAAGCATTGCTTAGAAATGCTTGTGATTTGATTGAAAAAAAAACACACTTGCAGCTAACTATCATTTAGCCATTCCACTAAATATGTATTTAAGTGTCATAATCTTAATCCAGCTTGGACACATATACAGGCAGCTATTTAGAGGGCCATACGTCTATTTCACAAGCGCAAGCTATATTCTATAACAAAATATTTTAACACCTTTGAGAAGTCTTTTTATGGCATGGATTTGAGAATTTACCTGTGAAATCAGCTAAGCATGCCAGTAAATGAATGCTATCAGAGTGAACTTTAGGAAAGAAATGTACCTTATACCATATTAAAACATCTTTTGTAGCATTTTAAAACAATATTTTAATTTCATGATGCATGTTCATCTCAAATATCTGAATAACATTTATATTTATTTTGAAAGTATCTAAATCTTTATAAACTTTACCTTTATTCATTTATTGTCCACAAAAGTCAATATTGTTTTTTTATATCTTAATATATTCCCAGTGTACCTTTTCTCGTTCATCTGAATTAAAATAATACCACAAGTCATCCATCAATTATCAGTTTCTAGTCGTAAGCAAATTTTCTTAAGTAAATAGCCAAATGTATTAAAAAAGTATTTGAAAGTAACTATAATTACAGCTAAAATATTTTCAGTAATGATTACAATTACATTACATGTATTTTAGACAAATCATGATTAAAATTACATATGATTACTTTGAAAATTGTATTTAATTACAGATAATTACAATTACTAATTATGATTACCCCAGGTCTGGTTGGCACAACCGGGGGTCTTCCTGGTCAATATTAGTGGTATCATAAGAAATATGAATAATCATGGCATGCCCTGGAGGGACTTCTCAGAAAGTTCTTTCAAATGCCTCTTGTCAAAAGAAACATGAAAATATATGGTTTATGGGCAGGGATCTAAGCAGTTTCCAAGATACTAAGCCCTTTTATGAAGTAAATGAGGTGAGGCATGTGTGGGCACATCCGGGGGACTTCATGATCAATATTACTGAATTCTTTGGGTCATAACATATGTGAATATATATGGTTTAGGGGTGGAAATCTGAATGGTTTCTGAGATATTAGGACATAAAAATAGTTAGACCTGGGCATGCAATCTGGTCAGCCCTTGAGCCCAGGTTTTCATATTTCAAAACTTTCTTTAAAAAAAAATCTATATATCAATATTTATCATATAAAAACAAAACAACCGCTTGGTGAGAAATAGTCCAAACAAATTTTGGCAGTTTGTTCTACACTTTTCCCTTTATGCCACATGATGATCAGAAAAAAAAATGTTTTGACCTTTTTGACAGGGCTGAGGGAAAAACATGTATCTTAGCTCTTTACTCTTTTGTATGTGGTATTTTCGTGTGTTTTGGTCACTTTCATTTATGGTGTCCTGGGCTTGATTGTATCTATTCCTGTTCTTTGCCCCCATTCTTTATAGTCCACAGAATAGCATCTAAGTCAGTTTTTTGATTTTATGCTAGAATGATACATGTACATGTATGTGTGGTAAATAGCTTCTCAAGTCTTGTTTAGCTGATGTACATGTAATTTCTTGATATTTTAATGGATTAGTCTTTTTTGTGAAAGCTTAAATGTTAGGTCCAAATTCACCAATTTACTTTTTTTGTATACTGGTCAGGCTTTATTTGACTGTTGAACTGTGGGAATGAACGCAAGAATGGAAACATAGAATAACAATAAAGATACAGATGAGATGTCATAGAAATACAGCATCTCATCTGACAAAACAGGAAAACAAAGGGTCTGTGTTAGTTCAGTGCGGAGTGAAGATTCGAATGAGACGCGTGCACGTTTGCTGCGTCTCATCCGTGTCTTCACTGTCTATACAAAATCTAGATATACATTGAGGATCATTAGTGTTATCAAGCTCGTGTCAAAAGTCTGCTAGTTATACAGGCTTATCTTTAAATAAGCCCGCAATTTAGCAGACATGCGTTTTTAAAACTGAGTCCGTTCTTAAGAGCCTTTTCGAAACGAAACAAAAGGCCCTTGGTTGAGGGTCTAGATGGGGTATAATGATTAGTGAATAATGGCCCTTTTTTATAATGAATAGTGAATAATGAGCCAAAAAATAATGAATAGTGAATATAGGCCTTGAGCTGGCTATAGACCCCCCTCCCCCCCCAGGGGGAATTTTGTACACTATGATTTTCTAAAACTACATTATATAAGACACAAAATAAAAGATGTTAGCCCTCTGAGAGTGGCAGCGTTAACGTGTAACAGCACGTTATATACGTTACCCCCCAAAATAGCATTGAACATCCCTGATAATGTCTCAACCATGACATGTTAGTACATATTTGCATGCTGACACAGGTTTATGAACTTCTTATAACACAGTTACATATTTTTAGTATTAATTTTATAAATGTCTTGAGTAATTACCGTTTTATACGTTACTTAGTGTTTCCTGCGTTATTTCCGAGTATCAGTATGGTATTTATTGACTTTACGTGTATTACATCTGTCACAGAATATAGTAAATCGATAAGGCTGCTACTTAAATGATTTTAAGTTCTTTATTATGGTCTCTTACACTATTTTTCAGGTCCATGTTATGTATGTTACCTTCAAAATAGCATTAAACATTTAAATTAATGTCTTTAACAAGCCCTGTTTATACTTATTTGCATGCTTGCACAGGTTAATGTACTTCTTTTAACATGGTTTACCTATTTTAAGTATTCATTTAGTAAATGCCTTGAGCTTTAACTGTTATGTGTGTTACCAAATGATACATAAGTTATTCTGAGTATCTGTATAGAAGCTGTTGACTATACGTGTATAAAGTCTGTCAGAAAATTTAGAAAATTTATAAGGCTGTGATAAATTGAAGTTCCTTATTAATTTATGGTGACTTAAACTAATAATATAATGTGATCTATCAACCTTCACTGTTTGCTCACACAAACAGTATAGATACCATGCATTTAAATCGGAAGTTCTGAAAGACAGTCACTGTGAAACAGCTCAGTTCTGGGCAAGGTATATCGATATGATTCAGATGGTGTTGACACTGGTTAGGGCTACAAGGAAAACAACTTTGAATTGCATGTCATCTCTATCTGTATGCCTTGTTCCCAATGTCCATTGCAAACGATCACAACAACTACGCACAATATGTACCTGTGTAACTGATTACACTCATAAAAATGATACATATCGCAAATACAAAGAGCTTCTCGAACAAAATGTGTTTAGTGTGTCACAACCATTGGTTTTTTGCTTGAGAAATGCTTTTGACATGACTATCAGGCAAACAATAAAGAGTTATTACAGGCTTCAGCAACTAGAACTACGCTTCGTACTACAGATGGAATGGTGTATTACTCATCACATCAGAGCTCAATACATTGAAACAACTCTTCAATGCACTGAATTGAAATATTCAATCTGCTCAGATGCAAAGTAGAATGAGTACTAGAGGCAGTTTCAGGCTTCACCAATCCTTTTAGTTCTAGTTTTGAAGACAATGAACTGTACTTTTTGTCTTTGGGTGTGCCCGCTAATAAGCGTGGCATAGCTAAGGATCTTATTGAGGCTGATGACATTGGCAGGAAGGCTGTTGCAGACTTCATTGACTCACTTTTAGTAAAAAAATATGTCTTTCGCATCCCCCATAAAATGCTGCAATCTACATGTAATAAAGTTTTGATGCTTGTGAGGCCAAGCAAGAAGAAATTGCCCAATTTATAAAACGTAAACAGCCAGATGAGAGCTTAAAGGAGTGTCTTTGGTAAGCATGACCTACTTGCTATTGGACATAATGTTGACCTTGATTTGACACTGCCGTTCCTTCTGGGACCTGTACCATGGTCACTGTCAACTCCTCATAGAATTTCCACCAAAACTGACCAGTCCAAACTTCAGCATGGCTTGCAATCACACATTGAACCAACATTAGATTGGTCATGTAGTGCTGCACATAACGTTGATGTTAATGCCGTAACTACAGAGCATAATAGCTTTTCCTGTCACCTTCATGGATCTGATGGCACCAGTATTCAACCAGGCACTAAAGGCAGGGCATGTTGGTTTTGTCACTGATACATATATACAATGTAAAAGCAGCACTCTATAAAGTCTTACAAACATTCTCGCAGAGGATAACCTGGGTGTTTTGTTCAACAATGATGTATGCAACAAAAGGTGCACCTTCTGAATGTCAACGGCATTGGCCAGAATATGGGGGAAGAGATCTACAGTCATACACTGTTTAACAGATAGTGACACTACCAATATGTTAGTACCACGAAAGGTTATTCCTATCAAACTGATAGAGAACCCCTCCCCCACTAGTTAATCAACATTCTAAGAAGGGTAGGAAAACAAATAAAGAATTGCTCTAGGCACTCATCAGTGATATTAAGCCCTAACATGTGCTATTTATGTAATTGTGAATAAGCTGCAGTATGACATGTTTCTGAAAAAGTACCAAAGCCATACTCATATACTGACTATTTCAACTGGCATGACCATGAGCTTACCTCCACCCTGCTTTTCTGTCCTTAAGATGTACATACAAAGATACAACTATCAAGTCTTTCCCATGAAAACAAGTGAGGCTTTCCAGATATGGACAAAATGTGTGGAAAATAAACGGGAAGGAAATCGAATACCTCTGGGTGAAAGAAATCTTGATTGTACCCTAACAAAAGAGCCACAGAATTATATTTCACATTTTGTGTGATATGGGGTTACCATGTTCAAAACTCAACAACTCAAACCTTATAAAAGATAGAAACATAATATTTGCATTTTCCAAAAGGTTCATAAACATTCTTGAATACAAAATGAGTTAGTAAGCACATTCAAATTAAAAAAAAAAATATCAATTTATATTAGTTTCATAAATCATTAATATAGATATAATGAAAAAAAAGTAACATACGTAACACTTTGGGGTGCGTATTTGTTTTCAAAGGTCCATAGCTGTGATGCAAAAATAGCTTACTTGGATGATATAGCCAATTTGGAAATCTTACCTAATGGTTTGCACTTTTCAGAAGTAATGTCATTTACTAAAATTATCAAAGATGTTGTTGGGTAATATATATAATTGGCTGTTGGTACAGGGTAATGGTGCCATTACCAGAGTGCTAGCATATTGCAAATTCCTTGCAAGATAAATCTGATAGAGGAGTAATAAGTTGTATAGGAAAATTCTTTAAAACCCTTGGATAATATATAAAGATTTGCTCTAGAACTTCTACCTGATGGGTTTTCTTTGATCTTTTAAGTTAAGCACATTGCACTGAAGGTTACAAACTTTCTATGAGTATTATGTCAACTATATTTGATGTCTTTATAACAGAAAAGAGGGTTTATGTAGTCCTCAGCAAATGAGCCAGAGTAAAATCAAGTACATGGACCTGTGCCAGCAAGCAAATAAGTACAAGCAGGTCGTGTTGGAGACCATATCTTGAATGTTTAATGGTATTCAGAGAGTAACGTATGTAACCTGGGCTGTAAAATAGTGTAAGACCCCATAATAAGGAACTTTAATTCATTTAAATAGCAGCCTTATAGATTTACTATATTCACTGACGGATGTAATACATGTAGTCAATAACTGCCATACTGATACTTGGAAATAACATATGAAACACTTTAAGTAACATATACAACGGCAAAAACTCAAGACATTTATAAAATAAATGCTAAAATTATGTAACTATGCTATAAGAAGTTCTTAAACCCGTGCCAGACTTCAAAAAAGTGTGAATATGTCATGTTGGAGACATTCTCAGGAAAATTTAATGTTATTTTGCGGGTAACGTATGTAACATGATGTTACCTGCTAACGCTGCCACTCTCAGAGGGCTAACATATTTCATTTTGTGGCTTATATAATGTTGTATCTGGAAATTATAGTGTACGAAATTCCCCCTGGGGGGAAGTGGGGTCTATAGCCAGCGCGAGGCCTGGATAATTACATTTTACATTTTTCTGTGATATGGGGGTACCATGTTCATCATCTAATAACTCAAAAAGTATATAAGATAGAAACGTAATGTTTGCAGTTTTGAAAAGGTAAATAAAATATCTTTAATGTAATACCAAATTAATGAACATAAACTGGTTTCAATAAAATTTTAAGACAAACTATATTAGATGCATTTATCATTTAAAAGGGGGTTCAATGAAAAAATGTAACATACTCTACATCGGGGGTGACTATATTTGTTTTCAAATGTCATATTCTGTGGCCCAGTAATAGCTAATTTAGAAAATATAACCAATTTGGAAATCTTACCTTATCTTTTGCACTTTTCTGAAGTCTTAAAAAGAATTTTAATTATCAAATATTTTGTAGGGTAACATATGTAACAGGCTGTTATAGCTTAACGCTGCCATTGTCAGAGGGCTAACATGTTGCAAAATCCTCGCAAGACATTGGGCTTCAAGAAAAATATGGTCTACAAAATTCCCCCTAGGGGGGGAGGTAAACCATATCCAGCCAGTGGCCTAATAATGAGAGCCTAAAAAATAATGAATAATCCTATTTTTTAATGAATTGAAGAAAAAATAATGAATAGTGAATAATCAGATTTCTTAGCCACCTTTCTTACTTTTAATGAATAATTGATCTTATTTTAATGAATAACCCAACATTTTAATGAGATGAATAATGGGCTAAATTTTTAATGAATAGTGAATACCAGACCCCCCATCCAGACCCTCTTGGTTTAGGACTATTAATGTTGGGCATGGCCCAGGAGGGAGTGCACCACTTGAAAGACAACAACAACGACAATGTTCAGGCTACGTGGACACACAGACCATTCCACCCCACTGATGCTTGCATCCAGCACACACGGGCTCCCCCACGGCACGGCTAGAAAATATATTTTGAAATAATAGCAATGCTCGTCGAAAAAAAAAAAAAAAAAAAAAAGCAAAAAAAAACCCCAGACCTTTGCACCTTTACGTTCCGATAATCAATTTAACCAATCTGAGTGCAATAAGGTCTTACCCTGTAATACAGTTAGGTACGGCCATGCACACTGGGTATGCGTCAGTGCGTTTGATTACATTAACGGAAAACAAGCAAACTGTTGAGTGAGGTGTAACAATCAATACAAGTTTACGATGACTCGTGCCAGTCAGTGCATTATCATCGGCTGGTCCGGTTCCTAGTAAACAAGGTCAACATGATGAAATTGTGTAAGAAATAATGGCAATGAAAATGACAAGGAAACCAAACCCAATTCTACTCTTGTGCTCCCCAGGACTCCAATCAGTCCGTAAATTGGCATTGACAGGTCTGTTTCTTTGTGGCTTGATTGTTATGAGGTAATCCACAAAATGTGTAAAAGAATATACGATTTTTATCACTTTGTGATTTGACATCATCTCAAAATAAGTTTTTCGCAACCAGATATGCCCAAGCTGGAAACTCGCAGGCTGATCGGAGTTTTCGTGTTTATTCTTCACCCCAAAGAATCCAGCAGTACATTAATAATGTTTACCATTCTTTGCGTACTGACGGTTTGGGTTCAGATCAGGCCCGACTTACTATCGGCCCTGATATGGGTCCAAACTGTTTGCAAAGATTATCGACATATAAAGGTCTCCGCTTGCAAGAAATGAGCAATGTAGTAGAACCAGCAATAAGTTGGCTTGTCCGAGTGTGTTGATCTCAGTGAATCAGACCAGTCCGTGTTTCAGCACAGGCTGGTACGAACCATCGTTATCAAAGTTAACATGATGATATATTCAACCGGATAATCATCAATTTACCCTGGTGTGGTTCGTATGTGTTGAAACAGAGCGGGCAAATTGAATATTAATCAGCAGGTCCAGCCCCGCTATTGTAAGAGCAAAATTGTCATTTTAAAATGCGCAGTATGAGTTTGTTTGTCTGTGACTCTGGTCAGCGATATGACTCGTGATGCACTAGTATACTTATTTTCTTGCTTAAAAGTATTTGTGCAAGACCAGTTTGCATATCAAACATAACCCTGAGACACAGACCAGTCCATGCTTCAGCACTAGCATTCTACTTTCGCATAAATGATTTTGTCGTCATATTCAAGTATACAGGCTCCCAATGAATCCGATCAGCCAGCGCTTTGGCACAGGCTGATCTGATTCTTCGGGTTACTTAATTTAATTTCATGTGTGTGCGTATTGCTGAGTTCAAAAATAAAACAAAACAACAACAAAATAAATAAATAAAGATCCGGTGCTGAAGCGCAGACTGATCCGTTTTTACAGGATACTCAACTTAATTTAGCTTAATTTGTGCATACTGCCAAGATCGGAAAATCGACACCTTTTTGGTCACTTAGTCGTAGAGATTCAGAGCAATCAAAGATTCACAACTGGCTGATCAGACGTTCGTTATCAAGACATTCAATTGTGTTAGTTAAGCACGTCAGCACGTATGAGTGTGTATATATGTATATATAAATATCGCCTTAGTAGTCACAATACAATCACAGAAAGCGCTATAGAGTCGACGAAAGTTTAAGTTTAGTTTTTTTAATGACACTGGGTAGATATTATCGCGTCAAAATCACTTTCAGATGTGACCCTATGAACTTTTTCTCCAAGGTCCTTAACAAGGATTTTCCCATCAGACGACCATGCCCCAAGAATTTTTCGGTTTACAGCTTTCACTTGTTTTCTGGCTTCGAACATGAATTTACTGCGCTTCCTGGTCATGTCCTCGTTTAGGTAAATGCCTTTGAGTTCTGAGTCTTTAAGCTTCTTCCTGTTAATAAACAGCCTTTCGCGCGCCCTGTATGTTGCGAACTTGACAATTATGTCTCTTTGAGGCTTGGAACCAGGTCTTCCAACACGGTGGCTCCTGTCTATATCACCTGGCGTCAGCGGGACATTCAGTGTCTCAGCTATCTTGATAACTATGGCGTCAGTATCCTCGCTAGCAGACTCAGGAAACTTTGATATCCGTAGATTGTTTCTTCTGTTGTATTGCTCCGTGTCATCAATATCCTGCTCCAACCTTGTGACACGGTTTTTAAGCTCTTCATTCTCTTGAGTCAGACGCTTGTTCTCGTCATGAAGTTTTCTCAGCCTATCGTCTTTCACCTCAGAAACTGCAGTTTTCATGATGTCACTGAGGTCCTGTTTAATTGTGGTCAATATATCCTCTTGGATGGATGACTTGAGCAGGTTTGCAATCTTCTCAATTTCTGTTTCTGGTAATGAATGTGAGTGAGCGGAGCCAACAGTCTCCATTTCATACACTGGGTCCAGCAAACTGACAGATACGTCAGATTTATCTAAGCTTTCCATGCTGTCGTTGTATGCCCTGTTTTTCTTAACGAATTTATCTTCAGGTGAAAAAGGTGATGACAAATAACGTTTTTTGCTTTCACTTGTACCAGCAGGCGTCGATATAGGCGTGGATATAGTACTTGATGGTTTGCTCATACTCAACGTTGATGTTGTCGCTTAACTTTTAGCCATGAGTATACTTTCAGAAAAATTGAGCGTGGGTCTTCTACCGTTATTGGTCACGAGGAATTTGACTTATACTTTGTGTGAGTTGTTTATGAACTCATATACATATACATTATGGTGTACACACTGATGTTTACTCTAATTAAGATCTAAATAAGATCTAAACAAGCCATTTGTTTTTATGTTGAAAACTAAAAGATCACACTCACTGTAATATCATTTTACGTTAGTCCAAATTCCTAGGATAAAAATTTTACTTGACATTTGTTCTGCTCCTCATCCCCATCGATTTCATATGCCACATGACTATGTTTGAAAAAAAGTATTTTTTGACCCCCTCCCCCCCCCCCCCCCCCTGGCGCATGGCCAAGGTGACAGAATGAAAATCCCATCTGATATGTTTTGTATATTTCATTTGTACAACACAAACAAATTTACTTTGAAATTGACATGTTAACCAAAATTTAATGATATTTGACCTTTTGACCTCATCCCAAGGTCACCAGTTTGACCCTAGGATGAAAATTTTACTTGCATTCTGTTCTGCTCGTCATCCCCGTCGATTTTATATGCCACATGACCATGTTTGAAATTTTTTTTTGATCCCTAGGCACCCCCAAAGTCCCACCCCTGGGGCTTGACCCAGGTAACAGAATTAAAATCCTGTCTGATATGTTTTTGTATCTTTCATTTGTGAGAACAAACGCAAAGTTTGGTATAAAAATCTTTGAAATTGACTTTGTCTTTGAAATTAAATGATATTTGACCTTTTGACCCCTCCCTAGGGCCCCAGGGGACGGGGCCAAAATTTTTTGCTGTTGCACACCCCATTCGTGTGAGTAACTCACACACCAAATTTGGTTGAATTTCGTCCAAGGGTTTAGGAGGAGATAGCATAACAGACAGACGGACCGACGGAGGAGATTACAATATCCCCTTCGCTTTTTTAAAAAAGCGTGGGGATAACAACGTTTCTACAATTATTTCTGCCTTTCAGTAATTATTAGATATCGTAAAATGAACCTAATATATTTGATAATGTCAAAGTAAAAAAGGAGGGCAAAGATCAGGAATCGATACAACCAAGCACCACACCTGACCCAGGATACAAATGTGAACGTAACAACTTCACAAAGAGACTTCACAAACGAGAGCCAAGCGGTCACCCCTTTCCTAGCGGGTGACCACTAGGCATCAATAACAAGATGCGCACGAAAGCATAACAAAAACAAGACAAAATATCATGAATGATCCACCAAAGAAGTACCGCCTTGTAAGGGTCAGTAAAAATATTTTACAGGAGGGCCTTGACCGGTTTCCAGCATGTCAACCTCACCCTTAGATCAGATGTGGATCAAGACACAAACACAAAACATAAATAACACAAATGATCCACAAAAGAAGTAATGCCTTGGAATTGTCAGTAAAAATATTTTACTGCAGGGCTTAAACTGGTTTCTCGGCGCGCCAACCTCACCTTTAGTTCAGATGTGGATCAAGACACATAGATGTTTGGTTTGCGTGAATGACCCCTAACTTATTAATGCACCATCTCTAATAACATATAAACCAAGATATAAAAAGGAAATAAAGCAAAGATAAGGACTCAACAGTACATTAAACTGAAAACTGGTGCAAAAGAAATCAAACAGGTAAACCCAGTGGGCCTGACAACAGCCGAAGCATCAGGCCCCTACCATCTCATCAATAGATAAGTCTTTTAAGTTGATACCATCATAGACTCTGAAGTCCCACCCACAGGCGTGCATGATTTACATGGGCTTAAATAGGGAAAACATGAAAAAATATGCTTGTCTGAAACCATAAGGCCTAGAGCCTTGATATGTGGTAAGTTGCATAATCTAGTGAACCTCTACCAAATTAGGCCACTGGGGCTAATATGGAGGGGGTGTTGAGATCATAAATTTTACCAAGGCTTATATAGGGAAAACGTGAAAAAAACTTCTTGTCTGGAACCACAATTCCTAGAGCCTTGAGTTGGTTTGTAGCAACACCCAGTGGACTTTTCTACCCCATTCTCACACCCATGAAGGATTCTTATATTCCCCTTCAGATATGGATTAGAGGATAGTGTCTAATCCACCTTAATGTGATAAAAAAACTTTTTACATGTTATGCAAATGGAAATGGTTTCTTTCTTACATGCATTAGTGTATGTCTCTTCCATCTATTGCATGATTAGGAATTTTCCCACTCATTTTCCAAGTAAATATTGTCTCAACTTAACAAACTGCACTATGAATGGTAGAAGAGCTACGTGCATTAAGGGGCTAATTTGCCCCCCCCCCCCCCCCACCCCCACTGAAGCCAAAAACTGAAAGTAGCTTCTCACTAAATTCTTCCAATTGGTTTGTTAGAAGAATGACTGAAATGTAAAAAAATGGTATTTATTTAAATTTTGCTATGGTAACACAAATGGACGCCAAAATAGGCTTAATATAGAGAAATTGCCATTTTGGACCAAATTATACGCTTCAGGAGACCGACTTTTTAAGAATTTGTTATGGCACAATTAAAAAAAATCTTTTAATATGTTGAACATCACAATAACTTGTATCATCTATTAAAATATATTTTTGGTATTTACTTGTGCTCTATGTCAATTTCTCTGTCAAAGTTCTCAAATTTGTTCTAAAATGGTCACTTTCCAATTTTCGGCGGCTATTTTGTTACCATAGCAACGGTAAAAGTCAAATTAATTCCAGAGTTTTACAATTAGGCTGTTGTCCTAATAAGTCAGTAAGAAGATATTTGTTAACACCAACTTTTATTTCTATACCTCAAAAATAGCCCCTTAATGTACGTAGATCTTTGAATCTTTATCTTGTATACACCTAATTGATAAGTGAAGATGTTAAAGTATATATTGTGTCTAAATAACAACGTGTAAATGTTTCTCTTATGCATGTTGTATCATATGCGTTTCCAATGCACATGAGCTAGTAAAACTTCTGTCACAATAGCCATATATGAATGGTTTCTCTCCTGTCTGAACTGTTCTATGGCTGTTCAAGTTTATTATAGATTTGAAAACTTTCCCACAAGTTTCACATATATAAGGCTGCTCTTTAGCGTGAACCAGCATATCTCCCTGCGAATGTTGTGGTGGACTGTAACCTTTGTCACAATCACTACTTACAAATGGTTTTTCTATTGTATGAACAACAATGTGACTTTTCAAATCACATGCGTTAGTAAAAGGTTTGTTACAAATGCCACATTTAAATGATTCTTCCTCTGTATGAATCTCCTTTTGGTCGTTTAAGTTGCATGCTTCACTAAAAGACTGACCAAAATCATTATATGTGAATGTTTTTCCTCCTGAATGAACCAGCATATGTATCTTCAATCTATCTGTTCGAGTAAAGGACATTTCACAATTAGTACATGCGTATGGTTTATCTCCAGTATGAATGAGGTTATGTTTCCTCAAAGTGCTCGCATCACTAAAGGACTTCCTACAGATATCACATGAAAATGGTTTCTCTCCTGAATGAACATGCTTATGTATCTTCAAGCTGCCTGCTCGAGTAAAGGACTTCTCACTGTCATTACATGCAAATAGTTTCTCTCCACTATGAATACGCACATGTGTCTTCAAGTAGTCTGCCGTAGTAAAGGATTTCCCGCAATCACTACATAAATATGGTTTCTCGCCAGTATGAATACGCTGATGTCTCTTCAATTTACCTGCCTCATTAAAGGACTTCCCGCAATCATTACTTGAAAATGGTTTCTCCTCTGTATGAACCCGCTTATGCCTCTTCAAGTGGCTTGTAGTAACAAAGAATTTCTCACAGCCATTACATGAAAATGATTTCTCGCAAGTATGAGCACGCTGATGTGTCTTCAAGTTGCCTGCTACACTAAAGGACTTCCCGCAATCATTACATGCATATGGTTTCGTCCCTGTATGAATAATCTCATGTTTCTTCAAATTGCCTGCCGTAATAAAGGACTTCCCGCAATCAGTACATGAAAATGGTTTCTTCCGTGTATGAACACGCTGATGTGACTCCAAGTTGCCTGCTTCATTAAAGGACTTCTCGCAATCATTACATGCAAATGATTTCTCCCCAACACATTTACTAGTGTTCATGCTTGATTTTTATACAATAAAAATAAAAAAATCTCAATTTATTTTACACGTGTTTGCCTTGTTCCATATGAACAGGACAATGTCTTATGTATGTTCAATGTATCCTATATACTGAATTCACTGGTATCGTGTTACAAGTTCTCTTGATTATTATCTTACTCATGACTCCTCTTCAATCTTATCGTGACGTTGATTTAGTGTAATTTTGTTCCTTGATATCTGATGACAAGGCTAATCTGCTGTTAGAATACGTACTCTGAAAATAAACGACACACAATGAAGATAATTTTTATAGTGTACAAATACGAAAGTAATGTTTGTTTGTAATTGAAATACAATGATCATATAAGAAATCAATACTATGGTTTGTCATAGATATTGCTGTTTCTAGTATTCATATTTGACAGTAAATCGTGTCCGTTCTAAGACATATCTTTTTCGTGTTTGTCTTTGCCTTCTGTGGTGTCTGTTTATTGCAGCCTCGTGTTCACCTGTTGGGAAAGGGATGATCTCTAAGCTCGCTCGCTTTTGTGTGATATTTTCTTGTGATTTTATCATTCCCTGTAAGGTGACATGGGTCAGGTGTGGTACTTGATTGTATTGATTCGTGATCTTTGCCTTCTCTCTATCTTCAATAGGAATGCATTGATGCATGTTTGCCTGATGGTATTGGGAGAAAGTTAGAAAAGAGAATACTATAGTCATGAGAGGACATGGCAAGTACCCAACCTTATACATATATGTCTAATGGAATTTCCAACGAATCCATTTCGAATTTAAGGGTTGCTGGGAAGAAAATTGCAATTTCATTATTTTTAAAATGATATTCCATAGGGTAACAGTGAGAACCTGATTAGGTTCAACAATGATCACCGATGTCCAATAAAATTAACGCTAAGCTTATATGGGTTAAGATAAATGAATAGAAGGTACAAACTGACAACCAAGTATATATAATGATTTGAGATACTGAGTGTCCAAAATGCAATAGAACATCCGTAAATATGAACTAGGCACACCTTATTAGTCCCAAATCCAAGATCGAAATTTATGATTTACCCTACATGATCTTGGCCAGAAATTTTGATGCTTGTTTTTTGGTAGGTACCAGGGGTGATCAGAAACTTCAAAGAAACAAGTTGCCATTTCTACATCGTTTGTTCAATAGAGCATGAATTACAGCACATAATACTGCAACACATGAAGTTAATTGGTAACAACATGCTTGATGTTAGTCGTCTACGTGCGTTACAGTTGTCGTAAAGGTAACGCTATATAGTGCAAACGGGCCCATTTTACGTTGCATTTTGACGTTTTACTACACAACCAATTGAACTTCAACGTTTTGTAAAGGTTTGTTATGCTGTGATAGCCCATATTGCGTTCCATGCATATTTAACGACATATTTACTCATCTTCTATGCAAACTTTCAAAGATTTATATCTAACGGATGGTGTTCTAAATCAAAATGACTAACAGTAGTGTCAAAACGCAAAGCATTCAGCTTCTATGAACCCATTGCCTGTTTTGGCATGTCAATTCTTTAAAAAAACTATTTACACACTTCAAAAAAATCCTTTTTCATGACAGTAGATCTAATATTGATAGTAAAGTCCGATATTATATTAATTGTGATGAACACTGACAAGAAAATGAGATTTTTTTTAATTTAAAATTTACAAAAACTCGAAAAAATGACACATTTTAGGCCTGCCATTTGGACTGAAACCTATTAATGTAGCGGAATCACATAAAAACCTCATATTATGTTCAAAGAATAATGGAAACATTACTTTCCGTTAAAAATACCAACCATTTCAAACACAACCACGAGTTTTAACCCGAGAAGCTACCCTGGGGTACAGATGGGCCGGTTCCACCAAAGTGACGTCACAGCAGCCCCTTGTGCTCATACCTATGACGTCACATTTTCTAAATTTCAATTTGATTAGGTTTAACATGGCAATGTAGTGATCACAAATGATGCAATCATATCCTATTAATCTTTGCAATTGTTATTTATGATACCATTTTAAATTCATAAACTTCAACAGACAGAATATGTTTAGGCCATATTTTACCAGGTGGCATTCAAATAACTGTTAAAAAGATTTTACAAGTATATTTTGAGTGATTGGGGATGTTAGAGTAAAACGTACAGTCATTAGATCATACATGTACTTAGTTTAAGCAAATAGCGCTACAATAGCCAATGTTGATTTCTGCCTTAGTAAGATTGCAGTCGGTGAGTCCCATTTTGAACAAAGTATTGCTCTAGTCCTGTAAATTGCTTCCTTAATATAGTAGCGTTTCATGTACATTAAAAATAGATGGATGTAAAACAACAGGATATAGAGACAAAAGCATATCAATTGTTTGAAACTTTACTGTACAAAGTGTTTGTTAGAACAATTGACTCTTTGTATGTCTCTATAAATCACTACTCTCAACATGTTTTGCGCTTTTATATAATTTCCTAATTATGTAATGCATTTGTTTACTGTCTGAAGAAGCAAGATATATATTTTTTTTAAAAAGTTTTGTCGATTTTGATTTTATATTACTAATTCATTCTTATGTTTTATATACATAGAACGCTTTGTTATAAGACTCCTGTAATAATTTGGCAATGCCACATTCTGTGAAGTGAAAATTTATATCAGTTATTTAAGCATTGATTGCTAAATGTGAGTAAGATATTATGACTGCATGTTTTTAAACGTTTTATACTTTTTCCATCACTTGAGTGTCACAATGTCTAATTAAGCCTGACATAACGCTCGACATACCTTTTATAGTTTATTTAATGAAACTGTTAGTACCTTTGATCATTTGCTAAACTAATACCACTTTATAAGGAGATGTTTATATGGAAGAAATATTACCCTGAAAATGGGTATAATCAGTTATAATGGATGACAATGACCTTATGTCATAGATCATATCCAGGGAACACAGGTAAATTACTTCTTAAAAAACTATTTTAAAATCATAAGACATTATCAGTCAAACGTTAAAAATCAATTTATAAGATAAAACAAGTAATGTGTCATCATCTGCATATGCATATAAATATTCAATGTACAATTTGACTTTAGCATTATCTTTAAAAACTTATTACAGAAACGAAAAATGCATAACATCTATTGTAATACATATACATTTTACCGTACCAACTCTTATTGATTCTTTCTGAAATGTAGGCAAAGAAAAATAGTACAGTACCATCTCTCTAAACATTTAATTATTTGTATTTTTTCTATGATATTAACCTAGGAACTATACAAGGAGCTAACCAATAATATGTTACTGTGTATAATGAGTACAACAGTAAACTGGGTAAATACAGATAATTTCAAATGACTGATTAGGCTACATTCAATTAAACTTAGTTATGATTTCTCTTCTGAGACAAATATTACAAAATTCTACAACCTTAATATCTTAGCATTTCAGGGCCTAATCTGATAGATACTGTCTTTAATAGCATTTTGAACAAATATAGGACCTTATGATATTTAGTATGGTTATATATGTTACTTTGATAAATTTGACTATAATTGAATGTATTCTTCTACTACTGCTAAAGAGCTATCTCTTTCTTAATTTATGTGTTTTAGAATCTTTAACTTTGGAAAAATCAAATGATATTTTGTGGAGAAGAAAACTTCAAACATTTGCTGTAAATGTAAATGTTTATAGATATATTAACTTAAAGAAAACTAATAATAATTTAAGAACGAACTGCTGTATTATTATAAATTTAAAAAACACATGTTTGAAATTAAATAAAATACAATATGACATATAATATAAGGTATTTAACATATATATATATATATATATATATATATATATATATATATATATATATATATATATATATATATATATATATATATATATATATATATATATATATATATATATATATATAGGAAGTCTTAAAGTTTGTAATGTACGTTACATATTGTCATACGAGCATCAAAAGGGAGCACAGTGGCTCAGTGGTAGAGTGCTCGACTCGAGACCAAGGGGCTGCGGGTTCGAGCCTCACCGGCGTCACTGTGTTGTGTCCTTGAGCAAGAACATTAATCCTAGCTTAGTACTGGTTCAACCCAGGAACTGAAGATTGTTGATTGGACGTAAAGAATCAAATCAAACAAACAAAAAACAAGCATCAAAATATGTAACTTTACACCAGAAACGCAACTAAGTATAGCCTTTGACTATAATGTTTCGACAAAATTCTCAATTATGGCTTAAAAGTCAGCAGATGGTATTACATGCTTATTTGCAATGTGAAATGGTTCTAACCATATTCTACTTTTTATTGGGGGTAATCATATTCAACAGCTTATACCTCTTAATGTATTTATGGTAGAAACAAGATGTTTGCAGTTTAAAATTAGTCAGGGAATTTTCTATTCCAAACATGGTATGCATAACCGTTATACCAATAACAGAGCTTATCAAAATAAACTTTGACCAAAATTTATTGATTTTATAAGGTATAGTTGAAAATGTAACGTAAATGACATTTATAACATAAAAGTTGTGTTTCTGGATGCAAACAATTTATTTTCATAATTGTTTAGGTCCTTATTGAGGTTTTAGCAGTAAAGAACGACTACATGCACCATCTGGATACCACCTGGATACTATTTTTTGTTCAAATGTCGCAATTTTGTTTTTTATAGTAAAAATGTGGTAGGTGTACAGAACGACTCCTGAAACAAACTGCTACCACACTTTGACTGCAAGACGTGCCTTGAAATGTTGTGGAAGAGAAGTTCTTATTATTTCTGAAGTCAAACCTTTTCTAGCTGGTAATTGTGCCGAGTCAATTTTCAAAAATTTAGCTTCTTGACTAAAAATAGTCTAAAACACTAGCATCTTTACATGTCAAATGACCTACATCTTTATCAGTACCATATTGCCCATTCAAAATGTGGATACCAAAAGTTTTGCAAAACTCCATCATCCTGCACCCTTAATTATTTACTTTTTGTCAGCACTAACTCTATTTGGTACTGGTATGGAAATAATATTATGATCATTATTTTGGTTAAGTATATCAGTAGTTATATTAAGATTTTGGAGAACATCTTCATTAACAAAAGGTGTTTCACCAATATTAGAAGTTCGCACATTAAAATCACTGTATAAACAAATATCAACATTTTAATGCTCAGTTAATATCCATATTAAATCAATCTCAATTGTATCAAAACAAGCAATGGAGCAGTACCGTGACCCTTGATGGTGGATGTAAATTCCACCACAGATAATATCTTTCTTTACTTAAGTTTTCTAAGTTTTGAACCAAATCGCATCAAAAATCAACATATTTATACAACTCATGTCTTATTAGTGACCATTAGTATGGCAATGTCCCCATGTCTAACCCCTTTCTTAATGTTTCTGTTTGATGTAATGTATTCAAAACTGTTAACGTGTAATGTGTCAAATTGATCAAGCTTTGTCTTGACCAAGCAAATAGGCAAGCATAGTTTTGGGATTTTTTAGCAAAACCTCCATCTTAGAGATTTTAAAAAACACGATATTACAAAAAATTGCCGCAGTAAAATTGGCGAAAAGTAGAACATTTGTTATCCGTAGATACCAGTCACTAGTTTTCGATAGTTTTTGATACCTACCATTGTGCGATTTGTGCTGATTTGGCTGTGAACATGCAATTTTGAGCATATTCGCGCGCTAATAGAACTTTGAAGGAGGTTTAAAACCTCAATGTAGGTAAAGAACCTAGAAATCTCACTTGTGCAGGACCTGTTTTATGCTGCAAATTTTAGTGAAACTAGGCTTAGTGACTATTTATAAGATTTTTAACCTGAAAATATATCGCTATAAAAAGCCCAGTGACTACATATGACGTTCACATTGACTGATCATAAAGTGAAACCTCCGTCTATGTTGTATAATTTTAGATCTGTTACCCTAGTTACTGGTAAAAACAAACCCAGAAGTAAAACTGGTCTATTTTTAGAACAAAAAGGCAGCTCCTTTAAATTTTAATTTATTTCAGTTATTTTTTAAGTCAAAGTTTTAGCATATGTGAAGAAACAATCATAACACATTTAATAGATAGATAGATAGATAGATAGATAGATAGATAGATAGATAGATAGATAGATAGATAGATAGATGCTCCTTTTCTAGCAGGCACTTATTAATAAGTGAACTGAATCAAAAACGTCGTGATAACGCCAATGTCACGTGATAGTGCCTCATCGACGCTAACCCGGCGCTGTTGCTTCATTACTTTTTTTCGTTATTCGTTTGCTTCAAGTGCTTGCAAGTCTATAAATATAATCGAAAAAACAATAGCAATTCATCAAGTGATGCAACCCACGTAACTATAGCACATATTGCATATGGGGTCCATTTTTACAAATGATTTCAGCTGGCATCTGGAAGGTTGGTGCTTTGTACCAACTCACCAGAACCAACTAATCATGCATGTAAAATGTTATGTAGCAGGCAATGTTACAGATAAATTCCAGACATTTTCCCATGCATGCACAAGATTGACCCAGAGCATATGCGATAAGTACCACTGTTCTGTTGGCTGACCAAGGTGTAACATATATAACATATTATATAAAGAATGACTGGACTCCTATCGTTGTAGGCATGTTAGATGTGGGAATTACACTATGCAAGTTTAAATGAATCTGCCTGACTTAATAATAAAATCTTGAACTTGCAAGAAGAGTGATTGGTTATCTTGCTCTGCTGCGTTTTCTTTTCCAAATAGAAGTTCCCTAACTGTGAAATTTTCAAGATTGTCAGGCAAATATCTTTGCCTAGCATTCGTGAAAATTGGACAGGTAAAAAAGAAATGAGTTGCACTTTCGAAGCCACCACACTGACAAGATGGACTTGGGACAATATGTTTCCTAAACAAATCAGAGTTTAGGGAGCTGCACTCTAGTCTTAACCTAGCGTGGAGAATTTATCCTTTGCGTGAGCCAGCGTTGTAAAATTTAGGGGGTGCATTTAAATTTCTGTTCAGTTTGTACTTGAAGGATGCAACAGAAGGTGCGTTTCGTATATCATGCGGTAGATCGTTCCATGCTCGAATTGATGAAGGAAAGAATGAGTTTAGAAAGAGGTTAGAATGGGCTCTATATTTTTGAACATTGTCAGAATTTCGGAGGTAATAGGTAGTAGTTTCTTGAACAAGGGGAGGTACAAGCTCTGAGAGGTAATCAGGTGCAAGACCATGGAGGATTTTGTAAAGAAGTACAAGTTTGTGTTTGTTTCGGCGACTTTGGAGAGTCTCCAATCCCAAGTAAGTAAGGAGTTTCTCGATGCTGCAGAGTTTTGTGGCACCTACGATTATTCTAGCTGCCTCAGTATGGATTGCTTCCAACTGTTTCTTTGAATCAGGAGAGCAGTTGTCCCATACTGAGTCACTATACTCAAGTAGGGGACGTATGTAAGATATATATATTTTCTCTAGTGATTTCCTGCTGACCCTGAACTTGAGAGCCCTTAAGAAATTAAGTCTTGTCCATGCTTTTTCTGATATAGTGTTGACGTGGTCAGTCCATGTGCATGTGCTAGAGAAAGTGAGACCTAAGTGCTTGTGACGTGTTGTTTCTTCAATGATGGTGCCATTCATAAAAAGAGACGGGTGATGTACAGAATTGGATTTTCGAGAAAAGATCATAGATAAAGTTTTGCTGGCATTGAATGTCACCAGCCAGGCGTTCGCCCATTGTGAGATGGTTTGCAAATCAGCATTAAGAATCCTAGCAGCGTCCTCTGGGAGGTCTACAATAATGAATAAACTGGTATCGTCGGCAAACAGACGAATAGAGCCACCAATATGTTTGACAATGTCGTTAATAAAAATCAGAAAGAGCAAAGGACCAAGGATAGATCCTTGTGGGACTCCAGCTAATACTTCGACCCATTTTGAAAATTTACCATTGAATACTACTCGCTGTTTGCGTCCTGAAAGATAGCTGGAAAACCAGGCAAGAACCTTCTCTGAGCAACCTATGCCTCGCAGTTTATGAAGTAGTCCTTTATGCCAGACCCGGTCAAAGGCTTTACTAATATCGCAGAAAACAGTTCGAACTTCTTTGCCATTATCTACCGCTTCACAGAACATGTGGTATGTATGGAGAAGCTGGCAAGTGGTAGAATCACCAGGAACAAAGCCAGATTGAAGAGGAGTTAAGATTTGGTTAGAGACAATATAGTTGTAAAGATATTTATGGATACATCGTTCCATTACTTTTCCAGCTTGGCATAAAAGAGATATAGGTCTGTAGTTACTAGGAAGAGATTTTTCATCCTTTTTAAAAATAGGCGAAACGTTGGCTTCTTTCCAAGGAAGTATCCCTGTTCGAGGGAACGGTTGAATACAATGGAGTATGGTAATGCAAGAACATTTGCTCCTTCTTTTAGAAGGCGGGGGCTGATAAGATCAGGTCCAGAGGCTTTAGAAACATTAAGGTGCTGTAGAATGTCCTCGACATCTTGTCTAGAGATTGTAATAGATTCTAGGGTATAAGGGGATGGTTCAAGATAGGGAAGAGCTTTATTAGAATCATCTACCTGGGTTTGAGAGGCAAAATAATGGTTGAGCATTTCCACTTTTTGTTGATCACTTTCCGCAAACTCATTATTCATTTAAAGAGTAGGAATGGAATTAGAAGATTTTTTTAGATTAAGGACTTGTTTAGAAGTTTTCCAAAATAATTTTGGATCATGATCATCGGATGACAACAAACAGTCAAGCTTATTAGAATACTCTTGTTTCGAATTTCGAATTTCTTTGACAACTTTGTTTCGAGCGAGTTTATATTTTCCCCAAAAGTAATCAAGTTTTGTTTTTTTGAACTGCCGGAATATGCGTCTGCGTTTCCTAATCAGGCTTTTAATGTGACATGTTATCCATGGAGACTCATTGGGTTTAACAGTTACAATTTTATTTGGGATAGATTTCTCAGCAGCCGAGACTATGGCGTCAGTAATGTCTTGAATATTCTGGTTTAAATTGTCAGTAGATTGAATTAAGTTTTCTAAACTGGCTTCTGACAGTAATTCCCTGAATTTATTATAATCTGCTAATTTATAGTACCAGATTTTTCTCTTGAATGAAGAAGCGCGTGGTGGGGTAAATTTAAGCAACACCATGACAGGACAGTGGTATCTTACTTGCTCCGGAATAAGAGGGTCTACAACACCGCTCACTAAAGTGTTTTCCTTGTTTCGAACCAGGATCAGATCTAGTAAAGATGAGAAATGTTCCCTGAAATGTGTATCGTCAGATATTAACTGGCTGAGGTTATACTCTGACATTAACTCTCTCATTTTGTTCGGAATACTTTGAGCCATATTACAATTGAAATCACCTGTTATGATTATGTCGATAATATCCGTGTTACATGCTCTATCTATACTCTCCTTCAACAATTCAAAATAGTCTGGTGAGCTGTTTGGTGGTTTATAAAATCCGCCTACTAATATCCTTTTACACTTCACTTGTAACTCGACCCAAACAGATTCTAAATCACGTAATTCTAAGTCTGTACGACGTTTACAAGGAATGGTGTCTCGGACATACAATGCGACCCCTCCGCCTACAGGATCAACCCTGTCTTTCCTGAAAGGAGGCTTGAAATTTTCGATTTGAATTGTGTCATCAGTTATGTTCGGTTTTAACCAGCTTTCAGAGAAGACAAGGACATCGAAAGCATCGGCTTCGCTTCGTATTATGTCGATTTTTGGCACAACACTCTGTATATTAAGATGAAAAATACTCAAGTGGTTAGAAAGTGTTTCAAAAGAGGTCGCTGAGAGAGTGTCACATGAAGAAAAACTGCCTTCGACCGAGTCTGGGCCAGGATTAATTTCAATATCACCACTGAGAAGCAAAACTATAGAAAACCATAGAACAACATCGAAAATAATCAAAGCACTGAGAGTACTGGTGGGGATGGCTGCATTGAAGCGTTCAAATAGAGAGGTTGTTAGTTAGATATCTTTTCTATAACCTGCAAATGGAAACTGGAAATCTCGTCTCTGATGTAGGTTCAAACATATTGCCACAAAGTGAAATGGGAAAGCAATCTTCCTGACGACATTGGCATCTGTTCATTGGACAAAAACAGCCTTTTTTGGGGGAGAGTTTATCAAATGTAATCCATTATTGAACAATGCAAGAAACCAGATGATAATTGCTAACTTAAGAAGTGAATAATCAAACTTTATTTTCAAACGCTTTTATTATAGAGTGTTAAAATGATCCCTCAATAAATGTTTGTGAAAGCTCTTCAGGCAGGTAAACGGTAAACAATTTTCTCTTAACTTTGTTTGGCACAACCAAAACTAAACAGTTGTAATTTGTTTCCTAATGCCGTGGCATGTTTTTTTTCTCCTTCAGATTTCCATTTGGTTTCTGTTGGTTAAAGATCTTATGAGGATGAGGGAAAGTGTTTCCTAGTATCTTACCTAATACAAATCCACCCACTTATTCAAAGAAATCAATGATAATCAAGAACTGATTTGATAAAGTTCTGTCCACTTTTGTATATGTTTTTCCTACTTTTACTTAATCGCCACCATAGACATTATGTGCAAGCTTGAATAAAGTCTCTTAATGGCAGAGCCAAGCCAATTGTATAATTTTGGCAGAGTGCATCATTAGGGCCAAGTTTGTGAAATTATTGTACATCTTGGATCATTGGTTCAGGAGGAGAAATCATTCAAAGGCATTTCTTATCTGGAGCTTTTGCGGATCCATTGTTCAGTGGAGTGGAACCATTTGTGCAAAATTGGTAGAAGACACCATAGGGGACAGTTCTGTGAAATTAACTTGCTTTTGGGCCAGTTGTTCAGGAGGAAATTCTGTTAAAAGAAGTTTTTTAGCTAGAGCTTTGGCAGTCATTTTGTTCAAAAGAGTGGAACATCTGGTCACGAACCTGAAGGCCTAAAGTCACAGAAAGTAAGAAAATGAAATAGTACATGTTCTTCAAATACAAATGGTTCTATAAAATAACTGGTATTTCCGCCCAGCAAGGAATTATTTCAATTTCGGAAACATAAAGAAATCACATGGGGCAAGATCTAGGGAATGCAGGAGGTGAGGCAAAATAGTTACTTTTTCTTTCTTCAAAAACACTGTAACTATTTCAGAGGCATGAGCAGGGCCATTGCCATGTAGAAGACAGATATGTTTAAAACCAGTGACAGGGTGTCGTTTCTGATATGTTTTAGGCTTCTCCAGTACTATATGTCTTTGTAGTCCTTTCCAGTGATGTTTTTGCCCTTTTCCACCAGCACTTTTATTGCGACTCCATTCACCAGAGAAGAAAATTGCATACCAAACCTTCCTTGCACTTAAAGACCATTTGACAATTATTGGGCGTCTGCTATGTTTAGTGGCCAAGATTTTATTGCTAACCTTTCTGACCAGCTCAAATTAATAGACCCGATTTTCATCACCTGGGACGACATTGGCAAACTGCTTTTTGTCATAAGTTTGAAACATTTTAAGCAGCTTTTTGGCCACTAAAACCCGTTGTCTGTTTTGCTCATCAGTCAACGGATGTGGCACCCACCTAGCAAAAATATTTCAGACTTTTAAATGTTTCTTCAAAATAAAGTGAACCGTTGATAGTGACATGCCTACTTTTCATGCAATATCACAAACTGTAAATCTGGCATCTCCTTCAATGATTTCCTTCATTTTTGAAACGATTACTTTACAGGCTGCGAATTTTCGCCTTCCTGATTTTGGTGCATTTTTGATGGACTCTAAGCCAGATTAAATTTTATTTTTCCAGCGCCTAACTGTGTCATAAGACACACAAGAAGGTCCGTAAGTAGTAGAAAGTTCGATCATCAGCTGCTTCAAAGAACAGACAAGTTTTGAGCGAGCTTTGATGTAACCCCTTATTTCATCTTTCTGGTTGACTCTTCTACATGTACCAACTATTTTTATCACAATGACTGCGTGTATTAATATGGCAAATTTTGTGTCTTACATTAAGTCTAACGTGTACATTTATACATTGTTGTGTAGACCTTAAATAAACCTATATAGGTATATATTGGTTTTTATCGTGTCCCACGTGGATATTGAGATATAGGACAATAAGCAATTCATTTCGAACATCCCTCGTAGGTACCATCATTAAAGTGTGCCCGCAAACGCTCACATTGTTGAACTCGCCACTGTTGTTCAAACCCAAATGATTCTAAAAAGGAAATAAGATGTCCTAGATTTTAACCTCTAGCCTCAGAGAAATGAATATTTTTGGGGATATGAAGATATATGGATATTTTTTGGAGGGGGGGGGGTTCACCACGAAATTGGACTATATTTAGGTGTAATTTCTATGCATTTTAGGGTCTTTTCTTTACGTCAAGGATTTTTTGGGGGTTGCTAAAATTTCAAATATTTTTGAGGTCCTTGAAATTCCTGATATTTCTTGGGGGTGAATGGTAGATGCTGGGCCAGACCCTTCGTATGAAGAAAAAAAGAGTTACCCACCCCTCCCAAGCCCCCTGGGACACGCAAATACTCTTCGGTGACAAGATTACACTTTTACAAAGAGGCTCTGTCTACACTAAGAAATTGAAGCGGTTGATTGGGCAGGCTGGCTGACTGACTGATTGATTGACTGACTGAGAAAGCAAGCAGACAGACAGCTATATTTTGCTGCATACTGCTCTAAAACACTGGTCAGCTTTTTGGCGGGAGGTGGGGGTGTGGCACACTGATATTATCATATATAAGTAGGTTCTGTCCATTTTTGGAGATTCAAAATTTTGAATTACATTTCTTGTTGGGGGGGGGGGGCAGGAGATCAGAAAAATAAATATGTTTGGAGATATGATGAAATTATGATTTATTTTTTTACGTTTTGGGGGGGTCATTTCTATCAATTTGGGGCTTTTTAAGGTCAATGTCCAGATTTGGAAAATGTTTTTGGGGTCGCTAAAGTTCGAATATGTTTTGGGTATGCCTGATATTCCTTATATTTTGGGGTAAAGAGTAGATGCTGGGTCCAATGCCAAGCCTAGGTATTTAGAAAACTTGAAAGTATCCAAAATATGGTCAGGCACACTTACCACCTGAGATACTAGATAATCTAGCAAAACAGGCATACAAAAAAGTCAAAAGAGCAAAGAACGAAACAGACAGAAAAAGCGAGACAGACAGCCATTGGAAAGTGGACAGACAGAGAAATGGCTATATAATGCTGCTCACAGCCTTCAGAACATTGGACAGGCGCTCCAACCACCTGAGCTACTAGACACATGTAAGCAGGCTAAACGAGCATATAAGTAAAAGAAGGAAGAACCAATGCAGACCGACAGACGGACGGACGGATTAACGGATAGACAGGCAAACAGCTAGATTTTGCTGCTCACAACCTTCAGCACTTTGGTCAGGCAATCCTACTACCGTAGAAACTAGATAATTGTGCTAAATCAGCATACAGAAAAATAAAAAAAGCGAAAACCCAATGGCTACATTCTGATCTAACAGGGTTTTGATCCAGTCGTTTCAGCACACCAGCTACCTATCTTTTGTCATAGATGATTCTAACGTTTTGATTTTTAGGATTTCCGTGGACAAGAAAGCATATTGCAGAACCCCACGGCCATGAACAACGCCAACAATGGTCACATCCGCGGTAAGATTAGGAGCATGCTCTCAACCCGTGGTTCAGATTTGCATCAAACTCGCAATAGAACCAGTATCAGCTGTCCCTGCTAGTAGAAACTACAGGCTTTCAAAATGTAAGTGCCTTTGAGCCCATTATTAGTTCTTGCCACTTTAATTAATATGTGGAAAACGGTTCTAAAAAGCCCTGCCCCGCGGCCAGATAACAAAACCCCGCGGACGCTATAGTATTTTTCCACGCACCTCCATGGTTTAGACTTGCAACCGTTGAAGGGGTAGGGGCAGAAATCCTGTTCTCATAAACAATCGACGCTTATTTAAGCCAAATCATTAACATACAGGTAAAAACAAGTAAATGTCGTTTCACCAAAAACGCAAAAATATAGAAACCATTTCTGTAAAAATGTGTAATTGTCAATAAATCCCAAAATGTCCCGATTTCAAGGACTCATTCATGATCTATTTGCATTCTTTCTCGCATATTTAACCCTTAAAGCGACAATCGCAACAAAAGTCGTCTGCTTATTTCGTCTGCCGAAATGTTTAAGAAGCATCTATGACAGAAAGTGTGGACCCAGACATATAGTACTGGAGAAGTCTAAAACATATCAGAAACGACACCCTGTCACTGGTTTTAAACATATCTGTCTTCTACATGGCAATGGCCTTGCTCATGCCTCTGAAATAGTTACAGTGTTTTTGAAGAAAGAAAAAGTAACTATTTGCCTCACCTCCTGCATTCCCTAGATCTTGCCCCATGTGATTTCTTTATGTTTCCGAAATTGAAATAATTCCTTGCTGGGCGGAAATACCAGTTATTTTATAGAACCATTTGTATTTGAAGAACATGTACTATTTCATTTTCTTACTTTCTGTGACTTTAGGCCTTCAGGTCTGTTCTGGGTCAACGCTGTTTGCTTCTATACTTGATTCGTCAGTAATGTTAGGCAATTATATGAAGCAGACGACTTCAGCAGACGACATTTTCAGATGCATTTTTTCTTGGCGCTTTAAGGGTTAAGTACTGTAATGCCTTAGCCATAGTGACTATTCAAGAATATGTATATGCCTTTAATCGCGCCTGACAAGTGTTCGTAAATAAGTTTTAACTATTTCAAATGAGAGCCCCTACCTTCAATTTCAGTTTATTTATTCTCCGCAAAAGACTAGTCGAACAATATACGCGGCCAAGAATTCGGTATGATACCAGTGGTGAAGCCCGCAAAATAATAATCTTTGCTAACAGGTTGGACCCAGATCAGACCAAACAAAACGTCGAGCCTGATCTGGATCCCAAATGTTTGACACTGTGGCGATAGAACCGCAGGGGCGCATCCAGGATTCCATGTTGGGGGGGGCAATATTTAAAACATGAAATATTTTCATGCGAGCGCAGAAGACGCGAAGCCATGCTACGGCGTGGGGGGTTGTTATGAACTTGGCACACTTTCACACACCGAAAATAATTCCAACCTATACTCAGGGTCGTAGCAACGAGTTTGAGAGTTAATGTGAGTGTTTTGATTCACAGAATGCATGAATGCGAGTTCTGTAGGTGCCAAGCGCGGGTAAGGGGGTCTGGGACATGCTTCCCCAGGATTTATTGAAAAATCCGCGCACTTTGGTGCCTTCTGGCACATTTTCATGCAGTTTAATTCTTTATCAGAAAGCTTCATTTTTTCAACAGGCAAATTCATAAAATTTTGAAATGAATGGGTAACATGAACTTCGATGTCATTTCTTCAACTTTCAAATGGTTTTCTAAACGAACTTGTAGACTATATCATGCGCGATTGGAAAAAAAAACTGTTTTGTGAAAATGCGAAGAACATAATTATTTGCAGACAAAAGTTTCATCGTATGTACGTCCGAGAAACATGTTTCAAGAGATTTTTGGAGTTTAATGAAACAGTTTCATCGAATAGGACATTGCAATATTTTCTGAAACTTGTCTCATATTTTTCCAGACAATTAGCCAATCACAGCTCGGCTATTTCTGAAGGTCAGTTTACCTGTAATTTCTACAAATGTGTATACACAATTAAGAAAGGGGTCTTTTAGCTAGGTACAATATGGTGAGCCCTATATACATTTCTTCGTTGAATCCAAACTTCGTATTATTCGCGGTCCATTTAAATGTTGCGTTGCAAGTGCAATGATCATCAGACACAATGGGACAGCAATTTCGTCCTCCTCAGCATGCTCAGTAAGCACCATGTTGAAAAAGTATGCACAATTTTAGCGGGAAAGAGCAACAGGTAATGTGAAGTTGCATCGTCTGTACAGAAGTGTATGGTACACACAAAAGTTGCATACATAAGTTGCAGACAAAAGTTTCATCGTGTGTATCAGGCTTCAGACTGCTCTGATCCGGTGCCACAATGCTTAAACGTATGATAAAATTGGCAATTGTTGTGAGCATTAACACATAGTGCTCAGATGACTCCAGTAGACGTCATTCAGAAAAAGGAACCGAAAGATATGGTAGGCTACAATAAAATGACAGGATTTTAGCAGGGCGCCGCCGATCTGGCACCTTTGAATTTAGATCTCTATATGTACGTTTGCGAGCGGAGCGAGCAAGAAAAAATCAGACTATTTAAAATTGAAAAAAAAAATCAACAGCAAAAAACAGTAGCCGCTGCTAAAAACCATATTAACAAGAAAAACTATAGCATGAAATATCATGTTATACTGGGGCGGTTTAAGTGGCTCATTAATGGTTTTACCGAGTTTATGATAGAGCAATAGATATCTTTTTAATGGACTGATACATGAGGATGGTGCAATATGTAATTCAAGTGCAGTAGCTAGGGTTGAGGGTTGTTGCTCAAATGAACCGTCTCAATGGCATTGAGGTGATTCTTTTTGAATACCTACCATGTATTTCTGGATTTAGAAGAAAGGTTTTTATTATTATTATTAAACACCCCTGAAAGTATCTGGTGGTCTGGGTGTTATTATGGCGATTTCAGACTGATCTAAAGTCATGAGTTGCACCTCTTGAGTAGGTAGATCTGTTCTCTAAACACGGTGCCTATTTGCTGTCATGTGTACAGCTGAAATAGATGTCGTAGTACGTTAACAGTTTGTCCAGCTTTCTTTTCATTATGCGTACATGGCGTAGGAGCTTTGGCCACTGTTCTATGATCTCTATACAACAGTACGTAATCTACATTCTCAGAAAACATATAAAAGTGGGCCACCATCGGCCCGTCACCAAAACTCCATTATGGCATTTGGTTGGCGGGTCGACAGTGGACAACCGGGCATAGTTTTGGTAGCGCTCAATGGCATTTTCAAATGCACTTAAGTGTTCAAATGTACGGTCCAATGTGACAAATATGAACCATTCTGACAATATAAACTGAAACTTTTGTGAAACTGAGTCAAATTGTAGAATGAAAGAGTAATGATCAGTAATTACTTTTGGTTTGATTTATCTATTATAAAGACCGATAGTTAAAAGACCTTTTTGATCTGTTTGCGACAGGTAGCAGGTAATAGGGATCAAAGACAATAGGATAATTTCAATTTATTTTTTTCGTCGTATGAAACATAATGCTCTATGCTTATGTTTTTCGCACACACGACACCCTATAAACTGACATTGAGATAACAAGAAAAACTATAACATGTGTTACATGTTATAAACGGCGTTGTTGAAAGGTTCTTATGAGTAATAATAGATAAAGGATAATAATGAAGTTTTTTGCTCGCAATGAGATATACGACATTAAAGCGGCTTTGAAATGAGTCATTCGACGTTTCGCTAATACATAAACTATTCAATCAGACGGTGTGATGGGGATGCAAGCTTTTGTGAAAGCTTATGTTTGTTTTCAAACCACAGCGTCACCGAGACCCTTCGATTATGAATACAAAAATATAAGACTTCTTCCTTAACATAACTGTAAGTGGGCCGATCAAATATTAGATAGACATTTAATTGTTCAAAATATTATCCATTTTGGTCACTTGCTATACCACCGCACCTTTTCTTTACAAACACGGGTAGCTCTAAAAAAGAATCAGACAGTCAGTGTTGAAAAACGTGTCCCTAAGAGATAATCAGCCCGGGACCAAAATCGTCATTAATTTTTCTATTGCGGTATTAACGATGTTAAGGGAATTTCAATATATTAAGCTATCAATCTTATTTGGTACTTATCGCATCTTCAAGCAGAGAAGGCTCAGTCGAGTTTATGCCAATGCAGAGCCTCGCCTGAGCTTTCGCTGCTTGCAGTAAACTAGAAAGAAAATCTTGAAATTAGGTATCTGTCACAATTTAAAGCAACGAAGGCTCAGTCGAGTTTATGCCAATGCACATGCAGTCTCGCCTGTGATTTCGCTGCTCGCATCAGATGAGAAAAAATATGGAAATTTGCTATTTTTCAAATTTTAAAGCTAAGTCGAATTTACGAAAATGCACAGACTCGCCTGAGCCTTCGCTGATCGCTGAATGAGAAATAATATAGAAATTCGCTATTTCTCGATTTTTGAAGCTCAGTCGAGTTTGCGACAAGAGTAGCGTCTCAGTGATGAGATGCAGCAGTATCAGGGTTTTTATACCCAGCATGTTTTTTTGGGGACGGATGCTGGCATCCGGACTCAATTTTAACACTTACAGTTTTTCAGTCACGTCGATTTTTCACCCTTGCCAGGCCATACATTAAATATATGCTACACTCCTTGCAAATTTTCAGACATATAAGTTGCATGGTTTCAATTTTAACAATTTAATTAGATGCATGATAAAGAGTCGTAAAGATCCTGACTAGTTTGTTCCTGAGAAGCCAACTGATCCGGATCTACAATGTTTTCCAGAACGGGGTATATCCGGATTCCGCAGGATAAAGGCTTAATGCAAACCGAACAACTTTCTGGAAAATATTACGCGTAAAAAGTAGTTCTTTTTTTTCGTTTTTTTTTATTGTTTGTTACGCTTTGCAGTTTAGAAACTTCAGTTTGGGTATCGAGGCAATGATTTATTGCCAATTGCTAATTCAAATACAAATATATTCAAAAAATAATACCTTGCGCAGTAATATAATAATGATAGGCATATCGTAAAAGACATAGTGGACTTGCCATTGTAGTCTGCTTTCATTGACAACAAACAAACAAGTCGGCGTGTTTTTTTACGCGGCTATGTATGTAAATAATATAACATTCATATAAATCAAGAATTATCTCAGCTGACCCCAAAAAGTCGCTTAAATATTGGGGATTTAATAATCTTACTTGTATGATTTCATTCGAAGTTTTACTTTATGCCTATCCCGCCAAAACGGTCATGTGATATACACACTACATGTATATGTAAATTATTCATACACAGCCAATCGCAACGCGATTTAGTACGTTCTATTTATATATATATACAATCGGCCAGGCATTGATCGACATCGCTTAGAAAGTTGAAAATGTAAGCACAAATCTAATTTTTCCCTTTTAATTCAACAAATGAAACGATGATTTATTGTAAAAGAATAAATAACAGCTCAGACCCAGTAATATAAGCAGATTCATTGTTTCCTATCGATGACGGATGTAGGTCACGATTAATAAGTATTGGCTTTTACTAAAGGAAGTGTGTATCAGTAAGCCAGGAGTACATTATTATTCTGCCAGCCAAGAGTAGAAGTGACGTCATGTTTTGTTTACAAAGTTATGGGACTTACCTTTCATGATAGTATAAATACACAATTCATCTATAAAATCGAGATAGCTCAAGTGGTAGCGAGGAGGATTACTAAACCACAAAGAACATTTTCTAGGTTCGAATCTCACTGGCTGCTCTTTTCATTTTTTTTTTCATTTTTTTGGAGCGGGGGAGGGGGGAGGTCTGATTTTATTATTCTGTTCATGCCTAATTTTTTTTATTTTTTTATTTTTTTTTATTATTTTTTTTTTATTTTTTATCACTTAAACATTTATAAGGTACATATATAAAAACTTCTGTAACAACACAAGCTACTGTAAATTCCGAAACACACGCGAATATGAGCGTTAAAAGACATATTTGCGACGTCAAAATTTGTGACTAGGGCAAGTAAACAACAGAGTGATTTCGCCATTTCGCGATAATTCTATTTTCACGAAATTTTGCATGTGAGAAGTTTCTCGAAAAGAAAACCTCGCGAAACCTTCCGAATTTACAGTAAGCTGAAATAATGCCGCCTGTTCCTTTTGGGCCTAGTAAAAAATATGAAGAAAAAAAAACAACCTCTAAATAGGTTCGATCCTGGTACGCCTGCGTCCAACGCCGTAGACATAACCACTACACTACAGTATCTTCTAACGTGAAGTACACAAGTTAATATTTTATGGGTAGCATTGTACTATATACTCAGCAATTGTAAACAAAATATCACGTGACTGTCACTCTTCGTTGGCACTATAGTAGTTTGCAATGTTCCATTGATGCCAGAAAAAATATAATTGCATTGATTATGTAGGCTACTGTGTTTGTGTTACATGTTGTGCAATTTTCGACACAAAATGGGCCTCAACGTGACAAAAACCTGTCTTTGGGGCTTCTGAAAAAGCGAGTCTAAAAGCAGTCTCCTCATCTACAGAGGCTAGCTAGAAAATTGAAATTTCACTTGTAGCAATTCTAGAAATGATACTTCCCAAAAAGCAAATGAAAAGGCGCTGATCAGTCTACGCTAATGCGCAGGCTAGTCTGCGCATTTGTTTTTCACACCCCCCAAGACAGGCTTTCACGTTCCGAGGCCCAAACATTTTTTTTTATCTCAATGTCAGTTTATAGGGTGTCGTGTGTGCGAAAAACATAAGCATAGAGCATTATGTTTCATACGACGAAAACAATAAATTGAAATTATCCTATTGTCTTTGATCCCTATTACCTGCTACCTGCCGCAAACAGATCAAAAAGGTCTTTTAACTATCGGTCTTTATAATAGATAAATCAAACCAAAAGTAATTACTGATCATTACTCTTTCATTCTACAATTTGACTCAGTTTCACAAAAGTTTCAGTTTATATTGTCAAAATGGTTCATATTTGTCACATTGGACCGTACATTTGAACACTTAAGTGCATTTGAAAATGCCATTGAGCGCTACCAAAACTATTACGCCCGGTTGTCCACTGTCGATCCGCCAACCAAATGCCATAATGGAGTTTTGGTGACGGGCCGATGGTGGCCCACTTTTATATGTTTTCTGAGAATGTAGATTACGTACTGTTGTATAGAGATCATAGAACAGTAGCCAAAGCTCCTACGCATAATGAAAAGAAAGCTGGACAAACTGTTAACGTACTACGACATCTCTTTCAGCTGTACACATGACAGCAAATAGGCACCGTGTTTAGAGAACAGATCTACCTACTCAAGAGGTGCAACTCATGACTTTAGATCAGTCTGCACATCGCCATAATAACATCCAGACCACCAGATACTTTCAGGGGTGTCTAATAAAAATAATAAAAACCTTTCTTCTAAATCCAGAAATACATAGTAGGTATTCAAAAAGAATCACCTCAATGCCATTGAGACGGTTCTTTTGAGCACCAACCCTCAACCCTAGCTACTGCACTTGAATTACATAATGCAGCATCCTCATGTATCAGTCCATTAAAAAGATATCTACTGCTCTATCATAAACTCGGTAAAACCATCAATGAGCCACTTAAACCGCTCCAGTATTACATGATATTTCATGCTATAGTTTTTCTTGTTAATATGGTTTTTAGCAGCGGCTACTGTTTTTTGTTGTTGATTTTTTTTTTCAATTTTAAATAGTCTGATTTTTTCTTGCTCGCTCCGCTCGCAAACGTACATATAGAGATCTAAATTCAAAGGTGCCAGATCGGCGGCGCCCTGCTAAAATCCTGTCATTTTATTGTAGCCTACCATATCTTTCGGTTCCTTTTTCTGAATGACGTCTACTGGAGTCATCTGAGCACTATGTGTTAATGCTCACAACAATTGCCAATTTTATCATACGGTCAAGTATTGTGGCACCGGATCAGAGCAGTCTGAAGCCTGATACACACGATGAAACTTTTGTCTGCAACTTATGTATGCAACTTTTGTGTGTACCATACACTACTGTACAGTCGATGCAACTTCACATTACCTGTTGCTCTTACCCGCTAAAATTGTGCATACTTTTTCAACATGGTGCTTACTGAGCATGCTGAGGAGGACGAAATTGCTGTCCCATTGTGTCTGATGATCATTGCACTTGCAACGCAACATTTAAATGGACCGCGAATAATACGAAGTTTGGATTCAACGAAGAAATGTATATAGGGCTCACCATATTGTACCTAGCTAGAAGACCCCTTTCTTAATTGTGTATGCACATTTGTAGAAATTACAGGTAAACTGACCTTCAGAAATAGCCGAGCTGTGATTGGCTAATTGTCTTGAAAAATATGAGACAAGTTTCAGAAAATATAGCAATGTCCTATTCGATGAAACTGTTTCATGAAACTCCAAAAATCTATTGAAACATGTTTCTCGGACGTACACACGATGAAACTTTTGTCTGCAAATAATTATGTTCTTCGCATTTTCACAAAACAGTTTTTTCCAATCGCGCATGATATAGTCTACAAGTTCGTTTAGAAAACCATTTGAAAGTTGAAGAAATGACATCGAAGTTCATTTTACCTATTCATTTCAAAATTTTATGACTTTGCCTGTTGAAAAAATGAAGCTTTCTGATAAAGAATTAAACTGCATGAAAATGTTCCAGAAGGCACCAAAGTGCGCGGATTTTTCAATAAATCCTGGGGAAGCATGCCCCAGACCCCCTTACCCGCGCTTGTCACCTACAGAACTCGCATTCATGCATTCTGTGAATCAAAACACTCACATTAACTCTCAAACTCGTTGCTACGACCCTGAGTATAGGTTGGAATTATTTTCGGTGTGTGAAAGTGTGCCAAGTTCATAACGACCCCCCCAAGCCCTAGCATGGCTTCGCGTCTTCTGCGCGCGCATGAAAATATTTCATGTTTTAAATATTGCCCCCCCCCCAACATGGAATCCTGGATGCTCCCCTGCGGTTCTATCGCTACAGTGTCAAACATTTGGGATCCAGATCAAGCTCGACGTTTTGTTTGGTCTGATCTGGGTCCAACCTGTAAGCAAAGATTATTATTTTGCGGGCTTCACCACTGGTATCATACCGAATTCTTGGCCGCGGATATTGTTCGACTAGTCTTTTTGCGGAGAATAAATAAACTGAAATTGAAGGTAGGGGCTCTCATTTGAAATAGTTAAAACTTATTTACGAACACTTGTCAGGCGCGATTAAAAAGGCATATACATATTCTTGAATAGTCACTCTAACATCACATCATGGCTAAGGCATTACAGTAATTAACCCTTAAAGCGCCAAGAAAAAATGCATCTGAAAATGTCGTCTGCTGAAGTCGTCTGCTTCATATAATTGCCAAACATTACTGACGAATCAAGTATAGAAGCAAACAGCGTTGACCCAGAACAGACTGCTCCTATAGGAGCAGTCTGGTCTGGGTCCACACTTTCTGCCATATATGCTTCTTAAACATTTCGGCAGACGAGATAAGCAGACGACTTTTGTTGCGATTGGCGCTTTAAGGGTTAAATATGCAAGAAAAAAATGCAAATAGATCATGAACGAGTCCTTGAAATCGGGACACTTTGGTATTGATTGACAATTACCCATTTTTACAGAAATGGTTTCTATATTTTTGCGTTTTTGGTGAATGACATTTACTTGTTTTTACCTGTATGTTAATGATTTGGCTTAAATAAGTGTCGATTGTTTATGAGAACGGGATTTCTGCCCCTACCCCTTCAACGGTTGCAAGTCTAAACCATGGAGGTGCGTGGAAAAATACTATAGCGTCCGCGGGGTTTTGTTATCTGGCCGCGGGGCAGGGCTTTTTAGAACCGTTTTCCACATATTAATTAAAGTGGCAAGAACTAATAATGGGCTCAAAGGCACTTACATTTTGAAAGCCTGTAGTTTCTACCAGCAGGGACAGCTGATACTGGTTCTATTGCGAGTTTGATGCAAATCTGAACCACGGGTTAAGAGCATGTTACTAATCTTACCGCGGATGTGACCATTGTTGGCGTTGTTCATGGCCGCGGGGTTCTTCAATATGCTTTCTTGTCCACGGAAATCCTAAAAATCAAAACGTCAGAATCATCTATGACAAAAGGTAGGTAGCTGGTGTGCTGAAACGACTGGATCAAAACCCTGTTAGATCAGAATGTAGCCATTGGGTTTTCGCTTTTTTTTTTATTTTTCTGTATGCTGATTTAGCACAATTATCTAGTTTCTACGGAAGTAGGATCGCCTGACCAAAGTGCTGAAGGTTGTGAGCAGCAAAATCTAGCTGTTTGTCTGTCTGTCTGTTAATCCGTCTGTCCGTCTGTCGGTCTGCATTGGTTCTTCCTTCCTTTGCTTATATGCTCGTTTAGCCTGCTTACATGTGTCTAGTAGCTCAGGTGGTTGGAGCGCCTGTCCAATGTTCTGAAGGCTGTGAGCAGCATAATCTAGCCATTTCTCTGTCTGTCCACTTTCCAATGGCTGTCTGTCTCGCCTTTTCTGTCTGTTTCGTTCTTTGCTCTTTTGACTTTTTTGTATGCCTGTTTTGCTAGATTATCTAGTATCTCAGGTGGTAAGTGTGCCCGACCATATTTTGGATACTTTCAAGTTTTCTAAATACCTAGGCTTGGCATTGGACCCAGCATCTACTCTTTACCCCCCTAAATATAAGGAATATCAGGCATACCCAAAACATATTCGAACTTTAGCGACCCCAAAAACATTTTCCAAATCTGAACATTGACCTTAAAAAGCCCCAAATTGATAGAAATGACCCCCCAAAAAGTAAAAAAAAAAATCATATCTTCATCATATCTCCAAACATATTTATTTTTCTGATCTCCTGCCCCCCCCTCCCCCCCCCCCAACAAAAAATGTAATTCAAAATTTTGAATCTCCAAAAATGGACAGAACCTACTTATATATGATAATACCAGTGTGCCACACCCCCCCTCCCGCCAAAAAGCTGACCAGTGTTTTAGAGCAGTATGCAGCAAAATATAGCTGTCTGTCTGCTTGCTTTCTCAGTCAGTCAATCAATCAGTCAGTCAGCCAGCCTGCCCAATCAACCGCTTCAATTTCTTAGTGTAGACAGAGCCTCTTTGTAAAAGTGTATTCTTGTCACAGAAGAGTATTTGGGTGTCCCAGGGGGCTTGGGAGGGGTGGGTAACTCTTTTTTTCTTCATATGAAGGGTCTGGCCCATCTACCATTCACCCCCAAGAAATATCAGGAATTTCAAGGACCTCAAAAATATTTGAAATTTTAGCAACCCCCAAAAAATCCTTGACGTAAAGAAAAGACCCTAAAATGCATAGAAATTACACCTAAATATAGTCCAATTTCGTGGTGAACCCCCCACCCCCCCCCCTCCAAAAAAATATCCATATATCGTCATATCCCCAAAAATATTCTTTTCTCTGAGGCTAGAGGTCAAAATCTAGGACATCTTATTTCCTTTTTAGAATCATTTGGATTTGAACAACAGTGGCGAGTTCAACAATGTGAGCGTTTGCGGGCATACTTTAATGATGGTACCTACGAGGGATGTTCGAAATGAATTGATTATTGTCCTATATCTCAATATCCACGTGGGACACGATAAAAACCAATATATACCTATATAGGTTTATTTAAGGTCTACACAACGGTGTATAAATGTACACGTTAGACTTAATGTAAGACACAAAATTTGCCATATTAATACACGCAGTCATTGACCACTGTAATAAAAATAGTTGGTACATGTAGAAGAGTCAACCAGAAAGATGAAATAAGGGGTTACATCAAAGCTCGCTCAAAACTTGTCTGTTCTTTGAAGCAGCTGATGATTGAACTTTCTACTACTTACAGACCTTCTTGTGTGTCTTATGACACAGTTAGGCGCTGGAAAAATAAAATTCAATCTGGCTTAGAGTCCATCAAAAATGCACCAAAATCAGGAAGGCGAAAATTCGCAGCTTGTAAAGAAATCGTTTTAAAAATGAAGGAAATCATTGAAGGAGATGCCAGATTTACAGTTTGTGATATTGCATGAAAAGTAGGCATGTCACTATCAACGGTTCACTTTATTTTGAAGAAACATTTAAAAGTCCGAAATATTTTTGCTAGATGGGTGCCACATCTGATGACTGATGAGCAAAACAGACAACGGGTTTTAGTGGCCAAAAAGCTGCTTAAAATGTTTCAAACTTATGACAAAAAGCAGTTTGCCAATGTCGTCCCAGGTGATGAAAATCGGGTCTATTAATTTGAGCTGGTCAGAAAGGTTAGCAATAAAATCTTGGCCACTAAACATAGCAGACGCCCAATAATTGTCAAACGGTCTTTAAGTGCAAGGATGGTTTGGTATGCAATTTTCTTCTCTGGTGAAGGAGTCGCAATAAAAGTGCTGGTGGAAAAGGGCAAAAACATCACTGGAAAGGACTACAAATACATATAGTACTGGAGAAGCCTAAAACATATCAGAAACGACGCCCTGTCACTGGTTTTAAACATATCTGTCTTCTACATGGCAATGGCCCTGCTCATGCCTCTGAAATAGTTACAGTGTTTTTGAAGAAAGAAAAAGTAACTATTTTGCCTAACCTCCTGCATTCCCTAGATCTTGCCCCATGTGATTTCTTTACGTTTCCGAAATTGAAATAATTCCTTGCTGGGCGGAAATACCATTTGTATTTGGAGAAAATGTACTATATTATTTTCTTACTTTCTGTGACTTTAGGCCTTCAGGTTCGTGACAAGATGTTCCACTCTTTTGAACAAAATGACTGCTAGAGCTCTAGCTAAGAAACTTCTTTTAACAGAATTTCCTCCTGAACAACTGGCCCAAAAGCAAGTTAATTTCACAGAACTGTCCCCTATGGTGTCTTCTACCAATTTTGCACAAATGGTTCCACTCCACTGAACAATGGATCCGCAAAAGCTCCAGATAAGAAATGCCTTTGAATGATTACTCCTCCTGAACCAATGATCCAAAATGTACAATAATTTCACAAACTTGGCCCTAATGATGCACTCTACCAAAATTATACAATTGGTTTGGCTCTGCCATTAAGAGACTTCATTCAAGCTTGCACATAATGTCTATGGTGGCGATTAAGTAAAAGTAAGAAAAACATATACAAAAATGGACAGAACTTTATCAAATCAGTTCTTGATTATCATTGATTTCTTTGAATAAGTGGGTGGATTTGTATTAGGTAAGATACTAGGAAACACTTTCCCTCATCCTCATAAGATCTTTAACCAAATGGAAATCTGAAGGAGAAGAAAAACATGCCACCGTATTAGGAAATAAATTACAACTGTTTAGTTTTGGTTGTGCCAAACAAAGTTAAGAGAAAATTGTTTACCGCTTACCTGCCTGAAGAGCTTTCACAATTATTTATTGAGGGATCATTTTAACACTCTATAATAAAAGCGTTTGAAAATAAAGTTTGATTATTCACTTCTTAAGTTAGCAATCATCATCTGGTTTCTTGCATTGTTCAATAATGGATTACATTTGATAAACTCTCCCCAAAAAGGCTGTTTTTGTCCAATGAACAAATGCCAATGTCGTCAGAAAGATTGCTTTCCCATTTCACTTTGTGGCAATATGTTTGACCCTACATCAGAGACGGGACTTCCAGTTTCCATTTGCAGGTTATAGAAAAGATATCTAACTAACAACCTCCCTATTTGAACGCTGCAATGCAGCCGTCCCCACCAGTACTCTCAGTGTTTTGATTTGTTTTTTGTTTTTTGGAATAAGTGAAATATGCCAACGTGAATTGTTCGCATATTATTTTGCATGTTAATTTGGCCGCCAAAGATAACTTGATTGTCCATTGTTTATATGATGCTTCAGAATATTGTTAGCTCCTATTATAGTTAAATCTCGTTAGCTAATTAATTAATCATATACAATTATGGGCGTGATTAGCTTAATTCCCTAACACTCTCGTTAAAGGTGGGTTATCAAGTCATTGACAAACTCAACCGCTATAACGTATAGCTTTATTATCTTAATTCAAGTTAGGCCAATTCAAATATACTTTTTTATTTTCATACTCTTTGCCAGCTTTATATACTGACTTTTTCTTTATCATTTTTTATCCTCTTGCAAAATGGACCATGATTTGCCATGATTTCGACTTGCTCATGCTGTTCATTCTAACGTAATATTGAGGTAAGTGTTTTTCAACAATTGTCGTCTGACAAATGTGAATTTATTTCAATTTGAAAACAAACACTTTTAGGTGGTAGCCAGATGTCTTAACAAATGGAAAAAACACAAAAGTTTTCAGAAAAAATCGTTTTATTACACTCCCACTCGCAGCGTTTCTTTGCTAACGTCAGTCTTAAATTTTCAAACATCAATAACAGACGGGTGACGTCCGCGTATGTCGCGACACTTTTGTCTTTTATGCAACTGATTGAGGATTATCTGTCGGCAACTTTTTTTTTATTATTCCTGATCCTTACGATATAAACGGCCAAATTACGTCAAAAATCAATGGCGTCATATAGATGTAATGAACGTTGCCAAAGGCCTAAAACTTCGTGATTTAATTTTGTCTTTCCTTTTGCTTTCAAGAACAAACATCAGTTCGAAAACTTTTTTTCGTTCATAATGGAAGGTATGGGTACTCTGTGACTTTTTGAATTTGAGTTGTCTCAGAATTATCGCGACGTCACGGCAATCATAAGCCACAGCGTTTCGATTTTCTTATTGAATGCAAGCTGAGTGACGGAACTTGTCAATTTTATTTTTCACATAATGAAAATATCTAATTTTCAACATAAATTAGCATTTATCAAGCGGTGCGTTTTTAAAGTCCTTCAGTACAGATGGCAAAACGAAATATATAATTGGCATCTAAAAAGTTTTTGTAGGCAAAAATTGAAATTCCCTTGACATCGTCAATGCCGCAATAGAAATATAAATGGCGATTTTGGTCCCTCAATTAATTTTCACTTAGAATATTAGATCAATTCAAATATTTTTTTATATATTTTTATACCCTTTGGGATCTTTTAAAACAATAATATGAAAAAAAAAAAGGGATTTAAAAGGTTTCAGTAGCCAAATTTTGGAATATACTCAACATCTTCAATACCGCGAAAACTGGTCCGGGGTGTAAAATGCATGACAGAGTCCGGTATTAGTGCTAGTAATTAACAAAAATCAAAAAGTCATAAAGAATCTTTATAAGCATTTTTAAGAAGGCTCTATAATGGACATGTGATCCAATTTTTAGGTCGACATTTGCATTTTAAATACCATTTTGATGCCTGCAAACTTTGGTCCCGGAATTTGGTCCCGAGTCTCGGGCGTTGGTCCCGGCTTATATTCCTTCCCCTTGTTATCTTCAGTCTTTTATGAAAACCAATACTTGTCCGCGGGGAAAGAAGACTTCTCAAGTAGAAATAATAATATCCCATGCATTTTCCTCCTTTAAATGGAAAGAAATCCAACCCCAGCCATGAATTTGCGAATGATAGGAAAAATCTACAAGCATGATCACGGATGTACAGTTCAATATATACGTCCCTGGCATGATGATCGTTTGACACAATTTGCTTTGAAAACGAATGACCTATTTTCCGCGTTTTGCCTTTAATCTTTCTTAGGTTATTTTCTTTGCTAATTCATATTTTCTGCTTGTATGCCCGTTGTCCGTTCTGTTTGTTTGTTTAAGATTTTCTTGCTTCTATTTTCTAATAAAATGAAAAGTTCGTTTCTGTTTTATCGTGGCACGAAATAATTTAACCTCGCACACTGCTAAATATAGAATGAATGACGTCACAATGATTTATAGAATAGTCCTTCATATACTTATTTAATATACTTATTTAAGAATTTCGTATCTATAGTAATGAATTTATCAATAAGTTCGCCCCAAAAACCACTGAAAAGTTATTCTAAGTTAGACCATTAGACCAGCTGGCGAGGGTGGAAAATAGGTACAGTCCGTGGGTAGAACAGCTGTTGAACATCCGACATTTACACTGAAAAGACACCCGATTTTAGACGTTTTAAATACTCTTTTAATAAGAGAAGTCTAAATTTGTTTTACTTTACCCTTGGAAAAACGAAAAACATTAATCAAAACGTTATTCATTGAACAATAAATTGATCACACCCCTCTTCGGAAGAGTCCATTTCAAAACCAATTACAATTATAGGCTAAGTAACTACTGTTTCATAAATGAACTAATAATAGTTACTTATGCATTAATAAGTAACGCCGTAGAAAAAAAAATAATATTTAAGCCTCGGAACGTGAAAGCCTGTCTTGGGGGGGGGGGGGGGGGGGGCGAAAAACAAATGCGCAGACAAGCCTGCGCATTAGCGTAGACTGATCAGCGCCTTTTTCATTTGCTTTTTGGGAAGTATCATTTCTAGAATTGCTACAAGTGAAATTTCAATTTTCTAGCTAGCCTCTGTAGATGAGGAGACTGCTTCTAGACTCGCTTTTTCAGAAGCCCCAAAGACAGGCTTTTGTCGCGTTGAGGCCCATTTTGTGTCGAAAATTGCAAAACATGTAACACAAACGCAGTAGCCTACCTAATCAATGCAATTATATATTTTGTGGCATCAATAGAACATTGCAAACTGTTTGTAAACGTCCCTTGATGTCAATATAGCAACCCGAATAATGATTATGCTACTGTACTCCTAGCTTACTGATACACACTTCCTTTAGTAAAAGCCAATACTTATTAATCATGGGGGAACATCCGTCATCGATAGGAAACAATGAACGAGAACAGTAAATCTGCCTGTTATATTACTGGGTCTGAGCTGTTATTTATTCTTTTACAATTAATCATCGTTTCCTTTGTTGAATTAAAAGGGAAAACTTAGATTTGTTCTTACATTTTCAACTTTCTAAGCGTTGTCGAAAACATAAGATTGATCAATGCCTGACCGATTGCATATATATAAATAGAACGTACTAAATCGCGTTGCGATTGGCTGTGTATAAATAATTCACATATACATGTAGTGTGTATATCATATGACCGTTTTGGCGGGATAAGCATAAAGTAAAACTTCGAATGAAATCATACAAGTAAGATTATTTAATCCCCAATATTTAAGCGACTTTTTGGGGTCAGCTGAGATAATTCTTGATTTATATGAATGTTATATTATTTACATACATAGCAGCGTAAAAAAACACGCCGACTTGTTTGTTTATTGTCAATGAAAGCAGACTACAATGGCAAGTCCACTATGTCTTTTACGATATGCCTATCATTATTATATTACTGCGCAAGGTATTATTTTTTTTAAATATATTTGTATTTGAATTAGCAATTGGCAATAAATCATTGCTTCGATACCCAAACTGAAGTTTCTAAACTGCAAAGCATAACAAACAATAAAAAAACAACGAAAAAAAGAACTACTTTTTACGCGTAATATTTTCCAGAAAGTTGTTCGGTTTGCATTAAGCCTTTATCCTGCGGAATCCGGATATACCCCGTTCTGGAAAACATTGTAGATCCAGATCAGTTGGCTTCTCAGGAACAAACTAGTCAGGATCTTTACGACTCTTTATCATGCATCTAATTAAATTGTTAATATTGAAACCATGCAACTTATATGTCTGAAAATTTGCAAGGAGTGTAGCATATATTTAATGTATGGCCTGGCAAGGGTGAAAAATCGACGTGACTGAAAAACTGTAAGTGTTAAAATTGAGTCCGGATGCCAGCATCCGTCCCCAAAAAGGGTTAAGAATATGCATTGGCTGAGGAGTCTGTTTTTTGCAATGTTTGGACGACAGATGTAAGGGAACTTGATAAGTCTGTATAGCTCATTGCATCGCTGCATATCTAGTGTCATACTCAGTACTTCTACCTGACAAGATAGTGGTCTGCACAAGAAAAACAGAATCATATTATACAAAAGAATGTGTATGTAATGCATAGTGACTCTTTTCTTTACGCCCAGCCTGGGTGAGCATGACAATCCAAAATGGCCACCAAGACCGTCTGATCTATATCTGAACATTTTCATATACTGCATAGCAGAAACTGCAAGAATAAAAATAAGACGAGTCATTGGGGCCAGTTTGGGTAGGCATGCTGGGTGTTGGTTTGCATGTTCGTACGGTTGTTTAACGAATAGGAGCCAGTCAATGGAAGCAAAGAGAAGAAAGAGAGAAGAAGGAAGAATGCATAAGAAATACTCATAAGATTTGAAAAAGTGACTTGGGTGAAAAAAAAATGTTCTTGTATTATTTTGCATTAAACCTTGAAATTTTACATAGGGAACAAACATAATCATTAATGGATATACAACATAATATTGTATTTATACAAGCTACATAAACGGCAGAATGAAAGTGTATCTACCTTCACACGAGCCACATCAAGAGAAAATCCTTAACCCATTTAAGCCTATTGTCCCCTTGTGGGACATAGGCAAACAGCGCAGACCCAGATCAGACGCCACAGAACGCGGCGTCTGAATCAGGGTCTCCACTGTTTGCTCACAGGATGCTCCAACAGAATCCGAATGAAACTAAAACAAGAGAAAAATTAAAAAAAATCACCCAACCCCCACAAAATTTGAAACAGACTCGTCCTAGAGTTAGGAAAAGTCGTTCGGCCCAAATGGGTTGATGTTTGTTGAAACGCGAACAACAAAGGTAAAGACCGGTTAGTGCGTCCGCTCTATTCGGTAATCTCCCTTGGTATTCGCTGCTACGACTGCTTAATTTTAAGTCTAAATCATTGAAGTTGCGGTAAGTTTAAAAGAATAGTGCATAATTGGGTAACTCTTAAGACAATGGGCTCACATCTTTACCAAATTATAAATTGTAAAAAGACGACCATGCGACGATGAAAACTGTACAATCTTTCATCATGATCCTGAATTCTATTAACTCCTTAAGGACCGTACAACCCATATGTGGGTGTTTTAACAATCGGTGGAGACCTAGACGATATGCCACAGAAAAGCGACTTTCATGAAGGTCTACACTGTCTGCAAGGACAAAATGCCCTGGAAGACTGGAATACTGCATATTATGTGATTCCAGCCAATGACCCATAAGTATGTTTAATGGCTTATCCTGATCCTACTAATCCAACTTATGGATAGTTGCATTGGTCCCGAAAGGGTTACAATGTAATAATTATTGGTACATCCAAAACCTGCCATAACTTACACATGAAGCGTGTACATTTATTCTAATTGCTGGCGGAGACCCCAATTAGACCTGACAGAAGCACACAGACCGACCAGGACAGTGCATGATTCGAGTGCCTTGAAATATGCTAAACCAATTACCATGTTGGCAGATAAGGGGTAATATTTGAAGGGACTTTACAGTTGCGAAGCGCAGTCCTATCAGAAACCCTCGCATTTTACACGGTCCTGGTCCGTCCTGTATGCCTCCAGGCGTAAAGAGTCAATGCTGATATCCAAACCTTGCATTTGGCACTCAAATTCAGCTTCACATGTATTTTAATATTCTCTCAAGTTCTCAACTCTGGTATATTTCCGGTGCAAAATATTGGAATCCCGAATCTGGCCGTACGGATGCACAAACAATTTATGTTCTCTGTGTTTAGCAGGTACATAAGAAGTATGTAACACATTTCCGGTCTATCTTGTAAAACTACACGTATATCCACTTCAGTTGGTTGAAGTAATCTGGAAAACTGCAGCGATCCCAGTAGCAACTTTTACACAGTTTTGTGCAGCAAAATATGAGGGGGTGTTGCACTTACCGCATGAAATTCGATGCATAATGCTCCTTATATACACCCGAGTCATGATTCGATTCTCGAATTGTGGCGGACTTTCCTGAATGGCATACGCCAAGTATGGCTGTAGTTGACGGCTCAGACTAATATACTATGCACAATAAGTTTAGCAATTTCTTATGTTTCGCATCTTTATGTGCACTTCTTTGTGCAATATCGAACTATTTCAAATGCAATGACGAGAACAGAATCTTAGGCAAAATGAAACCACGAATTTACATACGCCATCCTTTAAATAGGCATTTGGGTTGAGAAAGAAAAGCAGGAGGAGTCAGTAAGCAAAAATCACATCCGTTGTAAGTAATGTTGAAATGATAGCATGTGAGTTTTCGTTTGGTGGTCTTTCATCTTACCTCATGCATCATACGCCTATAAAAACTATTGACTATGTGACAGATGTGATAGAGGTTTCATGCTGAAAAAATCAGCTGCCATCAATGACGTCAAAACGTCATCATTTGATTACACTTCTTATGTTAATTGCTGTGCCAATTCAACAGAGACTCAGTTTACAAAGATGCCATAGGCTTACAATGTAATTGATGTTATGGTTGATTAAAACCTTAAGTTGTTGGAAAATATTGCGACGCATTTGCGAAAAAAATGGTGACGTTAAATTTTATCTTTCGGCTCGTGCTCTATAGCCATGAAGATTTTCATTCAACATTATTTTCCTGAATGTGTTTGAAGTCATAACACAGTTTCACTTGTCATTGTGGTTCAAGAAAAGCGACTAGAAACACCGTTTAAAGGCGGTAACGTAAAATCATTTATAAAAACGCCAAATTGTGAAAAATTGGTCCTTTATTTCTCATAGAAAGTTCAGAAAAATGCAGCATTTGCTTTGCTTTTTTGGTTTCAGTGGCTAAACAATCGCTTGAGAATGTTTTGGCTTCCCCCAATGGTCAGTAATACCCAGGTTACCCGTTAATCTTAAAATTTAACGTCACATTAGCACGACCGCTGCGTTTGGTAATTCCATATTTTCTTCAATCATTTCTTGGAAATTCTTCTCAGATGTTTGGTGCTTGTATCTTCATGACAGCAAATGCTTCTTGAGATATGATGTGGATGGGCTCACCCATACAAAACAATTGCTAAACTTATTGTGCATAGCATAGAATATATAATGAGTTTGAGGGTAGGATAGAAAAATCCGTCCCGAGGATCGCCACTTGGCAATGCGAGGCTTGCTGAGTGATGACAAACGTTGATCCCGAGGGACGGATTTTTCTATCCAACCCTCACACGTATAATGGATTCCTTTTCTTGCTCTCCACTGTTTTTATTTTTTATACATTTATTTATTTTAAAATAAGCTTCCAGACGTCCCTGACTATGCTAATATGCAATTTACATGATGACGTTACTTGACATACTGGGTAAGATAGCATGGGTAAGATTAGATTTTTTATTTTATACTTAGCGGTGAAATCAATGCATATCAAAAACAAATAAAAGTAATATCAATCACTAGTGAAATGATATGATACGAGGGACGTTTTTTATGTTCGTAGAAAGGTAGATTTAATGAAAGCGGCGAAAGAAAATGCATACATCATGCATATATTTGGAGAGATTGAGCTTTTATCTATGCATGCAACCTAAAATTATTTCAAAATGCATTACTTTAATGACTTTTAAGAGGCAAAGACATACCTATATATCGCACACTGGAAATATGGTAGAAATACGACATTTATAGACTTTATCTCTGACAGAACGCTAGAAACAATCGTATGAAAATGGGTCCATTGCCATACACAGCTTCTGAAAATATGGCTGCAGACCAAGGACACCACGTGCTACAATATTATATAAACATGATAACAAACGCGCAGCAATTATTGGATATAGAAGATTTGTTTGGAACCTCAGCAAATTGAACAGTAGGCATATTAACTTTTATTGCAAAAAGTTGACACAAGTGGAAGTTGTATACGGGCTTTTGAATATGGCTTAATATGTTAGCTGTAAAGTAGTATTGTAATTTTTCTTATTTATATGGTAGATGAAAGTGTTATGGTAACTTTCATCCCAAAACAAGGTTAATACTTTTGTTTTAATATAAATGAACCGCAAAATAAGTAGACTAGGGGGGTAATTATTTCTCTTGCTCTTTCAATCTTCCTACCCTTCCATTTCTCTGCTTCAGCAGGCCGGATCCCGGCTTTTTCTTCTTGTGATCCGACCTGGAATTATTTTATTGCGTAGGATGGTCCTGACTATTTTTTTTTAAAAAATCTCCCCCCCCCCTCATAAAAATCAAATGGTCGCTACCTTACTGTATGGCATTTAAGAGTGTACGACATGTACGCAATTACATCAGATCTTCTTAGTTTGATTCAAAGTTTTTGAGTCATCAGCCGCACCATGGCTGACTCGGAAGACGGGGTTCTGGGCTTAATATTCCGTTCGGGAACTCAGATCATGCATATCAATACCATGTACGACATGACCTTGTTTTTCTTACATATGTTCTGGGTACTCAAGAGAACCGTCTCAATGAGACGGTTCCTTTGAGCACCCAAAACACATGTTCAACCGACGTATACAGAAATAAAAATACAATTGTACGCGTAAAAATATTGTTTGTTTCATGTTTTCATATAGTCTTTACAGTATGAGAGGCGTTCTGTTGGTATGGACCATAACTATTTGCTTTCTTCTTACACTCGACAACGTCATGATAGCGCAAGCTGGCACAGTAACGAAAATAAGGAAATTTAACACGACGCTCGACAAATATATGTGGTGCTGCATAAAGAGAGGCTGTCCAATTTCAAGTGAATTTCGCGATACCATATGTGTACTTGTTAGAAATGGCAAAGAAGTTGATTGTCAATGTGAAAAGTGGACGTACGATACGGAATAAAAAAAAGTAAAGCAATGCACCACAAGAACTAGTGGTGGATCTGTGGCAGAACGCCCAGGGGGGTACTCTCATTTTTTCTTCTCGGGCTCAGCATCTACCGTTGTTAGGAATTGCAGGCACCCTAAAAAAATATTTGAAATTTTAGCAAGCCAAAACCTATCTCTCATTCTGTACCTTGACCTCAGGTAAATGCCCTAAAATGCATAGAAATAACCCCTTAATATAGTCCAATTTTGTGATGACCCCCAAAAAATATCCAAAACATTTTTGTACCCAATAAAATATTATTTTGTTCTGAAAATCCCCAAAAATTCAAAATTTTGAACCCCAAAAAATGACCCGAGCCTACGTATGTATGAAAATATCAGAATACCCCCCCCCCCCCCCCGGCAGATCGCAGGGATATTATGCTTGCAGTTCATTGTGTACATGCAGAATACCATACATGCGGGTTGGATAAACGATTATCAGGGACAGAATTGCAACATAAGTCAGCAAGTTCTATCTGTGACCACTGTAACTTTTATATGGGGACTTTCATACATTTTTAGTTATCGCGCAATCAATCAGAATAAAAATTGTTAATACTGTAGAAGTTGCTCAGATCTACCAATGGCATAGCCAGAACGCTGAAAAGGTTACGCACATCAGAGGGAGACTACTGGATCAAGCAGTAATTCTCCTCAATTGCGTCCCTTTTCAAAATGGGAACTTCTCGTAAAGGAAAGAATTTGCTCCCAGAGGGAGCGAATTCTTTTCCTTATGATATGGAAATTCACTTTTGCCACATTAGATGCCCTCCCTTGAATGTTACTATTTTTATTATGCACGTGCGTAACTGCGTAATGGGAGCTACGCCAATGTCTACTGATACCAGCAAAAAGGATTAGCACGTAATATTTTGGTACTTGTCGCATTGGTGAGCAGGTAATTTTGTTTTTATAATTTATTTATTTTTCCTGACACAAGTACAAATATTTTACATACATGTATAAACTAACTATATCAAAAAGTTGATACAGGCGAATAATGCTACAGTCGTGCTAGTGCAAAGGAAAATCTATATATTTAGCGTATAGCTATACATATGGGATTCAACTGTACCTTGTTAAATTGTCCATGCTTCACTGAACTTTAGTACGCTTATTCGTGCGGGCTAGCATATATATCTATATATATGTATCTGTGTGTGCAATTATTTTTGACAAGTGTTTTGAAGATTTCTTTGTTGGATATATGCACATAATGCGGTAAAGTATAATATTCTTATTTGTCTGAAGCCTGACGTAATAGCAAAAAGGGAGAAAATGTTTTGTAAGGTCATTTGGAGACTACATTTCAGCTGCAACATGAGGTTTCCATCAATGTGGTATGTGCGACCAGCAAAGTCTCAGATCAGCCTGCGCATATGCGCAGTCTGATCAGAACCTTTTCTAGTCGCCCGAATATTCAATGAGTGCCAAGCCACCGGCCCAACATCACTTGGAGTTTCTAATCTTAAAGAGAGGCCGCACAGGCTCGCCCAAGTGTACACATGTCAAAATGCCACATGGTTGGAAATCACATGTCGAGGCTCATTTATGCCACGTCGCGAGAAAACCTGTCTTCGGGACCCTGATATTGTCAGAAGGTAAGAAAAAATATATCTTTGCCTCTGTAAAAAAATAGACATATTGGATCTCTGGTATCCCTGCCATTCACGCAGCGGACAGCAAGAGCGCAGACACAGACTGTGTGATTGGACAGGCTGGTCGTCGTGCCTGTTGTCATACGTATGAAGTAGGTTTTCTCTTGTCGGGGCTCATATTATTCCTCCTAAAAAGTGTTTTGCGTAGGATGTATATGGTTTATCTTTATAAAAGTTTTGAATAGGTTTGCTTTTCAAACACCTGTATAACTGGTATAATAAGGTATAATTTTATTCATATTGATCGAATAACCCCGCACCGGGCCAACATCGGCCCAATGTCAACTGCATGACCTGAATTCGAAGGCTAAGGCGATTGCAGTCTACAGTGGATCCGTAACTTGGCCAATAATTCGTCCCTCGGTCAATGATACTCCTACCAATATCCTCTTAAAATATAGGGTCTCACATGTGATTTAACCTCAGCTAAGTATGGTGACCTCAGGCCAATACTATTGACCATTCCTCTAGATTAATTTGGCTTCGATCAATGCACTATAGTTAATTTATAAAATATCATACAGAACGGGATGATAAGAATGTATGCATTGTCTTATTACATAGAAATAGCTTTGTCACAGTTTGGGGCCGATATAAGTTATTTTCTACACTTGACAGCTCTTGGGGAGACCGACTTAAATAATAATGGAGTCGGTATGCACGAATGTATTACTAAGCTATTTGGTCACTGTAAAGGTGGTTTCTCACGGAAGAGTAAGTAAGACTTGTCTAACTTAAACAAATAAATGCTAAAAATAGAGCACGTTTTTTCTCTCGAAAGTACCTGTATCATCTTGCACGAAACAAAACATATTATTTGAACGTAACTCTTAAAATGCCAGCAAATTAGCTATATCCAAAAATGTATGTTTATTGGCAAAACAGTTTGGACCGAATCATACTGATCCTGGAGGAGAAGCCTGACCTGGATCCACACCGTTTGGCAAAGTGGCTTCAAAACATTTACGCAGACTGCTAAAACAGACGGCCTTTGTTGTATTGGCGTTTTGAGGGTTGATAAAGGTGAGTTTCAGTTTATATTCGTTCAAGATAATTTTGATGAAACACATGCACGTCTGCGCGGCTGCAACCACTTATTAACCAGGCTTACTCTAATATTACCTGCTATCCAAAATAGCCGAGCTGCGCCCAGATATGAATATTAAAATTGACGCCTTTACAGTGACACAAAAGCTCAGTTATACTACACTTCGAAAATTTCTAGCCATTTTTCCCAGTGCGTTTTCAAATTATCGTATGTATTGTTTTTAAAAGCAATCAGCTTTTCAGTCTCGAGGAATTTATTCACGTAATTTTTCCAAGCCGGGAGATTTAAATTGGAAGAATTTATTCGACATGTATATATATAGTGTCGTGTAAGTATAAATATATAGTTTAGTGGTTGCATCGCTGCTGATGTACTTGGAATACCAAAAATTGCTCTATGCTTGTTGACATTTACAATATAATGACATTTATCAAAAATCCATTGTTCCATACTGTCCCAAAATTGATTGACGACATGACAGTGCCAAAATAAATGCTCGATTTTCTCGTGGTCTAAATTACAAAAGGAACATAGATTATTTTGTCTTAGTTTCATTTTCAAAAGTAAATCATTTGTGGCAATTATTCTGTTACGATGCAGAATAGATGGAACAACAGAATCAGTGATGGTTGCGTATACGCACAAATACGCAAAGGTTTAGGTATGCACCTGGTCACCTATTCGAACCATGATACGGTACCTTTTCTACTAATAGTCCCAATAAAAGGTCGGTTTGTCTGAGATGGAATTAATTGTGTATATATTTATCAACGCTTGCACGATTTCCTTACTTTTCTTGAATATCTTGAATATCTTGGAAATCTTGTGCATTTTTCAATATATAAAGGATGGAATTTCCCATTCTTGTTAGGGGACATTTTAAACATACCGTTGAAAGGTTCGATATGGAGACGCTATTCATTATTATAAAAGGTACATGAAGTTATATATATTTTTACTGTGTTGAAATTGTACATGACAGGGCGATGGCGACTCGTGTTATTGCATTGAAGCGCGATGTCTCTAGCATGTCACATTGTATTGAAATAATAAGTCACTCGTTTTCTATTTTGTCTTCTGTTGAATCGGCCAGCATTCCGTGTATGAGTTCTTTCGGGTGTTATCAAAAACGTCACGTTTTTTCGGTGAAAATAGCGATTGTAACGCACTTGCGTATGAAGCTACGCACATGGGTAATGCCTAAAAATCTGCTGGGACCATTCTTGCGGCTATAGTAAAAGCTGTCCGGATGGACTCGTCGGGTTATTTCGGACAAAAGTAGTCACAGGCCATGTCGGGCCTGCACATAAAACTATAATGGTATGCTGAAAGATTTACCAAGGACCGATAGGTGAAAAACAATTTTAGCAGCTAGATTTTAAATTGTTGTGATTTTGTATGGCGTTGTTGGAAAGACGATTTAACTGCCAGTGATAGTCGACTTTCTGTAGCGACCTGTATGTGTCACCTCGAGTTATATCTGACGCATATAAGAATAAGGGTTAGGTGCATACACTACAACACACTTACATAAATAAGGTGATAGCTGACATGTATGTTTAGAGATTAGGTAGGTGTAATGTTACACCAAAGTAAATGTAAAAATATTTGTTACACCAAAGTAAATGTAAAGATATTTGTTACACCAAAATAAATGTAAAAAAATATTGTACGGTTTTACACACATAAAACAGCAGAATGTAATCTCTCAATATTGATGTAAATATGTTTGCCGAGAGGTCATAATTAGTTGTTTACAACTGATACGTTATACATGTACGAAATTAGCGCGTGGGCAGGGTGATATCCGACGTAAACGTCCAAACGTTACGTCGGCACCACACTGTTCAACATTTTCCTGGAATTTTAAGAGAATTGGTATCAGTATTTGTAAACCTCGAAACTATCTAGATAACGTGACCTTGAAGGGAAAAAGGGCCACAGGATCTTGATGTTTCGGCTGCGATAGCGTCTCAACCAGGGTGACGTTACGACAGTGTATAGTAAATTTTGTTACGTATGGGTTTGTTCGTTTGGCATAAGAGGTATTGTTTAGCGCTGATATAGGCCAGTCACTAAAAATACTTCTCTTTGAGTGTGGATATTTAGAAGAGCCGATCCATCCTAACCGCATGGGAGCCATTAGCCATACACCCACGGGTGAGGGCTAATCACGCGCTTATGGGGTTAGGCTGTAATTTAAAAGAGTAAGACCACTGAAATTATTTCTAATTTTGTGAACTTCAAACGAACAACTCCATTATTGACGCAACAGAGTGATTCTGAGATTCTAAATATAGATTGTTTTTTGCAGAATCGTCTCTTGTGTCCCCTCCTACGTTGGAGGCTGAATGTTGGTGAGCAAAAAGATTGTTACCTGAGGGCACTTATTAGCTGTCCCCCTCAGGCCACGACCAGCGTGGATCAGGCCCAATCGTTACATCCAACAACGTAGAATAGCCCAAGTTGGGAGCCAACCGGCTTGAATTGTTATAAGTGAATCTGACATCCCAACGTGGGGATACGATCAGGAAGAACCACTTACACTAATCCTGACGTCTAGAACGACGATCAGTATTACGCGCAAGAAATACTATGCGAAACCAGTGACGACCAAAGTACAGGTTCAATCACCTCAGCGCTGATGGTCTGAAGTAGACAACGTGCCGCTAAGAAGACATAGTGTTCCCGAGACGCGTGAAATATCAACAGTTGTAGTGTTCGCGGGACGTGTATAATCTCGAGAGTTCTCGTCAAGACGAGAACTGAAATATTAAAGGGCCCAATTTTTTTCCTATGAGAACTTAAGCTATATGTTAATCATATTTTTTACGTCTTTTATTTCTGACTAGTTGACGTACATCTAGAGCAGGACACTCCAAGATTGATTCTAATTGAAATGATCTTGGAGTGGCAACTTGCCCTAGTATAGGATGGTCAATTAGCCAGAAATAACAGCGTAGGTGGTGTCATTGTATATTAATGTGTTGTTGATGTTTTCTTAGTACATAAAGTATTGAAAAGTTTTTGCTAGTTGTGTGCATCATTTTTCCCTGGTAGCATCGTCATCGCATAAAGGAATTTTCCAATAAGATTTCCCCTCTTCCTTCCTGACCGGCTTTATGTCAGACTATTCTAATATGAAACCAGTGCATTTTTGTATTATGACAACATTTGGCTGGTATACTATATATAAGTTTCCACTCCAGATGAGTATTCTCAAATACTTGTTCCCACTTCGGTTGGCTAGTTGGAACAATAGTTTTGCAAGTTAATGCTGCATAAATATCTTTACTGCCTTTAAGTGATTTCATTATTAGTTTAACTTTAAAAGGCCAGTGACAATTAAATAACGACTCAGCTCCTAATTGAATATGAATTCGCCTAATATATGCTTCTATAGAAGTTCTTATTCCCATAAATTCTACAAAATTTGTTCTAGCATTATATTTTTCTTGAAATTGTTCATAGGTTAGTAACAATCCGTTCTCACCAATTAAATCTCTAATGAAATGAATATCTTTATTATACCATCTGCGATAGAACACCGGAGAGCAGGTAATTGGTCAGAAGCGCATTCAATCAAGCTAACACAGACGAAAGGTGAAGGGTTGAAGACTCAAATCAACACAATACTTCAAGCCTCACTGGACATCTGTACAGGTATTATAGGACTTTTTTGTTACTGAGAAGGCGGCACGTCATGAATGCGCAATTAGGACGGGTCTACCTTAGACATAGTATAGGTAAAAGCTGAAAAAGAGGCGGAGTTTTATTCAAAAGTTACTGTATCATCTTGCACCATTACCTCAGTATAGACGCAAGACACATTATTGAGTCCTTAAAATGCCAGCAAAATAACTGCATCTGAAAATGTCTATTTAACATAAGCATAGAGGCAAACATTGTGGACCCAGATCAGACCGATCCTAAAGGCGCAGTCTGATCTGGGTTCACAATGTTTGTCTATGAGGCTTCAAATATTTTAGTGGACGACAAAAACATGCATTTTGTGATTATGCGCTTTAAAGACATATATTTCTGTCAAATAGAGAGCATTAAAGGATTAACTGATAAGGGACAGTTTCACAAAATTAAAGGGGCCTCAAGAGGGGACTTACCTGTTTACAACACACAATTTATTTCTCTAAGATCAAAGATCAATATTTTATCATAAATTACCTAATCCCTTCATGGGACCACTTTATTGCCCCTGTAAGGAAGTCACAATCACCTAATAACGACTGTCCTTTTGATCTGCCTAGAATGACCCTGGAGAGAGTCATAATGAGTGGTACCACTAGTATTGCTCATTTTTATGTTTTTTGGGGTTAATAAATGTGAGTTCAGTGTGTATACTGTTAGGATTTTCATGAAATGCATGCACGTTTACGCGGCCGAAACAACTTATTAATTCTTCACCAAATTATAAATTGAACCTGATTTCCCTTATAAGCAGATGATATAGCCAAACCATTCTCAGATATGAATATTAAAGTTTCCGCCTTCACAGTAAGCGAAAAGTCTATTAATAAATGCTATAAAACACTTAATTTTTGTGGGCATTTTTATTTGGCGCTATTGGCGGTATAAACAGAAATTGCGAAAATATGGCACTGCGAAAAACAGTCTCAAATTTAGATACACAATAAGTAATAAATGGACAATAATCCTTAGTATGCTGGGCCAAATAAAAAAAAACACCTGTGTTTAGGGAAACCTGACTCTACCTAAATTTACTGGTGAAACCTAGATTTTTTTCTGATTTTATGCATTTTAAAAGGATACAATTATATTTTCCCAGAAATAAAAAAAAAGAAAAAAAAATGCGTGCCTACCCTACCTAAAAAATTTTCAACGGTAGAGTCTGTTCCATGCTGAGAAAGCCACGTCTTTAAAAGTGCTACTATTAAGCCAAGTCTTTAAAAGGGCTACTATTAAAGGAAAGAATATGCGAGCATATCCCTTTCTTTGACAGTAGCCCAAAAGAGAATAGAAAAAAATAAATTAAGGGCATTTAATTGAGAGACCCCAAAATTAAGATACACCAATATACCAGTCTTTTAATACCGCCAAATTTTGATGCCCCAAACATTCAGTGTTTTTCAGTACTCAGCTATTTGTATGCTTGGTGATTTTTTGCCGTCTGCATATATTTTTAACATTTTTTTTTTAAAAATATTCATTAAGAAATATCATCAGATTGTCAAACTGATTGGCTATTTATCAGGTACTAAATGTTTGCAAAGGTTATCGGCAGATGTAAAAAAATGCCGCTAGCAGGCAAAAAGTTAATTGGTGAATGTATGCATGTATGTTAGGTGCCGCTATCTGCGTATTTATTATTGCATTTATCAATGCATGTTATGGAGGTCTGTCAAAGGCTTCGCTAAGATGGGTGCCGCCAATTTTGACAGACTTGATTTGATAATTAGAGGTATCTCATGTCTATGAAGATGATCCCAGCGGTTTTATCGAGCTAGTTGTAACCCAAGATGAGACATGGGTTCACCACCATGACCCAGAGTCAAAAATGCAGAGCAAACAATGGAAGCACCCTGGCTCACCACTCCTAAGAAATTGAAGAGGGTTCATTCAGCAGGAAAGGTGATCCCAACTATCTTTTGGGATAGTCAAGTACAAATCATGATTGATTAGCTTGAGCAAGGTCGCACGATAAACGGTGCATATTATGCAAGCATAATGAGGTGGCTATGCCAGGAAATTGCAAGATAGAGGCCAGGAAAACTGCCTCGCATCTTGATCATCCCTTCTATGCATGGCTGAGAACTGTTTGATCATCCCTCGTATGCCTAGTTTCAGACAAGAAGATTTGCTCATTTTTATTCTATATGCCTAGGTTCAACATATAACCCCAAAGCTGAATATTTGTTGACCCCAGGGGCTTGACTTGAACAAAAATGATAGAAGTTTGCTAGACGATGCTACCTACCTACTACTATATCAATGCTCTAGGCTGGTGGTTTCAGACATAACGATTTCTGTCATAATTTTCTATATGCCTAGGCTAAACATGTCCCCAACGCACATGATCATTTTTAGCTCAGGAACATAATTCTAACACACTTGACAGAAAGTCATTAGGTGATGCTACATACCATATATCCAAGGTTTGGGCTTGTGGTTTCGAAAAAAAACGATTTTGTTCCTGTTTTAACTATTTAAGCATATGTAAACATGTGAACACCAGTATGGGCTATTTTTTAGCCATATGGACCATAATTTCAACAAATCTGGTACAGATGTACTAGGTTATTCTACATACCAAATATAAAGGCTTTATTTATAGAAGTTTTTTTTTTAGTTTTCATTTTGAAAATCTAGTTTAGCCAATGTGACTTACATGACTAATAGACCAGAACCACTGAAACAATTCCAAAATTCGACCGCGTATTTTAGAAGTGTCATTTGAAATAAATGAAGACACAGGATGCACCATGACCGACCGAAAACTGACTCCAGACATCCAACAATCACAAAAGCTCACCATGTGCATATGGCTCATGTGAGCTTACATGTGTCAGTATAAAATTAGGAGCATAAAGATTGAACAAAATATGCATATTTTTATATATATATATATATTGATGTCTTATCTAGACAATCTAATCCATCTGCATATTCATCCTTATTGTAGATCTGTAATTTCTGTGAAACGCTTCAGGGATGCGATCGTTTCTCTTGCTGTCGGTAAAATTTCTGACTTGCCCATGATGAAACCCCTCCCATCACTCTGGTCAGGCCTCAGCTCATATGTGAACGAATATTTGACACCATGATCATACCAGTGGTCATAGGAGCCACCGGACGCTACATCTGAAAAATTGGTTATCAAGTGTCCAGTTTTAGTAAATAGTGCGTATCAAAAAAGATAAATTCTTATTTCTCAGCATGTTACAGGTACAGTAAAACCTTACATGTACTGTAAAACCGTGTCTAAAACGGCCACTTTCCAAAAGAGAAAAAATGGAGTTTCCAGACCAATTATCGCTAAATGCAGGTAAAAAGTATTGCAGAATGCTCCAAAGGGAGCATTCTGCAATACTTTTGACCTTCAGTAAGCTACAATATGTCATTAAGATCTTTGTTCTGTCTTTTTTTGGCTGGTCGCTTAAGACAGGTTTTACTGTACTTAAATGAACTGTCTCAATTAATATCCAAAACATTTGCTAAAACTGATGGGTAAGTACATTTTTTTTTCTTACCCTATGAGTGTCAGCAAATGTATATCTATAGCCGACCGGTGTCTGCAATAGAAGGATCAATCTATGGCACCATTTGATACTATAATAAGATGTATTTAAGGAATTTGACCATGTTGTTGTCGTTTTAAAGATTTCTCCTTTCGACCCTCAGTATTCTAGCCATATCTGCATTATCTTGAAGTGTTGTATTCTAAATCACCCGCAAGTATATCCAAGAAATCCCAAACTCACGGACTACTTACAGCAAATTGACAGCAAGATTACAATTATGAAAGAAGCAACCAATCTCATCATCATCAAAACTAACAAGTATACACAATTTAAAGAGGAAGACAAAGACCAGGAATGAACACAAGTACCACACCTGATCTAAGACACCACTTGTGAAAGTTACAAAATCAGAAGAAAACACCACACACAATAGTCCCAAGTGATTATCCCCCCCCAATCCCCAACCAGGCATACACAAGGCTGAAAATGAAAAAAGTCAATAAGCAATGCTTATTAGATACCCCCCGCACAGTAAGATTCAGTGAAATTATAGTTCAAACCAGCAGAGCAAAGATTTGAAAAGAAGATTTCAGCAGAATCTGTGCAAACAAAAATTATAACCGCCTTCATGCATATGTTCAATGTGTCTACATTGTATCCGCAAAGAATCAAATTGCTCCATCAAAAGCTGTGGTAGGAGTTGAGCTGTCCATAAAGGCACAATCCATGCATATACAAAAGCCATATTAGGGAATAATTGTCTAAGTTCTCACTGCTGTATTTTTTAATTTTTTTTTCAATCAGACTCCTTCATGCATATGTTCAATGTGTCTATATTTTATAGGAAAAGTATCAAATTGCTCCATTAAAAGCTGTGGTAGGAGTTGATCGGCCCATGAATGCACCATCTATGCACATACAAAAGCCTTATTAGGGAAAAATTGTCTAAGTTCTCACTGCTGTCATTTTGTCAAAAATTATTTTTTCTGAACCCAACTCCTTCATGCATATGTTCAATGCGTCTACATTGTATAGGCAAAGTATCAAATTGCTCCATCAAAAACTGTGGTAGGAGTTGATCGGCCCATGAAGGCACAGTCTATGCATATACAAAAGCCCTATTAGGGAAAAATTGTCTAAGTTGTCTAAGTTCTCACAGCTGTCAGTTTGTCAAAAATATTTTTTTTTTAACCAAACTCCTTCATGCATATGTTCAATGTGTCTACATTGAATAGGCAAAGTATCAAATTGCTCCATCAAAAGCTGTGGTAGGAGTTGATCAGCCCGTGTATGGCCTATAATAGCATAAGCATAAAACCCTATATTAAAAGCCATTTAGAACTACAAAGGGAAATAACTCTAATAGAATTGGCCCCTAGCCTAGCCCTTACTTTTTTGTCTACAGTATTTGTCTTGCATATATGAACATGTTTGCAAGGTTTGATGAAAATCCAGCGATGACTCTTCAAGATATTAAAAAAAAAAACGTTACGGACGGACGCACGGACGGACGCACGGACGCACGCACGCACGGACAACGTGAAAATAGTATACCCCACCACAAACAAAGTTTGCAGGGGGTGTAATGAAAGAACAGAACAATACTAAAGAGACAAACTTGAAACGTTAATATCACAAAGGATCAACAAAAGAAGCATCACCTTATTATGGCCAAAAACATTGGAGGGCTTAAACATCTTTTTAGGCGCAAGCCCCATCCCCAACTCCAATGTGGCACACAGACATACAGATGTCAGGGTCTTACTAAAGATCCCCAACCATTCAATGCCTCTTTCCCAGTACTTTCAAATCATGATATAAGAAGAGATAAATAAGGATAAGGACTCGACAATGCCAGAGCAAAAGAAATCCATTTGTTAAAAATTTACACTCTCAGTCGAAACGATACAATCAACAATAACAGAATCACCGCCCCAGAAAAGACAGAAGCCAAAGCCACAAGTAGACCCTAGTATCTATATTTCCAGTCAAATCTTCGCTATAGATTATAGCATTTTTGTTGCCGAAGTTACGTATGTTCTCAAGGAAAGGTATGAAAAATATATCATATCCTCTATATATTCTAACGTACTTACAGCTGCATTTAAAATACAACACAACATATGGAAAGGATTTGATCAAAAGCATGAAATGCGTGTTTTGATCATCTCCTTGATAACAAAGAGTCTCTTACATAAGTTTTCATGTTTTATTGAATTAATTAAACGAGTTGGGGATAAGAGATAAAATGCAAGGTTTGCAGAGCATTTCATCCCTTTTTCGCAACGATTTTAATAAATACAATAGTGCAGGAACACGAATGTAAGATTCTTGTTATAACATGACATTAAAATTAGACATTGACAACGTCAAGATTTCACCTTTTACGCAACGTTATTATGGACGTCAATACGTAACGTAACAATATTTGTAAACCACTGGTGGTTTGTCGATTTTGAGTGTAAAACATCTTTGGAACATATGGTTGTTGTCAAGATGCATAGTGTATCTAGAACCAATACCTCTATCGACAAGAGAGAGAGAGAGAGAGAGAGAGAGAGAGAGAGAGAGAGAGAGAGAGAGAGGGGGGGGGGGGAAGAGAGAGAGAGAGGTTTTATGCCAAGGGTTTGGGTAGGGTAAATATGATTATCTAGGAAACTTTTTCTGTCCATGTTATTGATTTAAGTGTAATCTTGTCCCTCCCTTGCATGCTTGATTTGACACACAATACATTATGTTCCATTATATTTAATCGACATTTCATTATTTGTATACAATAAATGTTCATTATTTGTGTGAAGGGGTAGATGGTTGTAAGGAAGCCTATGATTATAGATAGAGTATACTTACATGACAAGTCAGGAGGTGTTCCTGTTAAAAAATTGGAGCCATCTACAGCTTTCAAAGCCCTCATCATGTCTTCACCGATTGTTTTCTGAATAAATGGGAAAAATAATCAAAACAAGAAGAAGTAATAAATAAAGGATTCTTTTATGAGGCTTTCCAGTTTAAACCGCGAGGTGGGCGTAGCCCACCAAGCGGTTTAAACAGAAAGCCGAGGAAGAATCCTTTATTTAGCTTGTAGTATGGCGCAGGCGCAAATAAACACGTGTTACTGACACCTGACGAAATTTACATTCGCTCCTCCCTGCATCCGGCCTAAGCTGTCAATTATATTACATTTACCTGCGGGTTAATTTCTCGCTATTTAGAAATTTCCCGCCTACATCGCTGTTTAACTAAAATTGGAAGTTAGAGTATTCTATGGTGTCTGATTTAAACATCAGCAAAGATCAAAGAAAAAATCATCAGCCAAACTACAAAGACTAAATAATACATGGGCGGATCCAGAGGGTGCAGGGGATCCACACCTCCACCCCTCAAAGAAAAAATCACTAAAATATAGGGTTTCTTGGCAATACTGGAATGGATCCCTTGTAAAAACACAAAGCTACCAAGCCAGTATTCAATGACATAGAACACAGGCATTAAAGCAAACCCAATAGCTCAGTCTATCGCTCTTCTCCAGCTAGATTAATTAATGCTTAACTGGAATGGATACCAAGAATCACATCAAGAAACAGACCCAACACAAAATCCCAGACACAATGAAAGCAACAACAAACAAGGGATGTACAACAAAATAATCTAGGTAGTTACAATTGATTCAGAAAGACTGTATGAGACAGCTAACACAATTTGGTTGTTTTATGCATCTATTTCTTTTATGGTTCATTCTAACACACCTCGCCTATGGAGCCAACGGTAACAAACTGTGATATATCCGACAATAATTCATAGCTTAAGTGCGTGATAGCTGACGTCACTGGAAAATGACGTCATTCATGGCATTAGACGGTGTATCGTCGTTTTTACGTTTGAGACACGTTACATTTACATGTAAACGTATGCGACGTAGTCTAAGTATTGGCGGGAGTTCTTCGGTGCAATGGCGGAAAGCTGGAAGAAGCTGAAGGCTTCAGATGTGTTTTCGTCGTTTATTGTGTGTTAGAATCGAAATAGATCAGCTCCAGTGCGTGAATTGTTGAGTAATAATTCACTGTTTGTCGGTCGGTTGTACTAAAATAAATCACTCGCGCTGCGCGCTCGTGATTTGATCTTCTTTACAACTGACCTCCAAACAGTGAATTATTACTCAACAATTCACTGCTAGAGCTGATCTTTTTCTTAAGTCTTTACTGCTCGTTTGATGTGATTAGTACCGACATCTCGTGCCTATATACTTACCAGTTCAGCATAGTTGGCGGGTTTTGTTATTTTGTAACCATATGGTATCAGCATAAACTGTGAGTAACAATGGATGGAGAAGAAAGCAAACACCCTCGAGCCAAATTCTTCCACCTCTTTCTTCAAGCCCTCCGTTTCAGGGGCAGAGAAAGCAGAACCTCCATGGTAGGTATCCGAGCATGGATTATTGGAGGAACCAGGTCCTATAAACAATGTACAAGCAAACGTAAGCAAAAATAAATGAACAGCCAAGTAAAGAACATATAAGCCATATAAATGGTTGTTCACATTAAGTAATAATATTCATTTATATTCCATAGGGAATAATGTTAAACACATATGATAAATTAACTCTATTTCAATATTTCGGCCAAAGGCCTTTTTCAAGAAAAAACATGCACTTCAGTATCAACTACATAGTCTCTGTTCCACCATTTTGAATTTGTTTATATTGATGTGTGACATCACGTTGACATGAACGTAACGCCACGACGTCGCACCGCTTTTCCCGTAAAAGTGGCAAAAATTACATGTTTCATGCTCACCCTTACCAGGCATGAAATCCATCACGCTCACAAGTACCCAAATTTGTATTCTCATACTTATTTGCATGACAACACAACACTCGGAGCCCGGAAACAAACCCCCTCATCTTTTAAGCATATATAGTTTGCATGCGCAGTGAAACAAGGGTGAGCATGAAAAAAAAAAAAAAAAAAAAAAATTTAGTACATACTTAGTTATAAACAGTATGGACCCAGATCAAGTCCGACACTTTGTCGGACCTAAACCAGGTTCAAACCATCAACCATTTATGAATAATAACATCAGCTAGCGAAGAAAAATCGTACAAAAAGATGAAAGTAAAATCGTACAAAAAGATGAAAGTACAGTGGAGACATAATCTCGCGATGAGGCCCTAATATTCAATACAAGACAGGGTTACTCGCAGCGTTGTTCCATGACGATCGAGTACTTTCCAAGACTCATACCGGGCTGCACAGGTGGGCAGTCCGGTTGGAGTCTTGGTCTGGTGCTTATTTAGGAGTTGGTATGCCCGGACTTTCATAGGCTGTTGTGCAGCTTTTCTTGTGGATTTTTTTTTTTTTTTTTTTTTTTTTTTTTTCTAGTACACAGTGGAGTCTCTTTTCAGTCAGTGCATCTGATACACAGTGTGGTTTGGGTCTCCGTTATGTACTTTAGTCCCCTTTTTGTGCCGTTTCCCATGGGCAAAGGTTCACATGAATATTCCTAGATTCAGGATTTTGGGGCTGATTTCCCACAGAAAGTCAGCCTCTAAGTCTCTATTTAGGCCGTTTGTATTAGATTCTTTGACCTATGTTCCGTTTGAAAGTTTTGAAATCAGAATTTCTAATGTTCAGGATTTTCGGAATTTTAAACTTCAGAAAAGTCGAACTGTGTGCCTTTGGTTTGGGCCTTTCATCTTTTTGTACGATTTTTCTTTGCTAGCTGATGTTATTATTCATAAATGGTTGATGGTTTGAACCTGGTTTAGGTCCGACAAAGTGTCGGACTTGATCTGGGTCCATACTGTTTATAACTAAGTATGTACTAAATTTTTTTTTTTTTTTTTTTTTTTTTTTTTTTTCATGCTCACCCTTGTTTCACTGCGCATGCAAACTATATATGCTTAAAAGATGAGGGGGTTTGTTTCCGGGCTCCGAGTGTTGTGTTGTCATGCAAATAAGTATGAGAATACAAATTTGGGTACTTGTGAGCGTGATGGATTTCATGCCTGGTAAGGGTGAGCATGAAACATGTAATTTTTGCCACTTTTACGGGAAAAGCGGTGCGACGTCGTGGCGTTACGTTCATGTCAACGTGATGTCACACATCAATATAAACAAATTCAAAATGGTGGAACAGAGACTATGTAGTTGATACTGAAGTGCATGTTTTTCTTGAAAAAGGCCTTTGGCCGAAATATTGAAATAGAGTTAATTTATCATATGTCATTAAGTAATAGTTATACCATGGGCGGTCCGCCTGTACATGGAGATAATCCACGAGCTTTAGCGAGCGGATTATCTTACGTACAGGTGGACAAACATGGTAAATATGTTATACCACCTACATCAGTGTAGACCTTGCACATCAAGTGATATTTCATGCTAAAGTTGGTAAAGATGGTATAATGAAGACTATGCCTAGTGTGATAAATTCTTATAGCAAATAAATGTGTAGATGTGCCCTTTTCAGGGAAATGTGTCTTTTACAATAATTCGACTGGGGAAATGCACAGGCTGATCTCTTGTGGGTGCTGGATGAACATGCACATGCAGTATCTTCGTTGCAGACATTACACTTATAACACTGATTCTAAAATAAAGCAAGTGAAAGTACCCCTTTGTATACAAGAAACCCCTTAACGGGTACCTTACCAAACAGTTAAAACCCAGATGGAATACCAAATGAAGCGGCATTTCATCAGAGTCTTTACTGTTTGTTAAGGTAATAAGATCTTGAACAAAGAAATACATTTTGTGAATTATAACCCAACACCCCAAGATATGTAAAATGGACTATTCTAAGAAAGTCATTGTATAAACCGGACGGAAGCATCATCAGTTTACAAATGGTTAAAGTATTACGCAAGACAAAAAACTGATGTTTTTGCTATCAAAAGTATCTGATGAGAATGCAGCCGATAAGCATCTTCCCCTCCTTATCCTAAATTTATATTTTTGGAGGGTGGGGGTGCAATTGAAGAAACCAATCACTGATGTCAGGGCTGTCCCAGATTGAACACTTAACTACACTTCACTTTATCGACGGCATTTGAACACAGAAATGATTTTTTTCTATTAAACATTGTAACTGCTTTGCAAGTACTTAAATGACATCAACAATCTTCGAAAACGGGCTTATGTATGTTGTACTGTTGTATATAAGGGGGTCACCTTACATTGCTTAAAATTTCATGTACGACTTACAACGCGACATCACCTGTCTTAATGAGATATAATAAAACATCAAAAAATATCCGTGACACAACAACAAAAACATGCGTTTGTAGTAATTTTCCAAACATGTTAATTCTTTTGTCAGTAGATATTTTTTATCTATACAAACAGTGTATACCCTGATGAAATGCAGCATCGTGCTGCATTTCATCTGGCTATTCACTGTTTGCAAAAGTACTTTTAGGTGTTCCCCAAATATAAAGGGTAATAATGTGGGCTTTTTATAAATTTATATAGGTCAACATAGACAGGGCCAGACAAAGTGTAAGGACCATGAGTATATTTAGCCTCAGTATTCGTTTTTACTTAAGAAATGAAATCAATTTTTGGAATGTTCATAGAATCATGAATGCTTCGGTCTCGTGCAAGGTAAGTGAAGCCCAAAGGTTTTCACGTTAACTTTGCAAGAGACCCGAAGTATTCATGATTCCATGAACATTAAACAATGATATTTATTGCTTATATTTACATCTTATCATAAATATCTAAAAAGTAAAAAAAAACATATTTTTAATTTAGGAATTAAAACAGTTTTGTATTTAAAATATAATCGTATTAACGGTTTAGTCATGGTGTAAAATGGAAAAGCGGAACAGCCAGCTTAAACACGGAGCGCCAATGGAGCAAACAAGGGCATGTTTTGCATGTGCGACTCAGGTGTGGCTCGCTATCAATCACAACACCCGAATGAGTTGGATGTTCAAAACGTATTGCACGGGCAAGCTTCATTTAAGGATTGCTTCTAAAATGTAAATATTTGACAATGAATTATATTTTCGCTGAACGAAGAAGGATCAGACAATGTGTATTTCGAGATGAGTTTAATAAGTTCAAATGATTTTGGTGCCCTATCGTTAGATTCCATTTATAATAAAAAATGAGTAACGTTGAAATCTCGTATTTTGAGTGAATTCTCTAAGATTTTTAAATTATTTATCCCACATAGTTCTGGACGTAATAACATAATCAATGGCATAGCCAGAACGCCGGAAAAACTATGCAAACCAAATGGAGACTACTTGATCAAGCAGAGATTCTCTTCATTTGCGTCCCTTTTCAAAATGGAAACTTCTCTCAAAGGAAAGAATTTGCTCTCAGAGGGAGCGTATTCTTTCCCTTTAGAGCAGGTCCTTATTGTATAGAAACTTATTTTTACCACATTGGGTGACGTAACTTGAATGTTGCTCTTTTTATTACACACTTGCGTAAGTGCGTATTGGGAGCTACGCCTATGATGTTCAACTTAGTGAATAGGTACTCCGTTTTTAATACATACTGTTATTTTGATCTTAGATGTAACGTCATTTGATTACGATTATAGGAGATTTGATCACTGAGTTTTTACAGCACAAGATATATTTACCGCCGTGGTTCGCATCCCAGTTTCTGTTGAGGTCGATGCCATAACACCGCCGATTTCCAGTATATTGTCTGTTTTTCCTCCATAATCTGTCATAAATGTGCTGAAATATATTCAAATCATACACATATACTAGCTAGGCCTTGTTACGAGAAACCTGTCTTTGGGGTTTACAACCAATTCATACTCAAACCAATTTACTCAGCTACAGAGGCATATAAAATCTGAAAATGTGCTTACTGCAGTTTGCTGCAAGATAATATATAGATACTCCCCAACAAGTGAACATCAAATGTGCTGATCAGACTGTGCGGATTTGAAGGCTGGTCTGCATGTATTTTTCTCACAAACTCCCAATCCCAGTTGGCATAATATGTGTTCGTCTCTATTTTCACTTATCAGTGGAAATAGAGACGAAGAAATATTATGCCGACTTGTATTTGTATTTGCAGCAAGTTGCAGCAAGAAATGTGTTATTTTGAATACAGTCTTTGATAAACAATGTATGTTTACAAGAACATTTATAATGATTTTAATATATTTCACCTACATCTTAGGCAAATAACCATAGACTTATCAAATACATATCCGAATAGTTTTGTATGTACTGTACTGAAGTACTGTATGGTCCACTAAATGCTGTGGAACTACCAACTTGAAGGTATTTAAGCTATTCAGGCAACTAGCCCCCAGTTTATTAGGTTTAAGTAATTATAGAATATAAACTAGGCCATTCTATAAAAGTGTACACGCTATCTATGTCCCCCTTTTTTCATGTGTAGAGTGAGCGGAGGCTATGGAATGACTGTGAAGATACAAGGTCTACCTGAGGCTCAGCTGAAGGAAATTAAAAAAAATGTCATTATCACTGGGAGTGAAATAACGCCATGCAATAAAATCGATTAATCACTAGTGTTTTATTGTAGGAATTAATTTTATTTTTGTGGATTTTATCGATGTGTAAAATCTGGCGAATCACTCACAAACTGAGAAAAGCCAGGCAATAAAAATCCTCGCCGGAGTTTACAAATCGATAAAATTCACAAAAATAACAATTTATTCCTTATAATTCCAACTTTGGAACGAAGCAACACATTTGTAAAGGGTTGATGGCAATATTTCACATTTTTTTTCGTCTTGTTCCTTTTCTTTACTATAATCCTGTTACAGAAGGGTATCCAGCCCTACATACAGTACATACATACATGAGCACCCTTAAACAATACTCCCCTTGACAGCCTGGATCCTGTCGTACATATATGTTTAGTTAAGAAAAAATTCAGGAAGTGTGCTCCTTTCGCTTAAAACGACTCTCAAACATATGTTGGTATATATCTACAGTAAAGATATCTACTGTTGTGCCAACCAAGAATGACAGTGACATTGTGCCTTGTTTACAATTGTTAAGTAAAACATTAACTTGTAAACTCCATCCGAGCTATTGTGAATCAATAGATCACTCGTGTATTAATCCTATCCTGTGGATAGGATCAATACACAAGTGACATATCGATTCTAAGTCCCTGATAATCCTGCAAACAAAATACGAGGTCACTGTCACTCCCGGCTGGCAGGACAATATCTAATAAAGATAAAAACAGTATGCACTGGCTTTCATTTTTATCCCTACTACATATTTAATATTTATACAGTAATACAAACCAGAGTTCGAATCTAGCCAGATTTTCAACTTGCATATTTTCGCAAGTGGATTTTTTGGCTACTTGCTAAATGGAAAAACAACTTGCATTTTTCTACAATTTTAGTTTAATGAACAGAAATTCAGAAATAAGCTGTTGTTTTAAAGGTATTGGTAAATTAACTCTGAGCAGTTTAAGGCTGCAACTCTACAAAGGCTGGAATATCAGAGAATGGTCTTTCAGATTGTGCAACATATTATGCTGTTTTAAAGAGTTTTGTCATTTTCAGGGAGTTAGTCAAATCCATTTTCTGTAACCCTTTCCAATGTCTGAGGGTTCAATCCTAGCTTTCCTGTCATATGCATGGACGCTTTTACATGAAAAGAAAAAGACTCCCTCTTTAAGTGCTATCCCCAGTTTAAAATTTGATGCCATATTTGCGAGTGCAAATAAGTTGCAAGTCTTGCATGTGATTTGGGTCACAATGTCATCAAAATCCAGGTCAATGTTCAATTCCTTCCTCCATTTTACGCTGGCTGACACGTCCTTTAACGATGCCATTTGAGTTTTTTGCTCGCAGTCTGAGCGGGATCTCCACTGCTAGGTGCCTCATTTCTTTTAAAAAACTTACCCATTGAAAATTGTGAAATCTGCGAAGAATTCTAGACAGAAAAAGATTGGTTTTGTCCAATCGTATTGCGCTGTAAAAATAGCCTTCTTCTAATTTTAGATCGCAAAAATCCAATGACCTAACGAACTACCCACTTGTGAATATTTGTTACAATCTAAAATTAGAAAGCATACGATTGGCTGAGACCCGACCATGGGGAGTTTATAATATGCGTCTGCGCATTGAGGTTGTATCCAATGTAAACCTCTGCCATTGACAGGGTTTTTCCGATGGATAAAAATGAAATGAACGACATTTAATGAAACTGGAGAGAAGATTTATATCTAGGATAAGAACCACGGATAACAGCCCCAAATTTCCACTCGCGAGAAAATGCAAGTTGAGAAAATACCACCTCGCTAATTGCTTTTTTAACTCGCATTTTGCGAGTATGCGAGCTAAAATTCGAACCCTGCAAACTAAAAAGAAACAAGACATTTTTGTATGGTATACTTTTCCTGGTACTGAGGCTGTAGTGGTTGCTATAATGAATTACTGGTACATGTATTTCAGAGTGTCAGTTTTATTCTTGGTATGTGAGGGTTGGAATGTATGCTTATATACCTATTCTTAATTATTAAGTAGTATTTCATATGGTCCCCAATCTTTATTAAACTATGTTAGTTCATTATTTGACAAAGCAATATATTTTAGCATTTTGAACAATTGATAAAGCGTCTTCTTGTAAACTTCTAGGACCAAGTGACGTTCATTACAGCGCGTTGTGTATATGTAGTATTTGGCATAGAGTATTATGATATTAAGTGGTTTTGTTATAGTATTTAATCTATCCAGACCAAAAATAAAAAAATCCTCCACAAAGGCACACTGTATTTCATTATTATTCAGCCATTGTAACAATTCCTTCAAAAAAGCTTGAATCCTCTCACAGGTCCAGAAGAGATGGGTAATTGTTTCTTTTTGGGAATGACAGTAATAGCATAATGAGTCTCTCTTTATTTTCATTCTAAAGAGAAGATTGTTTGTCACTAAAAAAATATGATTAATACTCGTCTGAAACCATTGTATAGCTGCATATTTTATTATATTAAAGGGGTAGTTGTTAATTTTCTTCCATTCTTGGTCTGTGAAATTAAATTTCTCAGTCCATCTTTTTTACTTGTCGGTTCATCATTCAGTTTTATTCAGTTCATTATACATTTCCTGTGTCCCTGACTTTTGTTGCAGAAAAACTTTGATATGACTTGGTATGAATGGATCTTGTACTTTTTTGGTTAATCTTATTTGTGTATGTGATAGAAAGTGTTTTAGTGAGTCTATAAATCCTTGATATTTTAAAATGCTTAACGGGTTGCCATTAATTCCAACTTCTTGATAGCTATACAAGCTTCCATTCTGGTTCACCAGATCAATCACAGATCTGATACCTTTATCATACCATGTTTTATAAAAAAAACATATTTTCTATCTATTTTAATATTTCTGTTATAGAACAGAGGACTTTTTAAAATTTGCTCTTCACATATTTCTGTTTTATAATTTATATCAAGAAAAGACTTTAGTACATCTTTCCAAAACTGATTATTCAATGTGCTTAAAATATCCTGAATATATTCTACATTACATGATGTCAACATTTCCAGATTTATACGTATTTTTTTTATTATTTCTTGCCATTTACTTTCATTTAAAAGAAGCCTTCTTATCCATGTAGATTTTAATGCACTTACAAAGGCATCAAGGTTTATCATATTCAATCCTCCTTCTATATACTTCTTTATCACATCTGTTTTTTTTTAATTTTTGGATTTTTATTCCATAAGAAATTGTACAGAGTTGTATTTATAGTTTCATATATTTTGACACCTGGATTTGGTAGAGATGTAAAAAGAAGATTAAATATTGGTAAAACAAGAGTTTTAATTACAGTAATTTTTCCAATAGGTAATAAACTTCGTTTATTCCACTGTTCTAGTATCTTTTCCATTTGTGTTACTTTTCGTATATAATTATTTTCTATCATCTAATCTAAATCTGTATTGAAAAGAATCCCTAGTAACTTAAATTTGTTACTTCCCCATGAAAGTTTCCACTGTGTTTTTATTGACCTGGTACAAAATTTTTCTGAACCAATCCATAACCAGTTGTGTCATATCGAAGTTTATATTTAACCCTGATATTTTGAAAATCTTGAGAGCTCTTCAAGAGTCTGATTGAGAGATCTTTCTGTGCCATCTAGCATTGCTGAAGTGTCATCTGCGTACTGTGATATTTTAAATTCAATATTATTGATATTTATGCCTTTTATTGTTTTGTTTTTCCTTATCTTTGTTGCAAGGAATTCAGCACAAATCACAAAAAGGTATGGAGAGAGGGGTCGCCTTGACAACATCCACGCTCTATGTTAAAAAGACAGATGTCCAGGTACAGATACTGCTGAGGATATATTTTTATAGCATACTTTTACCCATTTTCTGATCGAGTCCCCAAAATTTAGATGTTCAAGTGCTTTGTGTAAGAAATTCCATGATAGAGAGTCAAACGCTTTCTCAAAATCTATCAGCAGTAATAGTCCTGGAATATTCTTTTCATCTGTAAATTTCATTATGTCATATATTATTCGTATATTTTCCACAATGGATCTACCCTTTATAAAACCTGTTTGATCTTTATTTATAATGCTGTCTAATACTGTTTTAATCCTATTGGCAATAGTACCTGATGCAAGTTTGTATACAGTATCAAGGAGAGTTAACAGTCTCCAGTTTTTTTAAAAACATCTTTGGTTTATTGTCTTTTGGGATGCAAGTAATAATGCCTCGTTTTTGAGTTATGGATAGTTCTCCAATTGTGTAGCCATGATTCAAGGATCTCAGCGCAAAAACTCCTAGCTGTTTCCAAAAACCTTAAAAAAAATCAGCAGAAAATTCACTTAAATCAGGGCTTTTACCATTTTTCATATTTTTAAGAGTACATGAAATTTCCTCTAGGGTTAAGAGTCCTTCTAATCTATTAGCTTGGTCATCAGTGATAGTTTTCATAGTTTGCCCTACATATTCATTCAGATTGATATCCTCCAATTCTGAGTCCCTACCGGAGTACAAGTTTTTTTTATAGAATTGCTCAGTTTCTTTTAATATTGCATTTTGCTCAATTAGGACAGTTCCATCATCTTTCTGCAAGCTCTGCATTGTTTTTGAAATATAATTATGTTTTCCAGCCCACAAAAGTATTTAGTTGGTCTTTCACCATATTTGACATTTTAAAGCCCGTTGAAGGAAAATAGTTTGGAACAGCTGTTCGTGAAAGATGAGACAGCTATCTTGAAAATTCTGTCAGTTCAAAACTTTGTTTTGGTTGAATAATGATTTAAATGGCATTCTATTGTTAGCAAATATGTGAGTATGAGCTCAAAACAAATCCATTTAATGTGTCAAACAACTTGCTGGGCGCATCAAAGAAAATTCAAATTTAGGCTATTGCCACGGAAAAGCACTTAAAGTTAAACGAGGTATCCAAAATTTTCATATGAACTATGTTTTGGTTCCAGCAGATAAAGCTGCTAACAATGTTGTAGTTGTTTGACGATTGTAATATATTTATACTCCTAAACGTGAGCTTGTTGACACTAATGCCTATAAACTGCAGACTTCTTTGAGTAAATGGGTGATTATTGATGGGCATGGTTGTCATACAACCCAAAATGTCGGTGTCAAAGCTAAAGAAAATCAAGACATAGTTCCTACGTTATACTGGTTACCTAAACTCAACACAAAACCCTATAAAGCAAGATGTATTGTTATTCTAGCTCTTGTGAGACAACATAACTTTCTAAACTGTTAACTTTGCGTCTTAAAACTGTTAAAAAACATGTTATAAAGTAAGTGAAAAGGTATATAAGAGATCAGGTAAAAAACCTATTTTGGTCTATTAAAACTTCAGGTGAAATTTTAGCTAAACTTAAAGCTAGCGATTTCAATGAGACCAGTTTGTCTACTTATGATTTTTTTTCTACTCTTTACACTACTTTACCTCATAATTTAATTAAAGATAAATTTATTGATCTTATTGAAAGAACCTTCCAGAGAGAAGGATCTCTTTACCTTGCATATAATGACAGAAATGCATTTTTTACTTCGGAAAAACCTAAAAAATATTATGCATGGTCATGTCAAAATGTATGTGATGCGCTGACCTTTTTGTTGGACAACATTTAATTCGATTGGCACCAAGTAGTTGGGAGCCCTATGGGCACTAATTGTTCTCCCCTGGTTGCCGATTTATTCCTGTTTTGTTATGAGAGGGACTTTATGATGTGTCTTTCTGATGACAAGCAGGCTGATGTTATTGGTGCGTTTAACACTACTTCTACGATATTTTAAATATTAATAATGTTTATTTTGACAATATGGTAAGTCAAATATACCCTTCAGAGCTCCAACTTCATAAAACCAATACCTCTGATACCGAAGCCGCATTTTTAGACTTGCATTTGTCAATTTCTAATGATATTGTCCTACCAAAATTTATGATAAACGTGGCGACTTTGATTTTGAAATTGTCAATTTCCCGTTTTTAGATGGTGATGTTCCTCGCTCTACATCCTATGGAGTCTATATATCTCAACTCATTCGTTTTTGCTAGAGCATCTAGTCGTGTTGCTGACTTCAACACTCGCAATAAATTGTTAACTCAGAAAGATCTTAAACAAGGCTATCGGTATCATAAACTTTGAAAAACCTTTTCTAAATTCTATAGACGATACTATGATTCGATATCTTAATTCCAAATCTCTCTTGCGCCAAGGACTTTCGGAACTTGGTGTATAAATTGAAGAAGACTGTTGGCTCTAATAAATTTTCAGCCCAGTTCATTTAAATAATTTCCCATTATAAAAAGATTGGCTATAACATTAATGTATTGCAACGGACTGCATTTTTGGTGGTCAACCCAATCAGGGTTGGCAGCTTTGCTTTCCTCTTTAATTGCACGTCTGGTGGGTCGGACTTCACACTCTATGACGGTTCCAGCTTAAAGACTGACTTATCTATTGATGAGATGGTAGGGGCCTGATACTTTTGCTGTTTGTTGGGCGCACCGGGGTTTACCTGTTGGATTTCTCTTACTCCGGTATTCAGTTTTATTTACTGTTGAGTCCTTATCTTTGCTTCATCTCCTTGTTATATTGACTTGTGTGTTCTGGGAGATGATGCATTGATAAGTTATGTGTCTTTCGTGCAAACCAAATATCTATGTGTCTTGATCCACATCTAAATTAAGGGTGAGGTTGGCACAGTTAAACTGGTTTTAGCCCTCCAGTAAAATATTTTACTAACCCTTACAAGGCGGTACTTCTTTTGTGGATCTTTTATGTTTTTTCTGTCTTGTGTTTACTATGCCTTTGTGAGCGTCTGTTTATATGTGCTTTGTGGTCACCTGCTGGGAAATGGCGGACCTCTTGGCTCTCGTTTGTGGTGTCCAACTGTGAGTTTGCACTTTCTAATTGGTATCCTGGGTCAGGTGTGGTACTTGATTGTGTCGATTCCTGATCTTTGCACCCTTACTTGCTTTGACTGTTCGTTAGTCACGTCACATAGCCTCGTCATCCAGCTCATGTCTTAGAGTTTCCTCCCGTTGCTTTGAAGATGCACCACCATACGGGGTGAGCTTTTAACATGCTTATTAACTATTTTATTGAAAACTGGTGAATTTTTTATCTCTGACACAACATACAATACATGTGTTCAAAGTTTTATGCACAGTTTGTTATTATTAACACTATCTTAGCATTGTGAAATCAAGGAAAATATCATTTTTTTTAAATATTCATACGCATGTTTTTTTTATCGATTTGGAAGTGGAAAAACTATTTAATCTTGCCAACGGACCAATCAAAATCGCTGAAAAAACGATAAAAAACATTGAGTTGAAATAACAAATTTTTGGGAAACGTTACATATGCTGTCCATAACATCGTTTCGTACATAATGACAAATTTATAACGTTTTTACAGCAGAAATGAGATTGGTATCTTGGATCAGGTGTGGTGCTTGATTGTATCGATTCCGATTTGGTGCCCTCTTTATTACTTTCAAAGTAAGCTTAATATTATTTGAGAAATGGAATCTAACATTTGCACTCCTGTATTATTGAATTTATCAAACTCGTTGCGAAAAGAGATAAAATGACCGGCAAGCCTCGCATTTGATCTATTTTCCCCAACTCATTTATTATCTTCAATAAAACATGAGTACCCATGTAAGATCCTCTCAATATATTAATATGAGGAAGGTCACTTGAATTGCCCAAAAGAAGTAAGATTAAATGTAACATCTCTAAGTATCGTTGTGACCTCTGAGTATTGACAGGTGTAAATGTCTTTAAAACTTCAAAAGCAGTCACAACGGTGACCTTAAAGCTTTTCGCATAGGATACAGTTGCCAGTTTATGTGGAAACATAGTTATCGCAAATAATAGTGAATTTAAAGTCGTAGATTTTACCGAGTATTCATAGCCATCAGCGTTATGGTACGGGACAATAAACCAGTCATTGTCTTTCAGCATTGCTTCTCCATCCGGTGTATTAGTGGCCAACTGAAAACAATATAAGACTACATATAGACCTTGAGATGGCTGTAGACCCTGCTGCCACAGGGTAATTTTGGCCACAATAATTCCCTGATAGTACAATTTATATGCCACAGAATGAGATATGTTAGCTCCCTGAAAAGTGTCACATTTCATAATACGCTACCTTAAAACATTAAATAATATGTTGGTGCCACTGGTAATATACTCTTAGACATAGTTACAAACATTATTGCGGGTGGATTCTTAAAGTGTTTCATTCCAGCAGAAGTGTGTTACTTACTTTACTGAATGTTACATACGTTATATCTGTGAACTACACCCTATAAAATCATTGATATTTTCTCTTTTAATACTTTCATTTGATTATTTTTAATGCGTATGTATTTTAGATCACAGTATCATGGATCTAAAAGACAATTAACTGGCAAATCCAAAACTGCAAATACCTTACTTTTATCACAGAAATTGTAAGACTAATAAGTTGCTGAGTATGGTGACCCTGAACAAAAAGTGTTATAAGGTTAAGACCTTTCATTGAAATTGACCATGCAATTCTATCCATATTTAAGCATGTAAACACCATTAAATGAGCATTCTATTGATAAAGATTAAAGTTAGGTAATATATTTTTCTAATGGAAATTAATATTATGTTGCTTGTTTTATTATATGTAACGTAGATTACTAACTGTTATGCATTCACTTTAATGCCGAGTTTTTGCTTTAAATTATAAATAATTGGGTGTTTTATTCATTTTAAACGGGTTGTTTTGCATTTATTGGACATATAGAGACCTGTTTGTCTAAGTAAGAACGTAATTGTCCTTATTTAAAAGCCTTAATCAATGTGCATTTATGTTTTTTTTTCAAAACTTAATGGTTCTTATTAAAAGAAAATTATCTATGTGCATTTAATTTTGCAAAACATTTTTTGAAACAGCAAAATAAGATTACAGTTTTGCCCAAAGTTAAAGGTTTTAAAGCTCATAAACAAAGATTATAGAATATAAATATAAAATAATTCAAGTAACAGTTGAATAAAGACAGTTCCTATATCCTGTCAAATTTGTTAAGGTTACATATCTAAACATATCAAATATCATATGGTACTTTCGTTGTCCAAAATGCTGTCAAAGATACACTCTTATTTTGCCTGGGATGTTAAGATACGATCAATTAAAATTTTATAATATTTATTTGGACTGATCGCTATATTGGGTTTAACATCCAAGTCAGCAATATTCAGTCCTATGGAGGTCATCCGAGAGGGACAGAGAATGAAAATAAAAATATGATTGACTTAAAGGTCCTGACTCGAACTCAAATTTGCCTCAAATGAAGCAAAATTCTGCCAACAAGCCAAAAACGACATGGCGATCTCAGAAAGCTGCAGCTGAAATCAACTTCCTTACCAAACATAGTATATTAACCTGAAGGAAACTAAGTTTGATTCAATAAGTTATTTAAAGCGTTTAAAGCAAGTGAATATTTGTGTACACTAAGTCAACTGTTGCTCACATTGTACACACATAGTCAGTAAACAGGCTAATTTCCTTGCATATTAATGTTCATTTATGATGCAAAACTGCTAAAGATTGAACGTGGTAGAATAATATTTGCTTACAATTCATCAGGAATTTAGCATCTTTAAGCTGGTAGAATAAAATGATACATGCTACTTTTTGATACTATGCAATATAACTGTCTGTAATCAGTTACTTTTTACAGAGACTGTCTCCATGTCAGTTTCATACCCACATTTGAGTATAGAGATGGTGACACATTTATTTATATTAAGCTTTATAATGATTTTAAGAATATCTTCAGCATAACTTTCGTTGTTTAATTAACAAAACTATTATCAAATCAACTTAAGTCTTCTGATCATTTGCTTGTCAATAACTAAAGTGAACTTTATAAATAAATGATTCATTTCTGAAAAATGGGAAAATCAGCTACAATTGGTGGACTTTACATGGTAATAATCACATTAGATATGAGCAAGGGAAACAGGTCAATTACTTACGATACCAATTAAAATGTTCACCAAGAATAGGTTAGACTAATCTTGACCAGGTGACATTAAAATTTATCTAAAATAGTTTTGAAATATTTAGAATATTGGATGGAAGAGTACCAACATTGTCAGCAGTACCAAAGTGATATGAACCTAATAAGAATCTATGCATATGTAATTTGCAAAATTGCCTCCAAAAGAACTCATTTCTTTCATATTGTAAAGGATATTATTACATATGTCAAATATTGATATAGCAGTGCCTCTCTTGACATTTTTATATATGGACTGTATATGCTACGGTATACCAAATACTGAATATCTTAGCACATATTCATCATTTAACAATTGCAACAGTGCCAGTTTCATTGTCATAGGCTGGAAAAAAATGAAACTTATATTATCATAATAAATAATTGCTCAAATGATGATTTGGACCAGCACATGAATTTGGTGTACTTATCACATATGGGCCAGTGTTGACACAGTTTGGCTAAATTGTTGTGATAGTCTTAATCTACATATATTCTTTGTGTATGGGAGCAGCGATGCCTCTTACAAATCCATACATTTGCACATGTTAGACTGAGCCTTCATTGTGTCACACTGCGCTAAGTTACAAAATCAAATATGCTGGCTTATTTGATATATTCCCCACATGCAATCAAGCCAAACTGGGCATGCTTTAGATACAAATAAATGATAACTGTAAGAATAAGGCATGAAGGTTGCAATAAGTGGATTGAAGTATTATGACTGGGATAAAAATATCATTAAACCTTTAATGAAAAATAACTTGACCATTCAAATAAGAAGATCTTTTAATGCTGATTACACATTTGATAAATAAAACCTTCTATGTTTTTTTAAGTGTTTTAAGTTTAAGTATCTTCCTCTTCATCATCCATGCTTCAATCAGTTATTTCCAGTTATATGCTTTATATCAATAAAGACAAGTTTAATCATTTTTCTCATCGGGCCTCGTAGCACAGTCGGTAGCGTGTCTGGTAAGAGATGCGAGTCTGACTGCAGATCCAGGGGTCGCAAGTTTGATCCTGGCCCGTTCCAATACTTTCATGGAGATTGATTATGAAATAATTTCTACGGTCATTCTCCTCCATTCTGCTGAATCATTCAAGGAGGATTGATGTCAGTTACAAGCAAAAGTATGTGCACGAAGTACTGGTTAACTGCTTGTTCTAGCTTGTCCAGGAAAAAGGTGTAGTGAACTGACTGTACCGCCAAGACCATAGCTGTTGACTTGGGACGTAAAGCATCACAACAAATAACAAACAAGCAAAATCATTTGTTCTCATAAGTGAGTCCTAAAATGGCTGCAATTTATATCCACCGGTAGTTTAAACATATGTAGTTCTTTTATTTTACTTAAATGATAAATAAAGAAATAACATATATAACTGTAAAATAGGTATCTTTATTAGATAAAATGATACTGCTAGTCATTTGATTTCAATTACAAAATAATATTGACATGTAAGAATAAGAAAGAATATTGTATTGTCACTATCAGGGTTCCTATTCTCTTTGAGAAATTCTATTTTTACAGTAACGTAGTAAACTTTGATATTACAGGGTAATCCCTAACTACATATGATGGGGTAATGGAGTTAATACAACTGTAACACAGTGAAGCCCCATCTGCCAGAAGCTTACACGAGCCACTTTGCATCTTACATTCGTATATACATTAAATGATATAGGAAATCATAGTGTACAAAATAACTCATCAATGGGGGAAAGAGTTCAATTAGCAGATTTGTTTTATGCTTCATGCTACGTATGTTACTGTATGCATTATTGTCTCAAGATATGCATGCTCATTATATATAATTAACCGCTGGTAACAGCTCTCATAACATGCAATTTTATCAATATATTTGTGTTTTTAAAGGCATGACTTTATTCCATGCTTTTTAGCAAAAAAATGTGTTTGTTATTTTTGTAAAAATTAAAAATATGAAGTGGTAGCTATTTTAGTGGCTAGGGCTGCTTTCGGTTCTGTTGTTGTTGATTTGTCATTTATTGCTGCTCCTATTGTGGGAGTCTGTAATTGTATATGTTCTATGTTTTGTTGTGCGTTGCTTTATGTCAATTCTAGTTTTGCAATCATCTTGATGGGGAAGAGAGAGCTGTTTGCGTTGCTTAGTTTGTCTTCCTGGTGTCTCATGATGTCTGTGTGGCTCTCTCTCGCGGCGCCTCGTTTTGTCTGCAGTTTGTGATTGTGGTATTTCATGAACATACTCACGAACTAATTTTTTCACTTTCTTGCCTTATTTCATGTTCAGTATAATCTCGCTAAAGGCTTACTGCATAAAAGCTACAAAAGTATGAGTATGTGTGAAAAACGTAATTCTTACATAATATTCGTTACAGTCATTGTCAAATGAACGAAAATGGATGTTCAAATCATGAGCTGCACGTGCTGTTAGAACGTGAGGTTTGATTTGATAATATTCAAAATGGGCTCTGATTTGTTCGTCTAACATTACATGTGAAAGAGTTTTTGCCCAGTCTGTTCTTTATGAAGACGTTTCTGTTCCCGAAAGCGTTGTGTGCGTGATGGTGATATGACGACGGTATGACGTTCGAAAGTTTAATGCTGACGTCATTTTGTTTGGAGATAACAAGTGTAAGAATATTGGTATTTTAAGGTTTAGTCTTCGTTAGGAAGCATTTTTCAAATACTAACCTGTCTGATTTGAGCATTGTGGGCTCATGTGACATATCTGTTTACCGAATGTGTCACCAAATCATGTGACCCACCCGTTTGGTTGATTCAAACTTGTTATCAATCTGCGCCATCACGCGTCACTGAAACCACTTTATTGAATAAAATATGTTTTGGTGTAGAAAATCTTATCATTGTTTCACTAAATACTGTAATACCGATCATTATAATTGTTTAGCTACCAAAGGTTACTTGATATCTCTATACACGGATTATCTATGGCCATTTAGTGCGTGTTACTTTTTAACGTAGTGTATCGGGTAATGCACACCGCGTATTGACACAAACCAAACTTTTCAGTCGTAGTGTGCCTTAGCAGACAGGTCGATTCTTTAGTATTGCGCCTGTGCCGACAATGATTTTAAGGTTTAAGCTGTGTTCAACTGTATTTGTTATTGACTTTTGGTTGTAAAATAAGCAAGAATGACGATCAAACACGATTGTTTCTTTGCATTTACACCTGTTAATGAGATATTTGAACAGTCAGCCTAATGGTCTCATATCCAAATCGAGAAAATGTAGATGCATAACAATATGTGTGATCTCTATATAAACGAGTAGCGACTTTTTTTTAAATATGAACCACTGCATGAGATTTCCAACAATGTTGTATGTGAGACAAGCAAAGGCTCAGACCAACCTGCGCATACGCGCTGTCTGATCAGAGCCTTTGCTAGTCGCTAGAATATTTGCTGATTATTAAGCTACTGACTGAACATCGTTTGAAGTTTCTATGCTTAACAGGAAGCTGCACAGGTTCGGCTGAGTCCACTTTATATCAAGTTGCCACATTGGTTGAAATCACATGTCACGGCTTATATCAGAATTTTTTCATGAAGTACAGCTACTTGTAGCTTAAACATAGAATTTAACCATGTAATTGCAATATAGTCGATAAGTATGCAATGAAGTAGCTTCGAGACTACACCAAATGTGAAGCGTAATGTTTTCCATCGTAGCCTTGAGTCAAGTCAGTGCAAGAGCCAACCAAAGCTGTTTCGTACAGTATTACATACTTAATTGTTGTAATGCGTCCATTAACGAAATTTTAGTATAAACATGTCTTAAACTAAATTAAAAAACATCAAACTTATCACCTTTTGCAATAAAAAAAAGTGTTGTAAAATCATGTCAGGGCTTTTTCTAGCAATTTTGGTAAAAAGCCCCTGGCCAAATTTGGGGGAAAATGATCTTCTTAACATCAAAATTGGGAGAAATTAACGACATAGAACATAACAAGGATAGCAAAATATACCCTCAAAATCAAGTTATTTAATTATTTTCGATTGTATGATGTCAATCATACCACTTAAGCACAAGTGTTTAAGTATCATTCTTATATGGGTTATTGTTTCCCATTGTGTCTCTAAAAAAGTTAAAAAAAACCCAAAAAAACAACAACACTTTTCTTAACTGGGAAACAGAACATGGTAAAGGGAAAAAGGTGGCTATTTTTGATTGGTAATGGGGCCGAAATTCGGCCTCTAGAGAAGGGTAGAAAACCCCCGGCATGTAGATAACTCACCTCATTTATAAGATGCAAAGCTGTCGTACCAGCAAGCCATTCTCGCGCATGTGTTGTTGCTTCAACGACAATAAGCCTCTTGTTTTGGTAAGGGTCAGATGATATCTGAAAATAATGAAATCGTACTATTAGCATTTCAATTCTTTAGCAAATGTGTGATGTTAACTTGAAATGGCTGTTTGCAATATATAACTAAAACGTATTCCACATCACCCAAACATGCAGGTATTTAAAAATCAAAAGCACTAAAATATTTATGCACATACTGACGTAGTGGAAGCTAAGATGAGCCTAAGCATATGCGCATTCCCCCCTTTCAAGTTTAACAGTCTGTACTCAAGTATCAAAGAGGGTGTTTGCTGATTAGAAGCGCTACTGCTCTAGAACAACTAGACATTAAACAGAATTTTGATAATCTATTCTCTAAATAAATAGAGGAACATTTTTCGAAAAAAATCTTTTCTTTTTATATCATTTGTTAAAGTAGAATTAAGTTATGTTTTCACAATAAAAAATGTTGAGTACAGCTAAAAACTGCATGGAAAAGTGAAATATCTTATGAAAACAGGTGTGTTTTTACTCTTGTTGGTAATTATTTGCGTCCCTCCGATAATTCTAGACCGTTTTTTTTAACAAAAATGCAGTTGTTTTGATAGTGATAACTTGATATGATTTACGAAAATGGTAAAATGTTTACCTAAATTTGAATATTTTTATTGTGTTCATGAAAAATAAAACATTATTTCTAAAATTAGAAGATCAAAAGTTACAGACTATGCAGCTGTAAGTGCATATCCAGATGCTTTGGAGTGTTTGGACTGACGTGGATTCATGGTTTTGAAATTATTTACGCAATTTGGACTGGACATTATAAGAATCTATCATGAGTGTGAGGGTAGGATAGAAAAATCCGTCCCGAGGATCACCGTTTCGCATCACAAGGCTTGCAACGAATTTCCTGTTCATTCCACAGGTCAGGATTAGTAGTTGGGTTTAGTGTTGGATTTTCTGAAGACACCAGGTCCCTGTTACTACCGCAAGCAAGACTGGTATATTCCAATTCCTTAACACATATATAATTATCAAAATGCTGCTGGCCGTCTTCTGGCGAAGCCAAATCTGTTTCTTCCAGGAACCACGTGTGTCTCTCAGTCTTAGAACAAGCCAACACAGAGAGATATTTCTTCTTCCGACAACGTCTCTTTGGATACGAATCAAGCACTCTACCACTAAGCCACGGTACTCCCTGTTTTTGGTGTGACTCTAAAATATGTCTTTAACCTCTCTATACAGTCAGTTGCTAGTATAGGCGTTTAATAACTACAAGGCTAAAAGAAGCAATTACCAAGACACCATAAAGTAATCGTCCCTCATAGCTCTCTCCAAAGAAATGTAACTGCACCCTCTCTGGATAGTCTTTGCTTAGTTTTTCCAAAAACGCAACTGCCTATAAAACAATACAGTATATTTAATTAATATGTTGAAGATACGCACATGTGGATCCAGTGTGTGTGTGCGTGCGTGTGCGCGTGTGTGCGTGTGTGTGTGTGTGGGGGGGGGGGGGGTTGGGGGGGTGGGGATGACCTTGGACCAGGACCCCTCTCCCTGGAAAATCACGAAGCTGTAGGTCTTCTTAGACATACTGGTATGGACATCCACCCCTAGAAAATCACAACGTTCAGTGTTGGGCCATTTTTAGCACACCAGCGAAATACCATTTGAGCCAGTGCATATGGTTTCCAACAATGTGGCATTTTGACATGTGTAGCGTCAGACGAGCCTCTGCAGCCTCCGTTTAGGCTTAGTAACTTCAAATGGTGTTCAGTCAGTACCTTTACAATCATAAAATCCTCAAGCGACAAGCAAAGGCTCTGATCAGACTGCGCGTATGCGCAGGCTGATCTGAGGCTTTGCTGGTCGTGCATACCACATTGCATACCACATTGTTGGAATTTTATGCAATGACTCATTTAAAAAGCGTTTCGCTGGCGCGCTTTGTTTGCTTAATCACAAATAGGTTAAATAAATATTGTCAAAATGTTAAAATGCCTTGTCAAAACTTTGAACATAGACCTACCTCCCGTTTGCCTTTACGAACCTGACTGACTCTGTGCATGATTCGTGACATCATGGTGCAGAGTTTGAGTACACTATCGGTTAGGAGGTACAAGTGGACTTTCTGTGCTGCGTGGCGGCCCTAAAAAGTCTCCCCGCACTTTCATTTAATGCTCTTATTATTCCAATCCTCAGGATTGTGTGTACTATCTCCTTCCAGCCTTGGCCCTCATTTGTGGTGTCTGACTGTGAATTCATCACTTTCCCATTGGTATCCTGGGTCAGGTGTGGTACTCCATTGTATCGATTCCTGATCTTTGCACCCTTACTTACTTTCACATGAACATTTAGCAGGACGAGACATGTGTAGTTAATAGCACCGCTTTAAAAAGTGTGTGTGGGGGGGGGGGGGGCGGGGGGCGGGGAGGGGCTGGATTATCCGTCATTCCGTCATAATTTTGTTCCCACTCAATATCTTTGGCACGAACCGTTCGTATTTCACCAAAATTTGTATATGCATAGATAGCGACATGATTTAGGTTTTAATTATTACACATCATTTTATTTACGCATTTGTAGTAGGGTTATGACACTGGATTGATTTTATTTACGCTCTCTATCTTGAGAACAAACGGACAAAATTTCATAAAATTTTATATGTGCATGATTATTGACAACATCTAGGATGCGATTGTTACGCATAATGTTCACAGATTCGTAAAAGATTTTGGACCTTCATTGACGTCAGAATTTCGTTTCCACTCAATATCTTGAGAACTAATTGACTCAATTTTAACATATTTTATATATGCATTCATGTTGACAAGATTATAATGGTTATACACCATCGATTGTATATCTAAAATGGTATATTGATATAATTTAATTGTTCTTAGTATTCTATCGAAATAAGCAAAACTGGAATAAAGGGTCAATCGATGGGTGGGCTGATTGCAAATATCCGCACATACATTAAATACTACATAATAAGAATTTGTGTTGACCTTGACCTCGATGGTTATATCAACCATCCACACCCACCTACATCAAAACATTTTAGAGTTTCTTGTGCCACTATCAAGACAACCAGCATTTACGAACTCCTGCCAATTTGTGCAATTTCTTAAAATGATTTATGAGTATGAGTACCCATTATGTTGAGATGAGTTTGATTTACGAGTAAACATAGATTAATCCTTCTTGAGTTTAGATTACAGAACGTATTTCTTAAGGTGATGACATGCATCATAAATGAATAAATGTGTTATATAGAATATCTTACATGAGTATTTATGTATACTTGAATTTATTAAATAAGTTAGGGAAAGGAGATAAAATCCATGTCTTGCCGTCATGTTTTGCTCATCTACATGCAACGATGTTATGGACGTCACTGCATAAGGCTACTATTAAACATATACACGTATGAAAACCACAAGTCGTTTATTGATTATAGTACATGCCGCTGTATTACTTCTCGGTGCATTGCCATTAGATAATAGTATTTGAGCGCATAAACCACGTCATTTAATATACTGTCAGACATGAGTTAAGCATCGACTAAATAGTTTCCTAGAACAAAGGAAGATTTCCAGCCATGAATAATTTCTTGTTTTATTTATGAAAAGAGATAAAATGGTGACAATTAAAGGAAACAACCAGGCATAGGAAATGCACACTTACCCCTAAAAAGGTCCCTATTCTCTACCCCAGTATAGTACTTTTTTTCAAAAAAAAACGCTTAGACATGTTTAGTGTTAGTGTCATATTGTTACAATATCAAAGTCAAATTCTGTCTGAATTTCAGATTCATATCTCTAAAGAAATACAAGTTATGGATTTGTAAAGAATTGCATTTTATATAGTGATAATGCAAAAAATATTAAAACAAATGATTGACTATCTCTATAACTGACTTGAAATCTTGAGTTTGATAGAATCAGTTTGGCACAAGTTTGAAAAATAGGTCTAGTTTATTTCTACGTTTATTTGAATTCAATGTAAGCACTTTGGGTTAAACTGTGACACTTTTAAGGGTATACCCCCAAAATAGGGGTTGGTGTATAAAGAACACCGAAGAACTTTAGCAAAGTGACCAATTTGAAATGGCATTCTGATATGTTTGACAGACCAAGGAAAGACTAAAGATTACAAATGTGTTGTTCTTCTGACGAAATTTGTACACGAGAAACGTCTCTGTAATAATGTTTGGGTTATGCTTAACTTATGTCTGACTGTATATATGTAAACACGTACCCTGAGTGCAATGTGCTAAGATTAAGAAATAAACATTCAATGTTATGTATATAATTATGCGAAGAAGACTAGCTTGACATTCTTTACTGTGTATATTTTGAGCAAAATGTCTACATTTAGAACAGAACATACTATGATGTGTATTTTCAGACCAAGGTATCTGGCCTAGAACTGAACTATCTACGCTTCGTATATTTAGAGTAGGATGTCCGTATTTAGATTTGAAAATTCTCTTTTGTGTATACTTGGAGGAAAGAGAATAGCGTTAAAAGGGAGATTATGTGGTCTATATTTAAAGCAAAACAGCTACATTCAGAAGGGAACATTCTATCCTATGTACATCTAGAGCATTATGTATATATATTGCACAGCATAGCCTTTGCTGTACATATTTAGTACAATATATCTGGATGTAGAACTGGACATTTTAAGCTGTGTAAATTTTGTGCAAGATGTATATCTTTTTAAGTGAACGTTCTTCACTGGATATTATTAGTTCAAGATGTCTAGATTTAGAAGTAAACATTCTATGCTTTGTACTTGTATATTTAGAGCAAGATGTATAGCTTTAGAACCTAACATGCTAGGCTTTGAATATGTAAAGCAAGATGTCTAGCTTTAAAACTGAACAGATTTACTGTGTATATTTAGTGCAATATGAATAGTCTATGCTGCACAATGTCTTTATATGAGCCGCTGTGGTGTAGTGGATAAGCCACTTGCCTTGTAAACCAGGGGTCGCAGGTTCGATTCCCAGCTTCTCCAGTCTGTCGGACGAGACTTTAAGCCGTGGCCCCGTCTCCATATGACCTTAGCTGTTGGTGGGACGTTAAACACTAACACAACAACAGCAATATCTTTATTTAGATCTGAACACTTATATTCTGCCTATATTTAGAGAAAGGTGTCTAGTTTTAGAAAGGTATATTATGCTGTTTATATTTAGAGCAAACCGTCTACATTTAGTACATACTATTCTATGCTGTGTACATTGTTGTTATATGTTTATTTATTTAATTTATTTATGCTTTGTATATTTAGTATAAGATGCTTGGCTGTAGAACTGGGAATTCTAAACTGTGCATATTTAGAGCAGGATCTGAAGCTTTAAAAGTGAACATTGTTTGCTGCGTATAATTACTGCAAGTTGTCTATCATTAGAAGCGAACATTGTATGCTGTGTAAATATAAAGCACGATGTCTAGCTTTAGAACATAACAATCTAAGTTATGCATATGCTAAGCAAGCGGTCTAGCTTTAAAACTGAATTTTATTTGATGTGTGCATTTAGTGAAAGATGTCTGCCTTACGAATGGCGTATTCAATGGTGTGAGCATTTAAAGCAAAGTGTCTTTATTAAGATCTGAACATTTTATTCTGTTTTTATAAGAAAATATGTCTAGTTTTAGGAAGAAAGGAAGATTCTGTTGTACATATTTAGAGCAAAACGCCTACATTTCGAAGGGCAATTCTATAACGTTTCTATTTACAGAAACATAATATATTTATTGGAACTGTCTATGCTGCTGTGTATATTTAATACATTAGTTCATAGATTTAGAACTGTATATCTACGCTGTGTTTATGCAAAGCAAGATGTCTAGCTTTAAAACTAAGCATTCTTTACAAAGTATATTCAGAGCAAGATGTCTATATTTAGATTTGAAAGTTATATTTGTGTATATTGAGGAAGATGTATAATAGCTGTATAAGGAATATTCTGCTGTGTATATTTAGCAAACATTCTACGCGTAGAATGGAACATTTTATACTGTGTGCATTTAGAGCAATTCTATCTATTGAACTGAATAGTCTATGCTGTATATATTTATAGTAAGATGCCTAGCTTTAGAACTAAACATTCTACGCTGTGTGCATGTTAAACAAGATATCTAGCTTTTAACTGTATATTGTTTGCTGTGTGTATTCTGTAAAAGATGTCTGCCTTTAGACCAGAACATAGTATTTAGAGCAAGATATATAGATTTAAATCTGAACATTTTATGCTGTGCATATTTAAAGCAAGATGTTTTTCGATAGAATTGAACATTCTTTAATACGTATATTTAGAAGAAATTGTCTAGCTTAAGAACGGAACATTCTGCATTCAATATCTAGAGCAAGATGTCTTTCAAACAGAACCTTCTGTGCTGCATATAATTAGAGCAGTATGTCTATATTAAGAACAGCATATTCTATACTGCCTATATTAAGTACACAATGTATATCAGAGGATCTGAACATTCTTAGCTGAGTACATATTTAAAGGAATATGTCTAGCTTTAGAATTTAATATTCATTGCTGCGTACTATTAGTGCAAGATGTATAACTTTAGAACTGGACTTTTTATTCTGTGTATATGTAAAGCAATAATTCTAGCTTTAAAACTGAACATTCTTTGTTGTGGATCTTTAATGAATTTATGTTGGCCTTATGAACTGATCAATATATACTGTGTACATTTAGAGCAACATGTCTAGCTTAAGATCAAAATATTTTACAATGTGTATATTTTACCAAGATGTCTACCTTTTGAATTGAATACTCTATGCCAAATATATTGAAGGGGAGATGTTTATCTTTAGAACTGAACATTCTACCTGTAAATATTAAGAGCAACATGTCTAGCTTTAGAACGGAACATTATGCTGTCCGCATTAGGAGTCAGATGTCAACTTTTAGAACATAATATTCTATGCTGTGTATATGTAGAGCAATATGTTTGAACTGAATATTATATACTACTAAATATTTAGTACAACCTGTATAGCTAAGAATTCTTAGCAGTGTACATTTAGAGTTAAAACAGAACATCTTTGCTGTGTATATTTAGTGAAAAATATTTGCGTATATAACTGAACCGTCGAGGCTGCTTATAGTTAGTGTCAGCTGTCTAGCATTACAATTAAAATTTTACACGGCAAAAATTTGTGCAAGACATCTACTAGACTGGCATCAGTCCACTAAATATATGTAATTACATGTATAATTATATTTAACTAGGAAACAATAATCATCTTCTAAAAATTCTATCCTCCCTGATAGTCAAATTTACTGATGTCCAAGCCGAGAACTTCTGCTTCCAAGTTAAGTTTATAAATTGCTATCTTAGAGAGATTATCAGTTTTACTCAAAGCATTGACATTAGAGACTGGGGCCAGTCTAGACATCTGCCATTATAACTGAACATTCTATGTTGTGTATATCTAAGAGAAATATGTCTTGCTTTGGAAGTGAACACTCTATGCTGTGAAAAGTAGTGCAAGACGTCTGCTCTTAGAATTGAATATTCTATATGAGCCGTGGCATGGGATTTCCAACAGTGTGGTATGTGCGACCAGCAAAGGCTCAGACCAGTCTGCGCATACGCGCAGTCTGATCAGAGTCTTTGCTTGTCAATCGAATATCCTATGAGTGTTAAGCTACTAACTGAACATCTTTTGAGGTTTCTAAGTAAGTAAGAGTGCAAAGATCAGGAATCGATACAATCAAGTACCACACCTGACCCAGGATACCAATGGGAAAGTGACAAACTCACAGTAGACGCCACAAACGAGAGCCAAGAGGGCAGCCCTTTCCCAGCAGGTGACCACAAAGCACATATAAACAGACGCGCACAAAACATAGCAAACACAAGACAGAACAAAAACATAAAAGATCCACAAAAGAAGTACCGCCTTGGAACGGTCAGTAAAATATTTTACTGGAGGGCTTAAACCGGTTTAACGGCGCCAACCTCACCCTTAATTCAGATGTGGATCAAGACACATAGATATTTGGTTAAAGTTATATTTTATCTAAGCCTAAAAGGGCGCTACACAGGCCCTCCTGAGTCACACTTGTCAAAATGCCACATTGTTGGAAATCACATGTCACGGCCCATATGGTGTATATTTAGAGCAAGATGTTTACCTTTAGAACTGAAAACTCTTTACTGTGTATATTTAGGACACGATGTCTAACTTAAGAAACGAAAACAACAATAACATACTGCAGACCAACACAAGGTACCATGAAGAATAGTCACATAACACCAACAGTCACGAAGAAATAAGGATTACAATTAAATTATAGTAACAGCTCTTTCTCATCAAAATATTTGCATGAACTAGACTAAGGTAAGTAAGTACTACATAAAATAGCAAGAATCAAACACAGAGCCGTCACAAACAATGGTAACAACAATAAACACTGATTCAAAATCAAAAACAATTGCAGAATTATATCTTTAAAACAGACAGCATCATAAACCACATGGGGTTAAATGCACTTTACTGGTACCAAATCCTTGCCCTAGATTTGGTTGTTGTTAAAACACAAAAAACTGCTTAGCTCGCATAGAGTATTCCGAACTTATGCTTTGTACCATATTATAATTAAATTGATACACCTTAATGAGACAAAGTAAAGAGCTCATGACTCACAGACAGTCAGGGCTAAGGAAAGCCTCAAGTTGAGCCCTGAACAATCGAAAATTCTACACTTTGTATATTTACCTTGTCATATCTAGGGTAGTCGGTCAATACGTCCGATTCCTCTGAAGATTTGGCAGACCTTCTCTTCTCATCTGCAGCTATCCACCTGAAACAGACCTACAGATTTAAACCCCTTTAAGACCAAAGTAAGGAAGAGGACAAAGATCAGAAATCGATACAAGCAAGCACCACACCTGACCCAGGATGCCAATGGGAAAGTGACAACGTCACAAATAGACATCACAGACGAGAGCCAATGTCAAATAAAAACAATACCTGCGTTTAAGGTAACGCGTCCCTACTTAAAATTAAACATAGAATTTGTTTCATATTTTCTGAAAAAAAATATAATTTCATGCATTTTGAAAGGTGAAATGCCTTTCAAAATGCATAAATATATATATTCTTAAAACCAAACGTAATTTTAAACTTTGAACTACAGAATACATCTTTACTCTTTTCATTTTCAACCAAATAAAATGTTGCAATGAGTTGCTTGTACCTGCCCCAGCACAGTTCATAATAATAACTTCAGAAAATTGTTCTTCTTTCTAGTTATCTGTACTTTCACTTAAAGCACAAAATAATCGTTTCCTAAGATAATCCTAGATAAACCTTGCCCATATAAAGAGACTAGGTCTGTAACTATGAACATTTTTTCAAAAAAAAATATTTTCTATTTTAACCATTTGTAAATGTAGAATTAAGTTATTTTTTCACAATAAATATGTTCAGTACAGCTTAAAACTGCATGGAAAAGTGAATTATCTTATTAAAATAGGTTGTTTTCTCATATTGGTAATTATTTACGTCCCTCCAGTAAATCTAGACAGTTGATTTTTAACATAAATGCTGTTGTTTTGATAGTGGTCATTTGTTAACATTTACGAAAATGGTAACATTTTTACCTGAATTTGAGGATTTTTACTGTGTTCTTGAAAAATAGAAACTTTATTTCTAAAATTAAAAGATCAAAAGTTACAGACTATGCAGCTTTAAAATACTGCCAGACATCTTGTCTCTGACGTTTGTTCAAGTTTTTGGCAGCATCTTAAAGTTGGTTCACATTGGAATTATCATTAGATTTTTTATATTAATAGTTTGTTTGGCCTTCTACCCAGAGTATGTGACAAGATACGTAATCTGATAAAAAATCCCATCGGTTTGGAAGAAAAAAAATGGCAAACAATCTTTATGAGAAATTCCATTGAAAGTACTGTAAAGTTCACAAAAAGGAGTATGGACGTAAAACACCACTCTAATTTGTGTTACTTGAAGAGTAATCCAGGCTGATTTGAACTTTAAACCAAAAATCGATAGCCTGTGTTTCAGACTGGTTCTTTAAAGTTGAAAATTATCCATTATCTGCGCAGGCGCGATACTAAAGAATCGATCTGTGTGCTAAGGCACATCACGACTGAAAAGTCGGATTTGTGTCAATACGCTGTGTGCATTACCTGAAACACTACGTTAAAAAAGTAACAAGCACTATATGGCTATAAATAATCCGATTATGGAGACAACAAGTAGCCCTTGATAGCTAAACATTAAAAATGATTGGTATTACAATATTTAGCGAAGCAATGATAAGATATAGATTGTGATTTTGGTTTGTGATTGTGGTATTTCCTGATCATTCTCACATACTTTTTTTTTTACACTAAAACATTTTTGGTCAAAAAAGTGGTTTCAGTGACGCGTGGTGACGCAGATCGATAACAAGTGTGAATCAACCAATGGGGTGAATCACATGATTTTATGACGCTATTGGTAAACAAATATGTCGCATGTACACACAATGCTCAAATCAGACAGGTTAGTATTTGAAAAATGCTTCCCGGCTTAGACAATGGAAAATTGTCCAATCTCAAGCCAGGGCTCGAAAATTTTTTTTGGACCTACTCGTCCTGTGGGGCAAGTGGTCTAAATTTTTCACTCGTCCTTACTCCAGTTGAACTCGCCCTTAAGTCTGGTATTTTAAAAGAGACAAAACACATAATTCAGTAACTTATTTACAATTAGTTTTAGGTGACATGTGACATCAACTGACAAAACAAATAAAACTGTGGTTTACACTATTCCATTTCAGCCATCAGACTATTAGACTGAGGTGTAGCAGCTTTTGGACCCCTCGGACCAGTACATGTGTCTAGTCCCTTGACACTGTGGTAGCCTGCAGTATCCTGCGGTAATCAGAGTGACCCCCGTTTTCGTATACAGAGATAAAATCCGGAACGTCGGCTTTATACTTTCAAAACCCTTAGGCCGAATTGATTTTCCAATGTGTCCCAGTATTTAGTTCAAAGATCAACTAGTCTGGTTCCCTCCCCTAGATCTACCCATCTAGGGTCAGGTAACGTGTATTTAATTACGAGTAGAGAATCCTACTCATGCGACTGCGCATGCTCCAGAAAAGATTTTTCAATACAAACTTCAGATTTTTTCAGTTGCTATAGTTTGATAATCAAGTAAAAGAAAAAAATATATAAACTCCCAGGACAAAATAAACTTAATAAGACGGCTTGTTTAAAAAAATGCACTTTATGTCAAGGGTATTTTCCAATACCATGTCACTAATGACGTCAGTGTGTATGCTATACGTAGGCGCAATGGCGGCTAGTAGTTACCTGTCTTAATATACTGACAATCTATTAAAGGGAGAGAACCAGTCTAAAGACCAACCAGATTTTACTGGGTTGCATTTACTGCTGACTAGTGTAAACATCTGGTCACATTTTAGTGACCTTTTATACCTACCGAACGATCTTTCTTCACTGTGTTTGCGTTGCTTTTGCAGGCTGTAAAACATGTTAGTTAGTTCTTTTTTTTCTTCAAAAATAATTACAAAACCAAAAAAAATCTACTCGTCCTGTAGGGCTAGCAAATGGCAATTACCACTCGCCCTTACCGAACTTCCACTCGTAAATACGAGCGGACGTGTACAATTTTCGAGCCCTGCAAGCTACAGTAAAACATCAAGTAGCATAAGGAAAGTACTTTTAATGCGCGCTCTGTAGCGTGCTTTCTCTACGTTATTTCAGCAATATGATTATGGCCAACATGATATGGGCCACTTCGCGAGAAAACCTGTCTTCGGGGTTTCCGTCAATGTGGGACTCAAACCAGTCGCCTCAGTTACAGAGACTAGCTAGAATAATCAAATTCTGCATGGAACAAAGGCGTTGATCAGACTGCGCGGATGTGCAGGCTGGTCTGCGCCTTTGTTGTTTGCAAACCACCAAAGACAGGGCTTCCCACGTTGCGGCCTATATGTCAACGTATACCTACTCTTGTATGTTTTCTTTAACCACCTGGAAGTCTAGGCCTGCTCGTTTCAGTGTGCTCCTCAGTGTACCAAAAGAACCTGGCGGGACTCGAATGTTAGTAGCTCGAACAAGGGAAGGATCAGCCCAGAAATCAAGCTGAAATTTAAATGAATTATTGTTGATAGTTATGTGTGCATACCGAAAAATTATTGGAAAGATGTGATTTTATGATTTTGTTTGCTTTGATTCTTTACGTCCCAGTCAACAAGTTTTAGTTATATCGGGACGGATTTTCATGGGTTGAACCAGAACTAAGCAATAATTAATGTGTCCTGCTCAATAACACAACACAGCTACGCTGGTGAGGCTCAAAACCGCGGCCCCTTGGTCTCGAATCAAGCACTCTACCACTGAGCCACTGTGTCCCTGTGATTCTGTGATGATAAAGCTCCTTCTGTCAATCAAAATAAAAGCTTGTTCAAGAACATTATCTATTATTCAAGGGCTATCAATTGGAATAGTATTCCATTTAAAATAAACAACCTATCAATGTGTTTGTTAGCTTGTGTTAGGCTTGGATGAGACATGGTTACAGATAGATGTTATTCGTTAATACATGTGTACAACAACCCTACCGCCAATTAGTGTAATATATGTAATTTGTTTGTTTGATTTAATTCTTTACGTCCCATCAGCAATCTTTCAGTTCAACAGGGACGGGTCTTCCTGGGTTGAAACAGTACTAAGCTAGGATAAATGTGTCTTGCTCAAGGACCACAACGCAGTGACGCCGGTGAGGCTCGAACCCGCGGCCTCTCGGTCTCAAGTTAAGCACTCTTCCACTGAGCCACTGCCCTCCATAATATAGATGTAATAAAATTATCGTTGAAAAAATAACGTTTAGTATAATTGCCAAACGACAAATTAGATTATCCTCTTTTATGCAAAAAAGAAATTACCAAAAGTAAAAGGAAAATCAATATAGTTGAGTATTTTATGCATTCTGTAATCATGTATTAAATGTATCACACGACGTCATGACATTCGTGCTTCTGTATTATATTATGTATTGAACTCGTTGCGAAAAAGAGATAAAATGCTCGGCAAGCTAGCTCGCATTTATCGCATTTACGCGACTTGTTTAATAAATTTAATAAAACATAAGCTCACATGTAAGATCTTATATCTATATCACATGTAGTTTGAATATTTGTGTTTGTGTACGATCGTCTGTCTTTAAGAGGGTATCATTGAAGATTGGCTTTGCCAAAATAGCCACCCTCTCTAAATAAAGACACGTTATAAAATACATAAATACGCTTATTGCTGTTATATTTTAATAACATAACGGACAGAACCTTTCACATTTATTTGTCTAAATTGACATGAGACTGATTAATTTTCGGCAAAATCTTCGTGTTTTTTCGTTAAGTACTCCGACCTTGGTCATGCTTTTAACAGGAATATGAAGATAATGTCGATTCATCAATGCAGATAGTCTGATAGCCTAGTAGTCCGGTAGAAAACCAGAATGACCTGGAACTTGATTTTAAAGTTTTTTTCTTTGTTGATTCTTGTTGTTCTGGCCTTGCAATTGATAAATCCAACTGATGCCACCCTGTCATCATTGAGCGTTATGAAATATTAAAGATGGCGTCCAAGATGGTCGTCAGTAAGGCTCCTAAGACCAATATGGCCCATAAACTTGATCAACAGCACTTTAATTTTGACTTTTTATAGATGTTTAGAAGCAAAATTATACAAAAAATTAAAATGGAACATTGTGATTGATTAAGAAGGTTGAAATGTTCAAGACGGCGTCCAAGATGGCCGTCAGTTAGGCGTCTAAGACTTATATGACCAACATACTCGATGAAAACATTTTAATTGTGAATTTTATGGATGTTTAGAGGCTAAATGATACAAACGATTAAATTGGAACATAGTTTTGATGCAGAAAGTTGAATTTTAAAGATGGCGTCAAAGATGATCGTCAGTTTCCTAATAACTATCTGGAACAACAAAGTCGATGTAAAGCATTTAAACTGACTTTTTTTATGGATGTTTAGAGGCCTAATAATACAAACGATTAAAATGGAGCATTGGTTTGATTCAGAATGTTGGTTTATTCAAGATGGTATCCAAGATGGCCACCATTTTAAAGCAAAATTCGACCTGAAATCAAGAGCAGTTAATTGCTATTTTATGATAGTTTTCAGCAGCCATTGCATTTTAAGAATTTGACTGGCATGTTGTTGTTTTTAAGTGTTGTTAAACATTCAAGATGACGTCCAAGATGGCAGCAATAACAGGGTGTGGAATCACATGGGTTTTGCTTCGATACAGTACACAGAAAAATAACAGACTCTTATTTTATCCTAATGGTAATGTTTTTGTCTTTGTTCTGGTTATCGTATCCATCAACCCGGTTTTTGCTGGATCTGATAATAACATAATATCATATTATTCTCATATAAGTTCCTACTTTGGGAAAGTATTCTGTCCAAATATGCAGTGATAAATGCCAAGGTATAATGAATGGACGATATCACTGAAAACTTTGTTACAGCATGTTTGATCAAAGTACAAACCTTTTTTGAATCAATATGCGGAAATATTCAGCTGGAAAGTAGTAAATGGATGGATGGATAACATTACCAAAAATGAGAGAATGCTGCGTATCAACACAAAAACCATACTGAGTCTACATGCTGCAGATGTTCATTACCATCTTGACTGCTGGTTGGGTGTAACTGTAAAATACAGGCCTGCTGGTCAGGTGCAAATGTAACAACCATTACTACTATACCAGTCTGGTACACAGAGATGGTTGGACATTACTATAACAAATATGAATGCTGGTTCAGTGCAAGTGTATCAGACATGTATGCTTGTAGGTGCAAGTTTAACAGACATGACTGCTGGTTAAGTGCAACTGTGAAAGACATGACAAATGGTCAGAGCCATGGCTGATGGCCGGGTGCAAATGTAGTATACATGAATGCATATAAGATGAAGCTGTAACAGACATGTTCGCTGATAATGTGCAACTTTTAACAACAAGGTTGCTGGTCAGATGCAACTGTAACATACATGTCTGATGATCTGGTTCAATTGTGCTTACCAGCCCGTTGGTTTGGTAATATCATAGGGACACAACTGATGGTCTGAGGCAAGTGTAACATATATACCTGCTGGTTCAGCCCCACAACTACAGATGTGATTGCAAGTCAGTTGTAACTGATTCAAACATATCTGCTGGTGAGATGCAACTCTTACAGACATGAATGCTGGTAAGCTTAATTGTAGCCAACGTGCCAGGTGGTCAATTGTAACAGATGTGCAAGAAGATTGGATATGCAAGGTGGTCGGGTGCAACTGTTAAGAGCAAAGGTTAAAACATAAGTATATATACTGCAACAGGCCTGCTAGTCTCGTGAATCCGTTACAGAAACAAACTGCTTGGTTTCAGACATATGTGCTGGCCCTGTGCCACATAATCAAACATGCGTAATGGTAAATATGTCTGCTGACCCTGTGACAATGATGGCTGGACTGCTGGTCTGGTGCAAATAGAACAGACATGCTCACTGGCCGGTTGCAACTTAACAGACATGCCTGCTGATCCAGTGCAACAGAACCCAGCATTCCTGTTAGTTTTGCGCAATCGTAACTTACAGTATTGCTGGTGCCATGTATCTAAAACATATGACTGCTGACCCCAAGTCTTGTTAACAGTCAAGTTTGCTGGTTCAATACCACATAATTAAACACGGATGGTTGTTAGGATGTCTGATGACCTGGTGGCAATACATGGCTGCTGTTCAGTGAAACTTCAACACATATGCCTTAAGAATTGGTACCATTCAATCAGACATGCCTCATAGTCCATTGCAAATCACAGAGAAAAGCTAGTCGACAGATGCCCCTCCATCAGACATGCCAACTAACACTGAATGCAACAAACATATCTGCTGGTCCAGTGCCTCTCCGTGAAGAGAGTTACTATGATATATGCATGTTGGCATTGTGTCACTGGCATAAACACTGCTACTGTTCAAACATGCCTACTGGTTGAGTGCTGCTGAAAGATGGATGCTTGCTGGACCGTTGCCACTCAATAAGCATGCCTGCCGATCTTTTGCCTCTCAATCCTGCATGTCTCCTGTTGGTGCGCTTCTCTATCTGCATACCTGCTAGTATGATGTCTCACTGCCAGCCGTGCCTTCTGGTGTGGTGCCTCATCATAGGCCATGCCTTCTTGTGTGGTGCCTCACTATCAGCCGTGCCTGCTGGTGTGGTGCCACATTATATTCATGGCTTCTGGTGTGGTGCCTCACTATCAGCCATGTCTGTTGGTGTTGGGCCTCCCTATAGCTGATGCCTTCTTGTGTCCTGTCTCACTGTAGGCCATGCCTTCTTGTGTGATGCCTTACTATTGGCCATGCCTGCTGGTGTGGTACCTCGTTATCAGCAATGTCTGTTGGTGTGGTGCCTCACTTAAGGCCATGCTTTTGGTGTGGTACCTAAATATAGGCCATGCCTGCTGGTCCACTGCAACCGATATTTTACTGGTTGAGTTCAGATGGAAGAGGATAGTTACAAGTCTGGTGCTCCATGTACAGAGGTGCCATAACATCAGGCATGTCTGCTGATCCAGTGCCACTCTCACATATGCCTACTAGTACAGTGCAACAATATCAGACATGCATGCTGGGTTCCTTTATTCAGATAGGTGTAGTTGTAGTGCTTCTCCATCAGACAAGGCATCTGGTTTGTTACAAATCCATCAGACATGCCTACATGTAAGGTGTTGCTCCCACTGGCTTGTAATACTTGTCGGCTACCATCCTGGACGCCATCTTGAATATATCAAATTCTGAGTGATGCATAAATAGCATCACTGGGATGTTACAAGAATGATGGCTGTAATTCAAGAATCAGTAAAATTAGAATTTTGCATGCAATTCCCTGGAGTTTACCGGTCTCAGGGAAGATTTTCTTATATTTTTTGTTATAAACTGACATCTTGGCGGACATCTTGTCTGCTTTTTTTTATTTTATTCTTTATTTGGTTACAAGCTAAGTGTCTTCAACTAGATTCCAACTTGTTCATAGCTAACAATTTAAGAAAGAAAATGGATTTGAGACATTTTTTCTATATCACACAATTTTTTCACTTATAATTGTCCTCCATCTTGGACGCCATCTTGGATATATCGAAATGCTTAATGATGCCAGAGTGGCATCACTCGGATTCTTCAAGGACAATATATGCACTACCAGAATCAGCAAAGAAAAAAAGTTAAAAATCAAGTTCCAGGTCCTCCTAAAATTCGCCCAAATTCTGCCGGACTATAGTGGTTAGGTGGCAACTTACAGATAAAGCCTACCTGGATCGAAACTTGGAAAAGCCTTTTATTATATATAATTGTTAAATCGCTTCCTTTTTAAAATTATAAGATTGTTCTTGTATTTTGCGTCATCTCGTGGTGAGCTTTACACCTTTCATTTGTATTTAGTCGCTTTTATATTGGTTTCCTCACTCTCTTTGCCAGCGGGGACTTTTGTTGTCTGCTGGTAACCTTTGCAGAACGTCGGTCCTGATCTGGATACAGACCGTTTGACACTCTGATAGTGTTCCAGAAAGATATTTTGAAAACGATTATTTTAAAAAAAGTCAGCACATGACAACACACGTATTAAAATCATCCCGCGTGTAAAGAGATATTTCGTTTCAAAGAAAGAGAAAAAATGAAATACTAATGGATCTTTCGAATGCAAAGAACAGCCTCTTATCCATTAGACTATCGAAGAATTCATAAAAAATAATTGTGCCACAATCTAAAGCACACATTTTACGAAGATTCCCGAAGATTGGAAGAAAGTTCATTGAATATTCATATGTCTAAGGTCCATGCGGACAAATAATACGTGTAATTAAACCTTATATATACATAATAAACGCTCTAAATAAATGCTAGACTATAAAAACCAATGGAGGAACATTTTTTATAATACACTTAACAACACTTATAAGTGTGCACATATAAATGGGCTCATATCTCCATTAATACTGGTCAAATCATTTTCAAATTTTCAAAAAATATAAACGACATGTGTGTAATAAAATTGCATATATTTCATTTCGAAAAAAATAAAAAAGTTAAAAAAATGCGAACGCAAAATTCAAATTTATGGTAAAATAAAAGTTCACATTTTTCCCAATACTTTAGAAGAGACCAAACTTGATCGAATATAACACAAAACAAAGTAAATATCACAATATTCTTAAGTCAAATAGTGCAGCGGGCGTCCATGTCCATGTAAACTTAGTAGCGGGTATGTCCCCCGCACTGTTCATTGCGGCAAGACAACGGCGTCTCATTGACGTCACGTAACGCTGAACGTAATTCTGAGGGAGGTTGTTCCACTCTTTGAGAATTTATGCTCTCAGTTGATTCAGTGTGGTCGGAATAGCCCCTGTTCTTCTAGAGGCTAGAGCACCATCGTGCAGCAACTGCATTCCTCTGTGGTTTCTCAAAAATGGAATGACCTCCGTATCCAGCACTTCGTGTTGATAGCGAGCTGCATTGAAGTTCCCATTTATGAAGACAATATTCCTTGGAACTGAGCCAAAACTTATCCCACCTAATTTGATTAAAAAATGCTTAACTATAAAATGAAATGCATAAATGAAATGCCATAGAAAGATAAATTCTAAAACGAAGAAAACTGTAACCTTTTATTTTACGATATATTTGAAATTTGATTTCGCATTTTAAAAAGCAAAGTTTTATAAAAAAAATTATGGAACATCATTTCATGAATGTCATCTATATCTGTTGAAAATTTCAAAATGATCTGATTTTTATTTATCAAGATATGGGTCCATTTATATGTGCATACTTATAAGTGTTGTTAAGTGTAAAAAATTTTGCTCTCTGTAAAGGCGTCTACTTTAATATACATATGTGGACGTGGTTCGGCTATTTCATCTGCTGAACAAGGGAAATCAGGTTCCATTAGTAATTTTGTGAAGAATTAATAAGTTGTTTGGGCCGCGCAAACGTGCGTGCAGTTCATGAAAATCCAAACCGAACACATGTAAACACTGAATTCACATTTATTAACCCTTAAAGCGCATAATCACAAAATGTATGTTTTTGTCGTCATTTAAAGTACATGTATTTGAAGCCTCGTAGACAAAACAGTGTGGACCTAGATCAGACTGCTACTGTAGGAGCAGTCTGATCTAGGTCCACAATGTTTGCCTCTATGCTTACGTAAAAAGACATTTTCAGATGCAGTTATTTTGCTGGCGTTTGAAGAACTAAATAATGTGTTTTGCGTCTATACTGAGGTAATGGCACAAGATGATACATTTAATGTTGAATAGAACCACGCCTCATTTTCAGCTTTTACCTATGTCTAAGGTTGACCAGTCCTAATTACGCATTCATGAGATGCAGCCTTTATAGTTAACAAAAAGTCAAATAATACCTCAAGATCGACGTCTTCTTCTAGTTGATGTAGGAATTCAACATCTATTCGATTTTTCGCCTTTACTGATATCAAGCGATGCCTAAAATAAAAAAGCAAACAGCCATTTTTTTGTCTTTTAGAGAGTGGCCGTTTTACACAGGTTTCATTGTAATAATAATAATAATAATATAATAATAATAATAACAACAATAATCATAATAATGAAATCAGAAAACTAAAACCACCTTACCCCGTATAATCTTTCTTCGCCTCAATAAAGGCCAAGAGCGCCAAAAGGACTAAGTAGCGAAACATCTCGCTTTTAACGACCGCAATCGTTTGAATGTAATATTACGTTACACGCTCCATTATTTATACCCAACTCGCGCTTCTTAAAAGAAATTCGTGCAATTAAATGGCGAACATATGTAAAAGCTTATTATTCTTGCTGCATGCCATTATCGAAATCTTTTTCAAACATGCAAATACCACTATAAATTTAAAGTGCATGGCACACTACTTATGCTCCAAGGTTAGTGGTTGGGCTTTAACAAAGACAGTATTATACTTGGATCACGAAAATAGACTTGGCAGTACCTACAATAAAAGAGATCTAGATCTCTAATTTCTAATTATGCTATTTCAAAATATTATAATATAAAGGCGATAAAAAGATATCGCCCCCACAAGCACGGCTGTTTTGTAATGTGCACACCGCGATAAGACCAGTTGTCGTAAGTGTCGATGGTACCTTTCCTTATCCCGGGTGCGATTAGGGTATATTTAACCCATAAAGCGCCAAATACAATCTGCAGCAGACGACAATTTCAAAATTTGCTCCCTTTTCAAAAATAACAAATAATGCATGATATTTCATGAGAAGTGCCTGCTAGCAGACAATTCTCATGAGATATCATACTTAATAATCTTCGAAAATTAAAAAAAATATGTCACAAAATTTGTCGTCTGCTGCAGTTGTGATTGGCTTTCAAGGGTTGAAACAAGCTAAACTGGCAAAGAAAAATTGTTTATTGCCAGCCTGTAAGTCAGTGGTCAAGTTGATTGGTCTGCTATTTAATAGTTATCCAAGGTCGATCTGTCCGACATGTCATGAGGATTTTGACCCCCTTGTTTGGCATATGATCTTATGATGTGAGTCGAATTCCAAAGTTCGGCACTATATGTAGGTGAAATATGGATCAACTTTGGGGATGACATCTACATTAGTTTAGCAAGCATGGACGAAGAGTCTATTTTAGGCGTTTTTACTGGGTAGTTTGAAAATGTACTTAAAATACAACACTTGGAGATCAAAGAATCGTTTTAGAGTACACGGTGAAGCGCTATGAAGAAAATGCGTGTCGTTTAGGATGGGTAGGCTTTTGAATGTTCTCGGCGTATCTAGCGATGCGTGCCATGAGCAATTTCGCATGGATACCTATGCTTATTCTCCACAGCTGAGATGCTGGCAAGTGTACAGTGTATATGTTTTCTGTGTTTTTTGTGCTTCTTCTTCTCTCTCTCTCTCTCTCTCTCTCTCTCTCTCTCTCTCTCTCTCTTGTTGTATTTATTGTATGCATGTATATGATGATCTCCTAAATAGAGGAAATAAAGAATCTATCTATCTATCTATCTATCTATCTATCTATCTATCTATCTATCTATCTATCTATCTATCTATCTATCTATCTAATCTAATCTAATCTAATCTATCTATGTATCTATCTATCTATCTATCTATCTATCTATCTATCTATCTATCTATCTATCTATCTATCTACACGTTCAGTTTTGTGTTGAAATGTCTCTTAATGAGTATTTGCTGAAATGTCATGCGCGGATCGAGAAACGTTTGTCTGGAGAGGGGGCTATTATTGGCTCTCCCGCGAAACACCGTTGAAATGGCGTTTTGCTGACAGACCAATTTTACTATATTTGTAGAGGCGTGTAGGTCTAAAGTTCTGTTATACGACTGCATTCGCGGATCCAGAAACGTTTGTCTGTTGAATACAGGTATTGACCCCCCACGACAAAAATTCAAAAAGCTGCCCGATCAGCATTCAGTGCTGTGCCATCATCCGCCCGCCAGCAAAACACCTGGTCCCCTCCCCTTAAATCAACAATATGGATCCGCGTATGCAATATTTAAACATTACAATCAATGGCTGCTCGCTTTAATTAGTCTGCATGTTTTACAGGAAGGCGAATCGTTGAGAAACATTCCTCTCTACACAGGCGCTTGAACTTCTGTGCTCAACCCGCCACTTCAAAAATGCTGAACGCCAACTTTGATTTTTCAAAATTGCTCATCTAGCCTAAACATATTTTCTTTCAAAATGTCTTTTATAAGTATTTAAACTTCAAGTGCCATCTTTTATCCAACATCATTCTTCAAGAGTTTCTATTGATATTTGCAATCATATTCCTTTAACATAGATTGTGTTGTATATTTTCTTTATCTGATATTGGCCTTTAATATGTTTAAGCATTGGCCTTTTATATGTTAAAGTATCAGGCCTTTAGTTTATAGAGCGTAACCAATATATATTTTTTCTGATTTCTCCACCAAAACATATGCTGTAGGTACCCAAAATAACCGTTTCAACGAGACGGTTCTTTTGCGCACCAAAATGCATGTTAAATCTGATGGATAAGAAATGTTTACAATTTACGCTCATATTCTATCCTTCAGTGACCAGCTTTGTAGTCTGCTGTGTGAGTTTAAATATATGGGAGAGATGGAATGAGGCGGAGTTATTATTGGTGAATGTTGCGCCTTTTAGATACCAATCCGCATAAAACATACACTTTTCTTCATTGTTGCTAGTGAAAACTGTCTGAAAAAGCAGATTTCAGATCTTGCCATAGAATATGGATAATTTTGACATTTCGTCGACAGTCGTATCATTCACAGTACGATAGCCTCGACAGCCGTATCACTGGCAGTCGACAACCGTATCATGGGGTCCATAACATCTTCCATAGCGCAAAATATATGCCATTCGCACTTGATTGAAGAAGCACAAATGACAAATAATATAATAGGGCGTTTCATTGCTTTCATATCGTACTTAATACGCGAGTTTACTGATTTTCTATGAAAACTGATCTTTTCGAAAGAACCTGTAATTTATAGTGTTTTTCGACGTCACAAACTTATAAAAAATATTCAGACAAATAGCACATTGTCTCTTGAAAAAAACTCTATAGCATGTGTAATTGGTAAAACTTACGCTATGACCCCTACATAGGCGTTTAAGTCATGACCCCCTATACCGACAGCAGTACCGACCGGTCGAAAGCCATTCTCCTCGGTCGATAGCAGCTTTACACAGTACCTTCCGGGTCGCCAGCAAAAATAGCGAAATTGGTATTACCCCGTGCCCCCTGCTAGGAAGCCTAAGTTAATGGTGACCCCTCTACTAGCAACATGGAAATTCATATGACCCCCCCTACTTTTTAGCCGCCCCCCCCCCTCTCACCCATACACTTAAATAATGAGTGGTCCCTTACTTGCAAGTATTTTGGCTTTACTTGCAAAAATCGTTGATAGTCCGTTTCATCAAGTGTACCGGCGGTACTGGATTTGAGGCTTTTTCAAACAAGTTAAAGGGAGATAGCCTTGAATTTATAGTTTTTTTTATAATATTTAAACGGTCCAATTTTGCAGGCAGCAGTTCTAGTAACAATATGACTAGATTGCGTTTATTTGATGATAATTATCAATAATTTTAGCGGGAGATTTAGTACATGTCTAGCTTAATACCCCTTTCTAAGTGAAATTTGAGATGTGCCACGAGTATAAAATTAGTTGCTACCGTGAGAGCAATGTCATTATCTCGTTGTACATGACAGAGGATAGATCGGGCAAATCGTTGACCATGATAGTTGGTTTGGAAGCAGCTAGCCTTTTAGTATTGCACAAAGGGTAATCTGCTTCTTGAGTCGTTTGTTTTGTTTGTATGTTTGATTTGCTTCTTTACGTCACATAAACAATCTTTCAGGTATGTAGGGATGGGGCTACAATGAGTTTATTCATTTATTAAATTAAATACAGTTTTTATAGAGGGTGACACAATTCAAAGCAGTGGACTAACATTGCGCTAACGAAACACATAGGCTAGAGTTCTGACGAAGTTGAGGATTGTTGTAGCATAGAGCCTCAGAACAAATGGTTGTTCTGTGGTGGCCTAAACGAAGTGTATTGGTTACTGTATGTAGTAAATTTATATACGTTTGTGTTATACTTAACGTAGAGCATTAAAAATCTAACTTAATTGATGGTTGAAATTATATTGGTTGTAAACACAATTGGTTTTCATTTCTGGCAAGGAAGCCGCGGAAAATGACATTATTTTTTTTTGCAAAAATTTAAGGCAGTTTTCTATGTGTTATGTGAGCGACCCCTCTAAGTTACAGGGCAGACGGACGGAGGCGATAACAGTATATCGCCTTCACTTTTTTTAATAACCATGGGGATAAAAACGAGTTTTGAACATTTAAATTATTTCTATGAAGAATATAATAGGCATTTATGACCCTTAATTTGAGATTGGTAGCACCTGTTGTGAATTCAGTGATCTCACAAATATTTACGACACAATCTTTTATGCAAAGTTGCTTACATGCTGGACAATTGCTCATTTTAACTGAAACCACTCCGTTCCCTTCGCCTTCGAATCCGTACTCCTTGCTCAGCTAATCCGTGGTTTAACCTAAATAACACAAAACCAATCCGAGTTATAACGATTTTGCCTATGCTTTAAATTCATTTGAAAAGTCCATTTGTGTCGCACTTTATAACGTGTCATAGATACGAAAATGCATTTTTATCATCGTGACTCGATTCAACAAATTTATGTCTAAATCAGCACTCAAATTATGAAGGGCTGTGAATAATCACACGATGAGCAGATCTGACTGAGAAATCCCAAATTTACGTAAAAACATCTAAGTTTAATGTTGCTAACTACAATTACTGCTGAGGGTAAAAATAAGTGGTTTAAAAGCTCAACATTACCTTCTGGCGACACAGTTCGTTGTTCGGTTGTCTGTTTACCATCGTGCCTATCGGATATATTTTGGGGTGTATTCCAGCCTTCCTTCCACTCGCCAACCTCGGGTCTCTTCTCTTGCAATGCAACAATGTCCTCTCTGCACTGACCGAACTGCGCCGTCAGTTTAACAATCTGCTCCGAATTCAGTCGATCCTTCTCCTCTAGGATGTCCACCCTGGAAATCAGTTGTTTTATAACAGGATGGTTGGCCACGATATCGTTAACATCGTCGTAATTATACCGTATTTGGCCATTGAAGCAATCACCAATGTGTATCGCTAAACTCAACAAGACCACGACCAAGCTTGTCATTGTTGTCGATGTCGACTTTGGGACAGAGATAAGACCACCTGATAATTATAGCAACCTACTGCCTGAACATTTCACCCCATAGGTTATCAAATGATTTATTGTATGGCATATGACAGGTTCACAGCGTTTTATGAAATACAGTGTATGTGAGTGCACATGTATGCGAGTGTAAGGAACGACAACCATAGTGGGCCACCGGAAGTGTACGAAGCAATCCAAATTCGACCTTACAGTATGTAGCTGAAATTGCAGATTCACGGATTTAGGGAGCGTATTAATAGACTTTTCGCTTACTGTAAAGGCGGCAACATTAATATTCATATCTGGGCGTGGTTCGGCTATTTCATCTGCTAAGGAAGGGGAATCAGATTTTATTTATAATTTGGTAAAGAGTTAATAAGCTTTTTGGGCCGCGCAAACGTGCGTGCATTTCATGAAAATCCTAACCGTTTACACATTGAACTCACATTTATTAACCCTTAAGGCGCATAATAACAAACTATGTTTTTTGTCGTCCACTAAACTATGTATGCTAGAGGCAAAATATTTACAGCATCAATCGGCTCAGTTGATTCATTATATCTCTCTGTATATATATATATATATATGTGTGTGTGTGTGTGTGTGTGTGTGTGTGTGTGTGTGTGTGTGTGTGTGTGTGTGTGTGCGTGCATGTGCGCGTGCGTATGTGCGTGTGTGTGCATGTCCAAATGAGGGACAGACAGACATGGCTGATGTTTATGATGTTACACGTATATCACTACCAGATGCGACGTCACATGATAAATATAGTGAAAACGGGGGACAATGCCTGGGACGGGTCGAGTTTATAAAAACACAACAATTGCATTTTCACAGTCAATTGAGTTCCAACAATGTGGCATTTCGATAAGTGTAGACTCAGACGATGCCTACTGTTAAGCTTAGTAGCTCCAAATTATGCTTAGTCAGTAGCTTAACACTCACAGAATATGCAGGCGACTAGCAAAGGGTCTGATCAGACTGCGCGTATGCGCAGGCTGATCTGAGGCTTTGCTGGTCGCACATACCACATTGTTGGAAATCTCAGGTCGCGGCTCAATTGTGTTTTATGTTATATCCAGGAACATCGAACAAGTACATGGCAGTTTGGGCAAGTCTAATTAATATATAGATATGGTCGGAGTGGTTAATCTACATCCATACTTAGCGTATACAAGCTCTCGTGTGTCTTCATATTTACACATACTCGCAAGAGCCTACGCTGCGCGATAATTAGATATAAGCTACTAAACTTGCAGCAGACGACAACAACTACACCAAGAGCTCGTCTGACATTTATACTGGTGTGAAACTTACATAATGTTGCGCAAAAAAATGGCATTACGTCCATAAAGAGTTTTTAATTATTGCTTCTCAGAAACTATTTTAGTACCATCAGTACATGTACCGTCAAACTTAATCACATCGCAATATATAACTTCGAGATACGATTCAACAGTGTGCTAACAGCAAAGTCGCAGACCGGCCTGCGCATCCGCACAGACTGATCAGCGCCTTTATCGCTTTTTGGAATGAACCATACATAAAATTGCTACAAGCGAAATTTCAATTTTCCAGCTAGTCTCTGTAGCTGAGGGGAATGGCACATGTTTGAGTCTGGCTTTGTCAGAAACCCCAAATACCCTAGTCCTAGCCTGTCTTCAGGCCCTGTATTAAGACATCTAACTGAAAGTTCTATAACTACTACCGAGATAAATTCATGATACTTTATAACTTCCCCATTGCTCAGAATACAGTAAATAAGACAGTCAGAGATTTTTTTCAGAGATGTATATGCTTGTATATGTATGTGCACATATTTGACTATTTTTCTATTTACTGGTCTGATACCAGTCTAACTTAAGTCCAGATGATAAAGCGCTTAAAAGTATTATGAAGTTGATTAATGTCCATTTCTTCTGACATATCACGACCAAGCAGGCACCTCATACGGCAACCATTACATGTTACTTGATGCATTCATAATATCGTCAGTAACTGACAACTTCTCCGCTTTAATTCAGAGATAAGGCCAGAGGCTCAATGTCCCATAACAAATCCATAAGAAGACCAGTGGCTCAATGTCCTATACCAAATCCATTAGATGACCAGTGGCTCAATGTCCCATAACAAATCCATTAGAAGACCAGAGGCTCAATGTCCCATAGCAAATCCATTAGAAGACCAGTGGCTCAATGTCCTATAACAGATCCATTAGAAGACCAGTAGCTCAATGTCCCATACCAAATCTATTAGAAGACCAGTGGCTCAATGTCCCATAACAAATCCATAAGAAGACCAGTGGCTCAATGTCCTATACCAAATCCATTAGAAGACCAGTGGCTCAATGTCCCATAACAGATCCATAAGAAGACCAGTGGCTCAATGTCCTATATCAAATCCATAAGAAGACCAGTAGCTCAATGTCCCATACCAAATCCATAAGAAGACCAGTGGCCCAATGTCCCATACCAAACCCATATGAAGACCAGTGTCTCAATGTCCCATACCAAATCCATAAGAAGACCAGTGGCTCAATGTCCGATAACAAATCCATTAGAAGACCAGTGGCTCCGTGTCCCATGACAAATCCATTTGAAGACCGGTGCATCAGTGTCCTATACCAAATCCATTAGAAGACCAGTAGCTCAATGCCTATACCAAATTCATTAGAAGACCAGTGGCTCAATGTCCCATACCAAATCCATAAGAAGACCAGTGGCTCAATGTCCCATACCAAATGCATTAGAACACCAGTGGCTCAATGTCCCATACAAAATCCATAAGAAGACCAGTGGCTCAATGTCCCATACTAAATCCATAAGAAGACCAGTGGCTCAATGTCCCATAACAAATCAATAAGAAGACTAGTAGCTCAATGTCCCATAACAAATCTATTAGAAGACCAGTGGCTCAATGTCTCATTACAAATCCGTTAGAAGACCAGTGGCTCAATGTCCCATACCAAATCCATTAGAAGACCAGTGGCTCAATGTCCCATGACAAGTCCATTAGAAGACCAATGTCCAAAACCAAATCCATAAAAAGACCAGTAGCTCAATGTCCCATAACAAATCCATTAGAAGACCAGTAGCTCAACGTCCCATACCAAATCCATTAGAAGACCAGTGGCTCAATGTCCCGTGCCAAATCCATTAGAAGACGAGTGGCTCAATGTCCCATACCAAATCCATTAGAAGACCAGTGGCTCAATGTCCCATGACAAGTCCGTTAGAAGACCAATGTCCCAAGCCAAATCCATAAAAAGACCAGTAGCTCAATGTCCCATAACAAATCCATTAGAAGACCAGTAGCTCAACGTCCCATACCAAATCCATTAGAAGACCAGTGGCTCAATGTCCCGTGCCAAATCCATAAGAAGACGAGTGGCTCAATGTCCCATACCAAATCCATTAGAAGACCAGTAGCTCAATTTCCCATACCAAATCCATTAGAAGACCAGTTGTTCAATGTCCCATACCAAATCCATAAGAAGACCAGTGGCTCAATGTCCCATAACAAATCCATAAGAAGACCAGTGGCTCAATGTCTCATTACAAATCCATTTGAAGGCCAGTGGCTCAATGTCCCATACCAATTCCATTAGCAGACCAGTGGCTCAATGTCCCATAACAAGTCCATTAGAAGACCAGTGGCTAAATGTCCCATAACAAATCCATAAGAAGACCAGTGGCTCCGTGTCCCATGACAAATCCATTAGAAGACCAGTGGCTAAATGTCTCATAACAAATCCATTAGAGGACCAGTGGCTCAATGTCCCATAACAAATTCATTAGAAGACCAGTGGCTCAATGTCCCATAACAAATCCATTAGAAGGACAGTGGCTCCGTGTCCCATGACAAATCCATTAGAAGACCAGTGGCATAATGTCTCATAACAAATCCATTAGAAGACCAGTAGCTCAATGTCCCATAACAAATCCATTAGAAGACAAGTGGCTCAATGTCCCATAACAAATTCATAAGAAGACCAGTGGCTCAATGTCCCATACCAAATCCATTAGAAGACCAGTGGCTCAATGTCCCATAACAAATCCATAAGAAGACCAATGGCAACAAGTACATATATGGGTTTCTATAGAAATTAGCATTTGGACCCTCTCTGGAAAAAAATGACAACCCCCCCTCCCCCAGGAAAATAATGGACCGCCTCTGTATCCTTGGTAAAGTATAAGTATAGTTTTCTAAGCAATAAAACCATTGGAACCCCTCTTTAAACTGTAAAATAAGCTGAGGACTAAATAAAACTGACAAAAATTCCTGGATAATCGCATGTTGCCTCCTGCCCCCAAAACCCCGCTGCAGCTGATAAAATGTGGTTGCAGCATGTCTGTATGCGAAACATCTCGGTGTAAGTACAAAGCAAACCATTTATATTGTACTGATTTGTGTTGCTGTGGAGCAGTAGAGGACTCATGTAAAATATTGCCAGTGATCAATATGCTTATGACTTTTGAACAACTATTTTCGTGTGGATTCAGATATTTCTTTAGCCGCATCAACAAGAAAGCCTTATTGTCCGATTTTGACCTTTGAAGACGATTCTACCTAGTAACATGCGAAAGATAAATCAGATTGTAACAGTTTTCTATTGCCCGTGCTATCGAAGTACAATGGGTAACTTGTAGTGGGGTTTATCCTTATTTCCAAATTATGAACTACTAAGTAGACTCTTCTAACTTTTGATCCTTCAGTGGTCAAAAACGGACTATAATGAGTTTGATTGATAGTGTATGCAAATGATTATTACTACTATCTTTTCTTTGGGTATAGGATAAGCAGCTACAGATAAACCAAAAGCTTTGAAGCGTGACTCTATTTACAATATTGATATGTTGTTCTAGAAAAAAGGGTTTAAGGCATTTATTTACATTTACTATAAAAGCTTTGACATGCACATATGTTCTAGCCGGACTGGCTCATTTTACGTATCCTGCATAAATCGTTTGAAATAGAAAGACCCAAAGGCCATTGGTCAGAGGTCGTAGTACATCTATATATATAAGCATAAGAGATTATATTTACTCCGTGTATTATCAAAAACACTGTTTGTTTTTCATTCACTCCATTGTCTTTTTATTCGTAAATCGTGACGGCATTTACGTCCCACCCTCGAACTGACTTCACCCTATCTGAATATTTTGTATGTTACGATTTAAAAGAGTTTGCATTCAGTCATGATAAGGCTACCAGTTCATTAAAGGAATTTCCCATGCGTTGGAAATGGACAAAATGCATATATATGAGCCGCGACACGCAGAAAGGGTCCTTAACGTATTTTTTTTTCGAAATTCAGTTTTCATCCAATTTCAAAAGAACTATTTATTCTAAACAACTTGTACAAATATGGTGGCCGTACCCCTATTATAACCATTGCTAGAGCTCTTCAAAGTTATATACCCTAATAGACATTGGTACAAACTTATGACGTCACTTGACGACGTCAATAATTTGATATGCTATTTTGTGGACGTAATTGGCCTTTGGGCTTGACAAGAAACACGGAGGTCTTTGACAGCCCTGTTTTTTTTTCATATCTGTTTTTAATTCCGTTACAGTTTATCCTGATTTAGGTATCTAGGAATTCAGGGTTGCACAGAATATCTGCCTTATGAGCTATGGCATGGTTTGCGCGGGTGTTGGCGGACCAAAGCATTATGCAACTATCAGGCACCTTCAGCATGCAACACCAGACAGCCCCACACACGCATCTATGCATTTACATATCTGCGTCATTTTCCATATCTCCAGAGAAAATGGTACTTAGCAACGAAGGCTCGGGCGTAAGGTCTCAACTAGAATAGAAATAACTGGAAAGTCGCGAAATGCGATCAGCGATCTCTGTCTGACGCGAGCTAGCACAATCACGCACTCTGCTCTTTTCACTCAATAGTATAAAGAAGATGGAGATCGACGTCTGCATTTCCATATTCATATGATTTCCAGGCGCGTTCCTGGGGCATTTTATAGAGTACCCACTCTCGAGGGGGTATGGGGGATCTTTATTTTAACACGGCAGACATGGATTGCTCAAAGCGTAGGTGGGTGCGTGAAAACTGGGCGTAGCATGCGCGCTCAATAAGCCTATGCCACAGGTTGTAGGCCACAGTACGCCGTCTTTCAAACTGAATTATTACTACTCATTAAATTTAACACGGTCAGACGTGGATTACTCAAAGCGTTCGTGCATGCGTGCATGCGCACTCTATTGGCCAATGTCATAGATGGTTGATTACAGACTACACTACGCCGTCGTTCTTCACATTATTATACTTTGATAAAAAGTGCAAAACCCAACCTGCCGACTTTGAACAATTTTAAATGAAATATAAATATGCCTTCAGCGCGCGCGTGGTACTCCCGTACTACACATGTATACATGACTGTCAAATTTATTATCTTAAGATAACCCACTTTCATTATTGTAGCGCTTGATTCATTGAGACGGTTCTTTTGAGTACATCCAACATATATTAAAAAACAATATATTTATGATTTTTTGCGGGGGGGGGAGTATCTTAGTCAAGCCTCGGACCCAATAAACAGGTCCAAGGTCAAATGAGAAAAAAATGCCAAATATTTGGATTTCAGTGAAGATTGCATGTTTGGTCTCACTCTTTCAGTTTGTCACAAACTGAAAATGGTATTATGAAACTATATAAAAGGAAAACGGCCATATAAACCGGTTCCCGTAACACAGTCGGTAGCGAGTCCCTTCAGATCCCGGGGTCGCTAGTAAGATGAACTGACACCGTCTCGACGTGACCAAATCTGTTTACTTAGACATATTAAACACCACCACCACCGGTCATACGAGATTTAGAGACGGTTGAGGGACCCAGGGCTGAGGAGCGCTAACCCCCAGGGGGAGGGGGTTCATACATACGTAGGCTACGGGTCATTTTTTGGGGGTTCAAAATTTTGAATTTCAACATTTTTGGGTTTTCAGAAAAAAGAATATTTTTTGGGGTATGAAGACTGTGGATATTTTTTGTCTATATTTAGGGGTCATTTCTATACATTTTAGGGTCTCTTCTTTAGGTCAAGGCACAGAATGGGGGATAATTTTTGGGGTTGCTAAAAATTCATTTTATTGGGGGGGGGGGGGGGGGGTGCTTGAAATTCCTGATTATTTTTGGGGTTAATGGTAGATGCTGTGCCCCGAGTCTTCGTATGAAGAAAATATGAGAGTACCCCCCCACCCCCCCGGGCGCTAGATATTTTGCATTTTTTAATATGTGAAATAGGATTTGTTCAAATAGGCAAAATTGTTTTTTCCGTGCAACTAGAGGGTTGGGGCCGGGGGTTGGGGCACGGTTTCCCCGCGTTTTCCAACCCTCGATAAAACAACTGGATTACCTTCAATGTACACTTAATCGGTTACATTCGAGTGGCATTACGCATCCGTTTGTGGCGTCGTCTACATTTGACAATTTAGGCTACTTTTCCGTAAGTTAGTGTTGAATTTTGGTACAAAAACGCAATGCATTATAACTGTAACAGAATGTAAATCTGTTTATTCCGTAAATTTTTGTTCTATTTTCATGATTGTAGACTCTATAATTTTGTGTAATACATTGTTTTTAAAGGCGTCGGTCAAAAACAAATGTGTCGGCTTTGTATTCGAGCGTTTGGTTAGCATGGGAAAAATTGAGGCGTCATTTTTTCGCTTTTCTTCGGGTCCGAAAAGAGTTTGTTTATTCTTCATTTTATCACCAAACGTTGCACCTTTTTATGATTAAAACTAGCTTAAAACACCATAAAAGGCGCAAAACCTTCAGCCTAGCAAAGATGCATAGAAGTTTAAAAAGATTTCATTGCAAATAAACGACAACGTTGGAATTTTAAATGAAAGTTTGCTATATAGGGCCCGTGCCTTAACTTGATACTTAGGCAACATTCATAAACAGTACATGCATTTTTACAACAACAACAACAACAACAACAACAACAACAACAACAACAACAACACTTAACAGCACGGAACGCGCCTATAGAAACAAACAAATACACGGCCGTCTCTGGAAACAAGAAAAAATACGGAATTAAAAAAGTAATACTTACTCTCGGATTGAGTTATGTCCCTTGTAAGAAAAGAAAATAAAAAGAAAAGAAAAGCCAATTGAATTTGACCAAAGAAGCTCATTACATGCGGGGGGCCTCGGTAAACCGAAAATCGAATCATCGGCTTTCAGTGCTTTGAATTAACCGGTAATTAAAGCCAATTGTATTATTATATTCTGTACATAGTTTTATTTGAACTGCTGGTGATGCCACTATAAATAGAAGGCAAAAACTAAATTCGATTCAGCAGACCGAAAACGTTAAACTTGAAAAACAAAGAAAGCGCTGACGTCAATAATCGGCAACTAAAACATCGCGTAAACTTGTCGTCGCTTCCGACGTTTATATCTCGTAACGTCATTAATTACGTTAAGAACCCTTTCTGGGCGTCGCGGCTCATATGTAGTATTTACATATTAGGCGTCATTTCAATGACGTCATCTTTTCATTCTGTTTGAAGACAAAATGTGCGACATGTTAATTTTAATTATTTACCCCCTAAGATTAAATTTGGTGCATTTCGACTGAAATTGGCGCACAAAATGCAAGAAAGTCCTAATCCCCATAGACTACAATGGACATGCCGTTTAAATTGCACTGATACAATATACGCTATTTTGATGACGTCATAATGACGTCCAGACGTGAAACCCAGATGGGTGACCAGGTGATTTTCATTAGTTATCCCCTAAAGTTTGATTTGGTATAGGTCACCATAAATTGGCATCAAATTCGCACGGGAGTCCCGATCGCCCCTGACTAATAGATAAGACTTTAATCTGGAACCGTCATAGAGTATGAAGTCCGACCCACCGGCGTGCATAATCTACATGGGCTTAAATAGGAAAACATGAAAAAAATCTGCTTGCCTGAAACCGTAAGGCCTAGATCCCTGATATTTGGTATGTTACATCATCTAGTGAACCTCTACCAAATTATGCCACTGGGGCCAAAATGCCGCATCCTGGGGAGTGGGGTCACAAATTTTACCATGGCTTATAAAGGGAAAACGTGAAAAAATCTTCTTGACAGGAACCACAATTGCTATAGCCTTGATAGTTGGTTTGTAGCAACACCAAGTGGACTTTTCTATCCTATTCTCACACCCATGAAGGATTCTTATATCCTCCTTCAGATATGGATTAGAGGATAGTGTCTATTCCAACATCTATTGCATGATTATGATATTTTTTCACTCATTCTGCAAGAAAATATTGTCTCCCCTGTATAAACTGCGCTATGAATGATAAAAGAGCTACGTGCATTAAGGGGCTGATTTGGCCCCCTCTGAAGCCAAAAACTGAAAGAAACTTTTTCACTTAAATCTTCCAATTGGTTTGTTAGAAGAATGACCCAAGTGTAAAATTCTGGTATTTATTTAACTTTTACCATTGCCATGATAATACAAATGGCCGCCAAAATAGGCTGAAAATAGAGAAATGGCCATTTTGGACCAAATTATAGGTTTCAGGAAGGTCCATGCGAGCTGAACATTTCTTGCAGTTCAACAACAGCAGAATCTAGGACGAAGTTTTGGTACCAGTAAAATGCATTTAAGCTCCCCCGTGGCTTAGGCTGCTGTTAGTTCTAAGGCGGTGGTTCTGTTGTTATTGACTTTTTGTTTATTGTTACTCCCAATGTGGGAGTCTGTAATTGTTCTATGTTTCGTTTTACGTTACTTTATGCCCATTCTAATATTGAAATCATCTTGATGGGGAAGAGAGCTGATTGCTTTGCTTAATTTGTCTTCCTGGCGTCTCATGATGGTTGAGTGGCTCTTCTTCGCATTGCCATGGGGTTGTCTGCGGTTTGTGATTGTGGTAATTACTGATCATACTCACTATTTCAGGAGACTGATTTTTAAAGAATTAGTTATCACACAATTAAAAAGCCCAAATCTTTTAATATTCTTTATATGATGATAACTTATCATCTTTTAGAATATTTTTTGGTATTTACGAGTACTTGTGCTCTATGTTAATTTCTCTGTCAAAGGTCTCAAATGTGTTCCAAAATGGTCACTTGCCTATTTTCGGCGGCAATTTTTGTTACCATAGCAACGGTAAAAGTCAAATTAATTCCAGACTTACAATTGAGCTATTGTTCTTATGAATCAGTAAGAAGATATTTGTTAACACCAACTTTTATTTTTACACCTCACAGGGTGCCCAAATAGCCCCTTAATGTACGTAGATCTTTGAATCTTTCTCTTCTAGCACCTGATTGATAAGTGAAGATGTTAAAGTATATATTTTGTCTAAATAACAACGTGTAAATGTTTCTCTGATGCATGTTCTATCATATGCGTTTCCAATGTACATGCGCTAGTAAAACTTCTGTCAAAATAGCCACATACAAATGGTTTCTCTCCTGTCTGAACTGTTCTATGGCTGTTCAAGTTTATTACAGATTTGAAGACTTTCCCACAAGTTTCACATATATAAAGCTTCTCTTCAGCGTGAACCAGCATATCTCCCTGCGAATGATGCGCTGGACTGTAACCTTTGTCACAATCACTACTTACACACGGTTCTTCTATTGTATGAACAACCATGTGACTTTTCAAAACACATGCGTTAGTAAAAGGTTTGTTACAAATGCCACATATAAATGATTCTTCCTCTGTATGAATCTCCTTTTGGTCGTTTAAGTTGCATGCTTCACTAAAAGACTGACCAAAATCATTATGTGTGAATGTTTTTCCTCCTGAATGAACCAGCATATGTATCTTCAATTTATCTGTTCCAGTAAAGGACATATCACAATAAGTACATGCGTATGGTTTATCTCCAGTATGAATAAGCTTATGTTTCCTCAAATTGCTCGTTTCACTTAAGGACTTCCCACAGTAATTACATGAAAACGGTTTTTCTCCTGAATGAACAAGCTTATGATTCTTCAAGCTGCCTGCTTGAGTAAAGGACTTCCTACAGATATTACATGAAAACGGTTTCTCTCCTGAATGAACAAGCTTATGATTCTTCAAGCTGCCTGCTTGAGTAAAGGACTTCCTACAGATATTACATGAAAACGGTTTCTCTCCTGAATGAACACGCTTATGTATCTTCAAGCTGCCTGCTCAAGTAAAGACATTCTCACAGTCATTACATGCAAATGGTTTTCCCCCTGTATGAACACGCTGATGTGTCTTCAAGCTGCCTGCCGTAGTAAAGGATTTCTGGCAATCATTACATAAATATGGTTTCTCGCCAGTATGAATACGCTGATGATTCTTCAATTTGCCTGCCTCATTTAAGGACTTCCCGCAATCATTACATGAAAATGGTTTCTCCTCTGTATGAACCCGCTTATGCCTCTTCAAGTGGCTTGTAGTAACAAAGGATTTCTCACAGTCATTACATGAAAATGATTTCTCTCAAGTATGAACACGCTGATGTGTCTTCAAGTGGCTTGCATCACTAAAGGACTTCCCGCAATCATACCATGCATAAGGTTTCATCCCTGTATGAATAAGCTGAATGTGTCTTCAAATTGCCTGCCGTAATAAAGGACTTCCCGCAATCATTGCATGCAAATGGTTTCTTCCGTGTATGAACACGCTGATGTGACTCCAAGTTGCCTGCTTCTTTAAGGGACTTCCCGCAATAATTACATGCATATGGTTTCGTCCCTGTATGAACAAGCTGATGTGTCTTCAAGTTGCCTGCCGTAATAAAGGACTTCCCGCAATCATTGCATGCAAATGGTTTCTTCCGTGTATGAACACGCTGATGTGACTCCAAGTTGCCTGCTTCATTAAAGGACTTCCCGCAATCATTACTTGCAAATGATTTCTCCCCAACACATTTGATGGTGTTCATGCTTGATTTTTATAAAACCAAAATAAAAAAATCTCAATTTATTTTACACGTGTTTGCCTTGTTCCATATGTAGAGGCCAATGTCTTATGTATGTTCAATGTATCCTATATACTGAATTCACTGGTATCGTGTTACAGGTTCTCTTGATTATTATCTTGCTCAAGACTCCTCTTCAATCTTATTGTGACGTTGATTTGGTGTAATTTTGTTCCTTGATATCTGATGACAAGGCTAATCTGCTGTTAGAATACGTACTCTGAAAATAAACGACACACAATGAAGATAATTTTTATAGTGTACAAATACGAAAGTAATGTTTGTTTGTAATTGAAATACAATGATTATATAAGAAATCAATACTATGGTTTGTCATAGATATTGCTGTTTCTAGTATTCATATTTGACAGTAAATCGTGTCCGTTCCAAGACATATCTTTTTCGTGTTTGTCTTTGCCTTCTGTGGTGTCTGTTTATGGCAGCCTCGTGTTCACCTGTTGGGAAAGGGATGATCTCTAAGCTCGCTCGCTTTTGTTTGATATTTTCTTGTGCTTTTATCATTCGCTGTATGGTGTCCTGGGTCAAGGGTGATACTTGATTGTATCGATTCGTGATCTTTGCCTTCTCTCTATCTTCAATAGGAATGCATTGATGCATGTTTGCCTGATGTTATTGGGAGAAAGTTAGAAAAGAAAATACTATAGTCATGAGAGGACATGGCAAGTACCCAACCTTATACATATATGTCTAATGGAATTTCCAACGAATCCATTTCGAATTTAAGGGTTGCTGGGTAGAAAATTGCAATTTCATTATTTTTTAAATGATATTCTGTAGGGTAACAGTGAGGAACCTGATTAGGTTCAACAATGATCACCGATGTCCAATAAAATTAACGCTAAGCTTATATGGGTTAAGATAAATGAATAGAAGGTACAAACTGACAACCAAGTATATATAATGATTTGAGATACTGAGTGTCCGTAAATATGAACTAGGCACACCTTATTAGTCCCAAATCCAAGATCGAAATTTATGATTTACCCTACATGATCTTGGCCAGAAATTTTGATGCTTGTTTTTTGGTAGGTACCAGGGGTGATCAGAAACTTCAAAGAAACTAGTTGCCATTTCTACATCGTTTGTTCAATAGAGCATGAATTACAGCACATAATACTGCAACACATATGAAGTTGATTGGTAACAACATGCTTGATGTAAGTCGTCTACCTGTGTCACAGTTGTCATCAAGGTAACGCTATATAGCGCGAACGGGCCCATTTTACGTTGCATTTTGACGTTTTACTACACAACCAATTTAACTTCAACGTTTTGTAAACGTTTGTTATGCTGTGATAGCCCATATTGCATCCCATGCATATTTAACGACAAATTTACTCATCCTCTATGCAAACTTTCAAAGATTTATATCTAACGGATGGTGTTCTAAATCAAAACGACTAACAGTAGTGTCAAAAGTAGTGATATTTTCATGCTTAATATCAAATTTGGTCCTGAGAATTGACCAGGATCTCGGGCTTTGGTCCTGGCCTTTGTTAGTTCCCCTTTAATATCTCTCCGACCCCTGGTCGATCATTTTCAAAATGAACTCTTTCCGAAATAAAAAGGGATTTTCCGATGGAATTCCCTTTTTTTGATAGTAAAACATAAATATGGATATAATCATATTTGAGTTTTGCATCGTTATAGAGTACAAGAATGATGGTACAATGTAATTTATTTTTCCAATGAACAGAGGAAATTTCCTCTGTTGTGACTGCTCAAAATGCAGAAATTGATGTCCTTAAAATATGTTCTAAGTAGTGTATTTGTCCTAATAGCTTAAAGAAAAGTTCAAATATCAATTTATATATCAAGTAGAAATCGGTTTACAACAGAGGAAATTTCCTCTGTTTTGACAATGGAACAAGTCTTCCTTTAATCATAATCAGATTTTCATCTTATTTCAGAACAGAGGAATTTTCCTACATTTTACTTTCAGTATCTCAACAATATATAAAAGGAGTGACCTTTACAACAGAGGAATTTTCCTCCGTTTAGTAGTTCGAAAATTTCCTATTGTGACTTCCAGAACTGCTTTATTTTACATTCTAGTCATAACTTAAATATTACCAATTTCCAACAGAGGAATTTTCCTCCGTTCGGTAATTCAACAATTTCCTATTGCGAGAATTCAGAGCCATTTTTCCTAAAATAAAAATGAAGAACCCTGTTTGTTATCATTTCCATCTTAATCATAACTTAAATGTTTCCACTTTTCAACAGATGAGTTTTCCTCCGTTTTTCATTCTGTATCTCGACAATCAATAAAAGGAGAGAAAATTTTACAACAGAGGAATTTTCCTCTGTTCAAAAGTTCGACAATTTCCTATAGTGACTTCCAGAACTGAGAGCCTAACTTGTTTGACATTGTAGTCATAGCTTAATTATTACCAATTTCCAACAGAGGAATTTTCCTCCATTCGGTAATTCAACAATTTCCTATTTGGAGAATTAAGAGCCCACTTTCCTATAATCAAAATGAAGAAACCCGTTTGCTATCATTTCAATCTTAACATAAATATCCATCATATCTTAAATGTTTCCAATTCTAAACAGAGGAATTTTCCTCCGTTTTCAATTCTGTATCTCCACAATCAACAAAAGGAGTGAATTTAACAACAGAGGAATTTTCCTCTGTTCTGTAGTTTGCCAATTTCCTATAGTGATTTCCAGAACTCTGAGTCCAACTTGTTTAATATTCAAGTCATAACTTAAATATTACCAATTTTCCAACAGAGGAATTTTCCTCCATTCTGTAATTCAACAATTTCTTATTGCGAAAATAAAAGCCCACTTTCCTATAATGAAAATGAAGAACCCTGTTTGTTATCATTTCCATCTTAACATAAATATCCATCATAACTTAAATGTTTCCAATATTCAACAGAGGAATTTTCCTACATTCTCCATTCAGTTTCTCGACAATCAATAAAAAGTAGTGAATTTTACAACAGAGGAATTTTCCTCTGTTCAGTAGTTCTACAATTTCCTATAGTGACTTCCAGAACTCCAAACCCAACTTTTTTGACATTCTATTAAAAACCTAAAATATATCCAATTGTCCTCCGTTCAGTAATTCAACAATTTCTAATTGCGAGAATTAAGAGCCTACTTTGTTCAATATTTCTGTCTTACATTAATTACTGTTATAGAACAGAGGAATTTTCCTCTGTACACTAGTTCTACAGATGTCTATAGTGACGCCCAGAACTCAGAGCCCAACTTGTTTGACATTCTTGTAATAACTTAAATATTACCAATATTAGAATAGAGGAATTTTCCTCTGTTCGGTAATTCAATAATTTCCAAATGAGAGAATTAAGAGCCCAATTGTTTGAAATGGTTATCAGCAGATGACAATGTCATGTTAAAGTTTAAATCAAAGTTAAAATACATTGGTTCAATTTCAACTTGTCATAACCTCTATAGTTTTGACCCCTATCAGGTGCGGGCAGAATGTCAGGACTGATTTGGGTCCAAAGTACTTGAAAGGGTTATCAGCAGATGACAATAACATGTTAAGGTTTAACGCAAAGTTAAAATACATCGGTTCAATTTCACCTTTTCATAACCTCATAAGTGTCAAACAGTTTGGACCTGGATTAGGTCCTGACAGAATGTTGGGCCTGATCTTGGTCCAAATTGTTTGAAACACTTATCAGCAGATATCATCTGCTGACAAAGTCAATGTAAAAGTTTAACGCAAAAATAAAACATTGGTTCAACTCCAACTTGTCATAACCTCTGGGTCCAAAATGGTTGAAAGGGTTATCAGCAGATGACAATGTCTTGTAAAGGTTTAACGCATAGTTAAAATACATCGGTTCAACTTCAACTTGTCATAACCTCTAAAATGTCAAACAGTTTGGACCCCTATCAGGTCTGGACAAAATGTCAGGCCTGATCTGGGTCCAAATTACTTGAAAGGGTTATCAGCAGATGACAATGTCATGTAAAGGTTTAATGCAAATTTAAGATACATTGGTTTAACTTCAACTTGTCATAACCTCTAAAGTATCAAACAGTTTGGACCTAGATCAGGTCCGGACAGAATGTTGGGACTGATCTGGGTCCAAATTGTTTGAAAAACTTGTCAGCAGATGTCATATGCTGACAAAGTCATGTAAAGGTTTTACGCAGAATAAAACATTGGTTCAACTCCAACTTGTCATAACCTCTAAATGACAAACAGTTTGAACCCCTATATATTTTCTGCGTCTTGCCCTAAGAAAATATTAACAATTAATCGCTCAAAAATGGTGTTTATCTAAACCTATAATAAGAAGCAGAGGATTGTGGACTGAATAACAAAATAGAACGCATGCAGCGAAAGTTCATATGAGTCTGCGCATGGGTACATTCTCGCTAGAACCCTCACTGCTTTAAAACGGGATAGAAATGGGCGCTGAAATAAAATCTAATACTGAAAAATAACAATTTTTTGTAACCTAATATTCCTCTCGATCAGAGAAGGTTAATATAAGTGTGTGCATGGGCACATTCTCGCTAGAACCCTCACTGCTTTAAAATGGGATAAAAAATGGGCGCTGAAATCAAATCTAACACTGAAAAATAGAAATATAACAATTTTCAGTAACCTAATATTCCTATCGAGCAGCGAAGGTTCATATGAGTCTGTGCATGGGCACATTCTCGCTAGAACCCTCACTGCTTTATAACGAGACATGCACGGATCCAGATAGTTTTTTTCAGAGAATATTAACAATTTTACACTCAAAAATGGTGTTTATCTAAACCTATAATAAGAAGCATAGGATTGTGGACTGAATAACGAAATAGAACACATGCAGCGAAAGTTCATATGAGTCTGTGCATGGGCACATTCTCGCTAGAACCCTCACTGCTTTAAAACGGGATAGAAATGGGCGCTGAGATAAAACTTTACACTGAAAAATAGAAATATAACAACGTTTAGTAACCAAATATTCTTCTCGAGCAGCGATGGTTCATATGAGTCTGTGCATGGGCACATCGTCGCTAGAACCCTCACTGCTTTAAAACGGGATAAAAAATGTGCGCTGAAACTAAATATAACACTGAAAAATAGAAATATAACAATTTTCAGTAACCTATATTCCTCTCGAGCAGCAAAGGTTCATATGAGTCTGCGCATGGGCGCAATCTCGCTAGAACCCTCACTGCTTAAAAACGGGATAAAAAAATGGGCGCTGAAATAAAATCTAACGCTGAAAAATAGAAATATAACAATTTTCAGTAACCTTATATCCCTCTCGAGCAGCGAGGGACCATATGAGTCTGCGCATGGGCACATTCTCGTTAGAACCCTCACTGCTTTAAAACGGGACATGCACGGATCCAGATAAATTTATTTTCAGAGAATATTAACAATTATACGCTCAAAAATGGTGTTAATCAAAAATTAAAATAAGAAGCAGAGGATTGTGGACTGAATAACGAAATATAACACATGCAGTGAAAGTTCATATGAGCCTGCACATGGGCACATTCTCGTTAGAACCCTCACTGCTTTAAAATGGGACAAAAAATGGGCGCTGAAATAAAATCTAACACTGAAAAAAAGAAATATAACAATTTTCAGTAACCTAATATTTCTCTTGAGCAGCGAAGGTTGATATGAGTCTGTGCATGGGCGCATTCTCGCTAGAACCCTCACTGCTTTAAAACGGGATGAAAAATTGGCGCTGAAATAAAATCTAACGCTGAAAAATAGAAGTATAAAAATTTTCAGTAACTTAATATTCCTCTCGAGCAGCGTTGTTCACATGAGTCTGCGCATGGGCACATTCTCGTTAGAACCCTCACTGCTTTAAAACGCAACATGGGCGGATCCAGATAGTTTTGTCAGAGAAAATTAACAATTATTCGCTCAAAAATGGTGTTATCTAAGCCTATGATTGTGGACTGAAAAACAAAATATAACACATGCAGAGAAAGTTCATATGAGTCTGTGCATGGGCACATTCTCCCTAGAACCCTCACTGCTTTAAAACGGGATAAAAAATGGGCTCTGAAATAAAATCTAACACTGAAAAATAGAAACATAACAATTTTCAGTAACCTAATATTCCTCTCGAGCAGCGAGGGTTCATATGAGTCTGCGCATGAGCACGTTCTTGCTAGAACCCCCACTGCTTTAAAACGGGACATGCGCTGATCCAGACGGTTAATCAGAGAATATTAACAATTATACACTCAAAAATGGTGTTTATCTAAACCTATAATAAGAAGCAAAGGATTGTGGCACATGCAGCGAAAGTTCATATGAGTATGCGCATGGGCACATTCTCACTAGAACCCTCACTGCTTTAATACGGGATAAAAAATGGTCTCTGAATTAAAATCTAACGCTGAAAAATAGAAAATTAACAATTTTTAGTAACCATATATTCCTCTCGAGCAGCGACGGTTCATATGAGTCTGCGCATGGGCACATTCTAGTTAGAACCCTCACTCATCTGGCAGAATACTCGTACTTCACTATTTTAAGCTGGTGACAATCGATTATTAGACGCACATAGGTAACTTTTCGAAGAACTTATCGGTTTTTCTCCGGAAGTTAACGGCGATAGGCGATAATCTTAGGTGACGGATAATCCCCTGTGGCTAAAGTTCTTATCTTGGTCATAATAAAAGACAGATTTTATGGTTTTATGACATGTTTAGATTCAGAAGTGTAGTTCTATAAAAACTGCTCCTGTAGATAAAAGAAATAAATGTGACAAAACCTAACAAAATGGTTATGCGCCAGCGCGCACTTACTTTTAAATTACCAGTTTTGACATGCGGCGTCTCGTTAGGATCTTTGCTGAACAGATTAGTATAGTAAAACTTGTTCAGTACAATAACCCTTTTTTTCAGCCATGACAATATTATCAAAAATATCACTTCATGAACAGATGATCAGACTGCACATATAATTATTCATGGCTCGGACCCAGTTTACGGGATCCGAGTAGATATATATCATAAATATGTTGTTGCTGAAGCGTCGAGCAACTGTGTATCATTTTAAAGGTGTCTTCGTTGCTCAGATAATTTGCCTCAATGAGACGGTTCTTTTGAGCACCACAACATAATGTGATTGTAAGTTCATGTGTCGTTATAGAGATAAAGTAAAATGCATGTAGAAATGTACCTCGGTGCAGGAAAAGCACCACACAGACAGTGTGAAGTGAGATTCGGGTGAATCTCGACTTGATCCAATGTTCACAGGAGTGCACAGCAAGGGTTCTGGTGAGAGTGGCACAGTGCATACTCGCATTCGCATATCATATGTCTCCATTAAATCATGTTGCGTGCAACTTCTAAAAATTGCTATATAGGCTAGCACACGAGATCTTGGTACTTATCGTTCATGTGCCAATGTCACTAATAACGTATCCAAAGTGGATGGTTACATGCGGAGGAGGGGTGGTAATGGTCATATCTCATTTTGAAAACATTATAAGTTCCTGATTAAAACTCTAATGAAAAACAGTGTAGATCAAGATCAACTGGTTTCTTTAATGATTCTCGTCATGCGAAAACGCATTCAGACCTACACTGCTTGGTTGCTACCCGTGTCACTTTGATCAGGGACTCTACAATCTGGGTCTCCACTGTTTGCTATATACATACTTCACAGAGGAAATGTATTGTGCTGACTCTTTGCAAGCTGGGTAATTTTCATTTGGGTTTGTTTCTGCTGATCTAGTTGAAAAAGTTAGTTTTCAAAATTCTTTTCATGAATACTATCAGAGTGTCAGTTTAAATCCGATGTTTTGTCGGATCTAGGTCTAAACTGTTTGCAAAGGTTAGCAACAGACAACGAAATACATTACTAGCAGGTAAAGGGTTAAAGTCAAGTGACCACATACAGAAATATAGGTGTGATAAATAACCAGTCGAGTGATTAAAATCTTATCTGTTATCTTTAATTGCTTGTATAAACAGAAGCAGTGTCATTAATTTATGACACACTTCTGCAAAATATGAGATAATGCGGAATCATTGAAGGTTCACAACAGCTTGCACACATTCTTTCACCAGTGTCTTTTTTATAAATGTAAAAAAAAACTGATTATGAAAAAACTATCAATCTGGTCCACGTTCCTTGTTATTCACATCAGTGTCGAACTGTTTGGATCTTCACTGCTGGTCCTGATCGTGGTCCAAACGGTTTGCCAAGGTTATCAGCAGATGACAAAAGTCACCGCGGGAGACAGTCTGATCAGCGCCTTGTTATTCACATCAGCGTCAAACTGTGAACGGACAAAACGTCGATCCTGATTGGGGTTCAAACTGCTTGCCAAGGTTAACAGCAGACGACAAAAGTCGCAGTGAGCAAGGAATAAGTTAAATAGGTTAAATATGAAAGTACCTGTGTAATGTCCTTATAAAAGCCCGAAATTTGCGTGTGCATCTGTCCGATCTTGTTGCATGTGATTGTCTTACGCTGATTACCTTTTCTAATAATTTCGACCCTGATCAGGCTCGACAAATTGCTGCGTCTGACAGGAGTCTGCAACGTTTGCAGGATTGATTCAGATATTATTATTATTATTATTATTATTATTCATTTCAGTGAACCAAGCTTGGGCAGTGCCTAATTCAATAGAAAAGAACGCAAAATTCTGTTATGTTTTTCTTGCTTAATTTTATTATTTTGTCTCAGTAAATATATAATAAGACAGAAAATGCACAGACTGATTTGAGTCTTCTCTCGGTATAGAGCGTAATATTGTACGTGAATATTTTCTTATCCATCAGTTTTAATATTTGTTTTGGGTGCTCAAAAGAACTGTCTCATTGAGACAACATATAGTTTGGTAGTATACATATGAATTTTTGGATGCTCAAAAGAACCGTATGATAATAATAATAGAAAAACTTTGATCAGCGTCATTTTGGGGACATAGGCATACAGCTCAAACTGATATCCACTCGGCGGCAAAATCTGCTTTTGGGTTTTCCGACAAAGCAAGACTCAAACCAGCTTGCTCAGCTACAGCGACTAGCCAGAAAATTGAATCTTCGCTCGTATAAAGTTTAGATATGAATGAATAATGAAAGGCGCTGTTCAGACTGCGCTGATGCAAAACACACCGGTTTTTTTTACTAATTTGCATGAAACAAAGATAATTTCTTTGCGAAATTCTGATTATTACGAAAATGAAAAAATAAACTTAAGCAAAAGATAAATTTCCATAACACTGACAAACTAAAAGAATTTTTCAATCACAAATTAATAATTATATTAATATTTTTAAAAGGATCAAACTTGAGACTTTTTTTTTTTTAATTATGTCGGTATCATATATAATTATCAATCATAAGCATGACATCAATTTTCTTTTCTTTAAAACGGGACTTGCGCGGATCCAGATAGTTCTTTCAGAGGGAGTCCAACATTTTTACGTTTTTTTATTTGATTAGCTATAGATCAAAATACCACTATAAGCAGGCCATTATCGGTCCGCCAGCGAAACGCCATTTAAATGGTGTTTCGCTGTCGGACCGATGGTGGCCCAACACTGAACTGAGCCCCTCTGCCCCCCCCCCCCCCCTCTGGATCTGAGCAGTGAACTTTCATTAACCTAATTTTCCTCAGCGAAGGCTCAAACGCGTCTGCGCGTATATATATATATATATATATATATATATATATATATATATATATATATATATATATATATATATATATATATATATATATATATATATATATATATATATATATATATATATATATATATATATATATATATATATATATCGTAATTAGAATATTTAAAAAAAATACTTACTTAGATAAAACCTCCTTTAGGAAAAGATAAGTGTAGGTGTTCGCTAGACCATGTCAGTCGCATAATAAAATCATTGTGCAGAAAACAGATGTCCAAAATCATGGCAAATGTCAGGGAGATCAAAGACCTTTCATAATAATATTATAATGACAAATCAGAGGATTAAAAGCTCGCTCTGTGGGGTACCAGTGGTTGTTTTGACAGGTGTCAAATCTTGCGTAACTTATGCATCTGGTTTCTTACATGAAAGGATATGATGTGGAGAAACACATTTGATCAACTTTTGTGTTACAAAAGGAATTTATGAAGGATTTATCAATTAGGAATTTTACTTTTCCTCTTTACTGCTTGGTGTTTTTGGATGTTTGTACTGACCTTTATTTTTCAAAAGAAAGTAATACTTTCAGAGTGACAAAATGTTTGGCTGGATATTTTGCCAAGCCTGATCTACTGAGGGTAAAATAAGTCTTTGTAGAGACATTTTGATATCAGCAGATGACAATGTCATAAAAAGGTTTAACGCAAAATTAAAATACATCAAACTAATGTCAAAACCCTTAAGATTTGGCCTTATCTGGTTGGTGTCTTACCTCGAAATGCTTTACTAATTAAATCCGTTATTTCGATTCACTAACGTTTTAAATTTTCCAATTTGACGATCATATACAATGAACAAATTGTGTGTACCCTCCAACACCTTATAGGCGGCAATCGAAAACGTTCTTAACAATTGACCAACGCCATAGGCGGATACAGAGGGGGGGGGGGACAGAGTGTCTGGACCCCCGCCCCATTGAAAAAGAAAAAAATAGGGTTTCCAAAGCAATACTTGCGCGGATCCCTGAAAAATAAAAAAAACTACAAATGTACGAAGCCAGCATTCAATATTGGTTCTACATCGGCCCGCCAGCGAAACGTCACGCAACGTTTCGCAGGCGGGCCGATGATGGTGTCAAAGTTGGACCCCCCTCTGACTCCGCACATGAACGCCTATCAAAATCGCTAGAAACTGTGTTTTCGATTGCCATTTGTCACCATTGTGGCGACAAATTGCAATTAAAAACTCTGTTGCCAACGATCTAATCTACGTTCGTCGATCGTGTTAACGTTTTAGATTGCCGCCTATCCGATGAGCCTCCGAGTTACTTGTTGAGTCTGCTCGATTGAATCGTCTTGGAGAGGCTATACTTATGAGTGCCCACAAGATGCAGAAATAAGTTTTGCATGACATTAGAACATTCTTTGTTGGCTTCAAACTTCAAAGGCTTCAAATACGCTCCTAAAAGGGTATCCTTTGGAAGCAAAGCCTGCACCAAAGAACCAAAACCAGGGCGCGCACTTCTCCCGGGCCAGACCAGCCAGCCTCCGCCACCCAGGCCCGACCAAACTTCAAAGCCGAAATCGCCCTAGTGTATAAATGACATACGTGACAAAATGCAGTGATTGAATAACGGACAGTGTCGTCTGCTGATTTCATTGATTCCATAAAAGTGTCAGACAGTTTGGATCCAGATCAGGCCCGACTTTTCGTCGGCCTAACGCCCGGCTTTTCGTCGGGCCTGATCTGGGTCGAACGTGTTTGAAGACGACACTTGTTATACCTATTGGGTCCACACTGTTTGTCTCTATACTTAGGCCTACATAAGTCAATATATGCAGCAGACGACTGAAGCAGATTACATTTTCAGAGGCATTTTTTTCGCTGGCGCTTTAATGGCATTAGATCTACTAAATTAAAGTCTTACGGATACTAAAATTAATAATGATTTGACATCGTTACACGACTTTTAAACAATAAGTATTCGTCTTTGCGGCACATCTACAAATGGGGGTTCACGTCAGACAGCGCAGATGAACTTCTGCTCTATTCTTGACCTTGAAGCAGGGTGTCTAAAATCTTCGATGTACGTCGTCTCATTGAGGTTGACGTGTGTGAAAGAGAGGAAGTAACAAAAATGTCTCTAGTCCCACTAGATAGCTGCGCATAACGTCGGAACTGCGAAATATACATAAATCTCCCGAGCAAGTCTCCGACCAGTACACCAAACGACACCATAGTATGCTTATGCAGATTATGCGTCTACGAATTGCCTTCAGACTTTTAAACAACAACGACAAACGGTTCGCTGCTGTCTTCATTGCAATATTTTCTTGGAGAAAGCACACGAAAAAAAGTAAATTATCAGACCTCCAGATAAGTATGCGTAATTGACATATAACTTGGTTTCTTAACAAACACTTATCTTGGGTACTCAAAAGAACCGTCTCGCCGTTCCGATGAGACGGTTCTTTTGAGCACCCAAAACACATGTTTGAACTGGAATCACACTCAAAAGATTCGCTAAAATTATCTGCGTCGTGTCGAAGCTCGAAATCTTCACGTGCACGATGTCAACTGAGAGGTACATCACATGTCAGTGGATCTCCAGTGTTTTTTTTCTGAATGCATGTTGGTCATGCGAGGATCCAGAGGGGTTTTTTTTATTATTATTTTTTTGTTCGTTTTTTTTAGTTTGAGGGGGGAAGGATTCAGATACCACTATTAGCGGGCCGTCGATGGCCAAACATTGAATGCTGTTGTGATTTTAAGGGGATCCGGCCCGGTTTTGCTAAGGAACCCTATATTTTGAATTTTCCAGGATGGGGATCCGGATCCCCTGTCCCCCCTCATCTGGATCCGCGTATGTTGGTGGTATTCGTTACTAAAATCGCATTGGATGTGCGATTCTAAACCGTCGAAGTTCTCAAACTATGGTCATCATCATGTTTGTGTGAATGTAGGACATTTCGGCCACGGACGTTTCGGCCACAGAAAATGCCAAAGGCGGGCGTTTTGATCAGAGGTGTTGATCCCAAGCATGTATTCATGCATTCATATGTGATGCATCTCTTAGGTTTAAAAGTATAGACGAGTACAAACACTACGTCACAAATCAATATCATCCGGAACACTATGGTCCTTATCCGAAAGCTGGTAAATACTCTGGTTGTTTACCTGTATTGGACACGGAAATATCACATCTTTTAAAGCGATTTAAAACAAATGTGTTTCATAAAAAATAATTCCAACGACTTGTTCCCATAGTTTGATCATTGACCTATCAAATGATGTGTTTTTTCACATATTTTATCGTCAGGGAGCGCAGTGGCTCAGTGGTAGAGTGCTTGACTCGAGACCAAAAGGCCGCGGGTTCGAGCCTCACCGGCGTCACTGCGTTGTGTTCCTTGAGCAAGACAAGTTTATCCTAGCTTAGTACTGGTTCAACCCAGGAAGACCCGTCCCTGTTTAACTGAAAGATTGTTGATGGAACGTAAGAATCAAATCAAACAAAATATCGGAGATTGAAACTGCCTTCATCGGACCAAAACACCGGAGCGGGGGCCCGTCAAAAAACAAATAAAAACTAATAAAATTAATTATTTTTTCGCAAAAAAAAATATTGTAAATCAATGTCCGATACTTATTTTACATATTCAAATCAAAACCTAGAGCTAAAATATTGTTTAAGATGCTTTTTTTCTCACGAAATGTTGGCTCAGCTCAGTGGACATTGCATTGAGCGGAAGGGCTTTTGCCCACCACAATAAAAAGTCTTGGGTCAAAATTGTTATCACGTGGTCAATACGCCCGGATGAAAACAATAACATTGGACTGGTCTATATACAGATATCCAAAACGCTTTGAGGCGTGACTAATCCTATTAATATTGAACTAATCCTAAAAATAGGGGTGTCAGGTGTTTATTAACGTTTCAATACAATAATTTCAACTCACAAAGTCTGTACCCGCTCTGGCTCAGTCGGCTAGATCGAAAGTACCGTGTCCAGTCATAAGTTTGTGATCAATGAATCGGAGATCATGCGCTCGAGCCCCATCGATCACATGCATTTTTTTTCAATTTGTACGAAATAAGCGTGGCATTTTTTCTTGCAATAAGCGCTATTTTGAGTTATTGTACAGCTTGTTTGTTACCAGACTTAAAAAGAACATAAAAATGCCTGTTATATGGAAGTTTAGAGAGGAAGCTCGAAAAATTGTCGAGAATGTGTACACACTCTTCGTGGGGTTTTAAAATGTTAGAACACGCCTGGGATCGGGCTGCGGCTCTGACCGGAGTGAGCAGAGCTTGATGCCTTCCTAATGTACTTATATTTCATTCACAAGTAGAAAAGGCCCTGGGCAGACTACACATACTGGTCTGCGCTGCGGCTTCTCGCATATGCAATAAAAACCAATGTTGATTGCGTGTCTAAGTCTATTAAATGTACTGAGTAGCTAAGGCTCTCTGCCCAGCCTGCGCAAATCCGCAGACGTCTGAGCTTTTGCAGAAAAAAACGACGTCGACTTTGTGTCTGCGTCTTCTAAATGTTTTGAATGCAGCGGGACTGCGCAGACTCTTTGGGTTTTTGTTGCTCGCACAAGCAATAAAGACCAACGTTCTTCTAAATGTACTTATGTTTTGAATGCGAATAGCAAAGGCCCTGGCGAGACTGCGCATTTGCGCAAATGCGCAGAGTCGTCTGAGCTTTTGTTGCTCGCACATGCAATAAAAACCAACGTCGATTGCGTGTCTACGTCTACGGAATGAATGTGAGTTGTAGGGCTCTGGCGAGACCGCTTGTTCAGCTTTGGTTATATCTTTTTGTACTGGCCTCGCTCATGCTTGAGCATTACGCCAGGGAGTATGGTTGCTGGCATATGCAATATTAAGAACAACAGCGAACGCGTTCAGTCTAAGCATGCAAGTAGAAAAGGCTCTTTCGAGATTGCGAGATTGCGCAAAAATTAATCAGCATGCGATAAAAAGCGCTCTCAGGTGACCTATTCGTGTGAAGTTGCTACGTCAAACCGTTTAAAAGGAGATGAACTTACAAGAAATATATTATTTGATATTTGACCTTGGGTCCAAGGTCGCACAAAATGTTGCCTAGTACCCTCTACGGTATGTGACCTATACACCCGCAAAGTATTGAGTTGTTACGTACTACGGTTTAGGAGATGAAATCAGAAGTAATACATGATTATTTGATCATTGACCATGACCTTGGCTTGGGGTCAAGGTCACACAAAATGTTGCCCAGCACCTTCTTCATCATGTAACATATGCGCCAGCAACAAGGTTGGGCGGAAAATTCCATCCCTGTATTTACCGGTGGAATTTACCGGTATTTCCCGGCATGGCAAATAAGGCTCAAGTGGCAAATACTGGCAAATAATGGCAAATATAACTTGTTGCCGCAAAATACCTGACAAATATAATTTTTAACAGTAAAATACAGCAAATATCTTTAGGAAGTGGACTTAAAATAGTATAATTTAACTAAATGAGTGAAAATGTAAATATTGAATATGAGGCTAAAGTATCAGCATAAAACCTTTGAATACATTCAAACATGTTAAAACAGCCAAAAATGAATCTAAGACTGAAATTTTGAAATAATCTTTAACAATAAATAGTATCTTAACCCTTTATCATGCGGAATATTTTATGTACTACACAGTAACACTTCTCCTAAATTTTATTCTGTTCAGCTTAATTCTGTATTTTCAATAAGTGGGGAAAACAGTGTAGATCTTGATACGATGGCCTCTGAAAGAAACCAGCTGATCAGGATCAAGTGTTTTAAAAAACGGAATCAACAGGACAAGGGTTAATTTTGGGTTCAGCAGGACAAGGGTAAATCCTAATTTGACCTTTAAATGGGGAGAAAATTTATCTGTGTATCTGGCAATTTCTGTCATAAACTGTTAAAACAACACATCCCCGAGTGGATACTTTATAGCCAAGGGCAAGGATGAACAATAGAATGTCATGATTGACTTCATATTTTATGACAATTAAAGTCCAGGTGACCACAAATATGGGTGTCTTTAATTGAGTTATAGTACAGATAAGGGTCACTCATCCAAACACCCAAGTTGAACTTTAATACTTCATATTTTAACTTAAGACAATATAAAGTCTAGGTGACCACGGACAGGAGTGTCTTTAATTGATTTATAGTACAGATAAGAGTCACTCACCCAACCTTATCTGTAACTATGCACAAGCCAACTGATGAGTACTTTGGCAGGTACGAAACAGGGTTTTTTCTTCTAAAATTCACTTTTTAAATTTAAATGTTTAAAGAATGAGACTTATAACACTACTTCCAGATATTTGGACGATATTTTAAATATTAATAATGTTTATTTTGAAAATATGGTTAGTCAAATATACCCTTCAGAGCTCCAACTTAATAAAGCCAATGCCTCTGATACCGAAGCCGCATTTTTAGACTTGCATTTGTCAATTTCTAATGGTATTGTTTCTACCAAAATTTATGATAAACGTGACGACTTTGATTTTGAAATTGTCAATTTCCCATTTTTAGATGGTGATGTTCCTCGTTCTACATCTTATGGAGTCTATATCTCTCAACTCATTCGTTTTGCTAGAGCATCTAGCTATGTTACTGACTTCAACACTCGCAATCAATTGTTAACTCAGAAACTTCTTAAACAGGGCTATCGGTATCACAAACTTCGCAAAACATTTTCAAAATTTTATAGACGATACTTTGATTTGATTTCTAAATTCCAAGTTGGACTTAAATCTCTCTTGCGCCAAGGACTTTCGGAACCTGATTTCTATGGTGACTTGGTGTATAAGTTGAAGAAGATTGTTGGCTCTAATAATTTTTCAGCGCAGTTCATTAAAATAATTTCCCATTATAAGATTGGCTATAACATTAATGTATTGCAACAGACTGCATGCTTGGTAGTCAACCCAATCACAGTTGGCAACTTTGCTTTCCTCTTTAATTGCACGCCGGTGGGTCGGACTTCAGACTCTATGATGGTTCCGACTTAAAGACTTATCTATTGATGAGATGGTAGGGGCCTGATGCTTTGGCTGTTTGTCGGGCCCACCGGGGTTTACCTGTTGGATTTCTTTTGCTCCGGTATTCAGTTTAATTTACTGTTGAGTCCTTATCCTTGCTTTATCTCCTTGTTATATCTTGATTTATATGTTTTAGGAGATGATGCATTGATAAGTTAGGGGTCTTTCATGCAAACCAAATATCTATGTGTCTTGATCCACATCTGAATTAAGGGTGAGGTTGGCGCCGTTAAACCGGTTTAAGCCCTCCAGTAAAATATTTTACTGACCGTTCCAAGGCGGTACTTCTTTTGTGGATCTTTTATGTTTTTGTTCTGTATTGTGTTTGCTATGTTTTGTGCGCGTCTGTTTATATGTGCTTCGTGGTCACCTGCTGGGAAAGGGCTGACCTCTTGGCTCTCGTTTGTGGTGTCTTCTGTGAGTTTGTCACTTTCCCATTGGTATCCTGGGTCAGGTGTGGTACTTGATTGTATCGATTCCTGATCTTTGCAACCTTACTTACTTTTATACCTTAAACTAAGATAATTTTGCCAACCTTGGCCAGCAAAGTCTGAAGTAGCTACGTCCAATGGTTTAGGAAGGGATGTATTAACAAGTAAATACACTATTTGACCTTGGGTAGGGTCAAGGTCTCACAAAATGTTTCCCAGTATCCTCATCATGTTACCTATGTACCTGCAATATTTGAAGTTGCTACGCCCAACAGCTGAGGAGGAGATGCATTTACAATAATTAAACGTAACGAACCGGCGGATGCACAGACAGACGCACAGACGGCGACGGTCCGACTTTGGTATGAAATTACTATACTATTTTTTAAAGAAAAAAGTGGGTATACTCATTGTTTATAAAAAAATAATCGTTTGATGTTCGATCGGCCTACACATTGTAAAACCAACTTCAACTTGTCATAGCCTTTAATTTCGGGCCGGATCTGGGTCCAAATTGTTTGAAAGAGTTATTAGCAGATGACAATGTCATATAAAGGTCTAATGTAAAGTTATAGTGCATCAAACCAACTTCAACTTGCCATAACCTTTAATGTCCGGCCTGATCTGTGTTCAAATTATTTGAAAGAGTTATCAGCAAATGGCGATGTCATATAAAGGTTTATACATCAAACCAACTTCAACTTGTCATAACCTTTAATGTCAAGCCTGATCTGGTTTCAAACTGTTTTAAAGAGTTATCAGCAGACGACAATACCACAATAATTGTCTTCCAAACTCAGGGGGTGAAGATGAAAATTCTTCTTTTGGTTTTACAAATATGAGCTGCGGCACAAGATTTCCAACAATTTGGTATGTGCAACCAGCAAAGGCTCAGACCAACCTGTGCATACGTGCAGACTAATCAGAGGCTTTGGTAGTTGCATGAATGTTCTATGTGTTAAGTTACTGACTAAACAGCATTTGGAATTTCTAAAATTAAAATGAGACTGCACAAGCTCGTACACACTAGTCAAAATGCAACATTGTTGGAAATAACATGTCACAGCTCATAGGCACAGGATTGTGAGTCCAAGCCTCACCATAGGCATTGCATTTTGTCATTGAGCTAGACATTTTATAGTGGTACAACTGAGTATGATCCATCCTGACATAACTAAGAAATTGATGAATTGGACATAAAGAACCAAGTCAAAATATTGTTCTTATAGGTAGAGATCTGTTACAAGAAGCACTATTTCATGGGATGCTCATGGCTTGTTTGGTATAAGCTACATCTGTTTGGTATAAGCTACATCACGAGAAGATCTGTCTTATTGTATATTATATCAATAGAGTAGTTTAGCCTGCATATCTGTGTTGCCTGATCAACACTATTGTTATTGCGGTCGGCCATGGCCGGCCGCTTATATAAACTTCAATCAAAACATACATCAAATTCAGGTTTTGACTAAACCTTTATGCCCTGCTCAGGCTATATTTTATTCGCTACCAAACAACGAGTGGGGTACCAAATATCATGGGTTGACCTACAGCGCGAAGTAAACTGTCCGTGAAATCTGTAGGGCTACCTATAGCGCGAGGCAAGCTCGTTGGCTAATTTAATTTTCACAAAGAAGACGTCAATTTGCCCTGCCGCTTATATAAACGCAATAAGTAGTAGCTTTTCAAAAAAGCTGGCGAAAGAAAACGTCCCAAAGTCAAAACGTCATTGATTGGCAAACAGTGCGAGCGAACTTCACATCAGTAAACGTACTTATATGATTGTCATCCACATCTGATCACATAGAATAACTATGAATTCAGGCACTGTCTTATGACGGTCATGACAAACAGGTTTTATGCCCCCAAAGGGAGGCATATAGTAATCAAACTGCCTGTCCTTAGTGTCCTAAGTTTTTGAGTGTTCATATCATATCCGGAGTATATCTCCTATATTATTTTAGGTAGGAATACCAAAATTCGTGCCTTAATGCATTTAGGGTCATTGAGCGTCACGCACCTTTACCACTGCCATCAGATCTAGACAAATCGTGTCAGTAGCATAAATCCTAGGAATCCCGAATTTGTTTTGTGAACACATCTTGGGGGTCACGGAGTCTGTACATATACAGTTAAGCGACCACTGTGACCTTGATTTTCTGGCGTCAGTTTTAAGAAAAATGTGCTGTCTAGTGTTGTCAAATGATTTTCCATAAATGTGTCGCATGCTAGATACATTACCATAACGTACCACGCATAAGCCGGGTGCTTTCAAAAGATCAAGCAACATCCTCGCTTGAAGCATGTGTTAAATGGTAACAAATCACAGTTCAGATGTTAATAATCAGAGCTTAGGATAAATCTACATGTACAAGCTCTAGCAGTTCAAAAAGGAGGCATGCAGTGGGCAAGAATACATACAATAATAGGGCTAAACGACCGCCAGCTTTTTTGAAAAGCTAACACTTGTAGTACACTCCATTTTGTAAATTTTAGTCATTGTATCTGAGAATATAAGTTTTAGGGTCATTTGATGGCAAACATGGAACACAGGATTTCTCGTGGTGCAGCTTATATAAGGATCTTGTACCTTTGTAAGGGTTCAAGTTGAAAAAAAAATTTGTTGTAAGTTATTTTAAGCTTATTTTTTTACATAATATATAATATATGTTCCAAAGTTTTATGGTAACATAATACAAATCTAAATGGGCCAGTCCATGAAAATAGGGTTCAAGCTGTGACATTTATTCAGGGCTAACCCTGCCATTTGCCATTGTAGCCATTTGCTACTGACAATGTAGAGTGGCTACAAATATTAGTCATTTGCTAAAAGTACAGTCTAGGTGGTTCAAAAATATGTACGAGGGGTGTTCATTATTTATTGCAACATGCGTAATAAAACATAAAGGAATTAGTCTTTTACTTCAAAACTCTAGTGCATCCCTTCAAAATAATCACCCTTTGAACAAGTACAAAGTTTAAGTCATTTAAATCATTTATGGAAAGCTCCGGCGTAGTCTTGCTTAGGTACACCCTTAAGAAACTGAAACACTGCCGCCCCAACAGCCTGTCTTGAGTGATATCTCCGACCCTTGAGCGTTTTTTCAGACGTGGAAGCAAGAAAAAGTAACATGGGGCTTAATCTGGTGGATTAGGTTGCTGCTGGAGGATTGTCAAACCTTTCATCTCCAAGAACGCGAGTGTTCCTTTTGAGGTGTGTGCTGGCACATTGTCCGATAAAAGGGTAAGGCTTTGAAAAAGAGCCTAGGGCGAGACTTCTTAACATAGTTTTCGAATTTTTTCATAGCTTATCGTCGAAACAGTTTCCCAGTAACCGTTTTACCACGGGGAATAGCTACTTGAACTGTCTCGCCGCAACTGTTAAAGAAGATTGCAAACATGAATTCCTTCATACTTGTTGCAATGGATGGTCTTCTTACATTTTTGGTTGCCCATATTTTATTGCTACATTTTCTTGTGGGCTGGTAGAAGTAACTTATGTTTCATCGACTTTCCAGATATTAGAAAATGTCCTCTGATTAAATTGAGGATATTTCTTAAGCATTTTAGGGGCAATCAAAACACACCGCTCTTTTGGCCATCAAGCAGTAAATGGGGAATCCACCTAGCAGCAATACCGCTAACTCGTATTTTTTTTCTTCGAAATCTTATATGTTGATCCCGTCGTTATGCACAAGCATCTAGCTACTTGACGAGTTGTCATTCGTGCATCAATCTTCAACAGATCATTTACCTTGTCAGTTATCTAAGAGGTAACAACACTTGCAGGCCTGCCTCTGCCAGGCGCACTGTCAACTGTCTCTATTCTAGACCACTTAAAGCGTTTAAATTACCTGGTAACAAATGAATAAGAGCAAGTACAATGCCCATAAGCGGAACAATTTCATTGAATATAGCTCTAGCACTAATTTCAAGTTTATTATCAAGTTTTATATATCCTCTCATTTCAGCACTGATCTCTTAAGCCATGGTTTTGTACAGTCTATATGAATGACCTCATTTCCAAAGCACGTAGAACAAAAGCTAATGCACCGATTGGGACCATACTTGTATCAATGGATAGATAAAAGATTGAAAAATTAGGTGTGTTAGACTTCATGGGAATTTCACGCATAGCGTGGGAATTACGGTGGCAGTCGCAATAAATAATGAACGCCCCTCGTATTTGCGAAAAAAAATTATTTTGATCAGCTTTTGTTTTTTTTATCCCTTCACACTTAATTTTGCCAAATTTTACTCTATGGATGTTTGATTTTTTCATTACCATCAGAGTGTCAAACAGTTTAGATCCAGATCAGGCCGACATTTTTTTGGGCCTGAGACTGGGTCCAAACTGTTTGAAAAGATTATCAGCAGACAACAAAAGTCGCCCCTAGCGGACAAAAAGTTAAATGAAAAAAAAAACATGTTGATACTACTTTCTGGCTTAAACTGTGGCTAAAGTTAATTTCATTTGGCTCCAACTTTTTCCATTTGGCTAAAGTGATGGCTACAACAAATTCGGAGCCAGGGTAAGCCCTGTTTATTTATGGTAAAACAACAATACTGTGGCTAAATGTCTATATTGTGGTATGAACCATCACCTATTTTCATGCGTAGTGATTTTGAGAAGTGACTGCTTTACTGAAAATGATTCTGCAGACACATCTGATTTTTATAGCTGGATATGGATGATATACGTAACAAATTTCATGAGCAACTCATATGTTATGATTTTTGGGAGTATTATCATGAGATGTTCTGTTTCTGTTGTCCGTACACATCATATGTGGTTGAGCCTGCACATCCATGTAGTTTGACAAGAACCATAATTATTCGATTCATTGTTAATATTACAGTTACATTTTGGTAAACCCAAACTTGCATGTAGCTAGTCATCCTTTTGCAATCGTAGAACTGGAAATAGCTCAGCAGAGACCATATCCTGTAACGACAAATGGGAAACAATAAGTAAGTTATAAAATGGCATACTTTCTCTGTTCTTTGATAATGTGCACGAGACAATCAAGTGCTGACTGGACGATGGTTATTCAGTTACTGAGTTATGTTGCTGAACATAGGAAACGTATCTACAATTTTTAAATTAATTAAAGTGTGCAAAAATTTTATTTATTCTTTAGCTTTTTTTGCTGTTCTGAACTTGTTGCAAAACATGACCTGTGGTAATTAATGACCAAATATTGGATGATTGTTGCAGGACAGTTTTGAATAACTGAACAGGGGAAATTCCCCTATTCTGAAAATGGATATTTATGTTCAGATGGTAATGTTTAACAAACTGGGTTCTTCATTTTCATCATGGGAAATAGCTGAACAGAGGAAAATTCCTCCATTCAAAAATTGGCGTTAGAGCTATGATGGGAATGTCAAATAAGTTTTGAAATTTCCTTGCCACAAAGTCACTCTTAGCTCATATTATAAAAAATTTTGAAAATTCCTCAAATCGAAATTCTAATCTAAATTGGGTATAACATTTTGATTGATGTCATACAATTGGGTCTTTACGCTATAGAACTTTGTTGAAATACTGAACAGAGGAAAATTCCTCTATTCTTAAACTGATATTTAAAGACAAGTGAGCTCTTACAAGTTGGGCTCTGAGTTCTGCAAGTCACTCTATAGGAAAATGTACTGAACAGAGGAAAATTCCTCTATTCTAAAAAATGGATGTTAAGATGGAAATGTTTAACAAACAGAGTTCTGCATTTTCTTTATAGAAAGTGGTTGAAATGCTGAACGGAGGAAAATTCCTCTATTCAAAACTTGGTAATATTTAAGTTATGGCAAGAATGTCAAACAAGTTGGGCTCTGAGTTTTAGAACTCACTATAGGAAATCGTTGAAATATTGAACAGCGGAAAATTCCTCTATTCAAAAATTAATAATTATTTAAAGTCTGACAGAAATAATGAACAAAGTGGGCTCAGGTAATTGTTGAATTACAGAACAGAAGAAAATTCCTCTGCTCAAAAAATGGTAATATTTAAGGAATGACTAGAATGTCAAACAAATTGGGCTCTGGGAGTCACTGTAGGAAATTGCAGAACTACTGAAAATTCCTCTGTTCTTAAACTGTAATTAATGTATGACAGAAATATTGTACAAAGTGGGCCCCTAATTCTCGCCATTGAAAATTGTTGAATTGCCAAACAGAGGAAAATTCCTCTATTCGAAAATTGGTGATATTTAAGTTATAATTAGAATGTAAAACAATGTTGGCTCTGGGTTCTGGAAGTCACCATAGGAAATTGTAGAACTACTGAACAGAGGAAAATTCCTCTGTTCTTAAACTGTAATAAATGTACGACAGAAATATTGAGCAAAGTTGGCTCTTATTTAATGCAATAAGAAATTGTTGAATTACTGAACGGAGGAAAATTCCTCTGTTGGAAAATTGGAAATATTTAAGTTATGACTAGAATGTCAAACAAGTTGGACTTAGAGTTCTGGAAGTCACTATAGGAAATTGTTGAACTAGTGAACAGAGGAAAATTCCTCTGTTGTAAAATTCACTCCTTTTATTGATTGTCGAGATACAGAATGGAAAATGGAGGAAAATTCCTCTGTTGAAAATTAAAAACATTTAAGTTATCATGGATATTTATGTTAAGATGGAAATGATAACAAATAGACAAATAGGGTTCTTTATTTCCATAATAGGAAAGTGGGCTCTCAATTCTCGCAATAGGAAATTGTTGAATTACCGAACGGAGGAAAATTCCTCTGTTGGAAAATTGGTTATATTTAAGTTATGACAAGAATGTCAAACAAGTTGGGTTCAGAGTTCTGGAAGTCACTATAGGAAATTGTCAAACTACTGAACAGATGAAAATTCCTCTGTTATAAAACTCACTCATTTTGTTGATTGTTGAGATGCAGAATGGAAAACGGAGGAAAATTCCTCTGTTGAAAATTGGAAACATTTAAGTGATGATGGCTATTTATGTTAAGATGGAAATGATAACAAACAGAGTTCTTCATTTTCATTATAGGAAAGTGGGCTCTTAATTCTCGCAATAGGAAATTGTTGAATTACCGAACGGAGGAAAATTCCTCTGTTGGAAAATCGGTAATATTTAAGCTACGACTAAAATGTCAAACAAGTTGGGCTCAGAGTTCTGGAAGTCACTGTTATGAAATTGTCAAACTACTGAACAGAGGAAAATTCCTCTATTGTATAATCCACTCCTTTTGTTGATTGTCAAGATACAGAATGTAAAATGGAGGAAAATTCCTCTGTTGAAAATTGGAAACATTTAAGCTATGATGGATATTTATGTTTAGATGGAAATGATAACAAACTTCATTATAGGAAAGTGGGCTCTTAATGCTCGCAATAGGAAATTGTGAGTTACGAAATGGAGGAAAATTCCTCTGTTGGAAAATTGGTAACATTTAAGTTATGACTAGAATGTCAAACAAGTTGGGCTCAGAGTTCTGGAGGTCACTATAGGAAATTGTCGAACTACTGAACAGAGGAAAATTCCTCTGTTGTAAAGGTCACTCCTTTTATAGATTGTCAAGATACAGACTGGAAAACAGAGGAAAATTCCTCTGTTGAAAATTGGAAACATTTAAGTTATGATGGATATTTATGTTTAGATGGAAATGATAACAAATAGGGTTCTTCATTTTCATTATAGGAAAGTGGGCTCTTAATGCTCGCAATAGGAAATTGTTGAGTTACCGAACGGAGGAAAATTCCTCTGTTGGAAATTTGGTAATATTGAAGTTATGACTAGAATGTCAAACAAGTTGGACTTGGAGTTCTGGACGTCACTATATGAAATTGTTGAACTACTAAACTGGGGAAAATTCCTCTGTTGTAAAGGTTACTCCTTTTATTGATTGTTGAGATACTGAATGGAGAATGTAGGAAAATTCCTCTGTTCTGAAATAAGATGAAATTCCGGTTGTGATTAAAGGACAGACTTGTCCCCTTGTTGAAACAGAGGAATTTTCCCCTGTTGTAAACCGATTTCTGCTTGATATATAAATTGAAATTTGAACTTTTCTTTAAACTATTAGGACAAATACACTACTTAGTACATATTTTAGGGACATCATTTTCTGCATTTTGAGCAGTCACAACAGAGGAATTTTCCTCTGTTCATAGGTGAAATAAATTACATTGTACCATCATTCTTGTACTCTATAACGATGCAAAACGCAAATATGATTATGTCCATATTTGTGTTTTACGGTCAAAAAAAGGGAATTCCATCGGAAAATCCCTTTTTATTTCGGAAAGAGTTAATGTTAATCTATACTGGGTCGGAGTCTATAAGTATATAGATCTAAACTGCTGCAATTTAATATGTTTACACAGATGCAAAACTAAAAAAAAAAGAAACTATAATCTCGACTAATTGTAACAATAAAATTGATGCCTTAGCTTAACTGAGCCACCGTAGATGATGCTCGGAGGCCAAAAACAGCCGAATGCCGGGGCAGTAAGTGTGTCCAAGCAAGCATAGTTTTGGGATTTTTTAGCAAAATCTCCATCTTAGAGACTTTAAAAAACACGATATTACACAAAATTGCAACAGTAAAATCGGCAAAAAGTAGAACATTTGTCATCCGTAGATACCAGTCACTAGTTTTCGATACGTACCATTGTGGGATTTGTGCTGATTTGGCTGTGAACATACAGTTTTGAGCATATTTGCGCACTAATAGAACCTCGAAGGAGGTTTAAAACTTCGATGTAGGTAAAGAACCTAGAAATCTCACTTGTGCAGGACCTGTTTATTGCTGCAAATTTTACTGAAACTAGGCTTAGCGACTATTTATAAGATTTTTAACCTGAAAATATATCGCTATAAAAAGCCCATTGACTACATATGACCTTCGCATTGACTGATCATAAAGTGAAACCTCCGTCCATGTTGTATAATTTTCAATCTGTTACCCTAGTTACTGGTAAAAACAAACTGAGAAATGAAACTGGTCTATTTTTAGAACAAAAAAGCAGCTCCTTTAAATTTTAATTTATTTCAGTTATTTTTAAGTCAAAGTTTTGGCATATGTGAAGAAACAATTTGATAAGATTTCGCAATAAAAAATAAGCTAAAAAATTACAGTTATTAGATATTTCATCAACAACAGTAGTATGTATGTCTCTTTAGCCCCACGTACTGCGCATGCGCGGCGGCCATATTGGATGACGTCATCATTAGCGTCAAGTTAAAAAAGTCAAGTCAAGTCCAAATTTTATTCTGGACCCCTAACCGAGGTATGAGAATACAACATGCAATAAAATGAACAAACATATATAACAGCAAAAGAAATGAGTTGGGAAACATATAGTAAGCATTTAAGTGATTCAGATCCAAAGCAAATACCGTAATGGTTCAAAAGCTACTATTGAGGGTGCTCAAAAGAACCGTCTCAATGAGACGCCTCCCTCGAACACCCAAAACACAAGCTAAATTTGATGGGTAAGAAAACAAATGCAATTTCAGATAAATAAACGAACCCTAGACCAAATGTCATTTCGGCATAAATTGGTTTTATGCTTTAACATAATAAAGCAAGTTTTTATAATAAAATATTGAAAGGAAGGTCAACTGACTAAAATATATATTCTATGAGAACAGTGCCAAAATAAGTTTACACAATTTTTCTAACCTAAAAATAGCCTGCTTATCAGAAGATGTAAAATTTTTCCAACAGACCCGTCTCAATGTCTTATTTTTCCCATCTCTCAAATACAACATAAGTCTTGGGTGCCCAAAAGAACCGCCTCAATGAGACGACTCCTTTGGACACTCAAAACAAACCTATATTGATGGTGCTCAAAAGAACCGTCCCAATGAGACGCCTCCCCCGAACACCCAAAACACAAGTTTACACTGATGGGTAAGAAAACGAATGCAATTGCAGATTAATAAACTAACCCTTGTCCTAGACCAATGTCATTACTGCGGAATTTGATTTTATGTTTCAACATAATAGAGCAAATTGTTATAATCAAATATTGAAAGGAAGGTCAACTGAAAACAATGTAATATTTTATGAGAACAGTGCCAAAACAAGTTCACAATTTTTCTAACCTAAAAATAACCTGCTTATTGGAAGATGTAAAATGTTCCCAATCGAACCGTCTCAATGAGACTGCTCTCTCTAACACGTAACACCCAAGTTTGTATTTAAAATTATTTCTCCCATCTCTCAATAATAACATAAGTCTTGGGTACTCAAAAGAACCGCCTTAATGAGACGACACCCTTGGGCATCCAAAACAAACCTATCTTGAGGGTGCCCAAAAGAACCGTCTCAATGAGACGCCTCTCCTGAATACCCTAAACACAAGCTTAAAATGATGGTTAAGAACATAAATGCAATTTCAGATAAATAAACGAACCCCAGACCTATGTCTTTACTGCATAATTAGATTTTATGCTTTTACATAATAAGGCAAATTGTTATATAAAAATATTGAAAGGAATGTCAATCAACTAGAATGTAAACCTGCTTATCAGAAGATATAAAAAGTACCCAACAGAACCGTCTCAATGAAAAGGCCCCCTCCAACACACAAAACTTAAAATTTTTCTTCCATCTCACACTAATAACATAAGTCTTGGGTGCCCAAAAGAAACGTCTCAATGAGACGACTCCTTTGGACACTCAAAACAAACCTATATTGAGGGTGCTCAAAAGAACCGTCCCAATGAGACGCCTCCCCCGAGAACACAAAACACAAGTTTACACTGATACTCCAGTCAGCCTATGGCTGGGGAGGCTCAACCTCAAACTAATTGCAACAGAAGCTTTTATTACATTATTTATATCATTAACCTAATACAAATAACATATTAAAAGTCTTAAAAAAGTGCATGGTGGGAAATGTCTTTTTTTCAAGGTCAACGGTATGGGGGGTTATAAGCAAAATGGGCATTTTTCTGATTTATAAATTTCAAAAGAGGGAATCATGACAGTTTGTTTTCTCCATAAAATAGTATTGTTTTATGTAATATAGAATAGGCATAGTGTAAAGAAAAAAAACCACAGATGATTTAGCTCCTTAAAACTAATAAAGGGCCAAAATAATTACCATTTTATCCTAAAAAATGCGCCTTTTATATGAAAACATTATACTTAACAATAAAGCACTACTACTGACTCATTGGCATTGCATTTTAAATGTTATTTTATATGCTGTGCTTTTCATTTTGAGGAAAATGCAGCAAGTAAAATTATAAGAATAAGACATTGCTGTATTTAACCTAATAAATGAACATACCCCTAAAAGCGCACACAGAGTTCATTGAAGTTTTGAATGCTTTATCAACTGAAACTGATTTATGGCCAGTCTTGTGATGTATTTAATAAGGTTTAATTGTATTGATGTACACATGCAGTTATTTGGAGGGTTCACTTATAAAGGCAATACGGTATGTAGAAAGAAAATATATACATTTGTAGATGGGGGAGGCAGAAATCAGTATACAGATGCGAAAAAGATTTTGCATATCTAAGATTTTGCACATCTTTTTGTAGTTTCACACACCTGATTCCATTAATAATCTTGAATATGTATACCTAGATGGCTTCTGTGACAGACAGCATCAATTCAAGTAAGGAGGAAGGTAACGATCAGGAACCCATATGATAAAGCAGTATGCAACACCTGGCCCGGGACACCAATTCGGAGCATCATTTAATCAACTGCATGATCTGTGTTGGAGCTAACTGTATCTAAACTATTCATCATCATAAATGTCAAGATCAAACTCTTGTGCATTGGAACAGCTAATTCCCTGACACCCACGACAACCAGAGGAACACTCAAGTCCATGTTTTCGACAAGTACACCTTTTAGAATCGCAATTGGATTTGCACTGACATCTTATGATTTTAAGCAAGTCATCGGGAGCTGGCTGCAAGTGCGTCTTTATTGGAAGAAGCATGTTGTCAGTTCTATCCCAACCCCATTCAAGAGGTTCCATACTATCCCCATTTCCTATCCAAGTTTGGACCTGTAGATAAACACATAGACTGTGATAAGATGCTGCCGCGCTTGTTGGTGGCAGGGTATGTACTTGCACAAATGTTGTGCTTGTCAAAACTTTGTTGGCAAATCTCCTAAATCTTAGGCTGTCTAATCCCTCGGATGGAGATCCATTATAGAGACAGCAAATTGCCATCTCACCTGACTTAATTACTTCTGGTTGTTTTAAGTTGTTGTTAAATAGTAAGGCTTGTTGTTTTAAATGACCATCATTGATAAGTTTTTTTAGTGCTACACCTTTACCAACACCCAACATTCGTGAAGTTGTGTCACAGCCAGTTACAGAATGAAGGAATGGTAACATTCTGCAAATATTGTCCCCTAATAACACTTTTGCCTTCTTGATTTCCCACCTCTTTACAATTTTTCTTGTGCATTTACTTGTTCCTGACACAAAGAAAAGATCATGTTTATGAGTGTCATAGTGGTAGCACATAAGAACAAGAAGGTCCGTATCTTCTCCAATGATTACTGTATCATTTGTTTCTGTATAGTTAATCGCAGTTTGAACAATTAGCAGATCTGCATCTCCAGTTGCATGCTGAACATGTATGTCATTCTCCTGTAGGCACTGGCCTAACATATTTATAAAATTCTGCTTGTTTTCACAGTTTGAAAGGAAATGTTATTTCTTAGTTTTGCAAGGGGTGTTTACACTAAATTTCACTTTTGCACTCCCTTTTCCATGAGTTCGTCTGAGATGGGTACAGTCCTTTGTAGTAGGCCCATTTGGGTAGCCATCGAAACAACTGTCACATTAGTATATCTGCTAGAAATGAATTTTGCACATAGGTTACAAATTGATGAGAAAGAGGCTCCATATGTCCACGGTATTCGTTGTATTAATGAGCCACCATCTAAAACGTGCTGAGTAGATTCATCAAATATGGTCTCTTCCATACTGCAGTCTTCCAAATTGCATTTGCCAGAGAAGGCTTATCTTCTTCTATGAAAAGTCCTGATGGTTCAAAAAGGATGATGGAATACTGCAGAGTTCATATGAAAATATTTCTGCCTGATCTTCTACAAGTCTGTCAGCTGCAGCCAGTAATCGTTGAAAAAGGAGTTGTGGATCTACATGAATCGAATCACCGTCTATTTTAACAGTAGACTTCGTTCCCATTGTAACAGCCTGGTCTGTTCTTTTAAAATTGTAGTCTAGCACATTCTTGCCAGTCATAGATGTAATGACTTTGGAACCTACTTCTTTTGCTGAATCTGAATTTACAGTCGAATCAGCTTCAACACCAGTCTCTATGTTTCTTAGTTCAGAATCATGCAAATCCAAATCCAAAGGGTTTCTTTCTTGTAGGAAAGCCAATAATTTCATCTTGTCTTTGTAATCTCTCTCAGTTCTGCTTTGGCTACTTTCCACATGCTGCTCACTGGTTTTGTACTCAATTGAGGTGATGGTCTGCATTGAGCTGTTGATGTCACTACATGATGGCATTGACAGTAACCGCTGTGCTCGCTGTGCTTCTGACCTTCCTCTGCCTCTAGTCATCCCACCAGAAGATTTGACACTTTTCATTAAAACTTGCTCGATAACTAGATCTGAGGAAAGTCCTGCCCAGAAACGATCGCTTCTTCTGACTACATGGTACCCTTTGTTGAAAGCTCTATATACATCAGGGTGATCTGTCTCAAGTTTTCCCATTTGTTGTAAGTACATGTATGCTGATTTGACGTACAAGTTTTGTCCTGCAGCTGCAAAATATGGGAGCATTTCTTTCACTGATTGTAGGTGGAGTTTCCAATTTCCAGTTCGCCCAGCCTTCAGAAATCTGCGTAAAATATCAAGCATGGCCATATACTGTAACCATAGTTTTGCTGTCCTTGACTTTGAAATTTCATCTTTTTTCCTCCCAATTTTATTTTCTAATATAGAAATGATACTGTCATTTCTTACATAGTCAATATCAACTTCACCTATTGTGAGTGCTTCATATAATTCTTCTGCGTGAGATAGTTCCTCTTCCAGTTGTTGTTTATCTCCTGATGATTGAACATTACAATCTTTTTTCGAAGTTGTAGCAATGGTGTTTATATCTGATGTATGATTATCAATGTTTTCAATATCTTCAGCTGTTTCAGATGGCACTTGTTCAGGGAGCTGTATATTGAAAATTTGCGAAATGAGCATGGCATTCAATGTGTCATCTATGAGGAAATGTCCTCTTATTGCTCTGCATACTGCTTTTCTGGTCAGCATATGCTCTACTGTATTGGCAGCATACACAACCTCCAACAGTTGTTTTAAACCAGAACCATCCATTAAACGTCCAATACTTCCCAGATAGCTCATTTCAATGTGGAACCCACCTAAGCGTAGAACAACACGTTTCAAATCACTTCCAACAGGTTCATTTGCTATGATATTCATTGCTTTCCAATAAAGTGGCTGGTCAAATGTTAGAATAGGTTGAAAATGTCCCTTTCTTGCCTGCTTACAAACAAATAACAATGTTGAATAGATACATGACATGTCACTAGGATTCAAATCAATCATAGGAAGAAAGTAGACTGTAGATTTTCCAGGGTGTGAACTGATTTGCACTGTTTGCATCATTCCAGACCACCCTGCTCTTGGGGTTTTCAATGTTGATGTACTTTTGTAAAGCATATCTATGCATCTTGTGGGATCAGCATCGCTTATAGCAGGCAGTGGTTCAAATATCATTGATCTAAAGGCATTATTCTCTTGCTTGTAAAATTTGATGTGTATTTTTCCTACTTCAACAAGGTCTTCTGTTGTCACTGAAATTCTGGGTACTGCTTTTTTATATTTCAGTCCTGGGGTAATACAGGCTATGATTCCCATACCATGAAATGTATTTAGTCCATCTATTGTTCTTATATTATGGTCAACATTATCAGCAACAAATTGGGTAAAATGTCCATACATCAGTTCAGGTTAGTCAGCACCTTGGGAAGCTGCAGCACTCTGTTCAAATTTCTGAACTTCAGGGTTGGAACGATATTACCCGCCCGGGTAAACCCACCCCATAAAACCCGGGTTGGGCAATAAGGTCATATTACCCACTTTGGGCAATATGCGGGTTTTATGAATTTTTGGTCTTATAAATTCTCGGTTTCCAGTCTCATGTTAGGTATAAAATGGCAGAAATGAATCTATATAGCCATGTTTTAATCAGTTTAAATGGTAATAGTGAGATAGTCATTAAAATATGAGTATCAACAATGATTGAACATTGACACTTAAATATATATTAATGTATTTAGTATTTACAAGATACAGACAAGTCAGTTTTCAACTATGTCTGATTATTATCATCTAGTCTATTATCATGATTATAACCCCTGCAAACTTTGTTTGTGGTGGGTATACTGTTTTCACGTTGTCTGTCCGTCCGTCCGTCCGTGCTACTGATATGGATTTGGGGGCCTTTTTAGTTGTCTGGAGATAAACAAGGGGCCATTTCATAATAAGGGGCCATGGCCCTCTGTAAGTTGCATAAAATGATTCAGGGGACCTCAGGGGAGGTAATAAAATAAAATTCTAAAAAGGGGCCATTTTATGTCTATAATGATGGAGTTATTTCCCTTTGTAGTTCTAAGTGGCTTTTAATATAGGGTTTTATGCTTATGCTATATTATAGGCCATACATGGGATGATCAACTCCTACCACAGCTTTTGATGGAACAATTTGATACTTTTCTTATACAATGTAGACACATTGAACATATGCATGAAGGAGTTTGGTTCAGAAATAATAATTTTTGACAAAATGACAGCTGTGAGAACTTAGACAATTTTTCCCTAAAATGGCTTTTGTATATGCATAGATGGTGCCTTCATGGGCCGATCAACTCCTACCACAGTTTTTGATGGAACAATTTGATACTTTGCCTATACAATGTAGACACATTGAACATATGCATGAAGGAGTTTGGTTCAGAAAAAAATAATTTTTGACGAAATGACAGCTATAAGAACTTAGACAATTTTTCCCTAATAAGGCTTTTGTTTATGCATAGATGGTGCCTTCATGGGCCGATCAACTCATACCACAGCTTTTGACGAAGCAATTAGATACTTTGCCTATACAATGTAGACACATTGAACATATGCATGAAGGAGTTTGGTTCAGAATTTTTTTTTTGACAAAATGACAGCTGTGAGAACTTAGACAATTTTTCCCTAATAGGGCTTTTGTATATGCATAGATGGTGCCTTCATGGGCCGATCAACAGCTTTTGATGGAACAATTTGATACTTTGCCTATACAATGCAGACACATTGAACATATGCATGAAGGAGTTAATAATTTTTGTTTGCACAGATTCTACTAAAATGTTTTCAAAACTAAGGTCTGCTGGTTTGAACTATAACTTGCCATGTTTTTTCACTGACTCTTACTATGCAGGGGGTATCTAATAATCATTGCTTATTGACTTTTTTCATTATGCCAGTCTACAAATGTCATCTTTTCCCTGAAAAATATCTTTAAACGAATCTTCTCTGAGTCTTATTGCTTGACCGTATTGGCAGTAAATGAAAACTTTTAAGCTAATGAGCTGATGAGCTGTTTTATGCTTAAGCCTGAATAAAATTTATATATGTATTTATGTATAATTCTATTCCAGGGCGTGAATAAGTTCCCATTTCTCATTTCTCAATACGACTGCATTAAAATATTTTCACACTTTTGTTACTCTGCATTTGACTATAAATTCAATAGCCAAGGATAATTGCTCAATTACAGCCCCAAAGGTGTGAATCACAGTCAATACAATACTTTTGTTATTTTTCTAAATTTTGGGATAAAAAGTTTTTTTGTAATCATCCTAAAATTTGAACACAAAGTAATGCCATCAAAAGAATCAGACAGAAATGCAAACAGCTTTAATACTGATCAGGCTGTTTCTCTTTAAACCAGCACTGTTTGCACAGAAAAACTGTAAGGTATATGTAGCAGCTGGTTGTGGGAGTTACAGGTATGATCGGTTATTTTAATGATAAACTTTCAGATTTATAAAACCCACATAAAACCCCAAAAACCCACCCTCATAAAACCCGTAAAACCCGCCGGGTTGGGCTTTATGCTAAAACCTTGGTTTTATGCCAACCCTGCTGAACTTCAGTGTAGGATGATGAAAATCCTAACTTGTTGAGTGTATCAACTAAAAACTTAGATGCAAAGTGATGATGCATCTGCACACCAAGTCCTATCTGAAGAGGTGCAATCAAAACTCTAGGCCTCGCAGCCTGTATGATTGCTTGTCCTACTGAAGACATTTTCAGATCTGCTTTTCTTTCACTGAATATGTTTCGAAGAAACAGTTGCAAACTTTCTGGTACAAATTTCAAATTATAATCAAATGACTGGAGGTCTGAAGAATCAGGATAATACTTTTTTGGAGTGTCAATTGATTTAATATCATTCAAAATTAATCTTGCTGCAGTTTTAATTATTTCTTTCTTTTCTTCCAAAGGATCACGTGTCTTTGGGCGCTCATAAAATTTCTGCAATATGGTTGAAGCATTACTTCTAAATGTAACTACATTTTGCTTTCCATTTATTTCTGTTATTATAATAGAATCTCCAAAATGTTTTAGTAGCTTTGTTTTCATGTAAACAGTAGAATATGGGGAGTCACACTTTTCATTCATCTTTTCAACGAGGTCTTGCACTGTAATTTGTTCATCATCATTTTCTTCTAAATAGTTCGCCACCTCTAAAAATGCCGAAAATTGAGTTGAAATGAATAATCGTCCTCTTGGCTTTTTGATTTGAATATTATCGTCTGATTGAAATACAGAAGGTATTTGTCTATATGTTCTGAAACTTGTGCTGCATGCTTGGTGGTATACAGCATCTGCTGCTGGTAGGTCATGATTCATGCTTTTTAATCTAAACCTTACTTTTTCAACCCATTCGTCATTTCTCAAGTTGCATATTCTCTCAATTTCTTTAGCCATAGATAGCTCTGTAACATCGTGAATGTCACGTCCTCGCTTCTTCGTGTCACGTTTAATAATTTGACCGCAGAATAAACATTGTTCATTAGAAAGAAATGCAGAACTTCCAGATCTCAAGGTTGGAGAATCACAACTTGGTTGCTCATTTTCTAACGTTCTTGAGTCTTTCTCAATCTGCTGTGGGTTACAATATATGCGTCGACATTCTTTGTGGACCCAGTGACCTGGTTCAGGATGCATGTCTTTGCCACGAGCTTTACTTGCAGAAATGATTCCATCACAACCTTTCTGTCGAAGCTGTACTGCCAGGTTTTCATCATCAATAATGGTATTGCATATGATGCAGGTCTTGTTTGAAAAACTGAAAGAAAAGTAGCACATGTGTGAGAAAAATGATCTTGTAGAAAAACTGTCACCAGTATAAAATTCCATTTCTCCATAAATAAATCACATATAAAGATTGCAAGCTGAAATTGTTGGTCCAGCTCATGAGAGTTTGGTTCTTATCGTGTTGAGTCACTCACTATACATGCATGCACATCTTTCCAGTGGGACTATACATCTAAATATTGATTTTGGCCTTCATTTGCTTCATAACGTTGGGTGTGAACGCAGCAAAGGCTCTGGCAAGACTGCACTGATACTCTGGGGGCATGTTGGGACATTGGCTGCTCTCCAACCAGATTTGTAGCAAAACTGTTATGCCCTTTCTATTGGCTTTCACTCTGGCTGTCTTAAAGTTCTGTATGAGCTAAATATAAAAAAGCTCGAATAAAGCATACGGTAATAAACATGATTATTATTTTGTGATTCTACATGAAAGCCAAACTCCTTCGTACTGTTGTCAGATCAGTCGCACATTTTTTCAGAGATTTCCACAATACAGTCACAATGATGGCACAATTTGCTTCCATACTTTTAAAATTTTGTCAGAATCCCACGGTATTTTTCCAATATATCAGTGGAACACATGAAAAGGGACTTATTATGTTTTACAACGCTTTCTAAGTTATTATATTTTAGGAACAGCACAATTTTATATTGTTAAATGAGTATTTAAATGTGCTTCTTTTAAGATCTATTATGATGCCTTGCTAATGGTTAATTAACGAAGTTATGATTATTAATGGCAATAAAATCAATTTCACAGTATATATGTATTAAGCAAAGTTTTAAAACAACTAGGTATTAAATATGATATTTCATAAAGAAAGAAATCAGCACAGAAAATAACTAAGATTTACTTACCTCATTATTTATAAGAATATCCACCACATTTGTCGTCTGTTAATACCAGTTCTCGTTATCATGATTCGCTTGTGGCATTTGTTTATTTAAGAATTGGATGCTGTTCTTTTATTTACAGATGTACGGTGGCACAGCTAGGCTTTATCACAAATCCATGTTTTTAGGATAATTAAAATTGAAATTTAATTACTTTCCCCTGATAAGATTTTTTAAGACTTTTGATATGTTGTTTTAGGTATTCTAAGCTATTTAATTAAAAAAAGAAAGCTTCTGTTGCAATTAGTTTGAGGTCATACTGTAGGATAACTGGAAGTATGATGGGTAAGAATTGTTTATACTAAAATATTGAAAGGAAGATCAACTGACTAAAATATAATCAGGACATTAGTCAAGAGTGTGTAACGAAAATTTAATTTTCCCATTTCTCAATCAAAACATACGTTGTGGGTACTCAAAAGAACAGTCTCAATGAGATGGTTCCCCTGAGCACACAAAACACACGCCAAAACTAATGGGCAAGAAAATTTATACAATTTTACGCTGAAAATTTTTGTTTATCTAAACCTGTGATAATACTCTATGAGAACAGTGCCAAAATATGTTGTGGGTACTAAAAAAACCCGTCTCAATGAGATGGCTCTTTTGAGAAACCAAAACACATGTCAACACTGATGGGTAAGAAAATATATACAATTTTACGCTGAAAATTTTTGTTTATCTAAACCTGTGATAATATTATGAGAACAGTGCCAAAATCAGTTTACAAATTTTTGCTAACCTGGCTTTCAGCAGTGAATGTTGTGACGGCAACGCAAAAATGTTCTACGTAATGATAGTCTGATGCTTTTGTGGTTTTTTTGTTAATGTTTGATAGTTAATTTTATGTCAATAAACAAGGCGATGCTCAGCTATAACCTTCCTAGTATTAATGTAACTTACTGAAAACTACAATACCAACCTCAGGTCACGAATACAAGCTAATGATCGCCACGAGCGTTCAACTATAAAGCCGTTAATTTCAGGAAAATGACGTAGAGCAACTCCGACTAGTTATATCCTAGAGTATATCTGTAACTGTAAAATTCTATACATTTCAAGGAAGCGCACACCGAAGTGCCGTTTCAGGTTCAATGGCGTAGACAAACTGCTGGAAAAGTAGTGCTGCAGCAATGTTGCAAAAAGTAGCCTACTTTTAGAGGTACCCATACCAGCAGGGTAACAAGTACTACTATATACCAAATTAAAACTTAGATTCTGCTCATTTCAAAACTGCATGATGCCACTTCCAAAATTTTGTGCGAATTGTTTTACGGCCCTTCAAAAGTATACACCCTAAATTGTAAGTATTTGTTTTCTGTGTGCTTCCCAAGCAGGTATTATCCTCATATATGCACATAAAAATCGATTTCTTCTAAATTGTAGAGTGGAACATGAATAAATATAATTATAGATATTGAATGACAATATCCAGTCTGGTTTTCAACATTTTATAAGGTCATTAAGTACAAAAGTCACGAAAACCTATGACATTGACATAACATTAATCTGGATGCAACTGATTGTAATCCTGTTCAATTTTGTAAGGATTTTTACTGTTAGAAATTGTTAATATTAAATCTATACTATTTTATTATTTTGTCACACTTGCTTGTAGCAAGGGTGTGGCTTTTTTTTAAACAGGATGTTACATAGGAGTTCAAATTCGCGTCAGTCATCCGTCCGTCAACAATTTACATTAAAGTGGATTTCTCTGCAGCAGTGAAAACTGTTATTTAACATTGCATAGAAACTGTCCTCTGCATATTCTTTGAGTATACAGTGGGCCTGCTGACCTTGACCTACTTTTCACGCTCAAGTGACTTTGATATAAATCGACATCCGTCCGTGAAAAATTTACATTAAAGTGAGTTCTCTGCAGCAGTGAGAGTGTCAAACCTTGTAGTGTATAGTAATTGACCTTGCATTCTCTTTAACCTTGCTTTGTGACATTGACCTACTTTTTACGTTCCAGTATTTTGACTGTGACAGACATATATATATATATATATATATATATATATATATATATATATATATATATATATATATATATATATATATATATATATATATATATATATGACTTTACTCGAGCAGGTGTGACACAGCATTCCCTCAGAACTAATGTCATGTTGGTTTAGTATAACGTTTTATCAATATCAAAACAGGATGAAGCTATATTGCTCAGCTGTGTCTGCCAAACTCTTAAATTACTAGCATGCATGTGAGACTATATATATATATATATATATATCGACATCCGTCCGTGAAAAATTTACATTAAAGTGAGTTCTCTGCAGCAGTGAGAGTGTCAAACCTTGTAGTGTATAGTAATTGACCTTGCATTCTCTTTAACCTTGCTTTGTGACATTGACCTACTTTTTACGTTCCAGTATTTTGACTGTGATATATATATATATATATATATATATATATATATACAAATATTTCCCATGATCTAGGCATAAAAGCAATAAACAGTTGGCTAACGAAATATCCAGAATTAATACATGAAAGATTCTCGAAAGAATTTATTCTTGAGCCCATTAAAATTATACTTGAAAACAATAATTTTTATTTTAATGATAAAATGTATACGCAAGTTCGAGGTACGGCAATGGGTACAAAGTTTGCGCCCACATATGCCACTCTGGTACTAGCCTATTTAGAAGAAAAGCTGTACGTACAAACTGAAATAAAATATGGCAAAGAATTCGCTAGATATATCAAAGATAACTGGAAACGGTTTTTGGATGACTGTTTCATTTTATGGACTAAAGGAGAAGACAATTTAAAGACATTTCACTCAATTTTAAATGAAATACATTCAGATTTAAAATTTACAATAGAATATAGCAATGAAAGACTGCCCTTTTTGGATGTATTACTTATAAAATCAAATAATCGCATAAGTACAGATATATTTTTCAAAGAAACAGACTCTAAGCAATATCTTAACTTTTATTCTTGCCATCCGAAGCATACGAAAACAAGCATACCGTATAACTTAGCGAGACGAATCTGCACAATTGTCTCTGATCAATGCCAAAGAGAAAAGCGCCTATCTGAATTACGCATTTCTTTGCAAAAACGAAGCTATCCGGATACAGTAATCTCTGAGGGCATAAAGAAGGCCAAATCAATCCCCAGAGATTCACTTTTAAGCACGTGTACGCATACAAGAAACGAAGAAGAAGTGCTACCGTATGTCTCGACTTTTAATCCAAATAACACAGAAATGTTTGGAATTTTTAAAAACAACATGCACATTTTAACCAATGACCAAACAATGCGCGAAGCTCTCTCAAAATCAAAAATAATTAAAAGTAAACTGCAACCTCCAAATTTAAAAAGACTTATAACTAAAGCAAAATTTACAGAACAGAAAATTAAAACGTCTAATAAAGTTTTCAAGTGTAATCGCCCAAATTGTGCCCTTTGCGAATGCATTGAAGAGGGTAACTGTTACAATTTCAATGGTAAAGTTTTCTACGTAAACGAAACGATGTCTTGCGATGTAAAGAATGTCATTTATGCCATTAAATGCAATGGATGCAAAGAACTTTATATTGGTCAAACAGGCGATAAATTACGCACCAGAAGGACTATACATGCACAACAAATAAGAGACCCTTCAACAAGACAGATTCCTTTAAGTGAACATATCGACAATTGCAGCAGAAGTATTCCAAAATTTCAAATGTTTCCTTTCTTTAAAATGCACACAGAAAGCATTTCTGCCAGGTTAGCGAAGGAAAAGCATTTCATTCCATGCTTTAAACCCAAATTAAATGTTTTATGAACAGCAATTTAAAAAATGTATAGTCACGTCACGTGACCTCTAAGTTAACGTCTCAACGTGACGACGTCCAAACGTGACGACGTCCAAACGTGACGTCTCAACGTTACGACGTTACTATGCAACAGCCCTGAAGAGCTCAGCGAAACGCGTTGGCATATTAATTAGCATAGTTTATATTAAATAAAAAGAAAACATGTAACGTCAACTCATTATTTGAATATATAAATATCGTTCCGGGTATATTTTATACCTTTTTTCCGTGTTTTACCGGAACGAGAGACGGAACATGTCCCAAGGAAAGGAAAAAAGGAAGACGAAGGCTGCAAGCGCACCAGACAAGTCAATCTCACTTACAGACATGGAGGAGACAGTGATTGGGAAACTCAGTGAGATAAGTAGCAAACTTACAAAGATTTTTTCTGCTATCAAAGAACTCACTAATGCGATCAAGGACTCTGCAATTGTTTCAAAGTCAACAGATATGGTTTCAGTGAACCCAGCCATAAACGAACTTTCGCAAACATTGCAAAATATCACACAAAATTTATCCACACAGCAATCCACGCGAATGACTGAATCTAGTTCAATTTCTTTGGCAGAGGACGAAGCTGCCAAAGTGAAAATGCAGATTATAAGTATCTGGGACACTAAAATGTAAAGAAGGAAAGACGCATACTGGAACCACGTTAAGAACAAAGGGCATAGCGATACCTATTCAAGATGGTTAAATAGTGAAAAAATTGTTATGCCACAGTATCTACAGAGAAAACAGTTTATTAATGAACACCCTGAACAAAGGAAACTACGTGAGGCCGCAGTCTTAAATGACTTTAAAACGGAAATTGATTTAAAGAGTCTCAGAGCAAGTCAACAGGAAGAAAACGTTAAACGATTGGACAGTGAAATGGAGACACTATTTAAAGAAAGAAGTAGTTCATCGGCAGCAAAGATCCTGTTAGACATGTGGAAAGCACGGGCTTCGCAAAATGAAAAGATCTCGCATAGAAGATGGCTAAAGAACGAGAAATGGTTAAGTGACTACGAGGAGAACTTTGTACAGTCCTATACGAGTTCGAATCCGTTTTTTAAAGTAGATAGAAGAGAACAAGCCACCTATGCAGAATCGACAGCACAACCCAGGAAGAAATCACCCACTTATGCGGAAGTAACAAGACGACAAAAGACGAAAACATACTTTAACAGACAAAGTACTTCAACCTCAGATCAGCAGCAAAAGCATCAACCAAATCTAGAGGCCATACAAACACTATTACAACAAGTACAGTCTCAACTGAACTTTCAACCAGCTCCAAGACAGCAACCTAAGCTAAAGAAGACGGATAGACAAACAACAAGACCAAAGACATTCTTATACGAGCCCATTGTTGTGCATTCAGATAATGATGGGGATTTTTTATACGACAGCGCAAGTACAGAAACTCTAACTTAGACACAGCTAACCTGGCAGAAACAAGCACTAGTAAGAAATACGTTAAGATATTTAATTTATCTAGTAGAAAATTATCCAAACACGAAATGTCTGTCTTGTTGAAGGGGCTTAAATTCACCCCTACTCCAGAGAAAAGCAATCACGAACAGTTATCAAATGCCATCGCAGAATTCCATAGAAAACTTAAACTTAAGGAATATTTTTACAGTAATGAAAATACAGTGCAAGATGACTCCCTGGTAAGAAATAAAAGCTACTTTGAACCCCATAGGGGCAGAAACAATATGCTCGATGAATACATAGACTTGACTAAAGTAATACCAAGAAATGATACCCAGAGAAAAAGGTCATTTAACATAACCTGTAATGAGCGATTTGCAATTGACAGCTTAGCCAAAGATACATCGATAGTAATAAAGGAAGCAGATAAGGGAGGGGGGATCGTTATCATGAACAAAGAATTTTACAAAACAAAACTTCTAGAAATGTTAGAGGACAAATCATTTTATAAACAAATAGAAAATCAAACCACAAAAGAAACAATGAAGAAATTAAAAAAGTAGTCAGTTTACTAAAAGAAATTACGCGTAATGAAAGGAACTATTTACTAGATTTTGAATGCAAATCCAGTATGTTTTATAGTCTCCCTAAAATACACAAAAGCAAGCTTATTAATAAGGAATGCACCCAAATAGATGGAGAGTATCTAGAACTTTTAGACCCAGAAGATCTGACATTTCGCCCCATTGTGGCAGGTCCAGCATGCCAAACTCATCGACTGAGTAATTTAATTGATATCTTACTAAAACCATTCATATAGAAAGTACAGAGCTACGTAAGAGATGACATAGATTTTCTAAAATATGTTCCCAAAATTGTACCTCAAAATACACTACTGGTATCCTTTGATATAGTAAGTCTTTATACAAATATTTCCCATGATCTAGGCATAAAAGCAATAAACAGTTGGCTAACGAAATATCCAGAATTAATACATGAAAGATTCTCAAAAGAATTTATTCTTGAGTCCATTAAAATTATACTTGAAAACAATAATTTTTATTTTAATGATAAAATGTATACGCAAGTTCGAGGTACGGCAATGGGTACAAAGTTTGCGCCCACATATGCCACTCTGGTACTAGCCTATTTGAAAGAAAAGCTGTACGTACAAACTGAAATAAAATATGGCAAAGAATTCGCTAGATATATCAAAGATAACTGGAAACGGTTTTTGGATGACTGTTTCATTTTATGGACTAAAGGAGAAGACAATTTAAAGACATTTCACTCAATTTTAAATGAACTACATTCAGATTTAAAATTTACAATAGAATATAGCAATGAAAGACTGCCCTTTTTGGTTGTATTACTTATAAAATCAAATAATCGCATAAGTACAGATATATTTTTCAAAGAAACAGACTCTTAGCAATATCTTAACTTTTATTCTTGCCATCCGAAGCATACAAAAACAAGCATACCGTATAACTTAGCGAGACGAATCTGCACAATTGTCTCTGATCAATGCCAAAGAGAAAAGCGCCTATCTGAATTACGCATTTCTTTGCAAAAACGAAGCTATCCGGATACAGTAATCTCTGAGGGCATAAAGAAGGCCAAATCAATCCCCAGAGATTCACTTTTAAGCACGTGTACGCATACAAGAAACGAAGAAGAAGTGCTACTGTATGTCTCGACCTTTAATCCAAATAACACAGAAATGTTTGGAATTTTTAAAAACAACATGCACATTTTAACCAATGACCAAACAATGCGCGAAGCTCTCTCAAAATCAAAAATAATTAAAAGTAAACGGCAACCTCCAAATTTAAAAAGATTTATAACTAAAGCAAAATTTACAGAACAGAAAATTAAAACGTCTAATAAAGTTTTCAAGTGTAATCGCCCAAATTGTGCCCTTTGCGAATGCATTGAAGAGGGTAACTGTTACAATTTCAATGGTAAAGTTTTCTACGTAAACGAAACGATGTCTTGCGATGTAAAGAATGTCATTTATGCCATTAAATGCAATGGATGCAAAGAACTTTATATTGGTCAAACAGGCGATAAATTACGCACCAGAAGGACTATACATGCACAACAAATAAGAGACCCTTCAACAAGACAGATTCCTTTAAGTGAACATATCGACAATTGCAGCAGAAGTATTCCAAAATTTCAAATGTTTCCTTTCTTTAAAATGCACACAGAAAGCATTTCTGCCAGGTTAGCGAAGGAAAAGCATTTCATTCGATGCTTTAAACCCAAATTAAATGTTTTATGAACAGCAATTTAAAAAATGTATAGTCACGTCACGTGACCTCTAAGTTAACGTCTCAACGTGACGACGTCCAAACGTGACGTCTCAACGTTACGACGTTACTATGCAACAGCCCTGAAGAGCTCAGCGAAACGCGTTGGCATATTAATTAGCATAGTTTATATTAAATAAAAAGAAAACATGTAACGTCAACTCATTATTTGAATATATATATATATATATATATATATATATATATATATATATATATATATATATATATATATATATATATATATACATATATATATATATATATATATATGACTTTACTCGAGCAGGTGTGACACAGCATTCCCTCAGAACTAATGTCATGTTGGTTTAGTATAACGTTTTATCAATATCAAAACGGGATGAAGCTATATTGCTCAGCTGTGTCTGCCAAACTCTTAAATTACTAGCATGCATGTGAGACTATATATATATATATATATATATATATATATATATGACTTTACTCGAGCAGGTGTGACACAGCATTCCCTCAGAACTAATGTCATGTTGGTTTAGTATAACGTTTTATCAATATCAAAACAGGATGAAGCTATATTGCTCAGCTGTGTCTGCCAAACTCTTAAATTACTAGCATGCATGTGAGACACCATAACTTGTTTAAGACAAAGTGGAATTCCTAAAGACCATGAAAATGAGTTCTTCACCAAAGACATTTACAGTCAAATTGGCCTAAAATGCTTCGCAATAAAAGTGTAGTGTATTTATCCTTCCATCTGTAAAAGAGTGATGTTAAAGCACATTACATTCTCTATTCCGAATCACTTGTGTTTTGCATGGATAACATACAAAAATGTGTTATCATGGAAATGCTATTTTGCATTCATAGGTTAGGGTTGTTAGGTTAGTACACATAGTTGTTCATTGTGAAAACATGTATAATGTACAGTTATCGTCACAGATACTGTTCTCGCAATTGCATGTAAGTTCATTTAAAAGCTTTGGGGCAGCTGTTGAATGGTTCATCATCGTAGGACGCATACAGTAAGTGTGTCATTATTGTATTCAACTATCTTTTATCCATATTCATTTTGTTGGGTGGGCAGGTAGAATGTAGAATATGCAAATGGAAACTGTTATTTGTCGATAGGACTTTTGTTGCTGCCTTTGCTATTAAAGGCTATTATTAGGGATGTAGGGTCTAGTTCTATATATATTGCTCCAACAGACTGAGTGCAAGTAAACTTTTGATAGTTTAATAAAGGCCCATGGCCATGATATTTCAGTCCCTAAATTTCAGTGCACCTTGAATCGTGCGTTTGAAAACGGATTTCTTACCAAACCAGAAGAAAGCACTGCCTATATCCCATCCAGCCAGACAGTATATTATGATCAGTCTTGTGTGTTGTTCTTATGTAAGACTGGTGAATAAGATGTTAACAGGGATATAACGTCTCATAGCAACATCATATGCCAGTTCGACATGTATGAAAGATCTCATTTGTAGCTTCTTTTTTATCTATGATGAGGAAGTTACAATAAGAAAAAGAAAATCTGTACTGGGACATTTTGCAGCAACTGAGGCATGTATACGACCTTGTGTTCGCTTTCTCTCGTAGCTCTGAGATGCCCATATGCTCATCTTTGGTCGCTTTGATGGCTCTGTCCTTCAGTCCACCACTGATGAAGATTGTATGTTTCTGTTCAACTGGCTTTTTTCAGTGTTGGTGTGATAAGCTACAAGGTTGTCCTTAGTTTTGCCTCCGGATAATAATTTCCTCTGTTATTTGAGAACTTTCATGTCTGCTTGTAGAAGCATTTTATGTCCCATTGTGGTGTTGCCTCTTTTTTGGCATACTAGCGCATTCACACTATTCTCCCTATACATGTCAAATACAACGTGTATCTGTGAAACGGACTAATAAATGCAACTGGCCTAAAGTATGTAGACACGGAACCGTTCAATTATGGCTACAGATGTTACTTTAACCGTTTTAGACAGTATTGGTAGCATCTGTATCAAAGCTGTAGCATCAAAGATAATGCATTCTGTTTTCTCAATAATGCTACTTTGCCTTCAGATATGCTTTTGAGTGAATGGATGAAATCTGGTCATTGATTCGAGCCATAGTTTTTGAAAACATTTTAAGACTCCTTATGCATTCTCAAAAGACAAGATACCTCCCTGAAAGAGCAAGCTGCTTACAAACACAGACGCATCACCTAATCATTCATGACTACACTGCTGTATCTTTGGCATGTCTGCCAGTGTATTATTGTTGGCAAAAGCAAAAGGCTTGGGTTCATAGAACATCTTCTGAGGTTTGTCTTGTCCATCCTTCATGAATCCTTCATGAATCCTTTGTTCATGAATTATTTCCTCACTTCCTGTGTCTAAGGCACCTAGCAAGCCTGAATGATGTAACGCATGTTGCAAAATCCGTTAGAAGTGTGATGCGTGGCCTCTGTGGGGTCGAAGGGGGATCAATAAATCGACTGTCAAACATCTAAATTATTTTTTATAACAGAATCATATAAGTGTTTTTGTATCAGAATGATGTGAAGGTCAACTCTGGTTTGGTTTACCTGTTCATGTACATGCACTTCGACATACATAGTTGTGGAACATCATTGAGTACTTCGTGGTCACAGGCTTGGCTCAGGAACCACGCGACCTAGTCAATAAATTGCCTTTTAAGGTTAGTCCTGTGATTCCTCTAGATCCTATTAAAACTTTGTACTCTGCTGCTTAGACCACACAGTTAATCCAGGCAGAATAGAACTTGTCCCCTGACATTTTTATAGTACATAAGCCTTCATGGAAACCATTAATAACCTCTTCAGGAATGTACTGCATTTGAAGGATTTGAAATGATATACATATATGTTGCTTGTAAACATCAGAGGGAATAGTTTCGCCTTTGCAAACTGATGTAAATCCCAAAGACAAATCCTAGTTGGGGAGAGGAATAGTTTAAAAGAAAGCAATACTATCTCCAGACAGACATTCCAAAAGTAATAATGTTGAATAGATATTCCCTTTTACCTGAACTCTTATAGCAGGTTAATCTGTACAACTTCACAAAAACGACCAGATAGTATCAGTTAATTACAGTTATATGTTCATTTCTCTGTCTGATTCATAGTCAGGATTCCTCTTAGAACCCATCCAAATGACACTGGACATCATCTGAGAAATTTCTGTTGCTCTTGCAGCATCACTTTTAAGAACTGTATAGAAAATGTTGGTTTAAAATGTAGGTGAGTACAACCAAGAATTGCCACAATCACCCCAACAGCACGGTGAGGAAGAGCCAAGGCATGATAACAGCCTCATGACAAAGCTCGTAAAGGTTTGTCACACACTTTTCCAGACAACTTTTGTTTTACACTGTCAACAGCAGAGACATCAAAAAAGTAAGCGAGTATGACCAGGAAATACCAGAAATACAAACTGCAGACAAACTCAAATTCAAATGACAGTTCTCCGAGTCTCGCCTTACCATGAAGGTATCCAATGCTAGCAAAACCTGTTATGAGAATGTGCATTCCACCTTCACATAGAAAGATATATTTCATGTACATATGTTTAGCCCAAGTGATTTCTTAAGCGTTCGTAAATAAACCCATATCAAAATATGCAGATGTATAAATTTGAACAAGTACATTTATGCACGTTTGCATTCAGTTCAGAGTTATATTATAACTGCTATAAACTGTTGGAGGGCATTATATTTGGATTAATTGCTACATTAAATGCATTTATATTTACTTGATATTGCAATTAAAACTCCTTTTTATAATTTAAAAATGTACATGTAGATTAAATGCAATAAACGTGACTATTTGTAAAAATCATTGTTTTTTGCAACTTTTGCACTCAATGACCTTTTAATTACAGTTGTCAATGTGCGTAAGTAGCATATCAAATGCAAACAAAATTAATATTAACTATTGGATCATATACAACCTAATAACATGAATTTTATACAGTATGTATTCTTCTTGTCATAAAAAAAATCATCATTCCTTTCTGAGCTATGATGACGGTACCCATGTTTAAAGGGCCGTATTTTTTTTCGCACAAAATTCTGAAAGTGGCATCATGCAGTTCTGAACTCAGCATACTCTAAGCTTTAAAATGATGTATGATGCTACTTGTTACCCTTCCGGTATGGGTACATGTCACTTTTGGTGACCTCTGCTGCAGCACTAAAGTTACGCACATCCATGTGCGGATCCAGAGGGGGGCAGGGGGTCCAGACCCCCACCCTGAAAATTCACAAAACTATATACTGGTGTGGAACCCCTGAAAAATCATTAAACTACCAAGCAAGCATTCAATGTTGGATCATTATCAGCACGCGTTGCGCTAGTGGGCCGATGATGGCCCGCTTATAGTGGTAAAATGACCCTCCCTCCCCCATCAACCAAAAAAAAGTCAAAGTTCGACCCCCTCTGACAAAACGTTCTGGATCCGTGCTTGACATGGAGACTACTAGATCAATCAATGCTTTTCTTCAAAGAAATGAATAAAAATGGACCAGTACACTAGATTTTGAAACTTATCACATCAATAACTAGAATTCCGAGAATTGGATGTGTCGCCTGGCAAAACAGAAGACAAACAAAATAGATTTGTCGAGTTTATATCCTATCCCCGGCGAAGGATTTTTTTAAGAGAAACTTATAAATCACAAAACATTAAACACATTTCTCTAACCCCTAAGTTCACCTTGGTTATAATGCAGATCAAAGTTAAAAGCCTATCAACTAGTTTTCAGTGAATAGTTCAATGAAATAAACTAACCTGTACAATATCAACCATGTTGCGACCCTGTTCCTGCATTTCGTGATTCCTTACAATATGATAGGCAACATGACCATGTTCTGAAAAAGTTGACTTTTGACCTATTGACCCCATCCCCAGGGTGACGGAGGGTGTTGGTAAAATGTTTACTACAATGTTGCTGCTTTCGTGGTTCATTTTAATTTGATATGCAACATGGCCATGTTCTGAAAATGTTGAATTTTGACCTTTTGACCCCTAGGGTCAGGGAGGGGGGGTCTGCGAGCAAAATATTTGCTACTATGTTGCTACATTTCCTGATTATACCCGCTTTTTTCTTTAGGAAAAAAGGGTGTATTAATTTCGTACCAAAGTTGGTCCGTCGTCCGTGCGTCAGTTCGTCCGTCACGTTTCATGTAAAAGTATCTCCTCCTAAACCATTAGAGGTAGCGACTTCAAACGTTGTAGCTGAATAGGTCACATGATGTAGAGGGTACTGGGCAACATTTCGTGTCAAGGTCAAAGAATGTATTTTCTTGTTAATGTATCTCCTCCTAATGGTTTGACATAGCAACTTCAAACTTTGTAGCTTAATAGGTCACATGATGTAGAGGGTACTGATACAGTGAAAACATGAACAAATCTCCATGTCCGAAACCACAAGGCATAGAGCCTTGATATTCGGTATGTAGCATCATCTACTGGACATCTGCCATGTTTGTACAAATTATGCCATGTTTGTACAAATTATGTCTCTGGGGAAAAAAACGGCCCCGCCCGGGGAGTAACATGTTTAACATAGACTTACATTGTATATAGGTTGTAGAGGACACAGGATATAGAAATGTCAAAAATAAGCATTTAAGTATGCTCCCTTTTATCAGAATTTTCACTTGTTTTATTTGATAGTACTTAGCATGGGTAGTATGAAACCGAATGTTGCTTTCAATTTAAGTCCTGCAAATATAATGTAACAGTGTGTTTATTACGTTACCCATCATTTTCTTGAAAACAAAAATATATAATTAAGTCTATTTAGGTAGTTGTTGAACTACTTAAATGTACAAATGAGCTATATATTCCTGCAATAATTTGTTCAAAATGGGGTTCAATGACTCACCTACCGCAATGGTACTGTGGTAGAAATTAACATGAGCTGTATTGTCACTTATTGCTTAAACAAAGTATGATCTTATGACTTCGTTTGCTGCTATTAACATTTTGCTCTTCACTCCAAGATTTTAATATAAATTTGTAAAATCTATTCTATGGTAATTGAATTCCACCTGGTCAAAATTGGTCTAAACTAATTCTGTCTGTTGAAGTCTTATAAAGTAAAACTGGGATCATAAATATCTCGTATATAACACTTTACCAGATTCATTGGAATTCATCATGTAAAATTGTCTTGCCCTGTAAAACCCATCATTGTGAATGAATTTCCATCCCCATTTAAACAGGGATGTTTCGTTTTAAATAACGGGTATATAGCATATTAACTTTTTAAAGCTTACATTGCTTTAGAAAATGATAAGTAGTATTAAACTAAGGACTATCAGTTGCATTAATCAAACAATGAAAATGATGTAAGAATTGGGCTGAACTCATATGTAATAGCTAGAATAAAGTCAAATGTCACCTTCTGTTTTTTAAATACATGCACAAACAATTTAATTAATGGAACCCAGTTTGTTTAATGAAACTTCTATCTTTTATAGCATAAATGATTATATTTATAAAACCTTGATGCTACTTGGATTGCCAGCAAACGTGTTCTATCTACAAATGACACGGCCACCAATCCAGCTCCTTCATCGTAAAAATGCAATAATAAATTCATGAGAGGGACTTCCTACAATGCAGAAGCGGGACTCGATTCATGTAAGAAGCAGCGCGTTTATCAACTGCTCGCATTTTAAGAGGTGTTTCGAAGATCGGAGAGTGCTATTCGATTGGCCATTAATCTAGCTTCGCTGTCTTACCAGTTGATCGTTTGTAACCAGATGAGTGGGTTCGAAATTCGGTTCAAGGCGGACGCAACAACGTGTGTTTTGATGTCAACATTTAAATTTTGACACAAAACTGTTTGAAATCTCGCCACTATCAAGAGTTCTTTTTGAATCACAGGTCTTGGGCATCTTTAAACGTTGATGTATCAGCATATATCACAATTTTTTAGTGTTTATTTACTCTGTTTGTTTGTTTGATTTGATTTTTTAAGTCCCATCAACAATCATTCAGTTAAACAGGGACGGGTCTTCCTGGGTTGAACCAGTACTAAGCTAGGATAAATGTGTCTAGCTCAAGGACCACAACACAGTGACGCTGGTGAGGCTCGAACCTGCGGCCTCTCGGTCTCAAGTCAAGCACTTTACCACTGAACCACTGCGCTCCCTTTATTTACTCTGTGTTAAAATCTAAGATATACATTAAATGAGATGGGTCTACGGTGCAGAAGACGGACTAATTATGCAAAGGATGGACCAACTATGAAGGAGTGGGATCATTAATTAAGGCGATTTGTTTAGATATCTATCAACCCCGATCTTTTCCTTTCATTAATAACACGTCCCTTTTTGTAAATTTTTTGTAAAAGTCTCTGCCCTGGGAGACCTTCAACTACATAAAAACCCACGTTCTAAAAAATGAAATAAAGTTGGCAGCTTCTTCCAGAGCGTTATCAAAGAAAAGGCTTTATATATAACACCATATTTCCAAGGTTGATCAAGTTTCGCTGTGTCCATTAACTATTGTCCTGTCAATTATTTTTTGCCCTAAAAATGTTGTCCGCTTTTTACATCTTCATAACACATCTTAAAATGCGAGTATTGGATAACTAAATAAGAGAACATGCTGCTACTTACATGAATCGAGTCCTGCTTTATTATGCGACCCCTTGTCTATAAGGCAAATGTATTATCCACTACTACACAGCGGCTCCTAGGTACAATGTACAGTGTGTTCGTACGTATTTACACTGATTATCTCAATAAAAATTCCAAAGAGAATTTATTCATACTAAAACACTATCTTTACTCTGTTTAAAATTTTCGGCCACTTGGCCTTTGTCAAGAGAACAAATATCTGGATTTATGCTGTGAGCTAAATCTCCATTGTCTAAGCCAACCAGTAAATATAAATAACGTTAAAATTTTGTCATAGGCAACATGATGTCACTTCCAGTACGCAAAATCTAAACGCCCTGATGCATAAGCGCCAAATGACGTCAAATGTGGTTTAGTCTGGTTAGTGATGTGACGTCATTGGCGCTTATGCAGCAGGACGTTTAGATCTGGCTTACTGGAAGTAACGTCATGTTGCCTATGACAATATCATGATGTTTTTCATGAAGGCTGAAGGCCAAGTGCAATAGTGCATCAGGTCGTCCACGGTACCGAGGGGTAATATACTCAGAAAAACAATTGAAGGATATTTAGGTTCAGTTCCATCTCTAACATTCAATACAATGAAAACTAAACTAATAATGCATACATTTCATAGTTCCAGATATCTGCAATCAAAATGGATGCTTGATTTTAGTCATGCTTCAATGGTTTAAGTACCGTACAAATCCAAATGGTGCAACCCTCTATACTGAAAAGTCACACACGTTCAAAAATGATTGAAACCCATTTTTCTCGTTTGTATTCAATGAGGACTGGCTCCAATACCATTGCTGGCTCTCCCTCAAAAGTATGGCACATAAATTTGTAGTTGTTGTCAGTGTTTTACTGCCACTTTGTTGTCATATTGGCTCGGGTATGTCATATCTGTGCATTTTTGGTGAGGAAGTTGTCCCATTATTAGGGCCAATATCTGCTAAATGGGGAAAAAACTCGTCTGTGGTCGGAATTAGAACATAAGCAATGACAAGGTAAAGGTTTCAGCAAAAATTATAAGCGCTAAATTTATTGCTTGTGAACTTTGGGTAGAAAGGGTCGGTAAATTTGGCGTTGTACTGTATCGTAACAAATGACCCATAAATTTCATTTTGGATTTTGCTGAATCGCATAGTGGTAGTTCTATCAGATATAAGATTACTTTGTTTGAAAAGTGTTGTCTCAAATGTTATAAAGTCAAAAGAATTTCAATATCCTTCAATTGTTTTTCTGAGTATAGTTTGACTATGCTACAAACACGCATGAGACTGGGCCGCGTAGCGCAGTCGGTTACGTGTTTGGCAACAGATGCGAGTCTGACTGCAGATCCAGGGGTCGCGAGTTAGATCCCGGACCGGTCCCATACTTTTGTGAAGATTGATCAGAAATAATTTCTACGGTCATTCTCCTCCCTTTCGCTGAATCATTCAAGAAGGGTTGTTGTCAGTTACAAGCGAAAGTATGTGCACGAAGTACTGGTTAACTGCTTGTTCAAACTTGCCAAGGAAAATGTGTGTGTAGGTGAACTGACCGTCCCGCCATGATCATAGCTGTTGACTTGGGACGTAAAGCAACAAAACAAACAAACATACAAACAGGCATGAAATAACTGTTTAATAACCCAACCCTTTTGATGAAATACTTTGCAGCGTTTCTTGAATGGAGTTGCTGTAGACGATGCGGTTTTGTTTCAAAACATAAAATTTCACCAAATTTGCTCAATTTTGGTCTCAAAATGTTCCGCTCGTTCTATGAAAACGAGTACCCACACATTACGTTTCTGACCGTAAACAACGAAGTTATTGGAGTTTAAAGTTGCCAAAGCATGGCTCATTTTCAACTTTCCTGTATGCGCATTGTTGTCGCGCATGTCGATAAGCGCCTGTGTGTTTTAACAGCGAAGCGGGAATCCAGGCCATGATATAGTGAAACTGAATTGTCAAAAATATTGATCCGCCAATCGTTCAGTGACTCATGACTTAGCAAACAAGAGGGCCAAGTGGCCGTAAATCGCTCACCTGAGTTTTTTTTAAGCGTACATATAGGTATCTGTTGAAAGCTGGCCATGTCCCTGGCGACACCTGGGATGGGGCCAATTTTGACCCCAGGGAAATAATTTGAACGAACTTGGTTGAGGTCTACTAGGTCTTGCTACAAACCAAATATCACTTGCTACATACCAAATATCAAGGCTATAGGCCTTATAGTTTTACCTCTTTAAGTCTATTTATTACATGCCTTCTACATTTTACAAAGCAAAATTGCCATTAGCACTCGGTAATATTTTCAATTGGACTGAATCGATAATGGCACAGTCACATGACGATGCCAAAAATCCATATTGGGGCCTCAATATGGATTTTTGGCACTGCCTCATAGTGATGACGTATAGGAATCGTGCACTTTTACGATTAGAACCAGGCTAGGCTACTCGTTTCAACATGGTTGAGTAGATTTAGAACCGTTGTTAGACCCTGTTTTCCGATGTATCTTACGCTTGATTCGGGCAATAAAATAGCGAAATGCCAGAAGAATAAAGAATGGGACATTAGAACATGGAACAGTTAAGCTTTTCGCCAGTTTCGGTTTAACAAACACAATGTCTAGCCCTGAGGTAAAGTGTACACACGGGTGTCAAGCTGATCGGTAATCCGAGCCATCTCTGATGTTTAAGTGGCTTTTCCATATTTTGATATTTAGTGGCGAACATTAAAATAAAGAAAAATCACTAAAACTTCAGAGAAAACTCAGACTAGCTGATCGGATGATCGATCGTTACCGGGATCGTTTTAAGTTCCTGTCAGGTCTTCAAATAAAATATTATCGGAAAAAAAATGATTTTCTATGAAATACAGTGTAAGATGAAAGGTATACCACAATCTAGAAATACATGCATGCTTATCTTAAGGCTGCCTCTGATTGTTTTATTGACAAAAGTCTGTTGAAATGTCTCGTCGTCAATGACAATGTAAACAATGCTTATCTTATGACGTCAATGATCTATGTCACGCTTTAAGTTGATGCAATTTTCATCACGTCAGTCTTTCGGTCTCACTGTTTCACCGGCGCAACAGAGATTGAATTTGCGCAGAAGTAATAAATTGGTTATAATATGGCCGAGGTGTGCCTCTAGGTCATATTGGCACTGAATAGCAATATAGGCCCCGGGCCGATATGGCTACCCCAGTGCCTATATGACCTAGAGGCACACCTCCGCCATAAAATAACCTGTATGTAAAGCCTGTGACCAGGGGCAGGCTATGTTTGGCCCAAGGGGCATAATTTGAACAAACTTGGTAGACGTCTACTAGGTCATGCTACATACCAAATATTAAGGCATTAGGCCTCAAGGTTTCAAAAAAGGAGATTGTTTTATGTTCTTCCCTTAATAAGCCTATGTAAAACATGTGACTCCTGGGGCCGTGCCATTATTAGCCCAAGGGGCATAATTAGAGGTCCACTAGGTGATGCTACATACAAGATATCAAGGCTCTAGGCCTTATGGTTTCAGACAAGAATATTTTCCCATGTTTTTCCTGTAAAAGCCTATGTAAAACATATGACCCCTTGGGTGGGGCCATCTTCTGCCCCAGGGACATAATTTGAGCAAACTTAAAGAGGTTCACTAGGTGATGCTACATACCAAATATCAAGGCTCTAGGCCTTAAAGTTTCAGACAAGAAGATTTTTCATGTTTTCCCTATATAAGCCTATGTAAAACATGTGATCCCCGGGGCGTGGGCATTTTATGCACCAGGGGGATAATTTGAACAAACTTGGTAGAGGTCCACTAGGTGGTGCTATATACCAAATATCAAAGCTCTAGGCCTTGTTGTTTCAGAGAAGAAGATTTTTAAAGTTTTTATCTTGAAAATCTAATTTTAGCCGGTGTGACCTAGATATGCAATGTACCAGAACCATATGAACAATTCTTAAAGGGGAGTGTATAAGGATCATTCCTACCAGGTTTGGTCAAAATCCAAACAATAGTTTAGGAGGAGATGTCCTTTGAAGCAATTGTTGAAGACGGACGACACACAACGGACATCCAATGTTCACAATAGCTCACCATGAGCCAATGGCTCAGGTGGGCTAAAAATATACAATTACTCTGTATATAGACGGTTGGGTAATAAAAAAGAATATGTACCTCCTGCTTATAAGAGGTGGCCTGCCCGTCTGTACCGCCAGTCTATAACTGATAGAGATGTCCTTGGTTCTAGCCTCCCAAGATGAATTCTATTATTTCCTTAAACAGGACACTCTGTCGTTACTGCTCAGTATTGGTTCGACCCAAACAATCATACCGACATGGCTGAAAATTGTTGACTGGGGCGAAACGTATCTGCTCAATGACATGTAATCAGCAATCAGCTGAAAGTGTCCTCAAATGGTAGGCTTTGATCTTAAGGTTTTCTTTAGCTCTGACTATCTGTGAGTCATGAGCCTTTTTCCTTGTATATCATCATAATATGTTAATTTGATTTGATTGTTTCTCTGTGGTGGTACATTGCATAAGTTAGGAAGCGTCCAATTTTAACAACAACAACAGAATCTAGATCGAAGATTTAGCGCTAGTAAAATGCATTTAAGACCCGGTGGCTTAGGCTGCTGTCCGTTCTAAGGCGGTGGTTCTGTTGTTGTTGATCTATTGTTTAATGTACTTCCCAGTGTTTGTGGGAGTTCTGTACTTGTCTTTGTTTTGTTATGCATTACTTTTTGTCCATTATAATACTTTTGCTATTATCTTGAAGAGGAAGAGAAAGCTGGTTGCTTTGCTGTTAATGTCTTACAGATGTATTATTACTACAAATGTTCTGTGGCTCTTCCTCACGGTGCCGTGGGTTAGTCTGCAGTATGTGATTGTGGTGTTTCCTGATTATACTCACTTACTTTTTGTGACAGATGAAGAAAAGCAACAAGCTTTACCAATTTCATTTACATGCGTGTTTTCAAGTGGTTCTTCTAATTGAGCCAGTGCATGAGATTTCCAACAATGTGGCATTTTGACATGTGTGGACTCGGACGAGCCTCTGCAGCCTCATTTTAAGCTTAGAAACTCCAAATGGTGTTCAGTCAGTAGCATAACAATCATAGTTTACTCAAGCGACTAGCAAAGGCTCTGATCAGACTGCGCATATGCGCAGGCTGATCTGAGGCTTTGCTGGTCGCACATACCACTTCGTTAGAAATCTCATGCACTAGCTTAATTGTATGTTCATAAGAGTAACTCAAGTGAATTGAGACGTTATCTTTTCGCACACCGAAATCGGAATTTCTGTTAGTTTTACCCATATTTCTACATGCATCTCACATATCCGTACCAGCCTATGGGAACGATAAAAAACAAACAGCCACAAGTCAGCCGCACACTAATCCGTGACGTCGTTGTTATGTTAAATTAGGTGACCTAATTATGAGTCCCAGGGACATTTCCAGACTTGGCATCCACCCCTATTGTGTTTACTATACATGTAGGGACATAATAAGCATGGATGCCAGCGTCTACTCAATTTTGCCAAACGTGAAATAAGCCTCTTTTGTTTAAACATACAGCCAACTATTAGGACTATGGTTTAAGGTCTGAATGACCGGCCATATGCTTCTTCAAGGGCAACTCACGAACAAACGATAACTCACAAATGCCACAAACGTAAGGTTTCTCTCCAGTATGAACAAGCGTGTGTTTATCAAAGGAGCCGGAGTCTGTAAAACATTTACCACAGGTGCCACAAGAAAGAGTATGTTCTCCTGTATGAATAAGAGAATGTGACTTCAATGCGGACGACTGTTTAAAACATTTACCACAAATGTCACAAGCATAAGCTTTTTCGCCTGTATGAACTAACATATGCTTATTTAAGTCACCAAGTCGGGTGAAGATTTTACCACAAGTACCGCAACAGTAAGGTTTTTCGCCCGTATGAATAAGCGAATGTGCCTTCAAATTAGATGAATGCCTAAAACATTTACCACAAGTGTCACAACCATAAGGCTTGTCTCCTGTATGAACAACCACATGCTTACAGGGTTCCCACAGAAATTCAAAAACACAATTCCATGATTTTTCCATGATTTTCCATGATCAAAAATGTAATTTCCATGACCATTTAATGCATGGACTCCAACCTTTTAGCAGCATATTCACCACGCTTGTAGACCATGCATGCATTTTGAAATAATTAAAACTTGAAATCACCAGTAGCCGGGAAACTAGCTGTCGGACACACAAGTGTCCGACAGCTAGTTTTCTGGCTACTGGTGGTTTTGTCAAATTATTTCACAAAATTCAATGATTTTTCCATGATTATTCAGGTTTTTTCCAAATGCCATGATTTTCCATGCATGGAACTTTTTTAGTGATTTTCCAGGTTTTCCATGATTTCCAGACTTTGTGGGAACCCTGTGCTTATTTCAGTTAGATAATCGAGCAAAGCATGTCCCACACGTGTGGCAAGAATGAGATTTTACTCCCAAATGAAAACGGGTATGTGCCCTCAAGTTAGACGAGCTCTTAAAACAAATTCCCGCACGTATCGCAAGCAAAAGGTTTTTCATCTGTATGATTAAGAACAGATTTTTTTTATTAGTTGATTTACGGGAATTTTTTTTCAGATCTAGGGTCGGGGGGACGAAAAATAAATAAATAAAAAAGCTCTGAAAATGACCAGTTGACTAGTCATTTTCAGAGCTTTTTTTTTTCTTTTTCTTTTTTAATATCTCCAGAAAAACAGTAAAACTAGTAAGGTAATCTTTTAATAGTTCATCATTTTCCTAAAGCTCTGGACAGGACAATCACTTTTATTAGTGTCACTCTCAAAAATGCACAGACAGAACCTCAAAAAAATATACTTTTTCGAACCAAACAATTAATATTTAGAGACGGCGGATAAAATAAAAAAAAATTTAGAAATTAAATTTTATTTTTTTTCCTACTTTATGGAAAATTACAGTAGGAGGGTTCGTAAATCAACTTATAAAAAATTCTGGCCTAAATTCATGCTTACTTAAGTCACACAATCGAGTGAAATATTTGCCACAGGCGTCACAAGTATAAGCTTTTTTCTCCTGTAGGAATAAGTGAATGTGACTTCAAGTTAGCTGAATGCTGAAAACATTCCCCACAGGTGCGACAGGAATAAGGTTTTTCTCCTGTATGATTAAGCGAATGTGACTTCAAGTTAGCTGAATGCTGAAAACATTCCCCACAGGTGCGACAGGAATAAGGTTTTTCTCCTGTATGAAAAGCTGTATGCTTTTTTAAGCTAGACGATCGACCGAAGACTTTCTCACAGAAGTCACAAGAATATTGCTTGCTTCCTGTTTTTGGTGTCTCTTTTGTATGAACAAGCTTATGTTTCCTCAAGGCAGATGATTCAGCAAATCATTTACTACACGTGACACAGCTATAAGGCTTATAACCTGTATGAATACGTATATGGTCCCTCAAGCCAGATACACGAGTAAAACTTTTACCACACGTGTTACAAGTATATGGCTTCTCTCCTGCATGTACAGCAATATTCTTCACCCTTGAGCCAATCTGATTCAAGTCAGTTCCTGGAGAAAAATGTTTTTTACACGTGTCGCAAATAAGCCGTTTGTCTGCGAGATGAATAGATGTACTTCCTTTCAAGTGTAACGTAGGAGTAAGAGACACACCACATGTGTCACAAGTAGCCAGGTTTTCACTAGCATGCTGCATTGCACAGGTTTAGATAATCAAAAACTTTCAGCGTAAAATTGTTAATATTTTCTTATCCATCAATTTTAACATATGTTTTGGGTGCTCAAAAGAACGCACAACTATTATACAGAATCATGCAGATAGGCGAAAATAGTTCAGCGTGAAATTGTGAATACTTACAGATCCATCAGTTTGAACATTCGTTTTGGGTGCGCAAAAGAACCGTCTCATGGAAACGGTTCTTTTGTGTACCCAGAGCTAATCTTTGGGTTGAAAAATTTAGCATTTGTTTTTAGTTCTCACAAAGACGGTATTTTGAGTACCCATGCCATATGTTTTTGGTCGAGAAAAAGGGAAAAGTATTTTCATAAGCAAAAATTGTCTCAAAGTGCAACAGAATCGCTTCTTTAGTCATCTTGAATTACAAAATTTTCATGGAGGAGCACCCACAAAACCCCCTAACGAGAGGGGGCTTACCCCCCTCTCGTGCTCTCCCCCACTCGTGCCTTCGGCACTCGGTGGAGGTCGACAGCGTTCAATTAATGGCCGTACCACTTTCCAAAAGCCGACGACGGCCCTGGTTCGCAAAGGGTTTGGAGATAGTTTGACATTCGTTGACACACACTGGTATACGTTTAAGTTAGCTTAACGGTTAGAGGGGCGTTTTCAGTTCGTTGAAGAATGTTCGCATACGTTGTTGTTCGCACAGTGCGTCGAAGATGTTTGTGCATGCACACAATGTTTCGACGTAAGCCAACGATCTGTCCATAAGCAGGGGATTCGTTCACTGAACGCAATGCGAACGGCTTGTGCTTCGGCAGTAGGTTGAACACAATTCGAACAATGTGTTCGCCCGCAGTGCGAGCATGGTACGATACCTCAACGGTAGTATTCGTCCAACCAACGTGTGGTCTTTTAAATGCATCTAGGCGCCCTGTGCTGTTCGACAGAAAATAAACTACACGAAAGACTACAAAGCTGTTTTTATCGAATTTAATGCTTTGTTATGTGCCATAAAATCACAAATTAACAGTAGATTAAACATTGGACAGAGTTGTAACTCAGCATAGGGCCAGCTTATCAAAAATAGTTTGCGTAAAATTGCGATTATTTACTTATCCATCAGTTTAAACATGTGTTGTGCTCAAAAGATCAATATTGGCTGGCCCAATACTTTCGTGGAGTACGGTTATTCATCTCCTTTCGCCAATTCCAGAAGGGTAGTTGGCAGTAACAATCGACTGGTTAAACGCTTAGTCTAAGCTTGTCCTGGAAAAAAGTGTAGTTAGGTCACTCACAATCTCGAAATGACAATAGCTGTTGGCTTGGATGTTAAACCACAAACCAAACACATTTTTAGATCAACATGCGGGTTCAGTCCTATTAAACTTCATTATTCTGATTTCCTGAAACGTTTTATCAACATAGTAAATTAAGTTATGCTATAGTGATATTTTATTGAAAACATATCAACTATGTTTATGACCGGTTATTTCGCTTCAATCATTTATTGTGTTAGCATGGTTTCTGTGACGTCAAAATATACCCTTAAAGTAGACCCTCGATGTACAAAGAATGTGCCGATTCAGTTCCGATTGGGCAGTCAATTTGTCTCAGAATTTTTAGCGACATCGTCCGTGCAGTGTATCCTTCAATATTTGTGACACAGTGTTCGCCTAAAGTAGCAAGTTTAATATGAGATTTTTATGATACCATCACGTCCGGCCAAAAGTGGACAAGAAAATGATGCATGGATTGATGGAAATGATTTTCATAACATAGAGAAAAACGCTTTTTACCGTTACGAAAAACTATGAGTCAGTGAGGTGTATAATAGCAAAAGCAAAGTGATTCCCTTCTCTGCTGGCTGTTAGTCAACTGTGGTTTAAACCTGTCTTTGTCGACTGGTAGTCATTATTGGACGTGTCCATCAGAGGTAACATTAAGGCTTGTTTATCACCCTTTACACTCCATTGATTGCTAACTTTGGGGTCAATGTCACAAATAATCAAAAAATGCTTCAATAGTCATCATTTAATGTATATTATTTTCCACTGCCCAGGTATTTTTTCCAGCTTATTTAAATGCAATTTGCTGTTTAACAATTTATATGTGTTTTGCTGCAAATAAATTATTGTCAACTTCTCAGTTGTAGGCTACTAGTTTTTTAAAAAAAACTCGGCACTCACAAACTGGGCTTAGCCCAAAACCCCTTCAGCTTAAATATCAAACATTGGCACTCCCATGCAAGATGTGCCCGCAGGGCATTTTCTGCACTTCCCTAGGGGCCGAATTTCGGCCCCGTTCCCAATCAAAAATAGCCACCTTTTCCCCAATACCATGTCTGTTTTTCCCAATTAAGAAAAGCAAAAAAAAAAAAAATCATTTTTTTAGAGACCATAACAACTTGTGCGAAACAATGTCCCATATCAGAATGATACTTAAACACTTGTGCTTAAGTGGTATTGTTGTCTTTATACAATCTAAAATAGCTTTTGAGGATGTGTTTTGCTACCCTTGTTATGATCTATGTCGTTAATTTCTCCCAATTTTGCTGTTAAGGCGATCATTTTTTGCCTATATTCCCAAAATTGCTGGAAAAAGCCCTTGCCCGTTTCAGGTGTCTTACCCTAATGGGGTAACTACTTATATATGAAATAGTACGGATGTGCGTGCCGAATAGCCCCCTTTTTAAGAACTGCCAGGTATGCGTAAGCCCTCTTTTTCAAGGAAAAAGTGTATGACTAAACCAGTTTTTCATCATTGATATATGAATAGTCCTGTTTTCTGACATCCCTGTTTGAAAATACTCATATTTTTGATCAGATATTCAGCTCAGAAACCTAAATTGTAATATCTTTTTGCAAACTTTCTTTACAGACAGCAATGAGGGTATATGAAAAATCGAAGAACAGTATATGAATATGTAAACATTTTGTTCAATCAAGTATATAAATTGGTCAATTTTTCGAAGACCAAGTATATGATTGGGGTGGCCCCCACCCTCCCCCAAGGTCTTACCGAGGTCTCACCCAGTCATCGCGCTGTATATTGGGTGTTCTGGCCCAGAAGTCGATTGTCTAAATAAAATCAATATGTTGGCGTGAACGACCCGTCCACTGGGCCAGAACACCCGATATCAGAGCACTATGCGTACATATATGAAAAGCTTGAAAACCTTTTAAAATGCTCCAGTCTCACATTTCGAACTTTTTTCACATTAAAGTACTGTTATTCTGCATTTTAGCTAAAGTAAGCATAAACATCGGAGCATAAGCAAACATTTCGTTCATCTTTTTCATGAAAAAAAAATCACATTTTTGGCATATCTCTGGCGCTGTAGCAACTATCACTCAACCCACAACAATTTTATTACGCAGATACACAGCTGGGTTTATTAGTGCCATTAGTAACAATAACACGGGGGTAATACCAATTTCGCTATTTTTGCTAGCGGCCGGGACGGTACTGCCTAAAGCTGCTATCGACCGAGGAGTACGGCTTGCGACCGGTCGGTACGGCTGTCGGTATAGAGGGGTCACGAGTTGAACGCTTCTGGAGGGGTCATAGCGTATGCATACAATATGAAAAGCTTGAAAACCTTTCAAAATGCTCCAGCCTCATATTTCGAACTTTTTTCACATTAAAGTACTGTTATTCTGCATTTTAGCTAAAGTAAGCATAAATATCAGAGCATAAGCAAACATTTCTTTCATCTTTTTCATGAATAAAATCACATTTTTTGCATAACTCTGGCGCTGTAGCCCACAACAATTTTGTTAAGCAGATACACAGCTGGGTTTATTAGTGCCATTAGTGACAATAATTCGCGATGAATATTTTCAGAAGTAAAATATTGACCAAAATATATCCTAGGTCACTGGTAAAGCTAACAATTATTCTAAATTCTTTATAAATCTAGTCTGTTTTACCCAAAATGTTATGTTTCGAACATGAGGTATGCATTCACTTACTTTGCCAACTTTTTTCATCTCCTGATTGGAAAGAAAACTGTTATTTTAAACGGTAAAAATGGGAAAAAATTAATATACAAACTTTAGATAACTCTATCAATAGAATTTACATTGATAACTACAACTTAACATACCGGGTCGCGCAGTGCAGTCGATAACGTGTTTGGTTTATTATAGATTTACGGGGAACGGTTTGACGTCCATAGCAACGCTGCTTACATAATAACGCAAATATAACTTTTTTCGCAAGACATTAGATTTCAAAGTAATATTAATGTCAATCTAGCACTTGTGCGCTTGTTTAATTGAATTTATTAAACTCGTTGCGAAAAAGAGATAAAAAACTTGAGCCCCGTATTTTATCTTATTTCCCCAACTCGTTTAATACGTGCGTCCAAGCACGCTTATACACTGAGCTTAGGATCCAAAAACTTTGTGACAGCTTTTATCCTGCTTTCGAGACGCTGTGCGTAAGGCTATCATTGAAAAGCGGGAACCAGTCCCATTTCCCCATGAGCAATGATTAAATAGGCGCTTGTTCACAGTCGGCATTTCAACGCTTCAGTTTCTTGCGAACGCCTTAGCACTCGAGAGAAGGTCTTTTTGGAATAGCTCGGCGTTATTCGACCTATTTTTGTACCCGGGCATACAGGCTGTAGGTGCTAAAAGCAGGGGACCAAACAACCAAAATGCAAGTTGTACGCACCGGGCACGTGAGGTTGCTCGATATTTAGCCAATCGCGACCATATTGGAATCCGCAGTACAATGAACAACAAGCTAAACGCCATTGCACGCTCCGTTTGACATTAACCGTAACGGTAAATCCTAACATTACCATCATTTGCGGTTACAGCTGTCCTCTGACTCTTCAATTGCTGTTACAAATATTGCCTCAAGTTGCTAGATTTATCCTCCTTGGTCAGAATTGTTTTTTCAGTTGAACGAGACCGCGACACACGTGGATCACAGTGCAGTCAATGATACATACACGGGTACGTAAGTAAATAAAATTCGTTACGATTCGTCGAAGTTTGCGAATGCAGAAATTGAGTTTAGGGGCGCTGATATATGAAACCAAAATTGTTGTAACCAGAATTCGTGGAAGCGAAAGTGACTCATCGTGAGCAATATGCATTTTTTTAAATGTTTTCCATATGTTCTAGGTCATTTTTTCTAACACCTGTATAACTTCAAGCATACAAATTATCATATTTTAAATGAAAAAATGCAAGAATGCAAATGTTAATGGGGGATGAAGGTGGGGGGGGGGCTTGTTTTCTCTACTGACCCCAAGTGTCTGTGCTCAAAGTGGGCTATTGGTCACAGTGTACAGAATACAGTGTGGTCAATACTTTCAATATCAACACCCAACCCTTCTCCTGTGTATCTCAGTGGCTCAGTTGATGGAGTGTTAGACTGGGGATCAAACGGCTGCTAGTTCGAGACTCACTGCCGTGTCCTTTGAAAGGACAAGACATTTTTCACCTGCTGCCTTAGTAGTACTGGTTCAAACTATGAAGACAGGAAATCATCCCAACATAACTGAAAAAATGTTGATTGTGACATCATTAAAGCATCAAAATAAACGAACCAGAACTTCTCAATCCATTGTCTGCACAGGTGCGATACTCAAAGGATCGACCTGTCTGCTATGGCACATCACCACTGAAAAATGGGTTTTGTGTTAATATGCAGTATGCATTACTCAAATTACTATGTAAAAAAAGTAGCAAGTGGATACGTCAAGTATCCTTTGGTAGCTAAACACTAACAATGATTTGTATTAGTTTACAAATGTACAGTGTTTATTGACAGAGTGATATGATTTTTCTACACTAAAACATTTTTTAAAACAGGATCAAAAAGCGGTTTCAGTGACACGTAATGATGCAGTTTTTGGTTTAGGCCTACGCATGCAGTGACCACGAGACAGATGTCAGAAGTGTGTGAGGCATGTTCAGGTTTGACTCCATCCGCTAGACCGCTACAGAATTGTGTGATGTTATACATGGACGACACGAGTCAATGACTTTAAGCAGGAGGTGACATTCTCGAGGTGACGTTCCAACGCCAGACAAAAATTTTCACCAGCAATTTTTTTTTTGCCAATAGTTGTCGCCAAATTAATATTTTTGCGCCAAATCTGTCATTTCTTTGCATTTTGCGACAATGGCAACCACTAGCGCGAACCCTGGCAGATTGATGACAAGTTTGAATCAACCAATCAGGCCAATCACATAATTAGGTGACACATTTGGTAAACTAATACATCATATGTACCCACAATGCTCAAATCAAATAGGTCAGTATGCGATAGTCAAACCACCTATTGTTAGATATTGCTGCTCTATCTTTTAGTTAAGGCCAAAACTAACTTGATCAGTGATCACAGTACACTGAAAATTGATTCAATCATGCTTCGATGCACAGAACTCATCTTGCTGCTATATTGTTTCTGTTGGGAGGTACTTAACTTGTATCTCCTTGCTCTTTATCATCAGGATTTAATCATTTTTAGAAAAAATTGATTGACAAAAAATAAAAAAACCAGGTGAGAAAAATCACAAACCATTCACCATATCTACATTACATGCTGCAGGCCTCCAGATAAGAGTGCGTATTGGAAAATTATTTTCTTTATTTCTCATCCAAAACATATGTTGCGGGTACTCAAAAGAACCGTCTCAATGAGACGGTTCTTTTGAGCACCCAAAACACATGTTTAAATTAATGGGTAAGAAAATGATTAAAATTTTACACAAATAAAACTCCCTTATCTGGACCTATGATGCTGGTTCTGACCATCTGTAAACCGAGAACCAGCAATGAATGTAGGTATGATGAACGGAATTCTGCTGAACTTCCAAGAAAACAACCTTTCCTAAAAGGCTTTTATTTGGTTTATATGAGAAAATACTTTATCAAATTATCACGGTAATATTTGAGCAGCAAGTTGGCATCTTTTCAATAATAATTTAACTTTTAAAAGGCCAAAGCTAGCACTTCCAACTTAAGACACTAGCTGGCGCCTAAAGTAACTGTTTGTGGTTTCTTTAGCCAGGAGAGTTCCTTTGCGGTCTTATTCACACTATGATTATGGCTCCTACAATGCCTTTGAATGTATATTGCATGGCACTACTGACATGTATAATGAGAGACCATAGAATGCAGCTGCTGAAATACATTATACAGTTCAACATAATATCATTAACTCTTTGGCTGTATGTTTTATTTATATATAATAGACAAGATCTATATAAATTCTATTGATGAGGAAAATGTCACAAATCAGACATGCACAGCCACAGATTACAGACCATCCTATCATGGTAACAGGAAAAGAGACACTAGTCTTAGAATGATCGATTTTGCCAGAACAGTTCAGAACTTTAGGTCGTCATGTTTCTAAATGTCCAGCCCAGTCATCGATCCATTTTTGCCGACCTCAAGATTCAAGTCATTGACCATTTTGATGGATGATTTAATTGATTAGGACATTGATAAGTTCATATGCAAATTTGGCACAAAAAGAACGAAAATCAATTTTATGGAGCTTACTAAATAATGCGATAATTTTACAAAAATTTTCATTTTCCATCTAAATTTGTGTAATGTCCATCAATATATAGAAACTTAACTACATTTGTATATTCATGTGTATAATGGCAACGACCAGAAACGGACCAATCCGAAATTCTGAATGCTGAACAAATAAAAAATGAAAAAAAGGCTAAATCAGTTTAGTTATTTAACCAGTGGTGTATCCAAATGGGGTTCTCTTGAACCCTCTTTTGAGCCCAAATTATTTCATTTTCATTAGGATATTTTTTATTATTTTAGAAAAATGAGGCCATCCTTTAAAAAAATGTTTGCGGTCACCTAGGCCTACTCAAAATTTTCCAGGTCGGAAGGTATTTTATTTATTTTTCACTGATTTATTTAAGACATTAAAATTTTAAGAAAAATGTCTAAAATTATAATAAGAGTATTTCTTGGAAATGTGGCGAAACAGACATACTTTTTTGGTACATGGCATTTTGAGTGAGTCTCACACTCTGTCTTGTGACAGCAAACAAACCTTGATGATTGTTTTAAGGATGGCCTGAGTTAAAATCATCAAATTGATTCCCCCCCATCATAGGTACATCTGAATCCCTTTCCAGAGGAAACTCTTTGCCTACTGGGTGAGGTTATCAGCAGACAACATTGATATGCAAAAAAGTTAACCCTGAAAGTGTCAATCACAACAAATTTTGTTTTGTCATCTGCTGAGTGCTGAAATGTTCATTAGCTCCTCCTCAACCACTGGTCCAATTTTAGAATTATTTCACAGAATGGTTCTTCATGATGCCTTCTTATAAAATTGCACATATGGTTCTGCTCCACCGAACAGAGGGGCTGCCAGAGCACTAGATATTTAAAGAATTGTCTTTTGATGACATTTCCTCCTGAACCACTGGTCCAAATTTAAAATAATTTCACAGAATTGTTTCTCATAATGCCCTTAACTAGAATTGCACAAATGGTTTTGCTCCACTGAACAAAAGGGCTGCCAGAGCTCCAGATAAGAAATATCTTTAAACGACATCTCCTCCTGACCCACTGGTCCAAATTCAAAATAATTTCACTGATTTGTTCCTCATGATGCCTTCTACCAAAATTGCACAAACAGTTTTGCTCGGCTTAATACAGGGAAGATTAACTGAAGTCTAAGATTTCGGCATTTATTTAAATTTGACTGTTGCTATGGTAACAAAAATGACCCACAAAGTAGGCTTAAAATAGAAAAATTACCATTTTGGACCAAATTTAAGGCATTTGGAGACCTTTTTTAAAACCTAGATATCAGCACAGCTAAATACCAAAATATCCTTTTAATATGTTGTGTGCGGTGATAATTCTCATCAGCTGTTAAAACATGACTTCAGTTAAGAGTGTGTAGCGAAATTTAATTTTCTTATTTCTCAACCAAAACATGTTGAGGGTACTCAAAAGAACCCTCTCAATGAGACGGTTCTTTTGAGCACCCAAAACACATGTATAAACTGGTGGGTAAGAAAATATTTACATTTTTATGATGAAAATATTTGTTAATCTAAACCTGTGTAAAATATCTTTTGGATAGTTGCTAGTGCTGTATGTTAATTGGTCTGTCAAACATCTAAAATTTGCTCCAAAGTGGTCAATTTCCTGTTTTCAGCCTATTTTGGTGGCCATATTTGTTACCATAGCAATGGTTAAAGTCAAAATAATTCCAGACTTTTACACTTTGGTTATTGTTCAAATAAACCAATAGGAACAAATTAGTTAAAACCATTTTTATGTTTTAGCCTCATAGGGTGGCCAAAAAAAGCCCGTTATAATGCACATCATATTTTGAACATTCACAATATGTACAGTAAATTTTCTAAAATTTAGAACATTTCTCTTTTTGTTCTCAGATTACATGTGGGTTAATAACTTATCAAGGCTGGAATACATCAAGTGCTTGTCAGAATAGCAAACAGGGAAGACCTTGATCGGACTGCTACATCAGAAGCAGTCTGATCTGGGTCTGCACTGTATGTCTACTGTCTAGTAAGAAAGGCCTTTTTACAGAAAACTAGTGTTCAGAGTTTTAGAGCATCTACTATATATAGGCTAAATTTAGAGCCATATACGAGGGTCTGGATGGGGGGGGGTCTGGTATTCACTATTCATTAAAAATTTAGCCCATTATTCATCTCATTAAAATTTTGGGTTATTCATTAAAATAAAACCAGTTATTCAATAAAGGTGAGAAGGGTGGAAAAGAAATCTGATTTTTCACTATTCATTAATTTTTTCTTCATTTCATTAAAAAAATAGGATTATTCATTAATTTTTAGGCCCTCATTATTCACTATTCGTTATTTTTTTGGCTCATTATTCACTATTCATTATAAAAAAGGGCCATTATTCACTAATCATTATACCCCATCCAGACTCTCATATACATGTTTGTTTCAGGTGACTCTAGCTAAGAAGTCTGACTAAGGAAAGAACAGCTGTGAGGTGATCAACGAAGAATGAACTTATATCGCAAGTTCAGATGTCCTTGTTAAAGGTAATTACATTGACTTAATAAATATTGCATTCTGTGTTGTTATTAGTTCTGGGAACTACATAGGTTTGCTCGATTCCTGATGATACCCTCTACCAGAATTGCACAAATGGTTCCTCTCCGATACACAAAAGGGCCACTAGAGCTCTAGATAAGAAATATTTTAAATGATCTCTTCCTGAACCACTGGTCCAAATTCAAAATAATTTCACAGAATTGTTTCTCATGATGCCTTCTACCAAAGTTGCACAAAGGTTCTGCTCTGCTGAACAAAGGGGCCATCAGAGGTCTAGATAAGAATTGTCTTTAAATGACATCTCCTGAACCACTGGTCCAAATTAAAAATAATTTCACAGAATTGTTCCCGGTGATGACCTCTACTAAAATTGCATAAATGGTTCCGCTCCGCCAAACAATAAAGGCGGCTAAAAGTTCTAGATAAGAAATATCTTTAAATGATATCTCCTCAAGGCTCCTAAACCACAGATCCCAATTCGAAATAGTTTCACAGATCTGTTACTCATAATGCCCTCTACTTAAACTACATGGCTCTGCTCCATCGCACAAAGGGCCACCAGAGTTCTAGATGAGAAATGTCTTTAAATGACATCTTAACCAATGGTTCAAATTCAAAAAAAATTTACAGAAATGTTTTTCATGATGCCTTCTGCCAAAACTCCTTAACAGCATGGCCACCAGAGCTAAAAATAAAAATATCTTTAAATGATATCTCTATAGCCACTGGCCAATACATTATCTTGGGCCCTCTTGTTCGCTCACCTGAGCCGAAGGCTCATTGGGGAGCTAATTGTATACCAGTCACTCAGGCGTCCGTCCGTTGTCCGTCGTCCGTCCACAATTTCAAACATCTTCTCTGAAACTACTAATCTGATTAAATTCACATTTCATATTAAGGACGCAGGAAAGAAGTTTGTTCAAATGGTCCTGGTCACATGACCAAGATGGCCACCACGCCCATATATGGTAAAAAACCCTTTAAAAATCTGCTTCTCCACAACCAGAAGGCCGATGACTTCGGGACTTGGTATGTAGCATTTGGGTTATGGGGCCTACCAAGTTTGTTCAAATGATGATCCTAGGTTGACCTTGACCTACTTAACCCCAAGGTCAAATTTGCTTCCTAATGGGAAAATTTCTGAAAAGTTTATTTTTTTTAAAACTTTGGAAGCCTTAGTCATTATTCTCACTTGATATGTTTAACCTAATGAGACAATGGCTTAGTTCTATAAGTCAAGGTTGACCTTTGACCTTTCAGCTTAGGTCGCTCATATTGGAGTCCCATCAATATATTAAAACAAATTTTAAGTGAAGACTCCTTATGATAAATTAGTCAAAATGTATGCAAAATATTTTGGTCACATGACACAGATGCCGCCATGCCCATATATGGTTAAAACCATTTAAAAATCTTCTTCTCCAGAACCAGAAGGCCTGTGATATTGGGACTTGGTATGTACTTGTAGCATTGCAGATGTAGGGCCTTCCAAGTTTGTTCAAATGATGATCCTTAGTTGACCTTGACCTACTTAAGGTCAAGATCAAATTTGCTTCCTATTATATTTAAATGCGATTTTTTTTAAATGTTGATTTTGTGAATACTGTTGAAGCCAAGTCATTATTCTCACTTGATATGTTAAACCTAATGTGACAATGGCTATAGATAAGTTTCAAAGGTCAAGGCCACCACATCCATATAGGGTAAAAACCCATTAAATATCTTATTCTCTGGAACAAAAGGCCAATGGCCTTGGTATGTAGCTTGTGGATGTGGTCTCTACTAGGTTTGCACAAATGATGAATCTAGCTTGACCTACTTTATGGCAAGGTCAAATTTGATTCCTAATGCATTTATATGGGAAAAATATTGAAAAGTTCATTTTTCTATAACTTTTTAAGCCGAAATCATACTTTCAAGAAATTTTTAACCTTGTGAGACAATGGCTTTGTACCAAATGTCAAGCTGACCTGTGACCTTTTATTCAATGCCACTCATTTGGACTGCCACATACCTAAATAAACATTGGTTTCTCAGAAAACACTTGGCTGTTTGATGGAGTATTCATTAGATTGTTTTAAGTCACTGGACCAAAATGGCTACAACCCCCATATATGGTAAAACAAAATATGTATTATTATAAGCTGTAGTTGACCTTGACCTATTTTAACATTATTAAAATGGTCAGGTGAGCGCCTCAGGACCTTCAGGTCCTCTATTTTTTTTATTGTTATCAGTTTTCCTCTGGCATGTGTCATCCGTCAATCGTCCTCTCAATAAACTTTCCATTTAGATAACATCTACTCCTTAACCACTTGTCCAAATTTAAAATAATTTCACAGGAATGCTCCCCATAATGCCCTCTACCAAAATTGTATGAATTGCTCTAGATTTGAAGTCTTTAAACGATATCTCCTGAACCACTGGTCCAAATTCAAATAATTTGACAGAATTGTTCCTCGTGATTCCCTCTACCAAAATTGCACAAATGGTTCCGCTCAATGGTTCCGCTCATTTGGACAAAAGGATTGCCAGAGCTCTAGATAAGAAATATATTTTAACTACATCTCCTCCTGAACCACTGGTCCATATTCAAAATTATTTCACAGAATTTCTCCTCATGATGCCTTCTACCAAATTGCACAAATGGTTCCACTCTGCTGAACAAAAGGACCACCAGAGCTCTAGATAAGAACTATCTTTAAGCAGTATCTTCTCCTGACCAATTGGTTTAAATTCAAAATAATTTCATAGAACTGTTCCTCATGATGCATTCTACTTAAATTGCACAAATGGTTACGCTCTGATTCTTAGAAAACTAGTTCAAGCATTAAGAGAGTGAATATTTGATGAAAAATTCTTAGCCATCAGTTTAAACATAAAATTCATTCAAGGGATCTCAAAAGAACTGTTTGATTGAGAGGGTTCCTTTGAGTACCCACAAGAAAAATTTTGGTTGATAAATAAGGGAAGGAATTTTTAATAATGTACTCTGATCTATAGGCGTGTAGAGGAGTTTATACTGTTTTCAGCCTTTCCTGGTTTATGTTATATACACTAGTTATAAATGTATTAATGTTGCCTGGCATTTACAAGTTATAACTCGGGTTAATAATGTAGATAAATGTTCATTCATACTGGAGAGAACTCTTATATGAATGTTTATTCATACTAGAGAGAACCCTTACATGAATGTTTCTACACCTTGAGCTGGTGAGAACTCTAAATATACTGAGGGAAAAAAAAGTTTAGCAATTACTTTGGGGATTCACAGTTAAGAAGAAATGGGATTTTTAATTTCATAATATCAAAATTTTATGTTGACAAACCTTTACAAGTGGGCAAGTTTAAAAAAAAATGTGACCGTTCAATTTTTTTATCCCCATGCTCTTAATATGGAATATTCTTATTTAAATTTATCCCTCAAAGGTGTGTTTTAATGCCCATTTTTTTTGTCGCCAAATTTGAAATAAATCAAGTGACAAATAAAAAAGATATGTCATTAAAACCACCCCAAAATGTCAGGAGTGTAACGCTTTTTGTGTGACACTTTTTCACCATGTGAATGTTCTAAGGAATATATTAGTAAACATAGTGATATTACACCAGTTTAAGCTTTTGATTATCGTAAAATGACATGTTGTAGATAAAATACATAAAGCAGGGCTCTTTATATAATCTACCTATTGATATAACATGTCATTTTGGAGACATGCCCTTCAAAATTTACATGAGGTAAAAAAACAATGCTTCTTCCAATATTAACTGCTACAAGTTGACTATACATGCTACATATATGTAACTTGGTCACACCACAATCAGACATGTGCGACATCAACTGAAGCTCGGATTTTGATCCTAACTTCACTTCACATTGGTATGCATTTCTTCAAATTTAACAACCCACTGATGTCAGAAGTGTAACACATTGTGTTTACCTTCACACCATCTTTCTGTATGCTGCCCAATACCTATATTTTTCTGTTTTCCAGGAACACATCCCCACTCCAGATAATCGGCAAAATTTACTTGCTGCATGAGAGGATTGAATTTCCTCACAGAGCCTGATTTATGATGTCAGGAGTGTAACACCTGTAATTTTGTTGCATGTCCTTAAGTGCAGGTGATGAAATACATGATTTTAGCTCAAAGCAACCAAATATTATGATAATGCAGACATTGTTCTAGCAGTGGAAACTTGTTTCTTTCCTTCTATAACAAAAAATTCCTGTTATTTTTTGTAAAAAAGCCAATTTTAAATATAATAGCCATTTTGTAGGTATAAAAAAAAATATGCATAAATAGAAAGATAGTGGTCAGTGTTTTTTTTCTCCATGAGATTATTCCTTTGTCTTACAAATGAAACCATCAAATAATGATAAAAACTTCTTAATAATGTATTTACATGTTGATAATGATAATGCATACAAATTGTTACACTCCTGACATTTTTATATGTAATAGAGATATATCTTTACTAACCCTTCTAATCTATGAGGCCTTTCAATGAATGACCTCAGCATCAATAAGAAATAGGAAAGCCAGTTATAAAACTTTTTTGTATCAGGAATTCAATGAGAAAACTTAAGAGGGTCGGGGATTTTCTCGTCTTAAGACCAAGAAAACAAGAAATCCGCTTACGAAAGAGTAAAGAAATATATAGGGAAAAAGGTAAAAACTAATCTAGTTGAGATGACAAAATAGAAAGTATCATCATATGAGACTGACTGTCATGTAAAGTGATGAGAAAAGTTCATGGATCAAGATAAATACTTCTGTCTTTTCATGTCAGGAGTGTAACAACTTTCAATTTTGTTCATTTGATAGTTTGAAGTCTGCTTTTGTTTGGTAAAATCCTTTAGCAGTATCTTTTTTTAATATTTTTAACTAAAAGTGTGCACAATGTTCTAAGTAGTAGGGAGGCTCTACATTTTGATTGAATATTCTATCAAGACAAGCTTTTTAGTGCTGATGCTCTCGAGTATTTCAAGATAAACAGCACTTAAGTTATCAACTTTCATCAAAAGCACTTTATAATGCTGTAAAAAATAGTATACCATCACACTATTTGTTACCAAAAAGAGCCTGATATTTCAGAAATATATAGTATGTATGAAATATAGTCTGTTTTTATCGACATACTTGTACCAGTCAGGGGTGTAACAATTCAGATAGTTTTATACTTGTGTTACTTCAGAATGCTTTTTCTGAAGTTTATTGTTCATTTTTGGTCTTTTAAAGCTGTTCATAAACAACATTTTACAGCATTTAAATCATGCTGTTGTCACCTTATTTTCTCATAATAGCTGAAGAATAATGGGTGATTTCTTTGTCTGGTAAATATTTTCTGACCCAACCATTAAAAATGGCTTTAATAGTGGTAACCACCACCTGTTTGTCATTTGGGTGTCATATGAAAACCCCCAAATCATATGAGATCATTTTAAGCAGTTGCTTGGTAACAGAAGAAATGATATTTTATCTTTGAAATAAATAAATAGCAATGAATGTCAGGAGCGTAACATTTTCTTTCATAACACAGTGTTTTTATAATGTCCAGCATTAGAAAGCTAGACATCCAGACCCAAAAAGGCTAATTCTTTCTTCTTCTATAGATACTAATGTCTGCAAATCAATGTGTTTTCCTTTAATGTGGGCTTTAATATCAAAGATTTAAAAACTTTAAGCTCTAGGTGCTGGAAAATCCTCACCAAATTTTATGAAAAGTATCATTAATTTCACAAACATGTTTTAAACACGGCAGTTTTTATGCCAAACATGGTTTATAATATCCATTTCATCATATTAGGTTAAAATTTCAGGACTTAATCATTTACTTGATGTTTTTATAACTTGAATAGAATAGATAAGTTTTGGTAAAAAATCTCTTAATAATCTTAATCAACAGGTTAATAAAAGAAAACTATAAATGCTATTTACAAAAAACTTAAAATTTGTCAAAATTCAGTATATAAGGAAACTTATGTTACAAAAAAGAAAGCTCTGACATAATGTTTATTTTTGAACCCCAATGTCACACTTTGGTCACATTTTTTTTAAACTTGCCCAAGTACGATAAAATTAACTGGCTGGTTGGCATTTCACATAATATAACGTCTGATTTTAAGTCCCCTTGCTAAAACAGCTGATCTGGCAATTACTCGAATATTTTTATGCTAAAAGTTTCATTTTCCATTAAATGTTTAGATCTAAAAGCTAAAAAGTGAAAACAGTATAAAACTGAGAGTTTTGGTCACCATTTTCGTACAGTTTTAAGTTAAAAATCTTATATTTTCAAATTACCTCTTTCAATTGAATAGCGTTTGAAATTAAAATGCTCTGCAGATCTAATCCTCGCTATGAAATCATAATTTGTTTCTTTTTACCTCTTGAGGGTTGACATTAGCTCATTTTCAAACAATTGACATATCTGGACACTTGCTAATAAATTAGATCTAATGCTACAAAAATAGCCTAAGGGAAAACCCATTATAACTAATTGCGAAACTTTTTTCCTGCAGTATAGTTATTTATACTGGAAAAAGCCTTACATGTATATTATATGGTAGATAAACTATATGTTCAAGAACTGTTCTATAATGATTTTTTGAATCCTTATCAATGATTGGAGGGGACAAAATGAATAGTTATCAAAGCATAGGCATGTATTTATATCACACTTGTTGCCGTAGCACCAGAATATTTTGGCAGGGAATATTATTGTATAGATCATATTGGAGCCAAAAGCATTCCATTCATAAAGTTACATTTTTTCTATATTTAACAAATTTCAGCTGAATAGATTTTTCAATTCTAATCATTTGAATGAGTCTGTCTTAAAGTTTAGGGTTGTTTGAGGGTATTTATCATTCATTTGAATCAAAGTGAAGTAGAACATTATTTAAGATAGGAGTGAAGACCCTCATCAGAGGTTGCACAACATCTGATCTGGGGCTGCATAGTTTGTCTACTCTATGTCCCTTAAAAAGGAGCTAGGCTTAAATGAGTTAATAATCTTGTGTAATATTACTTTTTATGTTAACACTATTTTTTACTTATAATCTTAGTCTGTCAAAATTTACTTTCAGATATTATTCAGAGATGTTCACTATACAGAGATAGAAAGGATGGAGCTACTACAACTGCAAGCCCCAGAGGATCAAGAAGCAAAATAACACTTTATTATCAAATGATGAACTCTTTGAAGGTTACACTACATAGAATTGTGACTTTTTTTAATTTTCCCCAAAAGTCTTAATCTTTCATGATTTTATCAAATGTGTGTGGGGGTAATTGTGTAGCATTTGAAGAAGTCACAATTCAATGAAGTGTTGCATTCAAAGAAGTCTCTGTTAGATACAGTGTAGCATGGTTTATATTAGACAAAGCTCAATAAAAAGCATGATCTAATTTATAACTTAGCGTTTTTAATGTTTAAACATGATCAATACAGTAATCTCTTGCTAACTCGAATCCTTCAAACTCAAAATACCCACTTAAGTTAAAGTAAAGTGTAGGATGAATTCATATTTAACAGACTTTGTTCACAATTATTTTCTATCCAAAACTATGCTGACTTTGATGTACTTAGAAGGATAAAGGCGAAAACAATTTTGACAGGCTTATACACTGTAATATCCTTTTACAGATCCACTGTTTTAATTCAAGCTACAAATAAAACAATGTGAAAAGTTTGGTCATAGAGGCTTTGATTTAACGAGAGGTAACTGTATACTAACTTGCTAAGTACCACAAACTGTCCAGACTATGTTTGGTCGACCATTGGTTAGAAATCAGAGGGTGTTGGTAAACAACCCTAACTGGACATCTTAACACTGTTGCCATGGTAAATCCTTTCCTTTGTAAAAGGCTGTAGTTTTTAGCCCTCCTGGTCACAGTGTGCTCAATGTGAGCTTTTAAGAAATGATGTCCCTCTGCACGAACCATCATCATAAAAGGTTCTGGTTTGCAATGGCAACATAAAAGATGTACTCAAATATCTTCCTTTGAAAAACAACAACTCCCGGCTGTATTTGAGAATAACTCAATTCTTATTGTTTCTCTAAGTCTAACAATTTAGATTACAAACTTGACCAGATTGGGCAAGTGAGGTTATAGGCTAGAAACTGAAACGATCTTTAAGCATCTCTGTGGGTGAACTATCACATTTAGTGTGAACTGATTTATAGGCGAGCATATAGTATACCAAAGATTCTGTCATCCGTCTTTCAACATTTTCAAACTATGGGGGAACTCTACTCAGATGTCATGATTGAAATTCATACGATAGAGCGAGAAAAGCTAGTTTAATGGTACTGATTACACATTCAAGATTGCTGCAGGGCTTTAATATGACAAAACCCTTAAAGAATAGTTTTCTCTGGAACCAAAAAGCCTATGACTTCTCTTTTCAATACTTTATATTGGTGGCCCCTTTGCTGTCAAACATGTAGTTGTGCATATATGCCTTGCCTGACGATGTTCTTGTTGTCCTTTGCAATCTCCATGAATGTCCCTGCATTCAATTCCGATATAGTTACAAAAGAGTACAGCAAGGAGCTATAATTTTAATCCCATGAACTCTAGGCCAACAATGCCAAGTAAATGGTAGTCCAATAACAGTAAATTGTAGTCTTTAATAATCAAAACAGCATTCCATTACACCTTAGCCATAGGCTCAATATGAACTTATGTGACTCTTTCATGTCCGTCATCTGTCAGTCAACACTTTGCGCTTTAAACAACATTCCTAAACTACAAAGCGTCACAGGAATGTTCATTGGATAGTTTTTAGATCTTATTGCGATTATTGGATGCCTGTCGTCCGTCATGCGTTGTCAACAATTTGCTTCAAAGGGCATCTCCTCCTAAACTGCTGATTGGATTTTGGCCAAAAAGTAAATGAGTATGATCAGGAAATACCACAATCACACACTGCAAACCAACCCATGGCACCGTTACAGGAATGATCCTTTTATGGCCCTCTTCAATAATTATTCACAATGGTTCCTGTTCGTTGTATATTTAGATCAGATGGGATAAGAGAATATTTGCGAGATGAAAACAAAAAATCTTTTGTCTGAAACCACAATGCATAGAGCCTGATATTTGGTATGTAGCATCACCCAAGTCAAATTATTAGTCCCATATTCGGGGGACTATACTTTTATATAAATTTTGTATAACTTCTGCTTTCTATATACCTGTGGACTTGTACTAGCCATTTGGATGATGGCTTGCATTTGTTATAAATAGTAAGTGAGTATGATCAGGAAATACCACAATCACAAACTGCAGACAACCCCGTGGCACCGCGAGGAAGAGCCGCTCAACCATCACAAGACACCAGGAAGACAAATTAAGCAAAGCAATCAGCTCTCTCTTCCCCATCAAGATAATTGCAATACTAGGATGGACATAAAGTAACGTACAACAAAACATAGAACAATTACAGACTCCCACAATGGGAGTTCCTTTGCTTTTAAGGACTCATATTAATACTGGCATGTCATTTTTAATAACCGGTTTGTTGATTGCTTGTCTTGGGATGGTACTTACCCACACAACTTTAAATGATAAGAACGAAAATAACAAAATTACATTTATCTCCCATTAGTTTACATTTGGCGTCCTCTGTTCGTATTCCTAGTTCAGTTAACAATTTTCGTGATATGCTTCCTACCATTAGGTTATCTCCTCTTGGGTCACCTATTATCAGGAAGTATACTAAACCATTTAATGCATTCAAAAGACGCAGAATGTATCCTTATGTCTCTAAGTGCAATATCAAGAGGTGTGTCTGTTGCACACATTTATGTACTAAAACTACCATTACATCGTCTGTAAATGGTAGGCAATTTTCCATAATTAATAATAATGATTTGGACTGAACGTCATCTGATCTCATTTATGTTATAACTTGAACTGAAACTAACTGTGGAATGCAATATGTTGGACACACTGGCCAATCAGTCAAGACTAGGTTTCGTGAGCACTTTCGTAAAATGAAAAAGCCTAAAAAATTTGACACATTTCTTTAACGCCTTTTCAAAAGTAATGGTCATTCACCTAGTAAAATTGTAATTCAGCCGGTTGAAAAAATAATATATGATCAAAATTCATCAACTAGATTAAAAAATATAAAGAGACATGAAACTGAACTTAAATAGATTAAATTTTTGCAATCACCTTTTCCTTTAGGCTTTAATGATAATATATACCATGAAGGCAACATTTCTAAAATGCCAGATTTTGATGTTTTTTTCTGTTTTGGAATGTAAAAAAACGTAAAAGTAGATCTCATGATTAACGTAAAAATTGCAACATTAAGCGCAAAATTTGTACTGAAAAACGCTTAAATACTTCTCTAAAGGATCTTTCTTTGGCTTAACTAATCATGGTCTGCATGGCTTATTTTCATTTCTAAGTTCCTTGCCTATCTCAGTTTTACGCTATTTAGAGTTAGAGGCTAATAAACTTTACGATAGAGCAAACAAATTATATAAAGCAGCACTCCTTACAAGGTGTTATGTTCAACATTTCCTTAGTCCTTATATCGATTCTGAGGTCAACCATAAACAACATTTTATCAAAATTCCATTCATTAACAAAGGTATTGAGTTTATTGATTTACATAGTATCTTCAAGGATAATTCCGTGATTTCATCTATTTCAAATTACTTTAATAATTCTGAAACTCCTATCATTTGTTATAAATATAACAAACCAATTAGGTCTACTATATTTAACTTTAATAAAATTGTAAATGATTGAGATATAGATTCCAATACTCCTGCCTCCTGAGATTGTAAAAATTATAATTATTTATATCCCTCAGCAGGGCATGTTATTACAGGTAATCTAAATGTCATTCCGGACCTTAGAGTTCGCAATATCAATTCTAAAGGTCCTAAATATAGATTTCCCTCTAATATTGATTTCTCTAAAGGTCGTAGAGAGATCGCTGCTTCTTTAAATGACTTTGGTAATCGTTGGTGCAAACAAGAAAATGTTGAACCTGATGCCTTGAAGGAATGGAAGATTAACATTTTTAAAATTATTGATACTTGTATTTCATTTTACTCTCGTAATACACATCTTTTGCCCCCTAAACCTAAATCTTCTTTTCGTCATCTTAAACCAGGTATCCAGGATTTTCATATGAACTATGTTTTGGTTCCAGCAGATAAAGCTGCTAACAATGTTGTAGTTGTTTGTCGATTGTATTATATTAATCTCTTAAGCGTGAGCTTGTTGACACAAATGCCTATAAGCTGCAGCCTTCTTTAAGTGAGAGGGTGCTTGTTGATGGGCATGGTTGTCATACAGCCCTACATTTTGGTGTCAAAGCTAAAGAAAATCAAGACAAAGTTCCTACGTTGTACTGGTCACCTAAACTCCATAAAACCCCTATAAAGCAAGATTTATTGCTAATTCTAGTTCTTGTACGACAACAGAACTTTCTAAATTGTTAACCTCATGTCTTACAGCTGTTAAAAAACATGTTATCAAATATTGTGAAAAGGTATATGAGAGATCCGGTAAAAACCTATTTTGGTCTATTAAAAATTCAGGTGAAAATTTCAGATAAACTTAAAGCTAGAGATTTCAATGCGACCAGTTTGTCTACTTATGATTTTCTACTCTTTACACTACTTTACCTCATAATTTAATTTAAGATAAACTTATTGATCTTATTGAAAGAACCTTCCAGAGTGAGGGCTCTCCTTATCTTGCATGAAATGACAGAAATGCATTTTATACTTCAGAAAAACCTAAAAAATATCATGCATGGTCGTGTCAAAATGTATGTGATGCGCTGACCTTTTTGTTGGACAACTTTTTTATTCGATTTGGCACCAAGCTCTATAGACAAGTAGTTGGGATTCCTATGGACACTAATTGTGCTCCCCTGGTTGCAGATTTATTCCTGTTTTGATATGAGAGGGACTTTATGATGTCTCTTTCTGATGATAAGCAGGCTGATGTTATTGATGCGTTTAACACTACTTCCAGATATTTGGACGATATTTTAAATATTAATAATGTTTATTATGACAATATGGTAAGTCAAATATACCCTTCAGAGCTCCAACTAAATAAAGCCGATGCCTCTGATACGGAAGCCGCATTTTTAGACTTGCATTTCTCAATTTCTAATGATATTGTTCCTACCAAAATTTATGATAAACGTGACGACTTTGATTATGAAATTGTCAATTTCCCATTTTTAGATGGTGTTGTTCCTCGTTCTACATCCTATGGGGTCTATATCTCTCAACTCATTCGTTTTGCTAGAGCATCTAGCTATGTTGCTGACTTCAACACTCGCAATAAATTGTTAACTCAGAAACTTCTTAAACAAGGCTATCAGTATCATAAACTTCGCAAAACTTTTTCAAAATTTTATAGACGATACTATGATTTGATTTCTAAATTCCAAGTTGGACTTAAATCTCTCTTGCGCCAAGGACTTTTCGAACCTGATTTCTATGGTGACTTGGTGTATAAATTGAAGAAGATTGTTGGTTCTAATAATTTTTCAGTGCAGTTTATTAAAATAATTTCCCATTATAAAAAGATTGGCTATAACATTAATGTATTGCAACAGACTGCATGCTTGGTAGTCAACCCAATCACAGTTGGCAACTTTGCTTTCCTCTTTAATTGCACTCCGGTGAGTCGGACTTCAGACTCTATGATGGTTCCGACTTAAAGATTTATCTGTTGATGAGATGGTAGGGGCCTGATGCTTTGGCTGTTTGTCAGGCCCACCGGGGTTTACCTGTTGGATTTCTTTTGCTCCGGTATTCAGTTTTATTTACTGTTGAGTCCTTATCTTTGCTTTATCTCCTTGTTATATCTTGATTTATATGTTTTAGGAGATGATGCATTGATAAGTTCGGGGTATTTCATGCAAACCAAATATCTATGTGTCTTGATCCCCATCTGAATTGAGGGTGAGGTTGGCGCCGTTAAACCGGTTTAAGCCCTCCAGTAAAATATTTTACTGACCGTTCCAAGGCGGTACTTCTTTTGTGGATCTTTTATGTTTTTGTTCTGTCTTGTGTTTGCTATGTCTTTGTGCGCGTCTGTTTATATGTGCTTTGTTGTCACCTGCTGGGAAAGGGCTGACCTCTTGGCTCTCGTTTGTGATGTTTGCTGTGAGTTTGTCACTTTCCCATTGGGATCCTGGGTCAGGTGTCGTACTTGATTGTATCGATTCCTGATCTTTGCACCCTTACTTAATTTGCTCGATTCTGTCCGTCAGTTACGCTTTCGTGTCCGAGCAATATCTCCAATATTATTTGAGATAGGCATCCCGAATTCGGTGTGTGGATGCATCTTGAAATAACTGAGTGCCTCGTACCATTTTGGGGTCACTGTGACCTTGATCATTGACCTAATTTCTAGAATAATCATGTCCGGAACATATCATCTACATTATTTGAGGTAGGAATTCAAACTTTGATGAATGGATGCATCTTGGGGTGGCAATGTGTCACACACCATATCTGGATCACTGTGACCTTGACCTGTGATCTCATATCTAGAATAATCGTGTCCGTAGCATACCTCCCACATTATTTGAGGTAGGAATCCAAAATTTTGATGCGTGGATGCATCTTAAGATGACAGAGTATCGAGTACTATTTTGGGGTCACTTTTGACCTTGACCTTTGACCACGTTTCTAGAATTATTGTGTCATAACATATCTCCTACACTTTTTGAGTTAGGAATCCCAAATTCGGTGTGTGTATGCATCTTGGATTGTTCATCATAATGTCCTTACCAAAATTGCATCAATTGTTCTGCTGGCACTACTGCATAAAGGGAGATAATCCAGATAAAAAAATATGGGTCAGTTATTTTTTGATGAGGAATGCATCTATGAAATTTAAAAACCCTATCTTAAACTTGTAACGGACGGAAGGACGGATGGAAAAACCCAAAGCAATATGCCCCTTAACTTTTTCAAAGTTGGGGGCATAAAAACTGCCCAAATGGTTCTCTCCGCCGAACTAAAGGGCATCCAGAGCTCTAGATATGAAATGACTTTAAATGACATCTCCTGAACCGCTGGTCCAAATTCAAAATAATTTCACAGAATTGTCCCTAAAATGTCCTCTACCAAAATTGCACAAATGGTTCTGCTCCACTGATTGAAGGGGTAACCAGAGCTCCCGATGAGAAATGACTATTAACAACATCTTCTCCTGAACCACTGGTCCAAATTCAAAATAATATTTCAGAAATGTTCCTCATGATGCCCTCTACCAAAATTGTTCAGAAAGTTCAGCTTGGCTGAACAACATGGCTATAAGAGCTAGTCTTTAAATCATATCTCTTTAGCCACAGACCAATACATCATGTGCCAGGATTCAGGTGAGCGATCCAGGGCCATAGGGCTCTCTTGTATATATGAGGATTTTAATGCAAATTTAAAACTATATTGACTCTTTGTGTATGGAACTTCACATTTCCCCAAAACTATAATACCTAACAGCTTTTATATCAGAACCAAATGTAAAGCTGACCTTTCACCCAAGGCAGCTCCCTTTGGACTGTCACATACATATCTAAACATCTTTTTCTCAGAAACTACTTTGCTGATTGAACTCAAATTTCATATGGAGTATGCATTAGATAAAACAATATATTACATTTTGTTTCAGGTTACTTGACCAAAATGGGTACCATGCCCATATATTGTAAAAACCCATTAAATTTTCTTCTCTTGAACCCAATGGCAAATTATGCTTGGTCTGTAGCATTAGGTCGTTTTGGTATGTAGTTTTAGGGATGTGAGGCTTGTGAGCCATACAAAATATTTTTAAATAATAAGCCTAGGTTGACCATGACGTAGTTTAACATTATAAAAGAGATCATGTGACTCAATATCAGGTGAGCACTTCAGGTCCTAATATGCCTTGGTATATTGCATCATCAATTTGTTCATTTCGCTGGAACAAAGGGTGTGTAAGTAAATATCCTCCATTTGATGCAATGAGAAGATATTTACTCCAATTATGATCAACGCACTTTATTTTAGTTATAAAATAGCAAATGTCTATGCTTTACTTATGGGCATGTCATTAAAAAAAATCCATGTTTAGTACCAAAAAGTCATTTTTTTTCTTCCAAATACAAATCTGGATAGTTTAACTTGGACGCACGGAAATAGGTAGTGCCTATTTAATTCATATTAAATTTAATAAAACATTAGTACTCATGTAAAATTCTCTATATTGTCTATATCTGAATCGTAAAACAGAGCATTTCTGAATTCGCTCCATTTCTTGTTCTGTTCAGTATATAGTCAAACATTTCTTAAGCGGCCACTCTTAATAGACAAAAAAGGTCGTATTTTGACCTGCATTAAGCGATAATTTGTGTAGAAACCATTTTTTGGTCTTCTTTTTAGAGTGTCCGATTAAGACAGGATTTACTATATAAGGGCGCAATGACTCACTTGTAGAGTTTTGACTTGAGATCAAGGGGTCGTTGGCTTGAGTCTCACTGGAGGCACTGTGTTGTATCATTGAGCAACCTCTGCTTAGTCCCGGTTCAACCCAGAATACGTCCAGGTATGACTGAGAAAATGTTAACTGGCACGTACAGAATCAACTCAAATAAAAGAAAAGAAAATACATAAAGATTTTTTAAAACTGTGTGATGCTGGATAAATTTCATTTTGTCGTCAACTGAATTTTTCAAAACTTACTTTTTCGGAAAAGAGCCTTTCATGAATACCACCAAATGGTCAAACAGTTTGGCTACAGATCAGGCCCGACTAAATGATGGGCCTGTTCTGTGTCCAAACTGTTTTGTAAATGTCATCAGCAGACGTCACCAGCGGGCTAAGTGTTTATGTTCAGCATATTTCGGTCACAATGATTATATTGTAGCATCAACATAAAGCATATAAATGGTAAAGATAAAGAGATAAGGCTTTATGAAAGTGTGTCAGCATGAATATGTGCCTCTTTCCTGACACACAGCAATTTGAATATGTCTTTCAAAGGTGTTCTGTCATTTGTTTGTAAGTATTACTCAAGTACATGCATTTGTTCTCTTACTACACGTGTCCTATAAGGGAGTCTTGCATACCAGAACGAGTTTTACGGAAAATTTCCGTGTTACGTCTAAGATCTTCGTAAAATGATGATACGATGAAAAAATGTTTAGGTTTTCATTGCGTTTTTTAGACGCTTCCAATGAGCACTAATACTGAAACCGTATGCTGGCTTTTTTCTGCATCCTCTGCTGATTGTTTTCGAAATTACTTTTTTTTCTTCAAAAATGTTCTAGGAATACCATTGTCAAACAGTTTAGATCCAGATCAGGCCAGATAAAAGGTCGGGCCTTGATCTGGGTCCAAAATGCCGGGGCTGATCTGGGTCCAATTTATATGCAAACGTTTCAGCAGAACATAGTGAGGTTTTATCGATACTTTCTCCGTGGTCCGTTACTGTAGGTCTACAATACATATAATTAATGAGCCGTGACATGTGATTTCCAACAAAGTGGCATTATGACAAGTGAAGACTCAGGAGAACCTGTGCAGCCTCCTTTTAAGCCTAGTGACCTCCAAATAATAATCGATCAATAGCTTAATATTCATAAGATATTCAAGCAACTAGAAAAGGCTCTGATCAGACTGCGCGTATGCGCAGGCTGGTCTGAGCCTTTGCTGGTCGCAGATACCTCATTGTTGGAAGTCTCATATCGCGGCTCAAATTTCACTTTGCTTTGATTTGGAGGTGATCTCTTTGTTATCTACAACAATGTCTGTTACTGAACTGTAAAAAATAAGTGTGATTTTACACCGAATTTGTTGGCAGCTGAACTGTCATTTATGTTTGTGTAACCCTTCCAATTATTTAAAGGCTACATGTATGTTCTGTTCGAATGTGTAAAAATGACTACAGCAACAACAGGTAAACATGTATCACTGGGGAAAGGTTGGCCGCAAATTGTTTATTGTAGAAATATGAGTGCATTGTGGGGTCAACGCAACACTGTCGTAACAATACAATAAAATTAAGCCAGTGCATGAGATTTACAACAATGTGGTATGTGCGACCAGCAAAGCCTCAGAGCAGCAGTCTGATCAGAGCCTGTGCTAGCCGCTTGAGTATTCTATGATTGTTAAGCTACTGACTGAACACCATTTGGAGTTTCTAAGTTTAAAAGGAGGTTGCACAGGCTCGTCCGAGTCTGCACATGTCAAAATGCCACATTTTGGAAATCTCATGCACTGGATCACTAATAATAAGGAGATACGACAGTGTTGCGTTAGCTCGACGGTATGTTTCACTCAAAGAGGTACAATAGCAGCTCAACTTCTCCTTTTTGTATTAGGCCATGCCAAATATTTTTTTAAGATTCTCATCCCCATACACCCCTATCAAATACAAGCAAATATAAAAATGGGGTGGAAGGTTTTTCTTCCACTCCGATTTTTATTTGCTTAAAAAAGAAAAAAAAATGTTTGAAAAAACCTTAATTTTTTTGTGCAATTTACCTTGCCAGCGTATTTGCAAACAAGAAATATCTTTAAAAAAGATTTTCGGCGGCTCTCAAATACTTACAATTTTAACACGACTAAGTGACGAAATCCCCTGATACTCCCTGTCTTTGCATGCTGGAAAAGGATGTTCCGTCTAAAACCAGCGAATTTGGAAGTTGTGCTATGTTTCTGGTCTCTCTTTTGCTCGGTGTTCTTTTCGCTGAGCGATATGCATCTGAATCGTTCCAAATTTTAGGCACTTCACCAGCAAAGGCTAGGGAACAATGTTATTAATCCTAATGTTTTTAAGAAAACGGGAGATTTTGACGATAAATGTATGTACTGAAACAAACTGAAAACCCGGAAAAAACATGCCATATTGTTGTTGTTGTTGTTGTCACATAGGCTAGATTCTGCCCGTCTCAGATCTCAACTTGGAGTAGTTTTCAAGTCTTAAATGGTTTACACTTCCAACACTCTATTTACATATTATGAAGGTCTCTATTTACAGAAAAATGCTGATATACCAAATCGCTTTTGTGTGGGACTAACTCCTATAACCTTTCTATTTCCTGTGGCACCTCGCCATAGCCGGGGTCGGGGAATAAATACATGTAGACTCAAAAACTGATCGACTAGCTCCCAGTAAGCACGTAAAATCCGGCTACTCTCGGCCCGCCAGAAAAACACCACCCAAAACTGTTTTGCTGGCGGGCCCATAGTGGCCCAAGATTTGGTGCTGGCTGTTAGCAAGTTAGCCCCGGGACGTTAGCCTTATATGATACATGTTCGTCTGACATACATGTAGTTAAAGATGCTTGTCATCTTCCTAAAGGAAATAGCAAAATACGCTGATACATGTACAGCTGCGGAGGTTGATCTGAGTCTAAGTGTAGGATTGTGGGTTGCGGGCACATTCAAATTGTAGGAAATTATATGCCATTATTTACATTAAATATCCATCCCCATTATAACCTCTTTTTTTAAGATACATCTTTTTTCACAAAGATGTATCTTGTTAAGCGCTATTAATAGACATTATAACGTGTGTTTTTTTTTGCTGTCTATTTATAACGCACCATTTTGTCTGATTAAAGAGAGACTCTGCCGATAGCTACACTGTCGTTGTAAGAACATGCATTTTCCGGTCAGAGCAAGCTTTGCACGTATTTACTCGCCTGAACCTCTAGGTTACTCTCTAATTCGCGATGAATTTTACGCCCTAGTATATAATGTAATGCATTAAATACACTTATTATATTTGTTTTAGAAATAGACAAGACCTATCAGTGATTTTTTACAAATTTGTTTCTATTAGTCCTGGGACTCACTGGGCCAAAATTCTTTGCATCCCAAACTCGAAGTTCTGCATCCCATATGGGGTCCACTTTTAATTATAAATTTTGTGTATCCATACGAATCCGGCCATTCATAGAAGCCAATTTGGGAAGCAAAACACTGGCATACTTATTTATACTATAATAAAGATCAAACTTAATTTACTTTGTCAAGTAAAATAATAAAGATATAAAAACCTACCTGACTTTCTTATCAATAAAAATTTCAGTCCCAGACAGTATATTTCCTTAATTTAATCATATTATCATCTTTTGCCAAGAGTCAGACTTTTGTCTCGCAGTTTTCATATATTTTTTAGAGCCCAGGTCATTAGCCCGTGTTCATCTAACTCTGCATGCCTACAAGTGTAGTGCTGGAAGTTACTGCATTTGAGCCTTTGGAAATACCATATTAATTTTTCTTTTATCATCTGTGCACAGTACAGTCTCCGTACTTCATGAGCCTGCAGTAATTCTTTAACCATTCTATTGGTATTTGCTCGAAGCAGGGTGTTTAAACTTGCGGGTAAAACGCATTATACAAATGTTTCATTTCGGGTTGGTAGTATTGGATCCGTACTGGTTTATCGGCACTGGTTTTTACCAGTAGTCCGGTACTGGCTTTTACCGGTAAACTCCCCTACAGCGGGTCATATCTGAAAACACGTGTTTCCCAAGGGAAGTAATGATCGCTACACTGTTGGGGAGTTTTTTCAGTACCGGTTTTTACCAATATTATTCAAGACACGGTGCGCAAGTTAAAAAAAAACACTCAAAACGAAAGTTGCAAATACTAAATGCAGACTTTTCGCCACAATTTTAATGCATCCTGCGGGACTCTCATGATTTAAAATCATGCGTCCTTTGTGAGAAGCATGCGTCTGAGACCCAGGACGCGCAGGTAAAAAATATCACTGCATATTGTCGAAATTTATGAAACAGACTATAATCGTGTAACGCATTTGATACGGGAAACCATAACGGCTTGAAAAAAAAATACAAAGATTTGCTTTATATAATGCTGTTAAAGTCCTTTAGGATTTAGTGAGTTATCTTATATTGCACTTATTTACTATGTGCAATTAAGCAAGGCATGCAAAGAATGGTAGTAAAGCAAATAGCGGGAGTTGACCTATATTCAAGATCAATGTTCATTGTTAGGACTAGTGCACAGACTGGTTCTCAGCCATTTACATGGAAATTTTCAAATTAAATTGCATTTATAATAAGATCGCGTGGTCAGTCTGAGTATTAACCAATGAGGGCATTGTTTTCTAGCTGGTGTGATGAATATTACAATTTAAGAATACTTCTGATTGGCGAAAATTTACATAAAATTTAGGTTCAAAATGATAATAGAGCGTCGGCGAAGCCGCCGCAAAAAAATCCTTATCTAATTAAGACACTTAGTATTTATCATTTATTCACTTTGACAATTTAAATTCAAGGTATTAAATGTTTCTGTCTGGTAGTTCTGTTCATTAAAGCAGTCGGGAAAATAAAAAAAAAATATAAAAATATAAACCTCTCACCCACCCCATTTTTTCACAAACTTTAGATGAGAATCTAAAAATGTATTTGGTGTGGCCTTAACTCAAAAATAGTAAGTGAGTATGATTAGTAAATACCACAATCACAAACTGCAGACTACCCCGTGGCACTATCTGTCGTTAGTGTTTAAATGATGACGTCGCGGGGAACATTCGAATTCGTTTGCGAGTGACATGTCAGAGAATTTACGTTATTCACGTAGCCTTAGTTTTTTTTTCTAAAAGAAGCAGTCTTATTTGAAAATGCAGTCTGTCAGTGTCTTAAGGTTTGCGCTACATGTACAAAGCCAGTCCCAGAGTTGCCCTTTCACAAAAATCTAATTCCCGCATTCACATTCCAGGGTTGGGGCTCGCGCACGCATACCCGTCTGGGTTTTCTGAATGGTCAAACTCATGCATGCTCTTAATGTGATTAACACATATGAGCCACGGCATGTGATTTCCATCAATGTGGCATTTTGACAAGTGTAGATTCAGACCAACCTGTGCAGGCTCCTCTTAAGCTTTGAAACTCTAGTTATGTTTGATCAGTAGCTTTACACTCATATAATATTCAGCGACTAGCAAAGGCTCTGATCAGCTTGCGCATATGCGCAGGCTGTTCTGAGTCTTTGCTGATCGCACATACTAGATTGTTGGAAATCTCGTGTTGTGGATTTATTTGACATCCTGAGGCATGGAATAGATAATTTCATCTCACAACGATGAAAAACGGTGACGCAGGGTCATTACTAAATGTTTCGGATCATACTTTCGGACATACAGGGAGGTAGAATCGACCCGCGGGACCCCTGGATAACTCCATTTATGTCTAATATGATATTCACTATTCATTTTTTCTTTGTCATTAACAGACTTCATCCATATTCTGATCCTTGTGACGGCTGACGTCACATACCAACGTGAAACCGAAGGTAAGCAATGCATGGCTCTAGATCGCTGTTGCCTTCTACTAAACGCGCGCGTTTGTAACGTGTATTGTGAGCACAGGGGCTCAGTGATGCTTGACTAGACCGAGGGGCCGCGGGTTCGAGCCTCACCGGCGGCCGATGACTGTTGTGTCCTTGAGCAAGACACAGTTATCCTTGCTTAGTACTGGTTCAACCCAGGAAGACCTGCCCCGACATAACTGAAAATTGTTGACTGGGGCGTAAAGAATCAAATCAAACAAGCAAAAACTTTTTGTGTTTGTGTGTATTTTTAATTTCGAATATTTCATGTACACTGTAAAATATGTGTAATTTTAAATTGCAGTTAATTTGTTGGCAGCTGAACTGCTACTAATCTTACTGCTTAAAAGCTATATACTGTTCGATTATATTGATCTACAAGAACAACAATAACAGGTAGAAATGCTTAGCATCTTTATTTTCAGGAATCTATCTAAATGAACCGCAGTCGGAGACGACGAACACGGACAAACGATTTTGTAAGAGCGATAGTTTTCTTTTCTGTTTTAATGTTTTAATCAATATAATTTAATGTATTTATTGGACATATACAAACAGTGCTGACCCAGATCAGAAACACGGTGTCTGATAAGGATCTACACTGTTGCCTTACAGAATGTTCTATTCAACTTTGAATAGAAAATTATCCGTGGCATTGGATTTCCAACAATGTGGTATGTTCGACCAGCAAAGCCTCAGATCAGCCTGCGCATATGCGCAGTCTGATCAGAGCCTTTGCTAGTCGCTTGAATATTCTATGAGTGTTAAGCTACTTACTGAACATAGTTTCTAAGCTCAAAAGGGGCTGCACAGGCTCCATTGAATCTACACTTGTCAAAATGGCACATTGTTTGAAATCACATGCGGCGGCTAAAATGTAAAAAAATACCACTTAGTTGCCAAAAAGTGGTAATAGGCTCTTTAGGCTAACTCCAACATACCGCATAATGCGGTGTCTGAAACACGTATTGGGTGGCCACACTGGACCAGTTGGTCTCGATGCAGCAAGACATATGCGGGAGGAGTTAGCTTAAAATATGTAAAACCTGTATATCCGTATATCCTATATCCTATATATACATTCTAAAGGACTATTTACCCCGCAACGTATAGGCCTTGTCGCGAGAAAACCTGTCTTTGGGGTTTCCGATCAGGTCATGCTCAAACCAGCCTACTCAGCTACAGAGAGTAGCTAGAATATTCTTATTTTACATGTAGTAAGTGGGGTTATTATACTATTTATCAAGAAAAAAAAAGGCACTGAAATGACTGCGCGGGAGCGCAGGCTGGTCTCCGTCTAAGTTTATAGTATACACATGTACAACAGTTTCTGAGTTTAAAACGTTTCCAAATTTTTCTTCCTCTTCAAATAACTTGTTATACATCATTCTAATGCACTTGAGTTTGCAACGCGACGTCTGATTGGATAACGTCAAAAACATGCGACAGTATATACTGCGAAATACTGTCGGAAATAGTTTGACGTTAATAATTACGTCACAATTCGTTGGATGACGTGCGGCTTTATGCGACTTAAAACGCTCCAATGTGAGCTTAAACTGCAGAAGTGCATTAGACTGGTGATAACCATATTCAAAATTTTCATTTGGGGAGGTATATCGTCGGATATACGTTCGGAAATCACGTTTTACGCCTCCGCTTGCGCGTCGCCTTAAAACTATACTTAAGGAATAAAAAACGCAACAAACACTTTGAGTCATTGTAAGCATACAATATGATGCAAGTATTTAGTGCAAATGATATTTATCCATAAGAGCAGTATGTGGCCGTCAAATTACAGCAGGTTCAACGTAATTATCGATTACGTAATCATTTTGGTATGCACGTAACCAGCCTGACCCCCGTAGTAGACTGCTGAAACAGGGTCAATAAAAGCAAAGTTTGAATCGACCATCAGTTTATTGTTTTAAAAAGTCTTGGCATAGATTGCGGATCGTGGAAATGATCAAATGGCGACGTTTCCTGTAGGATTTGAAACGGCTTTACGTCATTAACGTCAACTCTGAATACTGCGTGAAACGCATAAACTTTCTTTTCTGCTTTAGTTTTATTCATTACACGGACGTTGTGTTCAAGAATTATGACTTGAGATCTTCAGACGTCAAAAAAACTCAATTCTGACGTCAAAATTTGATATCCTACGTTTTTATGGTTTCTATGATGTTTATGTGTTTTCCTAATGATGAAATGGTCCAGTGACAAAGTTTAGGTTACCGTGAACAAGTTTGGTGTTCACTCTCGGAATGTAATCAGATGTTTTCTCTTGTATTAAGCCGTGTTTTGTTTGGCTAACGTCAATATAAACACCTTACCAGCGTATTTCTATGGTATCTGAAAAGTCAGTTTTCCCAAGAAAGCACGTTCTGATGTCTCTAGGTTTATCTTATCCCGTATATTCACAACCGACCCAACCCTGACGGCTCTAAGTGACGTTTATCGTTTATTCACTACCATTGTGTATCTTGTCATTCAAGTAGCGTGTTTTGACGCAATATTTTACTGCATTACGAATATGATTGGACGTTTGTTTGATTTGCATATTGACAAGTCGGCGCCAAATAACCAAACATGGAAAAGACGGGGTTTCTAGATCTTTATTCTGACGTTAACGTCACATTTTACGTTTTCATATGTCTTCATCTTGTAGCATAGAATGTAGCGTTAAAATGACGTTTTGGTATTTCATCAAAGTGCGTGTCTGACTGCAGATCCAGGGGTCGCGAGTTCAATCCCGGCCCGGTACCATACTTTCGTGGAGATTGATCATGAAATAATTTCTACGGTCATTCTCCTCCCTTCCGCTGATTTATTCAAGAAGGGTTGTTGTCAGTTACAAGCGAAAGTATGTGCACAAATTACTGGTTAACCGCTTGCTCAAGCCTGCCCAGGAAAAAGTGTGGTTAAGTGAACTGACCGTCCCGCAATGACCATAGCTGTTGACATAGGACGTAAAGCAACAAAAACAAACAAACAAACATGCTATAAATACTCAATAAGAAATTTTCAAAAGAGATTTCACCAAACCGTCATTGAAACACGCAAAAAATTTATTTTTGTCTGTTGCGTTTCTTTATTCCTTAAGTATAAATTTCCGACCGCATATCCGAGGATATACCTTCCAAAATGAAAATTTTGAATACAGTTATCCCCTAAGCGAACTATCAAATATACGTCACCGTATACATGGAGACTTTATAAAGGCATTTCGCTGGTGGGCTGATGGTGACCCGAGTCTGTATGTTGGCTGCCTGGGCAGAGCATTCGCTGGTGGGCTGATGGTGACCCGAGTCTGTATATTGGCTGCCTGGGCAGAGCATTCGCTGGTGGGCTGATGGTGACCCGAGTCTGAATGTTATCTACCTGGGCAGAGCATTCGCTGCTTACATACATAAGGTGTTGGTATAGTTGAAAAGCCAGGCTTCAAAAAATTCGCTAATCAGAAAAACCCATTGACACCTTTATACGTGCACACAATGCAACCATGCAGTGAGAAACATCTGTTTTTGTTGCTTGTATTCGACGAACAAAAATAGCACCTGTCGGCCAGCGCAGTTGAGCCGTGGCATGTGTTTTCCAACAATGTGGCATTTTGACAAGTGTTAACTTACACGAGCCAGTGCAGTCTCCTTTTAAGCCTAGATACTCCAAATGATGTTCAGTCAGTAGCTTAACGATCATAGAATACTCAAGCGACTAGCATAGTCTCTGATCAGACTGCGCGTATGCGCAGGCTGATCTGAGGCTTTGCTGGTCGCACATACCACATTGTTGAAAATCTCATGCACTGGCTCAGTTATAAATAAAGCCAGCATGATTTATCTTGCATCAATTTATCATCATTCTAGGGAGCAGACAACTTAATGTAGACTACTACGTAAGTCCTGCCATTGCGTCAAACCTCGAAGACACGTTTACTCTAGAAACGTCTCTTGTTTTTTCCGCCATTTATGGACCTGACCACTACTTAAATAGTTCTTGAAATATAAATGTAACCATCAAGTACTTATTGGCAGGAAGTTGATATAAAAACACAAAAACAACATAGTATGACCTTAAATCTATGTATACACTGTTTGGGAATGAAGGTAAATTGTAGACTATATGCACAGAGGATGTAACGTTCTGACACCACTATATGTTTACAGTATTCCCAACACGTATTGTGTGGTCACATTGGACCAGTTGGTCACATTGCAGTAAATCATGTACACAGAGGTCGTAACGTTCTGACACCACCATATGTTTACAGTATTCTCAACACGTATTGTGTGGTCATACTGGACCAGTTGGTCACTATCCAGTAAACCATGTGCACAGCTGGTGTTCAATTCTGACACCACTATATGTTTACAGTATTCTCAACACGTATTGTGTGGTCATACTGGACCAGTTGGTCACTATCCAGTAAACCATGTGCACAGCTGGTGTTCAATTCTGACACCACTATATGTTTACAGTATTCCCAACACGTATTGTGTGGTCACATTGGACCAGTTGGTCACATTGCAGTAAATCATGTACACAGAGGTCGTAACGTTCTGACACCACTATATGTTAACAGTATTCTCAACACGTATTGTGTGGTCATATGGACCAGTTGGTCACTATCCAGTAAACCATGTGCACAGCTGGTGTTCAATTCTGACACCACTATATGTTTACAGTATTCTCAACACGTATTGTGTGGTCATATGGACCAGTTGGTCACGATCCAGTAAGTCATGTGTACAGATGGTGTTCAATTCTGACACCACAATATGTTTACAGTATTCCCAATAGGTATTGTGTGGTCATACTGTACCAGTTGGTCTCGATGAAGTAAATCATGTACACAGAGGGTGAAATGTTCTGACACCACCATATGTTTACAGTATTCTCAACACGTATTGTGTGGTCATACTGGACCAGTTGGTCACGATCCAGTAAACCATGTGTACAGATGGTGTTCAATTCTGACACCACAATATGTTTACAGTATTCCCAATAGGTATTGTGTGGTCATACTGGACCAGTTGGTCATGGTGCAGTAAGTCATGTGCACAGATGGTGTTCAATTCTGACACCACTATATGTTTACAGTATTCCCAAAAGGTATTGTGTGGTCACACTGGACCAGTTGGTCACGATGGAGTACATCATGTGCACACATGATGTTCAATTATAACACAACTACATGTATATGTTTACAGTCTTCTCACGTATTGGGTGGTCATACTGGACCAGTTGGTCATGGTGCAGTAAGTCATGTGTACAGATGGTGTTCAATTCTGACACCACTATATGTTTACAGTATTCTCAACACGTATTGTGTGGTCATACTGGACCAGTTGGTCACGATCCAGTAAACCATTTGCACAGATGGTGTTCAAGTCTGACACCACTATATGTTTACAGTATTCCCAATAGGTATTGTGTGGTCATACTGGACCAGTTGGTCACGATCCAGTAAGCCATGTGCACAGATGGTGTTCAATTCTGACACCACTATATGATTACAGTATTCTCAACACGTATTGTGTGGTCATACTGGACCAGTTGGTCACGATCCAGTAAACCATTTGCACAGATGGTGTTCAATTCTGACACCACAATATGTTTACAGTATTCCCAATAGGTATTGTGTGGTCATACTGGACCAGTTGGTCATGGTGCAGTAAGTCATGTGCACAGATGGTGTTCAATTCTGACACCACTATATGATTACAGTATTCTCAACACGTATTGTGTGGTCATACTGGACCAGTTGGTCATGATCCGGTAAACCATGTGTACAGATGGTGTTCAATTCTGACACCACAATATGTTTACAGTATTCCCAATAGGTATTGTGTGGTCATACTGGACCAGTTGGTCATGGTGCAGTAAGTCATGTGCACAGATGGTGTTCAATTCTGACACCACTATATGTTTACAGTATTCCCAATAGGTATTGTGTGGTCACACTGGACCAGTTGGTCACGATGGAGTACATCATGTGCACACATGATGTTCAATTATAACACAACTACATGTATATGCTTACAGTATTCCCACGTATTGGGTGGTCACACTGGACAAGTTGGTCTCGATGGAGTAAATCATGTGCACACATGATGTTCAATTATAACACCACTACATGTATATGTTTACAGTCTTCTCACGTATTGGGTGGTCATACTGGACCAGTTGGTCATGGTGCAGTAAGTCATGTGTACAGATGGTGTTCAATTCTGACACCACTATATGTTTACAGTATTCACAACACGTATTGTGTGGTCATACTGGACCAGTTGGTCACGATCCAGTAAACCATTTGCACAGATGATGTTCAAGTCTGACACCACTATATGTTTACAGTATTCCCAATAGGTATTGTGTGGTCATACTGGACCAGTTGGTCACGATCCAGTAAGCCATGTGCACAGATGGTGTTCAATTCTGACACCACTATATGATTACAGTATTCTCAACACGTATTGTGTGGTCATACTGGACCAGTTGGTCACGATCCAGTAAACCATTTGCACAGATGGTGTTCAATTCTGACACCACTATATGTTTACAGTATTCCCAACACGTATTGTGTTGTCATACTGGACCAGTTGGTCACGATCCAGAAAACCATTTGCACAGATGGTGTTCAATTCTGACACCACAATATGTTTACAGTATTCTCAATAGGTATTGTGTGGTCACACTGGACCAGTTGGTCTCGATGGAGTAAATCATGTGCACAGAGGGTGTTCAATTCTGACATCACAATATGATTACAGTATTCTCAACACGTATTGTGTAATCACACTGGACCAGTTGGTCATGGTGCAGTTAGTCATGTGTACAGATGGTGTTCAATTCTGACACCACAATATGTTTACAGTATTCTCAACACGTATTGTGTGGTCATATGGACCAGTTGGTCACGATCCAGTAAGCCATGTGCACAAATGGTGTTCAATTCTGACACCACTATATGTTTACAGTATTCCCAACACGTATTGTGTGGTCACACTGGACCAGTTGGTCTCGATGGAGTAAATCATGTGCACAGAGGGTGTTCGATTCTGACATCACAATATGATTACAGTATTCTCAACACGTATTGTGCAATCACACTGGACCAGTTGGTCAGATGGAGTAAATCATGTACACAGAGGGTGTAATGTTCTGACACCACCATATGTTTGCAGTATTTCCAACACGTATTGTGTGATCACACTGGACCAGTTGGTCAGATGGAGTAAATCATGTGCACAGATGGTGTTCAAGTCTGACACCACTATATGTTTACAGTATTCCCAATAGGTATTGTGTGGTCACACTGGACCAGTCGGTCATGGTGCAGTAAGTCATGTGTACAGATGGTGTTCGATTCTGACACCACTATATGATTAAAGTAATCTCAACAAGTATTGTGTGGTCATACTGGACCAGTTGGTCACGATCCAGTAAACCATGTGCACAGATTGTGTTCAATTCTGACACCACTATATGTTTACAGTATTCCCAATAGGTATTGTGTGGTCATACTGGACCAGTTGTTCACGATGGAGTAAATCATTTGCACAGATGGTGTTCAATTCTGACACCACTATATGTTTACAGTATTCCCAATAGGTATTGTGTGGTCACACTGGACCAGTTGGTCACGATGGAGTACATCATGTGCACACATGATGTTCAATTATAACACCACTACATGTATATGTTTACAGTATTCTCACGTATTGGGTGGTCACACTGGACCAGTTGGTCTCGATGCAGCAAGACATGTGCGGGAGGAGTAAGAAGCAGATCAAGACAATGTATTGATTTGGGAAACAGAAGACCTTTTATTGAACTTGGATGTATCAACCCATTGTCTACCGTAGGTCCACGCCAAACAGAATATTGTAACCAGTTCAGATGCCCAGGTAAAACTTATGCTACCTTAAAATTAGGTTTAGATAAACAAAACATCCCAGTGTAAAATTGTAAATAATTTCTTACTCATTAGTTTTTACATATGTTTTGGATGCTCAAAAGAACCGTCTCATTATTTAATGCCTATGTCATATCGATAGAATGTGACTATTGAAGAGTTTGTTCTGATTCATTTGGGGCGCAAAGGATTGAATCACTATTGAAGAGTTTGTTCTGATTCATTTGGGGCGCAAAGGATTGAATCACTATTGGAGAGTTTGTTCTAATTCATTTGGGGCGCAAAAGGTTAAATATAACTATTGGCGAGTTTGTTCTGATTCATTCAGAGCGCAAAGGGTTAAATAATTATTGTAGTGTTTGTTCTGATTCATTTGGTGGGCAAATGGTAATTTAATTATTGGCGAGTTTGTTCTGATTCATTCAGGGCGCAAGTGGTTGAATAATTATTAGAGAGTTTGTTCTGATTCTTGGGGCGCAAATGATTGAATCACCATTGAAGAGTTTGTTCTGATTCATTTGGGACTCAAAGGCTTGAATCACTATTGAATATTTGTTCTGATACATTTTGGGCACAAAGGATCGAATCACTATTGGAGAGTTTGTTCTGATTCATTCTGGGCGCAAAGTGTTAATAATTTTTGGAGAGTTATTTTTGATTTATTGGAGGCGCAAAGGGTTAGATAATTATTGGAGAGTTTGTTCTGATTCATTCGGGGCGCAAAGGGTTAAATAATTATTGGGGAGTTTGTTCTGATTCATTCAGGGCGCAAAGGGTTAAATAATTATTTGAGAGTTTGTTCTGATTCATTTGGGGTGCAAAGGATTGAATCACCATTGAAGAGTTTGTTCTGACTCATTGGCGGCGCAAAGGCTTAAACAATTATTGAAGAGTTTGTTCTTTTTCATTGGGGTTGCAAGGGTTAAATAATTATTTGAGAGTTTGCTCTGATTCATTCGGGGCACAAAGGGATAAATAATTATTGGAGAGTATGTTCTGATTCATTCGGGGCGCAGAGGCTTAAATCATTATTGGAGAGTTTGTTCGAATTTATTCGGGGCTCAAATGGCTAAACGACTATTAGTGAGTTTGGTGTGATTCTTAACGCCAGTTCCGGCTAAAATGCTCTTTTTACGTACATAATATTACGCCTTACATACATCCAAAGCCTGGTTCTCAAATAGGACTGAGATTTTCAGATTGGGTTTAATTATCTCCCATGCAGATGGATATCCTTACCAGCAACTTCAATCCCAGAATGCATACAGCCTTAAAACAGCCTTAAAACAACGTAATATCAACGCATTGACGTCGATATGAGGTTGTTTTGATGGCATATATGTGCTTGTTTGGAATGCTGACCATGTAAATTCCCAGATTATAAGAATTCATCATGAGTGTGAGGATCACCATTTGAGCCGCAACATGTTATTGAAAACAATGTGGCATTTTGACAAGTGTAGACTCAGACGAGCCTGTGCAGCCTCCTTTTAAGCTTAGAAGCTCCAATGATGTCCAGGCAGTAGCTTAAGTCTCATAGAATATACAAGCGACAAGCAAAGGCTCTGATCAGACTGATCTGAGGCTTTGCTGGTCGCACATACCACATTATTGGAAATCTCACGTCACGGTTCATTTGCAATCAAAAGGCTCGAGTCAAGCACTCTTATCATTGAGCCACTGTGCTCCCGCCATTGCACTAGGGATGTTTCTGACAACAGGTCTAGTTTAAAAATGCATCCGATTCGTCCATTCCCTAGCTAGTGGCGATTTTTGTCACATGCTGGCGTTTTTTTTCATATAGTAACTTAGGACCCAGATAAGGTCTGGCAAAATGTCAGGCCTGCTCTTGATCCAAACTGTTTGACACTGGTGGAATTCCTGAAAGTGGATAAAAAAAAATCAAATAACCATGCATGCAAAAAATACAAAGCTAGTTCAGGCCTCGGGGTTATAAAACTTGAGCTCATTCTAAAACTAAAAATCAAGCGTAATGATTGGCTGCTTGCGGATACGTGTCCGCAAGCAGCCAATCATTACGCTTTATTTTGAGTTTGAGACTGTACTCAAGTTTAATAACCCTGAGACCTGACTATGTGGGCCTAATCACGAGAAACCTGTCTTCAGGAGTTGACAAATCAGGTTTTCTCGCGTCGAGACAGATACCCTCGTGGAGGTAATTTGCAGAAGCAGAATGGGGAAAATGAAATAGGAGGAAGAGTTATATGGGTCAGCGCATGGTAGTTTGGTTCTTTAACCCTTATCTTCTAATTAATGTGGCGAAATAAACACAAAGTCTGATCATATTTGAAGACATTCAATAATGTACCACATTAAGTACTGTTTAAATTATTGGTAAAATAAATGTTCATCCCTCTAACCATTTAGAATAAGTTCTCAGACTTTAATATCCATTTAACTGTCCTTTTCTTGTTAATCATGCATCAACTGTTCTTCTATTGTGCTGCCATTATTTTAACTGACGTCGTAACTAACCAACGACAACGTCATCCGACGTAACGTAATAAAACATGAAGGTTACTAAAGAGTCTGCTTCATAAGACATAATATGGCTAAGTCTAGAAAGCGTTTGTAGTGTTCAGATTAGGAAACAAATGCATAAACTGTACATCAGTTAATAAATCTGATACATGTAAGTTAACTTATTTGCGGAGTTCCGCGAAAATGAACACATACAGAAAAGATAAAATTAAGAAGGGATTGTCTAGAACTATTGAATATCTATACAAGAAATATCTTAAAAAATATATACATGTACGACGAAGTGAAAGAATATACGTTTGATGTGTGTAACATGAGTATCTTATAAAGAAAACGAGAACAAAATAAAAAATAAAAATGTTTGGGGTGTAGATACTTTGTTATGTCTTCAATAAAGCGTTTGACTTAAGGAACCTATGCTATTCCAAAATTTAGAAATTCATTATAAGGCATTCTAATGCGCTTACTTTTGTAACGCTACATCTGATTGGATGACGTCAAACATTTGCGAAAGTATATCCTGCGATAAACTGTAGGTAACAGTTTGACGTCATTAATTACGTCACATTTCATTAGATGACGTATGGCATTATGCGGCTTGCAACGTTAGAAACTGCAAAATTGCATTATAATAGGGATAACCATATACAAAATTTTCATTTGGGGAGTTATATCGTCAGATATACGGTCGGAAATTTAGTTTTACGGCGACGCGCGAGTGGAGCCGTAAAACGTGATTTCCGAACGTATATCCGACGATATACCTCCCCAAATGAAAATTTTGAATATGGTTATCCCCATTCTAATGCACTTCTGTAGTTTGAACTCAAATTAGAGCGTTGCAAGACGCGTAAAGCCGCACTTCATCCAACGAAATGTGACGTAATTAATGACGTCAAACTATTTCCGACAGTATATCGCAGGATATACTGTCGCAAATTTTTGACGTTATCCAATCAGACGTCGCGTTACAAACTCAAATGCATTAGAATGCAAAAATATCATGCCCCTGCATCCAAATGCTGCTTATTTGAATCGCTAATCATCACACATTTCCCTGCTGTTTGATGCGTAGTAGAGTAGTAGATGCGTAGTACAGTAGTAGAGTGCGGCCTTATTAGTTTAGTTGACCGTAACCTATAAATATCGGCAAAGGACCTCTGACACTTTGAAAGGGTATCTACCTATTTTTAGATGCTTCCCAAAAATTCCCTATGCATAAGATATCAGTGGTATCCTTTTGAATAGGGCGGTTGATGTATTAGGAACGAATTAAGGTTATAATTAGACAGGCAGACCTCTACAACAAAGCATGAGGCGCTACAAATGGGGGAAGGGGTTGCACAATGTGACTTCACAAAAACGTTTAGAAATAAATCATTTTTACGTGTAAGGGTATTATATCATCAATATTCGATTACAAATCACAGTGAAAGTATTTTAAAGTCCAAAATCATTTTAATGGTTATTTTTTTTTTCTATCTGTTTTGTTAAGAAATATTTTGAAGTGCAACTGTAGTACATATTCAACCTTGATGACAATGTATTTACCTGGTGCAATATTATGCAGCAACGCACTATAACCATTCATCCGTGCGTGAAGTACACCTAATCAAGGGCCATTTAGTTGATGTGTATTGAGTAGATACAGTATATGTGCAAAATAATCTACAACTGAATTTAGTAAAAGAACAATTTTCATAATCTGAAGAAAATATGCTTAAAACGTGCTATTTTTCATGACTAATGTGTCATGAAAAGGAAGCTAACTTGTAATAGTTATTTCATCATTCTGAAAATAAAGATTTTCAAGAGAACACACAAAAAATCCAAATGCTAATGTTCGGTCTCGCCCTTATCTGACACTTTGGGCTGAGGGATATCATTCCCCCCTCCCTGAGTCCCAAATAGTTTTTAACATATATTATGTAAAATATGAGAGCTCACTTACGTGCAAAAGGATTAGTTGGAACTAAGGGGGGTGATGCTGATTTTAAAAGTTTTTACTATTTCCTATATGTATTATACAATAAGTGACCATTTTAGCCCAAAAATAAAGCCGTACATTCATTGAAATAGGAATTCAAATACAAAATCATAAAATGGAGACCAAAATTGAGCTTATATATGAAGATGGAAACGATCACCATGGGTAATGCCTAGCGCAAAACGCAAATAGAAAATATAGACGTTCAGGTTGCACGTGCATTTTTGTCAAAATTGACGTAGCAGAATGTTTTGCATGAGTGATTCCGACATTTTTCTGATGCCAACAAACAGATAAAATGTTAATAAGTCAATTATCATAGAGAATGTTTAATTCAAGAATTTTTGTCAAAAATATGGGCCCTGAAAAAGTGGTGCGTAACTAAAGTGGCTCACTGTACTTTATTACATACAGAGACCAAGTCAGCTTTCCGTTAACAATGAAATTATAAGACTTCGTCTCATGATATGAGTTCGTCGGTTACATCTTGGAAATTCTTATGTTTTATGTACCTAAAGATTATTTTACCTGAACAAACAGTGCAGATCCTGATGGAATGCAGCAAAATGCAGCATTGCATCTGGGTCTTCACTGTTTGTCAAAGTTCTTATTCAGGAGTAAAATGGTTAAACATCAAAGTGTAGCGCAAGATGGGAAGGGCAAGCAGAAAAGCTATGTTTGGCAAGACCAAACTGAATCTCCTGGGCTGGCTTATTCGATATAAGCAGTCACGGACCATTCTATTCCGTATTAAGTAACCTTGGTATTAGGTAGTAAACGTAAAATGCCTTGAGAAATCTTGCTAATCCCTACCTATCCGTAATGCAACTAATTGAGATCGTACCGATCCGTAACAAATTCGTAGCAAACCTTAGCCAATACGTGGTGTAACCGTAAAAGTTCGTTTTTAAGCCTGTCTCACACAGAACACACGGCTTATACGGTTTGCCATCCATAAAACAGTACATACAACCGAACCAACCGTGGCCTTATCCGAGTTACACTCGGGCCATTCGAGTGTATCCATGAAAGCGGTATATAATTTTTAAAACTTTTAAAAACCTAACACGGGTGCCATTTCAGTGTATAATCGTATTAGCGATCGTACAAGACCGTGAGAGACCATGTGAGACCGTACGAGACCGTATATACAACCGCACATGAAGAACACTCCAAGAATGAGCTCAGCCGGTTTTATACAATCGTCATACGACCAATACGGTTTCATACGATCGCCATACGATCGCCATACCACCAATAAGGTTCATACATGGTCATCTGCGATTTTTATACTTTCTCTGTTGAAAATTCGAAAATTTGTGAAGCCAATGCATCAAAACGAGTCAATTTTATATCAAAACATACAGGAATATGTGATTATTGGAGCATAACTCAAACAAAAGTCGGTGGGACCGTATGTAAACCCTGTAAATGTCCAGTTAATCGAGTAAAAGTCGTGTTTAATCGTACTAGGCCGTAACAGACCATACTAGACCGTACTTGGAACCGTACAACAATCGTATGAAAATTGTTTTGCAAATCGTGTTCAAACCGTGACAAACCTTGCTTGATCGAGTATATCCGTGCTTTGTTCGTACATACTCGTGCTACATTCGAGTCTCAATCGTACCAACACATCCCCAGGCACGGTTGGAGCTCAATACTTGTACCAGTAAACCCTTGTATAACCGAGTATACCGTATTAGAACCGTGTACCCAAACGTGTTCTGTGTCAGACAGGCTTAAACAGAGAAATCCTTTGCGACTTTGGGACTACTAATATTTTTGTTTGATCCGTGGTCACATTTTGAACATGTTCTAAAACGTCATGGATTTAAAAGTACTACTACGTGTAAATACGGAAATCTACGGACAAATACAGATTGTCACGAATGACCGTGGCTTCCGTAAATGTGTGACATGAGCATTAACTTTCTTAAACAGGAAGGCTACGATGTACTGGAACACTCAACTGATTTTTTAGACCTGGAGGCAATTTGTATGTATGGATTGATTATCGTGAAAGGCCATTACGCTCTCTAGTGGTCCGTTGTGGAACCGGCGAGGTGATCAGTGAATTTGTGACCTGGGCATAATGGAGAGTTTAACAAAGTTTTAACCGTAGAGGCTACGGCTATTCGATGGCGCCGACGCCCGTGAAATCGTACACTATTGTATGGCCTTCTTACGGAGATTGCACGGAAATGGGAATTAAAGCATGGAGAGCTTATTGCAGCTACTTAAGCGGCTACTTAAAAATAAACAAATCGAAGGTCTTAATGACAAATGGTACATGTAGCTTAATGAAGGCCGAACGTAATTTAGCAAGTCTTCACTTTGAATAAAGGACACAATTCAAGAAATATCACTTCTCATTTCAGTTGAGTCCCTTTTATGTAAATAAGTAGTTTAGCGAAGTCTTCATTTTGAATAAGGGACACAATTGAAGGAAATCGTTGCTCATTTCATTTATCTCCCCTTAATGTGCGAAAGTCTTCATTTTGAATAAGGGACATAATTCAAGAAATATCACTACTTATTTCAGCTGTTTCCCTTTGATGTGCGTAAGTAGTTTAGCGAAGTCATCATGATTTTGAATAAAGGACACAATGGAAGAAAATCACTACTCATTATATTTGTCTCCCTTTGATGGGCGTACATATTTGTAGTTTAGCGAAGTCATCATTTTAAATAAGGGACTCAATTCAAGAAATATCACTACACATTTCAGTTGTGTTCTTTTAATATGCCTAGGCAGCTTAGCGAACTCATCATTTTGAAAGAGAATGGAGATAACTCAAAAGGCCAGCAAGGGAAATGAATCATTCTTGCATGCGACACACCGTCTTAATCTGATATATAGTTATACCAAATATAACCAAACTATCTCAAAGGGTTAGAGTTATTAAGTGCACAAGCTTTCAACTCTAAAGTAGATTCAAGGGAGATAACTCAAAAGGACAGCAAGCCCTTCTTGCACACGACACACCGTTTTGACCTAATATATATGTATACCAATTATCATCAAAATATCTCAAAGGATATAAGAGTTAGTAAGCGCACAAGTTTGTCCTTTACAGTTCATTCAAGGGAGATAACTCAATGGCCAGCAAGTGAGGGCAACCGATCTTGCACGCGCGATACACCGTCCTGACCTGATATACTTGTCTACCAAATATTCTCAAAGGGTATAAGAGTTATCAAGCGCACAAGTTTTTCCCTATAAAATTCATTCAAGGGAGATAACTCAAAAGGCCAGCAAGGGAGAGCAGCCATTATTGAACGCAACACACCGTCTTGGCCAGTTAAACATGTATACATGTCATCAAAATACACTGCTCAAATTATTTAAAGGAAAAGTGCGTGTTTTGCCATTGATCACAATACAAATGCGCTCATAGTCCAACTAATGGCAAGAGTTGGATTAATAAGGCAAAACATGTTGTCCTGTGATTAGTCTGGTTACTGATCAAGGACGATGTTTCTTAATGAAAATGAAGTAATCCCTTTCCAGAAATCACCATGGCACAAGCTTTTTGTAAAAATAAAATTTTGTTAAAACTACCCCTTTTTTCAAACTAAATTTGAAGACGATTTTTTCAATAAAAAATCATACCACCGTCATTTCTGAACATTCAATAGCCCTTTAATGTTGCAGAAATCATTAGGTTCTGCTATTAAAAAAATTCAAAGATTCTACAGAGTTCCAGAGAAAATCGTCATTTTCAAGAAAATTAAAAATTACAAAATTTGCGCCATGAACTTGATCAGCGATTGTTTTGTCAAAACCTTTTTTCGATCCACTTGCAAAGATATCAAAAGAAACAGGGTTTCTACGTTACTGTCTAGTAAAATATATGGCTTGTCTATTGGACAGGGCTTAACATTATCACCTATGGAAATTAGCAGGTGTTCCTTTAAATATTTTGAGCAGTGTATCTCCAAGGACATGAGAGTTATTGAGCGCACAAGCTTTCCCCTATAAAGTTCATTCAAGGGATAACGTTAAAGGCCAGCAAGGGAGAGCAATCATTCTTGCACACACCGTCTTGACCTGAATAATATGCCTACAAAATATAATCGAAATATATCAAATGGAATTAAAGTTATTGAGGGCACAAGCTTTTGTTTACTGACGAACGGACGCCAGGTTGATCGCCATATCCTTGGAGGATAAAAATCGCTGCTCATTTCATTTGTGTCCCTTTGATATGCTTATTATAAGAAGCTTAGCATCATGGTATTGTCCTTGTTGTCAATGCTCCATTCTAGGTGGTTCTGTCGAATAATCAAACAGAATGAAGTCCTGCTTATAAAGTTCCTTTACCTTATCTAAAATATCTTTACCCACTCCACCAAATGCTTTTACTAATGCTCGTCGTCTTTGTAATTTTGCCTCATTATGTGACATAGGATGTTTCTCTATTGTTTCAAGTATCACCTTTGTTAGAAATTCTGGGTTTCTGGCCTTTTCACTTGTATCAATAGTTTTTGTTGGAAATGGAATGTCATCGTGTATGTGGCCTTGGATTTGAAATGATTTCCAGATTCTACTGGCTACTTCAATTCTGTCCATGCATCGTTTAACATTCCAATTTATTACCTCTTTTACTAAACCTAGTACACTTGATTCTAACTTGTGTTCATCCAAAGCATCATTTATGACTTCAAATTCATTATCTGCTATCCCGACTTCCTTCAAAACGTACTCGACATCTGCTGTAAATGTTTCAAGTTTAACTAAGGCAAAAACATTTACATTACCGCAAGGATGACAGATGTTTTCTATTGGAGCCCAGTGGATATCAAGTTTCTGTCCATTTCCCACACTTTCTATTATGTCTTTTAAAAATTCTTCAAACGTTATATCATTTGCACACGAAGAATTTGTTTTTCTCTGTCTTTGTACAATACCAACAGCTACAGCATACATTCCAGGCAAAAACATTTTATCGATGAACGCTGAAAACAATCTTGAGTAAGGATCACGTGATACAAGAACAGTGCGAGAATTGCGTCTAGCCTCGCTTTTGAAAGCTACTGTAACAGTTCTCCCCAGTTTCATGTGTAGGGTCAGACGATTCATACTGAATACTGTTTCAGCTTTACTCGCATTACTCTGTAGAAGGATGAACGCCTGTGTCCAAAACGTACAGCCGACTTTAGGCACTCTAGAAATAGCTGAAATTATACTTTGACGAGTAATAGTATTGTCTTTTGTACAACACGTCTTTGTAAGCATCTTTGTCGTTACAAGCACGCTGAAGATGATGTAAACGCTTGAGTTGTTGCTGGCGATTGTCCAAAGGTCCATCTGAAAAAAATGATCTAAATCAAATTAGATGGTCTGAACTGATTTATCCCTTTTCAGTGTTGATACCAGTAAAAAAGGTTAGGATACTTTGGCAGATAGTGAAGGGCCAGGTCAGGATCTGCACTGTTTACCAAGATAAAAGCCAGTTTTCAGGGACTGAAATATTAAGATGGTCACCAGTTATCCTTTAAAGTACAAATTGGAAAAATACACGCGTATTGTATCGATATTTATGGACAAATCTATCAGAATGAAAAGGGATAAGATATCATCTGTAAAGGAAAAACAAACATACAGCAAAATATCTGATCATTCGTTCATGCAAACAGGAACACTATCTAACGTATATAATCGGCCCATAGGGCCAATTAAGCAAATTCTTTTAGCGTAAAATTGCTATTAATTTCGTACCTATCAATTTAAACATGATTTTTAGATGCTCAAACGAACCGTTTCATTGAGACGGTTATTTTGAGAACCCACAACATATGCTTTTGATGAGAAATAAAGAAAATAGTTTTCCCATGCATACTCTTATCTTGAGGCCTGAAACCGATTATGAATCTCAGAGCTCAGTGACTCATTGGTATAGTTGTAGCGTCATGGTGACGTCAGGTACAACAATACATTCTTGATAGAAATAAAGAATACGTTGAAGGCAATAAAATCCCATTTGAAAGTCGAATGATAAATGATTAGCACCTATAGAGTGCATGTATTATATGATCTAACGGAAACCTTTGTGTATTTTTGGGGTTGAGAGTATAAATATAACGTCACTCTCACGAAAGCATGTAACCCACGCATCGTATATATTTTATACGACGATGAGCTGTATATGCTTAAGTCTAATAAAATTTATCTTATGTTATGTTATGTTATGTTGAACAGAATCATACACTCGTGGTCATTTCATAGTTCATAAAACTCGCTTCAAACTCATTTCATTTCATTTTTCATATTAAACATTGAGTTTGTAAACCATACTCCTCCCAGTATATCTCCTTGAGATGTTTCTTTATTAACGCGCTTAAAACTTATGTTTTTGTTTGATTGTTTGATTTGATTCTTTACATCCCATCAACAATCTTTCAGTTAAACAGGGACGGGTCTTCCTGGGTTGTACCAGTACTGAGCTAGGATAAATGTGTCTTGTTCAAGGACCACAACGCAGTGACGCCGATGAGGCTCGAGCCCGCGGCCCCTCGGTCTCGAGTCAAGCACTCTACCACTGAGCCATTGCGCTCCCTATCAAAACTTATGTTTATCGCGAGAAAAACGATACGAAATGCTAATAATAATTCTGGGGTTATATAATTCATTTCCACCTCCTTATAACTTGAAGTACTGATAATTCTGTTGTCTCGAGGCCTTAGAATGTATTATTATTATACGTACTACAGTAAAACCTGTCTTTAACGGCCACTCCAAAATAGACAAAACAAAGGTCTTAAAGACAGATGGTAGCTAAATGCAGGTCGAAAGTATTGCAGAATGCTCTTGGTGCTGTAAGGGTTAATAAGCCAGATACATATTTACAGTCATCGATAGATCGATTTCATTAATTGTAAAATAATTACTTTAAAAAGCTAAATTTTGTCAGGGCGTATATTGTAGCTACTATATATGCAGAAACGCATGCGCGTATCTAAAATTTAAATACGGGATGATTGTACATGTATCTCAGTTTTGATGGTGTCAAATTTAACTTTTTGCCCGCTAACTGGGTGCATGATTTTTGTCGTCTGCTAATATTTTCCAATCTCATCTTTTTCGAAATAGTCCTTCAGAAGTACCCTCAGAGAGACATTCAGCTTGGATGCAGATCAGGACAGCCGTTCTGTCGGTCTGATTTTGGTTCAAATTGTTTGCAAAAGTTTTCAGCAGACGACACAAGTAGAGTCAACCCAATCACGGTTGGCAACTTTGCTTTCCTCTTTAATTGCACGCCGGTGGGTCGGACTTCAGACTCTATGATGGTTCCGACTTAAAGACTTATCTATTGATGAGATGGTAGGGGCCTGATGCTTTGGCTGTTTGTCGGGCCCACCGGGGTTTACCTGTTGGATTTTTTTTGCTCCAGTATTCAGTTTTATTTACAGATGAGTCCTAATCTTTGCTTTATCTCCTTGTTATATCTTGATGTATATGTGTTGGGAGAAGTTGCATTGATAAGTTAGGGGTCTTTCATGCAAACCAAATATCTGTGTGTCTTGATCTACATCTGAATTAAGGGTGAGGTTGGCGCGAGGTAAAACAGGTTTAAGCCCTCCGGTAGAATATTTTGCTGACCGTTCAAAGGCGGTACTTCTTTTGTGGGTCTTTTGTGTTTTTGTTCTGTGTTGTGTTTGCTGTGTCTTTGTGCGCGTCTGTTTATGTGTGCTTTGTGGTCGCCTGTTCGGGGGGGGGGGGGGGGGGGTGGCCTCTTGGCTCTCGTTTGTGGTGTCTAGCTGTGAGTTTGTCACTTTCCCATTGGTATCCTGGGTCAGGTGTGGTACTTGATTGTATCGATTCCTGATCTTTGCACCCTTACTTACTAAGAAAGTGGATATGCAACGTTATCCACTACCAGTCCAGTTATACATGTATGACAGGGGTCGTGTGTCATCATCTATTCCTAGAAGTGAATGATCCATAGGCTTAGATAAACAAAGCTCTACAGCGTAAAATTGTAAATAATTCCTTACCTTTACTTTTTAGCATATGTTTTTGGTGCTCAAAAGAACCGTCTCATCGAGACGGTTCTTTCGAGTACCCATAACAAATGTTTCGGTTGAGAAATAAGAAAATTATTTGTCTGGTAGGCATTCTTAACGAAAGGCGGACCTTAGAACCGATTTGGGAGTTAACCCTTTGTATTCGGGAAACCCCTTTACAAGTACATTTGCAAAAAGACCCAGACACTGCTGCATTTTATCAGGGTTTACACTCTTTGTAAAAGTAAAAACAAAAATCAGACAAAATAATACAATATTTTTAAAAGAAAACACCTCTTAATAACACCTCTGGCACCCTTTGGGGTGTACAATGGACTATCTCAAGTTAATTGCTAACACGTACTGAAAATTAATTGATTTTAACCTGTTGGTTTTGGATCCGCGCATGATTTAGGTAGAGATGACATTTTTATGCTGTAATCTTGTTATGAGCAGCGCGGGACTGAGGCGACAAATATTCTAAGTCTACGCTGTGTCCCATAAAGAATGGTTGCCCCCCTTGCTTTCCGGTTTATTATCTCCCTAGAATGATTTTTATAAGGGAAACCTTCTGCGCTCTAAAACTCGTACACTTTGAGATATCTTGATAATATCATTTGTTTTTACTGTCATGTGGTTTTCTGTGCTCCATGTCTCTTCCCCGAGTGGAATGTGTGTTTTAGAGAATTTACCGTAATGTAAGCCGTCAGATTTATGGTGGGACCGGATCATTGTCCGATGATTTCAAAATATGGTCCATCACTTTCCAAGGCAGTGGGTCCAGTGGTCCCATCCTTTTTAGTTGTGAAAAATCTCTTTTTGATAAAAATATACATCTTACAGCAAGTCTACGAACTCCACAAAACAGAAAGTACATGTAGGTTGTCAATACAGTAAAACATGTCTTAAGCAGCCACTCAAAAAAGACAAAACAAAGATCGTAATAAGATATGGTAGCTTAATGCAGGTCCCCTTAGAGCATTCTGCAATACTTTTGCCTGCATTAAGCGATAATTGGTCTTCTTTTTTTGGTGGCTGCTTAAGACAGGGTTTACTGTATAATCAGCAGTCAATATATACGGAGGGATATAGTGAATCAACTGAGCCGAAAGATGCTGTAAATATTATGCCTCTAGTGAGATTCGAACCCACGACCTCGGCAACACCGCCTAGCACTACACCAGACACCGACGCTACCAACTGCGCCACTGAGACATCCCCGAAAAAGGATGTTCAGGGAGCGCTGATATTGACGACGACTGATGTAGTACACGTAGTATATTGGTTCTTTTTCAATGGATGGCATCTATTTCGTTCGCAAGTGAAAGCCTGATGGACCGGATATATATACAAGTGTCTGTGTCAGTGTGTAGGTAAAGTATACTACCCAGGAGTCAACTGCAGTAAGTTTGATATGCTTGGGCCCATCATTTCATAAAATGACCCACCATTTTTTTGCTCCGTGGGTCACTTCGGCCCACAAATCTTGAAAAATCATCTGAAGCCCTAAATGTTAGAAATGAAATGGTTTGAAAGCATTGAGGCGGTATTTATAAATACCAGTATTCTAATATACCAGTGTTGTTCACATTTTCAAACAAAATAAGCAGTGTTTATATGCACTGATTTCACCAGGGTGCATGAATACACACTAGATACAAAGTAAATGTGCTCCCGGGTTTATTTGTGGTCATATAAATTGGGTTTTAGGAATAAGAAACACCTGCATCTGAACTGGATTAAATTTACAAATGGCAAGGCACATATAAAAATGTAAATATATTGTACCATCTGTGCATCCTTATGTTACATACATGTATGATTGAATAATGTGAAAGTAGTAGTTCTCATATGTGTAAAGATATTATACCCTCTGTGCTTCCTGGTGTTACATAAATGTATGATTGTATGATGTGAATGTAGTAGTTCTCATATTTGTAAAGATATTATACCATCTGTGCTTGCTGGTGTTACATAAATGTATGATTTTATGATGTGAATGCAGTAGTTCTCATATTTGTAAAGATATTATACCATCTGTGCTTGCTGGTATAGCATACATGTATGATTTTATTATGTGAATGTAGTAGTTCTCATATTTGTTCTCAAGATTTGTTTCAGTGTTTTTATTCTAAAATTGAATAATCAAACCCTTAGTATATGTTATAGATCATAAGGAATTAAATGGGAACGATCATAGCGAGTGAACCACTTAATTCCTTTATAATTGACATATATGATCTATAACCTACTTATAGTTTTCTCCTCTTTCCTGATTGCCAACAAATGATTGAGTATATCATGAGCTATGCAAAACCAAAAGAAATTTCAAAATTTGTTCATAATCATATTTTCAACAGATATTATAACTAGCACTTGACTGTGATTACTTTGGTATATTGATTGTTGTTATAAAAATGTTATAAAAGAGCAAACAACATGCTTATAGTTTTGCTGCACTTGTCTACGATTAGCGTTTGAATAGTTAAAGAGACTAAGTCTGCAACAATGAACATTTTTCGAAAAAAAATATTTTCTTTTAAAATCATTTGTAAAAGCAGAATTAAGTTAAGTTTTCACAATAAATCTGTTCACTATAGCTGAAAACTGCATGGAAAAGTGAATTGTCTTGTAAAAACAGGTGTTTTTGTCTTGTTTGTAATTATTTGCGTCCCTCCAATAATTATAGACAGTCAAGTTTTAACAAAAGTGCTGTTGTTTTGATACTGATAATTTGTAAAGATTTACGAAATTGGTAAAATGTGTACCTGAACTTTAGTTTTTACTGTGTTCTTGAAAATCAGAAACATTTTTTTTAAAAATTAAAGATCAAAAGTTACAGACTATGCAGCTTTAATTTTAATGGTGCAAAAGAAAAATCGGCTTGACAAAATTATTACTTATATCACCACAGCAAATGGAACTTAACAGCGCCTAATTTCATGCTGTCTTTGTGATTAAAACGCCATGGATTTCGACCAGTGTCCTTGCCTATGCTCTATTCAAAGCTATATATCTTGACCGAACTAAGCATATCAGTTGATAGATAGATCTGGACCTTTCAAAATACTTATTCTTACGATAGTTGTAGAGATAGTGCCCGATTCTAGGAACTTAAAAATGACCTTCGTATTACAAATATTGACAAAATATGTAATTAAGTTGGTCAAAAAATCAAATATCTGTGCAACCTTATTGGAAGAGGCGCAGTAAACTATAAATAACACCAAAGAAAAAACGAAGTAGGAAACGAAAATACTGACATTGTTTTGATACGTCCACAGATTATGGTGAGACACGTTTTAATGCGGTAAAAAGGATTTGATGGCGTTTTTCAGGCAACTTGTGTAATAGAATAGAAAACCTATTTTTTACTCATATAAGAGTGCTCTTATTTATAGCCTTAAACGTACAAGTATTGGCATTCACATAAAGCTTTCTCATTTATCAACATATCTCGATGACCAATAATATCTTGAGCTTGAAGCCATCAATATATATATATAGATGCACAATTAAAGGTGCACAACTGCAGGAGATATAGAGAATACTATGTGAGTGTCTTTTGATATCAGACAAGGCCTTGAGAACGCTTGTTGACATCGCGAGGCTTGTCAAGCGATTCAACATGCGTTCGCAAAGTCGAGCATGGTAAACTTGATATCAAAAGACGCGAACCTGGTATTCTATTTATTACTTACCTATTGTTTCTCTCTTCAAACTATCAATTATAACGTAATTTTCGATTTTTGTGTTGATTCACTGTCATAAGAGAGACGTCATTTATAAAGTGCAACGTCAGCATGACCTGATAAAGGCACATGCCGTGAGATAGACAATGTTTATCAGGCAACGTGCGACAATACATTTAATATGAGAGGTAACAGGTAATGTGCAGTACATGTATATGGAAACCAGGACAGTGTTGCACATTTTAAATGACAAATTTCCTACCATTATAACATGTAAACAGAACTACCACGCGCGTTTTAATTATTTTATAATTTAAACAAAGTACACGCCCCTTTCGGAAACCAAACACATGCGCAGATCCAGAAAGCATTGTCAGAGGGGGTAAAATTCAACTTTGACTGATTAAGTGCTGTTTGTTTAGTTGATGAGGAGAAAAAGAGGATCCAGATACCTCTAAAAGTGGGCCATCATCGGAGAGACTGGCCTAACATTGAATGCTGGCTAGGTATCTTTGTGATTTTCCAGCAGATCCGGACCAGTATTGCATAAGAAAAAGTAAGCGAGTATGATCAGGGAATACCACAATCACAAACCGCAGACAACCCAATGGCACCGCGAATAAGAGCCGCTCAACCATTGCGAGACACCAAGAAGACAAATTAAGCAAAGCAATCAGCTCTCTCTTCCCCATCAAGATGATTGCAATACTAGAGTGGACATAAAGTAACGTACAACAAAACATAGAACAATTACAGACTCCCACAATAGGAGTAACAATAAACAAAAAGTCAACAACAACAGAACCACCGCCTTAGAACGGACAGCAGCCTAAGCCACCGGGGGGGGGGGGGGGGCTTAAATGCATTTTACTGGTACTAAATCTTCATCCTAGATTCTGCTGTTGTTGAAGTACAAGAAATGTTTAGCTCGCATGGAGGCCATCTAACTAATGAAATGTATCATCATGGAGAAGCACTCTTATCCAATTACTACACCATGATGAAACAAAGAAAAGGGCTCATGACTCACAGATAGTCAGTCCTTAAAAACCTCAAATTGAGCCACGGTGGGTCCAGCTACAGATAGTATCAGGCACCAACCCACCGATTAAAGCTTTACGTCAGAGCCGCCATAGAGTCTGAGGCCTGACCCACCGTCGTGCAATTAAAGAGGAAACCATAGCTATAAACCGTGATTGGGTATAAAACTAGGCATGCAGACTGTCGCATGATATCCAAGTTATATCCAACCCTTATATAACGTTTTACTATCTTTTTGAATTGATCACTAAAATGACGTTTTCCAACAATTCGTTTGAATTTATAAACTAAATCACCATAAAATATAGGTTCTGAAATGCCTTGCTGCAGAAGAGTTTTTAACCCAATGTTGTATTTAACAATTAAATCTGAGTGTCTGTGGTAGAATCTAGAAAATGCTTTTCGAATTTTATGATATCTATAACCTTGTTTTAATAACTTAGCAGTTAAAAATAAGTTTCTGTTGTTGAAGTCATCACAATTAGAACATACTCTAGCAAAGCGAATAAGCTTAGAAATATATACACCATAGGAAGGAGAGCGAGGAACATCTCCATCAAGAAAGGGGAAATTTACTATTTCAAAATTAAAATCATCCCGTTTATCATAAATTTTAAAAGAAACTATGCCATTTGTTATTGACAAGTTCAAGTCCAAAATCGGAGCTTCAGTATCAGAAGAATTCGCCTTATTTAACTGAAGTCCAGTGGGATGTATCTGACCTACCATTTGTTCAAAATAAGGATTATCAATATTAAGTAAGTCATCTAAATATCTGGAGGTTGAGTTAAAAGCTAAAATAATATCAGTTTGATTATTGTCTGACAAAGACAACATAAAGTCTCTCTTATAACAAAACAAAAACAAATCTGCAACAAGAGGAACACAATTATTACCCATTGAAACCCTATGGATTTGTAATTTTCCAGGGGGTGGGGTAGAGCGGACCCCCTATCCCCCCTCTGGATCCACCCATGAAAGTATAGGCAAAGTGTATCACCTGGATTGCCACTGCACAGAAGTATAGACTCATAGGAAGAATAGTAACGTAAACGAAAGGTTAGGCACTTTAGAACATTAAAGTTGCAATTTCGGCGGGAAGCGCGGTTGGGGTTTTATTTTTTTCAATGTTATATTTCCGCTTTTCATTAGTTTGCCACCAAATTATTAACCCAACTATTTGCTATATTAGTTTGGCAGTAATAATGGTTGCAACAATTCTGGAAATGCGCCGTTTTTAAACGGCGACGGCGAACATTTGTGACTGTATCTCTCCCCTTTTCGTTCCATGTAGTCAATAAAATTGATAAACACCAACGTTAGATCCTCTATACCTGTTTATGAGTTACTATTCATATTGACTGCAAAAACGTTGTCTATCTTTCAGCATGTGCCTTTATCAGGTCATGATGACGTTTAACGCTTTGAATGACGTCGCCAATGACGTTGAATCAACACAACAAACGACCATTACGTCATATTAGCTAGTTTGAAGAGTGAATCAACTTGGTAAGCTGATAAATAGACTACCAGGTTCGCGTCTTTTGATAGCAAGTTTATCAGGGTCGGATTTGAGAACGCACTATGAATCGCGAGGCATGCCAGCAATCGTTCTCAAAGCCTTGCCTGGTAAACTTGATATCAAAGGACACTCATCTAGCATTATCTTTATATTCAACTGTTGCAGCTGTGATAAGTACGGTGGCGACACATAAATCAACTACGCATTTAAAGACTGTCCCGGATATCAGTTCCACTAGTACTAAGACAACCCTAACAACTCCTGCGAACATCAACTATACAAGTAACACCCGTGTGTGTAGATGCACCCCTGTGTAATGAACCACATACTAAATCTTCAGCCTGCAATGACAACTATATTGCTGCCAAGTATAGCCCTAAAATGTGTGGAGTTTTAGGTAAGATATATGCACTTGTCATTTGTAACCACTGCCCCCACCAGCCTACGGGAAAAGCGGTGACTTTGTTTTTTTGCCTGCAGTTCCCTGCTATTAACTTCCACACTGTGGAGACGACCAGCTGGTAAAAACCTGGCAGTTTCCCTCGCAGGCTATTATTACATTGCACCGCGTGATTGCCTAGGTAAAACAAATCCCCGACTTTTCCCCTCTACTAAGCGGACAATGCAAAAGTAAAACCACAGCACATTTGCCCTGCTCTTACCCGCCGTGCCTAGAGGCTGTGGGCCGTGGTTACAATTGACTGGAAGCATTACTACTTGATGAAATGCGTTTGAACTCCTGCTGAATTCAGAATGATCCTTTATTGAAAGCACTCCATCCGTAGGTTCAGATCAGATACCATCTGATCATGTTTCACACAGTTTTCCAGACTGATTGAAAAAATATGCTCATAACTCGAGCAGTGTGGATCCACATCAGACTGTCTCTATGAGGCTTCAGCAGACATCAAAATCGCCAACATGTGTTGTGACTGGCGCTTTTAGTGTAAAAGTTATGTATTACCGTGGAAATCATACTGTGTTTTATTAGATTAATGTTTTCATGAAGAATGAAAAAGTAAGTGAGTATGATCAGGAAATACCACAATCACATACCGCAGACCAACCCACGGCACCATGAGGAAGAGCCACAGAACATGTATAGTAACAATACATCTGTAAGACAACAATAGCAAAACAACCACCTTTCTCTTTCTCTTCAAGATGATTGCAACACTAAAATTGACACAAAGTATTACAAAACGAGGACAAACAGAACTCCCGCAAGCAATGGGAAGTACATTTAACAATAGATCAACAACAACAAAACCACCAGCCTAGAACGGATAGCAGCCTAAGCCACATGGGGGGCTTAAATGGATTTTAGTAGCGCTAAATCTTCGCTCTACGTTCTGTTGTTGTTAAAACATAAAATTGTTTAGCTCGCATGGAGGCCTCCTTACTAATGCAATGTATCATCACAGAGAAACAATCAAATCAAATTAAAACGTTGGCTGAGCCAACGACAAGCAACAACCAACAGATTAAAGCTTTACGTCAGGTACGTCATTAAGTCTGAGGCCAACTTTGAATATGTGACAATTACCGTAAATTTTGCTAATACATAAATTCAGTGGATGGAAGTGGCTCGCATTACAAATAAAGACATATATTATGTTAATAATCATGAATGATCATGGTAACTTTGACAGCAGTTCCAGATAAAGGTATATGCATGGCTTAAAACATTTTTGTGATTTTTGTATCAAAAATTGACCAAGATAATACGCTTAGCACTGCTGCGACAAACGAAACATCATCTGATGTGGTTAGACCATTCAATAATTAATGTGAGAATATGTCTATACAGTCATGTAGAAATGATTCTTTCAGATTTTTAGAAGATCTACCTTCTAATCTATTCTGCAATAAGATTAGTCAAAAAATCTCTCTATATATAATTGACATTTAAAGTTGAAGCATATATAGATTCTTGAGTGTTGGGTAGATGCCCATATCCTACTAGCTATAAAGTCGAACAGTTTAGGTCGCACCCAAAATGCGACATCTTCAAAACATTTGCTGGGATGACTGGTGGAGGAAAACGGAAAAGCACAAAATCATTGTCGTTGTATAGTCTGTCGCCACAATAACTTACATCTTGAGAGTACAGCTGAATTTAATAGTTTTTGCAACTTACATTTGCTTAGACGATGTTGTACGCTATTGTGGCCATTCAAAATGTGCTGTCGGAACTGCCACGGCCAATGCCGCAAAATTCCGTGGAATCAGACCACGGATGTACATCGAGGATCCACTTTGATAAAGAGGGTGATAACTTGACGCTGACGTTATATAATGTGACGCTGACGTTATATAATGTGACGCTGACGTTATATAACGTGACGCTGACGTCACATAAACCATGTTAACGCAATAACAAGTGTGATTGCAGCAAAACAAACGGCTTAAATGAAGTTTGTGTTTTTTATCAATTAAATATCGCTATAGCAATATTTAATTGAAAAAAAAACAACAACATAAACTTCATTTATTCTGCTAATTAAACTTTTCGAATAATCAGAAAAGTCGATTTTAATAGAGCTGAACCCACATGCTACAACTAATTTTCCATACGCCAGTTCTAGCTCACAAAATGGAGCTTTTTGGTACATAGTACTACGCGTAATGCTCCTTACCTACACCCAAGCCATGATTCAATTCTCGAATTGTGGCGGACTTTCCAGAATGTCAAAATGTGCTGTAGCACGTACAAGTATAAGAGCCGACGATATCCGGTATAAATTCTGTTATAAGAACTGTTCAAGTACAAGAACAACATTCTTAAGAACATTCTATGAGTCAGATTAAAGAGAGAGAATTTATGCAGAAACAACTTTTTGCGTGTTATCATTCCGCTGGAAATATGATGAAGCACTATTATTGACTCGCATCTGTCAGTTCTTGTACACATGGGGAAAGCCTGCACGTGGGGCTGAAATCTGTCAAAGTAGGTCAATGCTAACTTGGGATCTTCTTACAACCATATTATGAACAAAGTTTGAGCTACATCCCAGTTATATACGCCTAAGCTCGGGGTTAGTAGAAGATTCCTAAAAGGTTGACTTTATAAAAAAACAAGGCAGGCATTTTGGGCATCTGACATAAATCATATACTTATTAGGCATAATATGTTGCCACATTTAATGAAATTGACTTCATATGGCATCAGTGTTTTTAAGCAATATGTACACTGAACAAAATTTCTAATTGGTCATATATGTTTTATTCAATTATTAGTACGGTAAGCGAGTTATCGGGGCCTAAGGACGAAAGGGCTTCACGTTAACTTTGCAAGAGACCCGAAGTATTCATAATTCCATGAATATTCCAAAAAATGAATATATTGCTTATATTAACATTTTATCATAAATATCTAAAATATAAAAATATTTTAATTCATGAAATACAACAGTTTTGTATTTAAAATATAATCGTATTAACGGTTTAGTCGGAGTGTAAACTGCAAAAGCGAAACAGCCATTTTGAACACGGACAGCCATTGTAGCAAACAAGAGGTTTCTTTTGCATGTGCGACTCAGGTGTGGCTCGCTGTCAATCACAACACTGGTATCACTTCTGGCGAATGAGTTCGATGTTCAAAGCGTGTTGTACGGGCAAGTGAGCTCGGCAGCTGTCAATCAAATTTGTGAAATTCATGAGGCTATGAACGGTTGCAAAAATCTAAAGGTTCATTAAAGAATTGCTTCAAAAATGTGAATATTGCAGAATATTCACAATATAAGGACGTGGTTATCGTTTTGGTCATGTAACCAATACTGTTTGTACAAACAATCGTTCCTCCATCAATATGAGATGAATTAGTCAAGTGGTGTGGGAGAGGATTTTCGAAAATGTTGGACAGATTGCTGAAATCACTTTGGTATACTATAAGAATCTATCATGAGTGCGAGAGTAGGATAGAAAAATCCGTCCTGAGGATCGCGAATTGGCATCACGAGGCTTGCCGAATGCTGACAAACGGTGATTCTGAGGGACGGATTTTTATATCCTATCCTCACACGAATAATAGATTCTTTTTCTTTTTTTAAAAAAAAATAAGCTTTCATAAATCTCTGAATACGCTAAGATGTAATTTCACATGATGATGTCACTTTAACATAACAATGACGTCACTTGACGACCAAGTGCGTGAGTTCCAATGCAACCAATGCCTGAAGCCCTCACGTGACAGCCTGGGTAAGATAGCATGGGTGAGATAAGTATTTCTATCCAAGGGTAAAAATCTCAGATATTCTTATTCGGTGTGTAAGAAATAGCTGTACCCTCGGCTCAGGATCGTAAACGCCCATTAAAATGCTGTATTGGCATTATTGCAGCGAAAGATGTATGATTAAATCAATGCCGTCAAATGAATTTTATTGCTAACAACTCTAGCATTCTAACTCTATCATTGATTGTTTTAAGAGTTCCCAAATGCCTGAGTGGCACGGTTAAAACAAGCTTCTTGTTGGCTCCATTGGCTGTCCATGTTCACGCTGGCTGTTCCGCTTTTCCCGTTTACACTCCAACAAAACCGTTAATACGATTACATTTTATATTTTAGATATTTATAATAAAATGTTAATAAAAGCAATGAATTCGATTTTGGGAATGTTCATGTAATCATGAATACTTCGGGTCTCTTGCAAAGTTCGGGATTCACTTACTTTGCAAGAGACCCGAAGTATTCATGTTTCCATGATTCCTAAAATCGAATTCATCCCTTAAATATAGCATATGCATTTAGTCATAAAATATACGTATGAAAAGATGTATTAAGTGGTACAACTCAGTTATACATAGTTATGTCGGTGTGATGCATTTAGTGATATAATATATGTATGTAACTATGATACATTAAGAGAGATATATACTTAAGGACTTTGAAACCGCATCACCCAGATTAAATCCTTTATTTCACAAACCCTGAGAATGTCAGCGAAATAATTGTTAGTGCATATCATAGTATGACTACCATGTAGTGTGTCCTAGAAAATTCATGGTTGTAAATTTACTTAAAGGTATTGAAAAGTATCCGTTTTAAGACAGGGGTGGTCGATTTTGAAATACATAAATTTTGTTGCAAATTAACACGTTAGTTTTGATCTTTGACTCAAAAGAGTTGTGTCCTTTGCTTCTTTCAGGATTGCACATTCATCATTGAACGATTAGAAATGAAATGACAGTTCAGTATGCTCAAAATTACACCCCTTTGAAAATACCGACATACCCCAACCATCCTGATCACTATAGTCTAGTAATAAAATTCAACGTCTTGGGCCTTTCAAAGTTTAGGTTTTGTTGGAAGAGGCTAAGGGCATACACAAATGACAGATTATGCATAAATTACGCTTCTATCACGTGTCTTTTGTATTGCGCAAGTGACGTTAACGTAGTTTTTGAGACGTTTTCAATCTAATGAAAGCAGATCTCCTGCCATCATTTACATCAAAACATTTTCCCCACATGACTGCCAGTGTATGTAGTCAATATCGGTAATGAAAGTGTGCATAAAGGTAACTTATGGAGCTGTTTAAAAAAAAGGATCTATTAATTGATGTTCAAATTTGACGTTTATTTTCAAAATATTGAAGTTACCAATTACTTTTGATTACAAAAAAGTCTATAAACTCTATTGGTGACATGGTATCATACACGCCACAGTTTAAACATAAAATAATCAAAAAGCTTCATTTAACTGTGCAGAAAGGTGCTGGGTGCTGGATGTACCCACGTGACGTCATCAGCAGCGTCGCGTGGTACTGTAGCCAAATTAACGACTGATTCATACCATTGCTGGGTTGCACATTAAAATCTGCAAGTAACTTTTCAATCGCATGTACGGTGTGCAAGAAAAGTGCAAAAATATGGTGATGCGTTTTCAAAGTCCTCTAGTATATATATAACTGCATGTCTCTTTCAGGTGGGCCTTTAACAACTACCCCAGTGCAGTGCACGGAAAAAGCGGGACGGAAATATAAAGACTCTATTTTTAGAATATTTGCATGTGCAGATACTGACTTAAAAGACATTTGTGCGAAAACGTGCCAGGTATGCCATTAATAATTGTGATGGAATTATTCTGATACTTTCTAAAATGAACATGTTCTGGCGTAATAAATTAGATATGTGGTATTCTGTTGTTTTTCTTTTTCATGTAGTAGTCAATAGCAAGAAGTGTAAGCTTTGCAAACAAATGTATATGATTCTTGTTCACTCATTTAAAATATGCAATTTTAAGTTTAAATCTCAAACATTATTACTTTTAAATCAAATATCTTTTTTTAAAATGTCCGTAGGGTGATTTGCATCTAAAAAATTACTCATAACCTAAAATTGGATTCATCACAAATAGAGAGAACCTTCAATTTAAGAATACAACGGATCGGTTTTATTGAGTCTGTACATGAGAACTTATGTTAAGTGCAACAATTCTCATGCCCCTTAGCACTGACTTAAGCGGTTTTCTGCTTTCTGTCAGAACCTTATATCTATAAAGGACCAGAATATGAAGAAATATAAACACATTAAGTTTAAGTATTAACAACTGGGGCTAGTTGGTCCAAAAACTACATTTATGGATACTGTGGAGAGTTTGAATTCGCTAATTGAAGCTTAACACTTGAATCAAACTTCAGTCCTTCTGCTAGATTTTGCTAGAAAAATGTGTTAACACAGCAAGTCGACATGGAACAAATTATATGTATTGTCTGATGTTCAAAGGCGTGACCTATGCTTATTTCATCTCCTATCTGTTATCGAGGTTTTCGCCAAATATATGGGGACTAATTAGGTTATTTGAAATAGAATGATTGATAAGAGAACATAAGTAGCTGTTTGACAAAGTCGTCCGCTATAGTGTAGTAGGTTAGGTGCATGGCTCTTAGCATATAGCAAAGAAGTTCGAATCTCAGGAGGAGCATTTTATCTTATTATTTCCCAAAAAAGAAGGTTTGAATGTGCTAAAAACGGGAAAATGTAAAAATTATGTTTTTTCCTTTTCTGCGCGGGCGTGCAAATCATGTAGAGTAAATGTAAATGTACACATGACAACACTGCAGTTGCTGGTAAATCAAGAATGTAATGTCAGACAACAAATCTTGGCTTTTAGGCGAAACAGTCTCGATTTACTATCGACTACACGTGCGACCACCTGTACATTACGCAATTGCACAACAAATAAGCATTTTCACGCTTTTCTAGAGTTTTTCGTCATTTTACTGGGGAAAAATAAAACACTCCTTGCGAGATTCGTACTTACCTCTTCCAAGATACGAGTCCTGGGCTTAGCCAACTACACCACAGCGAATGATATAGTTGTATTACTACTGTTATGATAAATTGAATTTCAGATAACCTAATTTGGCGAAAACCATCCAAAACAGGTCTGAGGTTAAATTAGCATAGGTCACTACCTTTGAACTTCAGGGTCAAAAGAATACGACAATATCTTATATCAGGTTAAATATTCAATCAAACGGTCGCTTTGTTGTTACTTTCCACTTTGCATTCTATGGATCGAAAAGCAAAAATAAAGACGGCAGCTAATTTAGGAATGCATCGATAATGCATTGCTGATATCACCTGTTACATGTAATCAACACAAATTAACTTCCGATAATTGGAGAGCCTAAAACGATTAAGAAAAACCGAACGAAACTTAATTGTATACTATAATAAGGATTACATTACAAGAACATGACATATAAAATACTTGAAACTCAAAATTTTTGAAAACTAAATGCAAAAGTCTTTAACGTCTTCAATTTGCAACGCTTGTGGAGTGGCGAACACGTCTTGTGTAAAACAAGTTTTGGTCACGTTTAGAAATCACTAGCACACGTTTTCAAAACGAGTTCACTGCAGATTTATTAAGTTTTATGCAGTTTTACTCATAGTTAGAACACCAAACAAAGATGTCATTGTTTTGGGATCACCATCGTGTTTTCGGTCTTCCACACCTTTTGAAAACTAAATGCAAACGTGTTTCAAATTGACGTCTTTAATTTGTAACGCTTTTGGAGTAACGGACACGTCTTTAAAAAGAACAACCTCATTCACGCTTAGGAATCACTAGCAAACGTTTTTAAAACGAGTTCCTACAGATTCATAATGCTTTGATGCAGTAAATACCAAAAGAAAACTTCATTGTTTTGGGATCACCATCATGCCTTAAACACAAATTAAAACATTAGAAAACAGCCAGGGTAACTCAGGTGGTTAGAGCACCTGGTCAGTGGTCCCAAGGCTGTGCGTTCAAGTAGCAAATTAGAAATATGCCTGGCCTGTCCTGTCTGTCAGTCACAAACATACATTGCCCCTTGCTTAAACATGACTTGGTCAGACAGAGAGGTCTCCAAGTCAAAACTTCACGAATTGGTTATAACAAGAAAAGTTGGTCAGGTTGTTGTGATTTGGACCATCTTGATAGTTCAAGTGGTAAGAGCATCCGACCAGTGTTCCGAGTGCAAGTTCAGACGCAAAATCTATCTGTCTTTATCATATGACGTCGCGTCTGGGCGTGAAATAAAGCTATGCAATAAAATCGATAAACCACTAGTGGTTTATATATTTACGGGAAACGTTATGACGTCCATAACAACGTTGCGTACATAATGACACAATTATAACGTTTTTACGGCAGAAATGAGATTTCAAAGTAATCTTAATGTTATATGATAAGTAGAATCTAACTTTCGTGCTCTTGTATTATTGAATTTATTGAACTCGTTGCGAAAAAGAGATAAAATGCTCGACACGCCTCGCATTTCTATCTCTTTTCCCATACTTGTTTAATATATATTCATTAAAACATGAGCACTCATGTAAGATCCTCTATGTCTGTTGATATATCTGTCAGTCTGTCTTTTTGTCATAAATCTACGTTGCTATTTGGTTCAGAAAATGACTCGTTTAAATTTGCTTCTCGTAGACAAGCTTTTTGTGAAAGCTTAAACTTGCAATACTACATGAATCATGAATAGGGTCAGTTAAGCAAAAGAATTCAGCGTAAAATTGCGATTATTTTCTTATTCATTCGTTGAAACATGTGTTTTGGGTGCTCAAAAGAATCATCTCATCGAGACGGTTCTTTTGAGTACCCACAACATATGTTTTGGTTGAGAAATAAGAAAATCAATTTCAGTTACGCACTCTTATCTGGGGACCTGTAATCAGAATGAATATCATTTTCACCAACTGGTTCTTCTAAAGTGCTTTCCCAGCTAACCATTGGGGCTACGAGTTTAGTGTGAGCCTCGACGCGAGCACACAACAATGACACCGACCAGCTTGCGCATCCATACAGTCTGGTCAGCACCTTTGCTATTCATTATCTTGAAAGTGCAATAGTCTAACTAGCTCCATGCAATATTTCAATATTCTAGCAAGTTAAGCATGTAGCTGCGCAGGCTGGTTTGAAAATAACTTATTCAGAGGTTTTCTCGCGTCAAAGTAAGTAGGGTGCAAAGATCAGGAATCGATACAATCAAGTACCACACTTGACCCAGGATACCAATGGGAAAGCGACAAACTCAACGTTGGACACACAAACCAGAGCCAAGTGGTCAGCCCTTTTCCAGCAGGTGACCACAAGGCACAAATAAACAGACGCTCACAAAGGCATAGCAAACACAAGGCAGAAAAAACATAATAGAACCACAAAAAAGTACCGCCCTGTAACGGTCAGCAAAACACCCCACTGGAGGGCCCAAACCGGACCAACGGCGCCAACCCTACCCTCAATCCAGACGTGGACCCAGACACACAGATATCCCGTCCGCACGGAAGACCCCCAACTTATCAATGCATCATCACCCAGAACATATAAATCAAGATATAACAAGGAGACTAAGCAAAGACAATGACTCAACAGTAAACAAAACCGAACACCGGAGCAAAAGAAACCCAACAGGTAAACCCTGGTGGCCCGACAAACCGCCAAAGTATCAGGCCCCTACCATCTCATCAATAAATAAGTCCCCAAGTCAGAACCGTCATAGATGCCGAAGTCCGACCCACCGGCCTGCAATCAAAGAGGAGAGCAAAGCTGCCAACCGGAACCAGAGATGGGGTAATCGTAATCTGTAATCATGATTACTTGTAATCGATTACTTATTTCAGTAATCATAAAGTAATCTATAATCATGGATTTTTATGATTACAAGTAATCATAATGTAATCGATTTCATTGCAAAATAGCCTGTAATCATGATTACTTATGATTACTTTGGCTTTTTTACAAAAATGATATAAAATTGGTTTTAAAATTGAGTGTACTGTGATGATAACCAGCTACAATTATAGATTAAAGCGAATAATTACTGCTAAAAACAAGAAATGTGAATTTGCTACCAACAATAGATCAAAGATATTAAAGTTTTTTTCGAATTAAACTTGCATTTCATGAAAATAATTGTCAGATGGAAGAAAAACTCAATAGCTGTAAATGAATAATTGATCTAGAAGACAAAAATCATCGATTCTGATCAGATTTTGCATGATACAGTGACTGATTATGGCTGGTACTGTTTGTAATGTCTTCAAATATAAAATAAAGCATAGACTTTTTTAAGATCTAGGTTTATATTAATTTAACTATTTTCTTTTTTTCTTGGTAGCATTTTATGGGATTCACAAAGAGATATTTATTGAATAGCCCAACTTCCTTCATGATATGTAGTTACCTAAATTATTTGGATATCGTATAAACTACCTTGACCCTTTCCATGCTAAGAGTTTAGTAAAATATATAACAGGCAAGAAAAGGTCCCTTGAATAATAATATTGGTGGATAGTCTAGAGTTAACCAAAGAGAAGACATTATCTGGTAAGATACATTTTAAGGTGGAGCCTTTTTTTTTCCAATTGAACTTTTCAAAAATATAGAACCTTGGTCAACTTTTTTTCTGTTATGACACATGAAGTAAAATCCCTTTTCTTTAATTTCTGTTTAATCCTCAAGACACGTTTATGACAGCTTTGTTTTAACACATTTTGGCAAGCAAATTGTGGAATCTTAACCTGGACCATGTTCCTGCTGAATATGATCTCATTTTCATTTTTTGGTTTGATCAGAATTTCAGGATCTACACTAGTTTGTCATGCTTTCACATATATGCAACACAAATGTCTTCCATTTATCAGATGAATGATATCATATAAAAGAAGTCCAAATGTTAGTTAATACACATGTTATTATAATGCAAGTTGGACTTATTAACTTTTCAGGTGGATATATTTAATGTGATAAAATAAGGGTTATGTCCAAATTTCTTAAGAAAGTATAAAATCAGTATGCAGTGCTGCGGAAAAAACCCAAACATTTCTTTTATAAACCAAGTTCAATTGTGTTGTCCTGCATAGCATTTCCTGAAAAATTCTTTCAAGGCCCCGCAAAATTGATCTGGTACCTTTTAGAAGTGCTTTACATTTTTCATTTTCATATACTGTTATAATTATTATTATTATTATCATTATTGGGCTAGAAAGACACTGACATTCTCAACATGAACAATCAATTGTGCTTCAAACAGCTATATGCATTTTATTGCTTCAATACTGGAAAAATATTTTTAATTGCTTTTAATTTATCTCATAAACCTGAAGCACGTCAATGGAACTGTGTTAAAACAGTGGTCAAATATTTTACTTGAACTTTACTGAACTTAAAACAGCCAAACTGTAAGTGTGGGGGATATCTTGCAAACACATCTAAGATAACTGAGATGTACAAACTCGTATCCATGTTTATATGTAGGATAACATGGGACTTTTGAATACTATTGTTTTATTCTATATTTCATTTAGTCAGCCTTGTAGCTTACTAATATCTGAAGATAGTAATGAGAAACATTGCTAAGTTTTCCTTTCTTCAGGATCACGTTCTAGTAATAAGTCTTCAAATAAAATAAAATTCATTTAAAAGTAATCAAAAGTAATCTTAAAGTAATCATGATTACTTTGCAATGTAATCTGTAATTGTAATCGTTTACATTTCGAAAAAAAGTAATTGTAATTGTAATCAGTAATCATAAAATTCCAAAGTAATTGTAATCAATTACATTTGCATGTAATCGACCCCATGTCTGACCGCAACCGGGCTGACCACCAAGCATGCAGTCTGTTGCAATGAACCAACGTTACAGCCAATCCCCCCATAATGGGAAACCACCCCAACGAACTGCAATGAACAATTATTAGAACCAACAATCTTCTTCAATTTATACACCAAGTCACCATAGAACCCAGGTTCCGAAAGTCCTTGACGCAAGAGAGATTTTAATCCAACTTGGAATTTAGATATCAAATCATGGCATCGTCTATAAAACTCAGAAAAGGCCCTTCGAAGTCTACGACACCGACAGCCCTGTTTAAGAAGTCTAAATTATATGGATGTCTTTCGATTTGAATTTACGTAAGAATAGCCTGGGTCCAGTCGTAAATATTTTTTGCAAATATTTTCTTATTCTAATAATCTAAAAATTAAGATCAATTAAAAAAGAAAGCAAACCAAAAGTATCCGTTGTCTGCTAATAACTTTATTGATCATCATTTTTGACCAAGAAACGGAAAAAACCCAGAAAAAACAGAAAGCAAGAAATATCTTTAAAAAGATATTCCGCTGCATTTCAACTGTGGAATTTGCTTTAAGGTCTATGTTTGCTGCTCTTTGTTACACAGTTTCATCCATTATGGAAAAGTATAATTGTTACTGTTACAATGCAAACAGTCTGATAGTTTTATTATCATGGTAAGATTTTTAAACCAATCGCTTTAAATTCAAATGAAGTTTTGTGCAACCAACATTTTAGATACTTATATAAAATATTAGATTACATATAGTGGTAAGAACGTTTTACTGATAATATGGTTTTCCATGACTTAATATGATCTACATTGAATAAATTTGTCTAAAATAGAAGTCTACTTTCAATTTCGTTGACAACTTTCTCAGAAGAAAAGTGCAAACGTATATTTGCCCCCTAGATATTGACATCATTTTCAGTGAGTGTTGTCCCCAGGAATAAGACTGTATGGATCGTCTGATAATTAACCAATGCCATTTTCATATTTGAGCAGATATTCATATGCAAATTTCGGTATATTCCTGAACGGTTGAAATTTATATAGTCAAAGTGATGTCATAAGAGCAGCCAAGCTGGAATACAGGCTAACGTAACTACTACAGTACATGTAATTAATTGAGAATTATGCTTAAGTTGCACAACACTAGAATTAGCTTCAAATGCGATCTTAAGGCATATTATGTTATCCATTGGCGAAGCTGCCGCTACGCTCAGTACGCATGTGTGAAGTCACCATTTTAAATAAGTGATATTTCATTTGTCTCCCTTTGATATGCGTAAGTAGTTTAGCATTTCTTGTCATCATTTTTCCATTGTAGGAGGTTTTGCCGAATAATCAAACAGAATAAAGTCCTGCTTATACAGTTCCTTGACCTCATCTAAAATATCTTTACCCACGCCATCAAATGCTTTTACTAATGCTCGTCGTCTTTGTAATTTTGCTTCATTATGTGACATAGGATGTTTCTTTATTGTTTCAAGTATCACCTTCGTTAGAAATTCTGGGTTTCTGGCCTTTTCACTTGTATCAATAGTTTTTGTTGGAAACAGAATGTCATCATGTATGTGACCTTGGATTTGAAATGCTTTCCAGATTCTCCTGGCTACATCAATTCTGTCCATACACCGTTCAACATGCACATGTGTTACCTCTTTTACTAACCCTGGTATACTAGTTTCTAACCTGTGTTCATGCAAAGCATCCTTTATGACTTCAAATTCCTCATCTGCTATCCCAACTTCCTTCAAAACGTACTCGACATCTGCTGTAAATGTTTCCAGTTTAATTATAGCAAAAGCGTTTACATCACAAGGATGAGAGAGGTTATCTATTGGAGCCCAGTGCATATCAAGTCTCTTCCTTTTTCTCACATTTTCTATAATATCTTTCAAGAATTCTTCAAAAGTTATATCATTCGCACATGAAGAATTAGTTTTTCTCTGTCTTTGTATGATACCAACAGCTTCGGAATATGCTTCCGGCAAAAACATTTTATCAATGAATGCTGAAAACATTCTCGAGTAAGGATCACGTGATATGAGAACAGTGCGAGAATTGCGTCTAGCCTCGCTTTGAAATGCTACTGTAACGGATTTGGCTAGTTTCATATGAAGGGTCACACGATTTATACTGAATACTGTTTCAGCTTTACTCGCAATATTCTGTAGAAGGATGAAGGCCTGTGTCCAAAATGTGCAGCCAACTTTAGGCACTCTACAATAGCTGAAATTATACTTCGACGAGTAATAGTACACAAGATGGCTTTGTCTTTTATACATCGCGTCTTTGAAAATATCTTTGTTGGTACAAGTACGCTGAAGATGTTGTAAACGCTCGAGTTGTTGTTGGCGAGTACCCAAAGGTCCATCTGAAAATAAATGTAAATCGTAGATTTTATCAGTTACCTCTCATATTAACTGCATTCTTGTGCGTTGCCTGATTAACGTTGTCTATCTCACAGCATGTGTCTTTATCAGGACATGATGACGTTGCACTTTTTGAATGACGTCGCTTATGACGCTGAATCAACACAAAAAATCGAAATTACGTCATAATTGCTAGTTTGAAGAGTGAAACAATGGGTAAACTGATAAATAGAATACCAGGTTCACGTCTTTTGATATCAAGTTTACCAAGCTCGGCATTGAGAACGCATGTTGAATCGCTTGGCAAGCCTCGCAATGTCAACAAGCGGTTTAAAAGCCTTGCCTGGTAAACTTGCTATCAAAAGACGCTCACCTAGTTTTCTCTATGTAAATGGTCTAAACTGATTTAATCCTTTTCTATCTGGATACCGGTAAACAGGTACATATGATTTCTAACAATGTTGAATTTTGACAAGTGTACACTCAGACGAGCATATACAGCCTCCTTTTGAAGTTCCAAATACTGTTCGGTCAGTAGGTTAACATTCATAGAATATTCAAACTACTAGCAAAGGCTGCGTGTATGCACAGGCTAGCCTGAGCCTTTGCTGGTGGCACATATCCCTTTGTTGGAAATCTCATGTCGCGGCTCAATTATACTTTTGCAATTAGTAAAAGACCTGGTCAGGATCTGCACTGTTTGCCAAGATAGAAGCAATTTTCAGGTACAGATATAAATTAAACTTTAGAAAATTTAACCAATTACCCCTTAAAATTACATTCACTCGTATTGATCAATCATTTTCGAATGTAGAATATATATAAACTGATTAGGTATCTTAGAGCGCAGTGACTAAATGGTAGAGTTGTAACGCACAACAATGTTTTTTTTATCAAAATAATTAGGGGATAACTGTATTCAAAATTTTCATTTGGGGAGGTATATTGTCGGATATACGGTCGAAAATTTAGTTTTTACGGCGACGTGCGAGCGACCGTATATCTGACGATATACCTCCTCAAGTGAAAATTTTGAATACGTATATCCCCATTCTAATGCTTTTCTGCAGTTTCCTTTCGAATTGGAGCGCTGCAAGCCACAAAAAGTCGCACGTCATCCAACGATATATGACGTAATTAGTGACGCCAAACTATTTCCGACAGTATATTGGACATTTTTGACGTTATCCAATCTGATGTCGCGTGCATTAGAATGTTAACTTTGAAGGTGATAACAGAATCTTACATTCGTTGTAATTTCACAGTAAAATCGTTTCATAATTTCATACTAACCCTAATTCCAGGTTTATCGCAATCCCAGTTTTTTGACGCTTATTCTTTTAAAGGGACGACATCATTGAAAGACAGTCATCTGAAATGCATACCCGTACTAAACCATGGAATCTGCTGCAAACCTCATTAAAAAAGAAAGTTACAGGCAGTTGTATTATAAAGAATTGAAGGAAGCCATTTTAGAAGTTGTGACGTCACACAGCCTTATTTAAATATTTATTACCAGAATCATTTTTCTGCTATTCTATCTGAAGTTGTTTTCGTTTTATTGATTCTTCTGGTGAAAATAGTTGATATTGAAAACAATTATGACACTTACCGTTGAAACTGGGGATTTTGTTGGCATTTTAAAATTTTCAGGAAGCTAATTAAATATTTATTATGGTGCCTGCATTGGCTTCATAAAAGTCAAAAATTTGATTTTCTGATTATTATAACTTTCTTATTTATTATAGGAGTTTGATGGGGTTTGAACATTTAACAGAGCGGGCTCACTTTATTTGGCTTGTAATGAGAAGAAAACATTTTTACCTCTGAACATCCTAAACGATATAAGTTGTGGTGGTGTCAGAGAACGGGCGATGCTCTCCATCATGTTTTGGACAATATATATTATAAGATTTGGCTCGAAATTAGATAGAATAATTGTAGGTATTCCAATGGGTACTAATGATGCTCCTCTTGTTACAAATTTGTTTTTGTTTTGTTATGAGAGAGACGTCATGTTGTCAATCATATAATAATCAAACTGATATTATGTAAGCTTTTAACTCCACCTCCAGATATTTAGATGACTTACTTGATATTGACAATTCTTATTTTGAGCAAATGGTAGGTCAGATATGTCCCATAGAACTTCAGTTAAAAAAGAAAAAAAATCTTCTGATACTGAAAGTAAGGAAAGTGACAGAGATCAGGAATCGATACAATCAAGTACCACACCTGACCAAGGATCCCACATGTGAAAGTGAGAAAACACAATTAAACATCACAAACAAGAGCCAAGAGGTCAGCCCTTTCCAAGCAGGTGATCACAAGACAGCAAAAACAGACCCGAAAGCTTGCAAACACGACAGCAAAAACAGACCCGAAAGCATGACAAACACAAGATATAAATAACACAAATGATCCACAAAAGACGTACCTCCTTGGAAAGGTCAGTAAAAATATTACACTGGGGGGCTTAAACCGGTTTACAGCGCCAACCTCACGTTTAGTTCAGATGTGGATCAAGACACATAGATGTTTGGTTTGCATGAAAAGCAAGAAAGAGGGCAAAGACCAGGAGTCGTTACAATGGAGCACCACACCTGACCCTGGAAACCAATTGGAAAGACTCCTAACTTAGCAAAGCCAAATTGTTGGACTTGAACATATCTACATCGAATGGCATAGTTATATCTAGGATTTATGATAAACGTGATAATTTTGATTTTGAAATAGTAAATGTTCTTTGCTAAATGGACACGTTCCTCGCTGCCCTTCAAATGGTGCATACAATTCGAAGCTTATTTGCTTAGCAAGAGTATGTTCTTACATGTATGTTGATGCCTTCAACAACAGAAACATAGTTTTGACTGCTAAGTTATTAAAACAATGTTATAGGTGTCATAATATTTGAAAAGCATTTTCTAAACTCAGAGTTAATTGTTAAATACAACATTGAGTTAAAAACTCTTCTGCAGCAGGGTATATCAGAACCTATATTTTATGGTAACTTAGTTTATAAACTCAAAATAATTTTTGACAAACCTAATTTTAGTGATCAATTGAAGATAAGATAAGATTATCAATCATTATAAAAGAGAAGCAAATACAAACAATTCAGGGTGTGCTTTGGTCAACCCTAAATTTTGCTCTGCTGATACTTGGTCAGGATTTATTTTCCAGACCAGAAGGCATTTAAATACAGAGAGCTCCTACAAGTTTCAATTAATTCTCTAATGTTTCCACTTTGGGAAAATACTTTTTCCAGGTCAGTGTATTCTTGGGCCTGAGCAGCAGGAAATTTGATAAAAAGGATGGTCTCCATAAACTCTAAAATATTTTAGAAAAGCAATCTGGTGAAACCTGGGTTTTCACTGTTTATTTGTTTCCCATGAGTTATAAACAGGAATAAGTGTTAGTTTATGATCCAGGAGTTGTCCTGTTGAAATTACGTGTGTATTATGAACATAAAACTATATTATAATACATAAGTACAGTGAGACTTTAAGTTGATTAGAGTGTTTCTGCATGACACATTGCAAAAGTTAGAAAGCCTCCATGTCAGCTTAACATGTTTGTGCTTAAACAACAGCAGAATCTAGAGCGCAGATTTGGTACCTGTAAAATGCATTTAAGCCCCCCCCCCCCCCCCCCCCCGCCGCAATGGAGTATGCTGTTGTTGACTCGTTGTTGGTCGTTGCTCCCATTGTGGGATTCTGTAATTGTTTTATGTTTTGTTGTGCTTTACTTTGTGTCTATTCTAGTTTTTCATCTTGATGGAGATGAGAGGGCTGAATGCTTTGCTTAGCTTGTCTTCCTGGTTTCTCGTGATGGTTGTGCTTTTCCTCGCATTGCCAAAGGTTTATCTGTAGTTTGTGATTGTGGTGTTTAATGATCATACTCACTACTTTTGTGGCAGATTGTATGATTTAAAAAGGCTTGCATTTTAGGCTCTATTCCAGTCCCCTTTAATATAAATTTTAATTGATTTTTTACAGAAATCAATTTATAGATCTAGTAATTGAATTATTTTTCCTCTTTGAATTCGTGAAACTTTAAACGATTTAAATGAATTGACTTTGGCACACGAATATGCCTATTCATGATCTATTTCAATAACTTTCTACAATAACATGTTTGGAGTGCGAAAAATAAACGTCTCCTTGCGACGTCTCTTTTACGCGCTCAAAACATACTGAAAGAGAAAAACACCTCTCAAAACTTATTTTTGAAGAATGAAAAAAAAACTGGTGCCAATTATTTTGGGGCTATTCATTTTATGTTCACTTCCATATAATTTGAACTACCGATAAATCGAAATAAACCTTTAGTATCTAGGGCATAGCATTTTGGAGATTAGACTATATGTTATTTTTTTTTAAATATTATGTAGCTGCCTTATTACCTGTTTTTACATTTTCATGTAATATGTATCGGTGATATCCAGGCGCCACTACGACGGCGTAAAACACCAAAACTCCTATTACTATTCCGACAAGAAATTTACTAATCATTTTCTTCCTAGTTTCATAATTCGACATCTTTCTCCTTTGGTTATTATTATTGTTACCTATTCCAATGTTTTATAACAAAATGTGACATTTATTCTTTTTTACGTTTCATAATCTACAATTGACATGCAACATGTGTACACGTCAGGATACAATAAGCCAGGCTCTCATTTTAGCTATCGATCGATCAATAGCCGTTTTAATTATAGCATCGTTTCAGTGTAAATTGTAATTGTTTTTTTCGTTTTTTTACAGAAAACGATATAATATACGTTATTGTAGACAATTGAAATATGTCATGAATAGGCCTATTCGTGTGCCAAAGTCATTTCATTTACATCGTTAGTTTCACTAACTCAAAGAGGAAAATATAATTCAATTACTAGATCTATAAATCGATTTCTGTAAAATAATCAGTTACAATTTACACCAAAGCGATGTCATAATTTCATTTGGTTAAACAACTACACTTAATCAGGGGTGTAAAATGTACTTATCGTATTACGCAGAAACGCATGAGCAAAAATTTAAAGCCGAAAATATTGGGTGATTAAATCTTGGTTCTTATGTTATCTGAATCAAGATATCGAGATGGATTATCCTTTTTAGTCACATGTGTCCCGCAGAACTTCAGTTAAGGTGGTACAGGACTAATGTTAACGGATAACCTTGTGTTTTATGATAGTTAGAGTTATCTAAATAGCTGGTTACAGGTAAGATAAGTATGGTCAAATTGATATTAATATGTACTCCATTGAAACTCATGCCTAAAGCTTACCCTTTCTATTCGAAAGCTAACTGGCCATTCAAAGTCGGTGATTCTTTTGTGGATCCCTTTTGTTATTTATATTTTATGTTAGTCTCTGTTATGCCATATTTTATGTTCCCCGAGGCATTGTTGTTGCCTGCTGAGAGGGGATGGCCTCTTTGCTCTCTTGTGTGCGTTTTTATCGTTTTGTTGCTTTCCCATGTGGTGTCAGGTATGGTCCTTGGTTGTATCAGTTCCTGATCTTTGTCACCTTCTTTACTGTGAATAATAAGCTATTTGTATAAAGTATTTGCGGACAGGTAAAAACATTGATAAGCTTGCAAATACACGCAGTCTGATCAATGCATCTGCTTTCCTAACAGTGTTTACATTGCTCGTCATTCTAGTACGGGGTGTGTTCCACTGTATAAGTATATTTTTTTCTGGTTTTCTTTACGTCCCAGCCAACAGCTATACTCAATATATAAGCTATACAGCGTTATTTCAATCAGAGACGTATATTTTCGTGTTTTTTTCATGTCTCAATTTGTCAAAAAGTTTCTGTTAATGTCATCATTTTATGCAGGCCTGTATGTTCTTGTAGTCAAGCAAAGAAAATGATGTTGTTAGTCTCTGGTTATACTTATGCAAGTCCCTTTCTATGTTTTTTTTTTTTTTATATTTATGATATATATATTATTTCATGTTCTTAAGTTCTTTTAGGCTGCCAGTGCTATTTGAGAAGACTGAAGATGATTTTGTTCTACATTATGTCACAGACTGTTTCTGTTTTATTAAAAAGGTGCAATCTGGCGCATTTCTGGGTGTTCCAAAATAGGTTATTATCAACCTATAAATCAACAATTTTAAGGATAATTTTCCACAATAGTAAAAAGTATTTCAGTCACCAGTTATACCGATGAAGAGCATGTAAGCATGACAGTAAATACATTTAGATTTTGCCAGGGGGGTCTGCGGGGTTCCCCTCAGAAGCTGAAGATTATTTTAAAAATAATCAAACGAAATGAAGGCTTTTCCTTTAAGGTGACACTTTTTTGCAGAGCTCCCTAAATCCCCAAAACTATGAGCATGCTCCCGATATCCCTGAAAATAATTACCAGCGCTTCCCAGCTAACTGAAAATAAATAGCCATTCTCCCCAGATCACCACAACCCCTGGGAATCCCCACTTATCTGTCGGAAGCGCCTTTCGTGCAGTCAACAACCCCCAGGAAGTATCGGGGCAATTGTAGTCACTGGCTAGAAGTACATGATTCACTTTTTCAATCTGTGTAACCTGTGGCAGTGAATCATCAAGTCGAATGATATCAGTCATATTCCTGCGAGGCATATAGAAGGAGCATAAGTAGATGTATTTTTTCTTTTTCGCCTTTACTTTCGACTAAATGATTTCACAGTCATTAAATAACTGGGTTAGGGCATCAGTAACAGTACCTGCTCTAGCTGCACTAAACACGCCACCCCTGATACCAGTTGATCTGTTGTTTCTATGCACGGTGAAGTTAGGTGGGTAAATCTCGCTGGTTTTGATGAGATTCTTCTCTGGATCATGGCCTGGTTAAATTCCCCCCAGTCTCTACTCTAACCAGGTCTGGTTTGATATATCCAAGAGTGGCATTGAATTCAGATATATTTGTTTGTAGTCCACAACATTTGACGGAGAGTAATCTCAGGTTTGTGGATTTCAATGAAATGCTATTTTCCAATGCAGCTGTCGTGGTTTCTTTGGCTCTATAATATCCAATAACTGTTGCTGGGCAATGGATGGCTGTGCCAGCGAGGGACCTCTTTCTAACTTTTAGATGAATGTGAACTGCTGGTGTGCAGAGGGCAGAGACATGATGATGCAATGGATTCAAAAGATGATTCAATGTCAGAGAGGGGTGTAAAATGTTTGATGTGTAGAGCTCAAAACTATTTAAAGTGAAACTATCCACGCTTGTGCTGTCACACTTGCAAAATGCCAGATGAAACTTGAACGACCCAACATGTTTTGTACTAGCATCTTTTCTCGAACACCATATAGGGATATTCGTTGTTTTGCCCATGCAAGATAATTCACATATAGGGTGAAAGTTCAATATGTCCAAAATCCTGAACTTTTGAAACTTCAATCTTAAAACTTGTGGTATGTCCACTAAATATTCAGGATTGCAAATCTGACACATCTCTATAAGTATTAGAAGGGCTCTGAGTGGGATAACCATTCATATACATGTACCTCTATCAAACATGTTTTGACCACTCAAAAGAACGGCTCCTGTCCTCCCCTCCACTTCATAAATGTCTCATGTCCGAGTAACTAACCCAGATCCTAACCCATCAGCCATATATATTATTGTTCATAATAGTAAGGCATATCCAATGACATCAACCAGTGATCCATCTGGGTTATGCTCCACCTCCTTCACCTTGGTTATGCCCAATCCCATCCAGCTCATGAAGGGTTGATATCTCAGAAATAGTAAAGATTCCACATTGCTAAACATAATGAATTTTTGTATATTAAAACCCCAGTCCTCAAGTTTATAAAACACTGATTATCTCAGAAAACTTAATACCCACCCAAATTGTATATATGGTATATATATATTTTTATTTTTTGAACATTCAATGACACTGGCTGGTGAGCCCTTGATCATTCCCTATGTTTCCAGATCATTTTTGAATTGTTATATTAGAAGCCTTTAGGATACATCCCCTTACCCATAATTACCCTTGTTCATTATCAACGACACAGTCAGTGACATTGACCCAGGTCCCCAGTAGGTACGCCATTTCCTCAACAGTTTTTAACATCAATATCTCTGAAATCATCGAGGCCCGAGCCCTAAACCACATAGAATAATAGCCCATTATGATAGGATGCAGTAAGGGACATTCAAGCTCTGAGACCTGGTGATTTGGGGTATGGCACAACCCCTTCACTTCATAGACTGATAATTAAAATCTCTGTAACCGTTCAGATCCCCACCCTCACCCATAATATATGTTATGTTCATTATGATTAAATGCCTTCTTTGACAGTGACTGTGGATCCTCAAGGGGTATGTCCCGGCCCTTCCAGTATATCAAAGGTCAAGTATTTGCTTTTTGATATTTCGGAAACTGTTCAGATATCATCCCACTAATATATATAGTTTTGTCCATTATAGTAAGATGCATTCAGTGACATTGACTTCGGTCCCTTGGGGCATGCCCCATCCCCACCAATTAATACAAGTCTTTATTTCTCGGAATCCGTTATGGTTCCATCCCTAAACCACATGACTGTACTATTGCTAATTACAACAAGAATTGAAATGCATTCAGCGAAACTTGCCATGGCTCCTCGAGATATCCCTACCCCCAAATTAACAAAAAATGATTTTCTCTGAAACCTTGAGATCTACACCCCTACACCATGTACATTATTGTTTATTATGCTAAGATGCATTCAGTGACATTGGCCACAGGTCCACCTGTGGTAAACTTACCCCCTTCATTCCATAAATCCTTTAAACTATATAGCTGCTTTCCAAATTTTTTATAGATAGCGATTTTTGTCATAATTATTTACATACCCTATACTTGTTTGAGTGTTTGAAATAAACTTATGCTTCTTTTGAGATATGATTAATTTCTGCTCCTGTATGCACGACTTATCTAGTTATAGTGAGGAAAAATATGGCTTGTTTTTGCAGATGTTTTGTATCAAGTTTTAACTTCTAAAAAGTTGATTATATTTTAGCAAATCAAAGTTGCTTATCAAAACTCTATTTCGAATTATGGGATAATAAGGAAAGCAGCAAAGAAAACTGTGTTGGTAATCTATAAAGTCATGTAAACGGAGCATAGTAAAATACTTTAAGAATTGAAGCCATCGAGTGTATCAACAATGAATCACTTGATTGACTTTGGTGGTTGCATAACTTTTATAATTTTACAGAATTACTTTAAAAAGATATTTTAAGTGCATTTTAGGGTGTTAAAATTTGATGCTATATAGTAAGAGCCCACTTAATAGGAGAAAGACCAAAAGGAAAGTACAGTACTGCCAAAAAAGTTTAATGGGGCCAAGAGGGTTTGAAATTGTATTAAAATTGGAAAAATGTCATCTTGTCAGATGAATTCACACTCTAAACCTATTTCTTTTGCAAACCTATTCCAATATGGCATCTGAAACATGAACAAAATATCCACATTACATTGATGGATGGGTAAAAGTCCACTGCAGTCGTAATGAGGGGACTATCTCGGAACTTTTAAAGGGGTCTCTCAACTTAAGCTTGTTAATGAAACAACCATCAGTAAGGCATATCAGGACAATATCAAAAGTGATATAAAACTCCAATATGAATGCAGTTTACCTTAAGCATTCAACAAGGTAACGCACCTTGCAATAGCTCTTTAAATTTTTCACGTATTCACCAGGGACCAGGGTGGAAATATTTTTGAGTTGACACCTTACAGTGTAGATCTCACCCCCATAGATACTGACTGTAGCATTGTTAAGCGTCACGTTAGTCAGATGTCAAATTTAAAAGACAGACAATTTTAGAAATTACTTGCAAATTTGGTGCACCTTGAATTCAGATGACCTAGAAGCCATGCATTCGGTTGTGCCAAAAAGAATCCAAGCTGTCATTTCAACATATAGATGTGTTACTAAGTGTAAAATGACATGCGAGATTTTCGCTGGAAATGAAATCAGTTTCAAGATAAAATGATTTGTTGTTACATTGCTATACATGTGTTTTAATAAAACATAGAACAACTATTCTAATGCACTTGATTTTGTAACGCGAGGTCTGATTGGATAACGTCAAAAATTTGCAACAGTATATCCTGCGATATACTGTCGGAAATAGTTTGACGTCCTTAATTACGTCACATCTCGTTGGATGACGTGCGGCTTTACGTGGCTTCCAACGCTCCAATTCGGGACGAAACTGCAGAAGTGCATTAGAATGGGGATAACCATATTCAAAATTTTCATTTGGGGAGGTATAACGTCGGATATACGTTCGGAAATAACGTTTTACGGTTCCGCTCGCGCGTCGCCGTAAAACTAAATTTCCGACCGTATATCCGACGATATACCTCCCCAAATGAAATTTTGAATACAGTTATCCCCTAAATGATTTGCACCTTTTAACACGTTACAAAATCAAATCTTAAGTACATAGGGTATGTAAATAATTATGCCAAAATTCGCTATCTAGAGAAAATTTGTAAAGCAGCTGTACAGACCACCACCCCTATATCCTGAAACATCCTTTATTATTGTTCATTGTGATATGTTTTCAATGATACTGCTTACAACTTCTCTTTCAGTTCTAATAAAACTATTTTTCTGTAACAATGAGCAGTTCAAGAGCATATTCTGGTTAATTTTGTCAATACCTTCTCATCTTCAAACAATTACCTTTTACATGTTAGAATCATGGTATTATTAGAATATCATCCTCATTTCTCTATATATGGGAGCGCAGTGGCTCAGTGGTAGAGTGCTCGACTCGAAACCGAGGGGCCGCGGGTTCGAACCTCATCGGCGTCACTGCCCTGAGGTCCTTGAGTAAGACACATTTATCCCAGCTCAGTACTGGTTCAACCCAGGAAGACCTGTCTCTGTTTAACAGAAAGACTATTGATGGTACGTGAAGAATCAAATCAAACAAACAAATCATTTCTCTATAGGTGCATGCTCAATCGTGGACTGCCATTTATTTTACTTATCCGAATGTGAGGTCACATTATAACCACACACATATATATATAAACCTGTATAGTTTGTAGCCCCACTGATTGCCTTAAAGTTTAATATCTTGAAGCAATTTTGCAAAAGAGCAACACGGGTTTAAGCCCTCCAGTAAAATATTTTACTGACCGTTCCAAGGTGGTGCTTCTTTTGTGGATCATTTATGTTATTTCTGTTTTGTTTTTGTAATGCTTTTCCGTTTGTTTATGCCTTGTGATTACCTGCTGGGAAAGTCCTGGCCTTTGTGATGTCTAATTATGACGTTGTCACTTTCCAATTGACATCCTGGTTCAGGTGTAGTGTTTGATTGCTTAGATTCCTGATCTTTGCTCTCTTTCTTACTTTGTAGATCACCCTACAAGTGCATTAAATTAGCAATAGAGTATTGCATTCCTTTTTATTATTCAATTTGATAGTATACATTTGCATACTGTGCCTGTTGTACACACATATAATATCTAACGTCTACAATGATTTAATAATATACATTATTCTTCTAAATATGACCATTTAAACGACCTTTATTCATCTCAAATAATTGATATTCTTGCCCTACTTATTCATAGAAAAATATCTAAAAACAGAACACTAGTTTAGGTATGACATCCTCATAAAGTATAATTTTAAGGGGAACTTCGGACTATACAGGGCTACAGACAAGTATTTATTGCCTGTAGTATTTACAGGCCATCCAGCTAATAAAAACGTTTTGTATTGCCAGTCTGTCATTTTCTTAAAATGATACACAGCATATCATTTAGAAAATTGGTGATTTGACTTTTATAGAACAACCTTAAATATAAGGCTACAGACTATACGAAAAGCATGATTTGTGCTCGCCAGGTAAAACAAGGTGGTGAAAATTTGAAAATAATGCTTGTGGTTTTCATGTGTGATTGCATCTATTTTATGAATAATTTGTGTTTCCTTTATCAATTTAGCAGTAGAATGTATATTTTTGAATGCTGAACAGCCATGGCTGAGGAACAGTAAGTACATAACAAGTGTGTATGTTTATATTTTTCCATCTATCTTTTAATTTTTGATGTGATTATCATTCTATAAAAAGTATCGCTAATTAGAATGCCGTCCCTATTTAATGAACTCACATTTTACGACATCTGAACTTTTCACTCCTTGTTTAAAGCATTTGAAAAAATGCATTTTTTTCTTGCTCTTAGCATAACATGCAAAATGACCATTTTGTGGGTCTTTAAGGCCATACATTTGGTAAAATAACGCATTGCAGTTATTTAAACCCATACATCACAGAAAAGCTCTATTAAAGATTTATTCAAATCCTCAACATTTAAAATGATGAGATGTGTCTTAGGTTCATAACCATCACACAACATGTCCATATTATCTTGTCTAAGCCATAATGTATATTTTATTCAATTTAACACTCTACCACTGAGCCACATGCTTTGTTAGTCCAACTATTTATAAAGACTTAAGTTTCTTATGAATTTTACTTTTGTTTAATGAATTGATATCTTAAAGTAATATGAGTAAAACGCCGCACTCAGGTCATGACATCAATTATCATTCATACATGTACTTTACACTCAAAAAGTGTTTATTCTTATGGGACTTGAAGTATAATGTCAAAATTAGTAGTGAAATTGCACAAGGTTAAGTGTTAAATTCAATGAAATAGCCAATAAAACAGGCACACCCACAACTTCTTCCAAGGACAGTACGCAAAAATTCACAAATAAACTAAATCTGACTCATAGAATTTGCATTTTTTTTTCATTCAAATACTTATGTAATGTTTTCATCTTTTGTATCTGTGCAACTGGAATAATTAAATGGCTCTCTAGTTTCTAAACAGTGAATATGAGTTTGTTGCATATGACCCAAGTGCGACAAAGAGGTCAAAAATGCATTTGCTTCAATAAAAGACAGAAATTAGTGTTCTTATATAAAATTTCATTTTCTTTTCACTCATTGACTTGATATCTATGTTGACACCTCGTTGAAAGCATTGACTGTGTTACGGCATAAAGCCGGTCAGGAAGGATGAGGGGAAATCTTATTGGAAAATTCCTTTATGCGATGACGATGCCACCAGGGAAAAATAATGCACACAACTAGCAAAAACTTTTCATTACTTTATGTACTAAGAAAACATCAACAAAACATTAATATACAATGACACCACCTACGCTGTTATTTCTGGCTAATTGACCATCCTATACTAGGGCAAGTTGCCACTCCAAGATCATTTCAATTAGAATCAATCTTGGAGTGTCCTGCTCTGGATGTACGTCAACTAGTCAGAAATAAAAGACGTAAAGAATATGATTAACATATAACTTAAGTTCTCATAGAAAAAAAAAATTGGGCCCTTTAATATTTCAGTTCTTATATTGACGAGAAATCTCGAGATTATACGCGTCCTGCGAACACTATAACCGTTGATATTTCACGCGTCTCGAGAACACTATGTCTCTTAGCCGCACGTTGTCTACTTCAGACCATCGGCGCTGAGGTGATCGAACCTGTACTTTGGTCGTCACTGGTTTCACATAGTATTTCTTGCGCGTAATATTGATTGTCTTTCTAGACGTCAAGATTAGTATAAGTGGTTCTTCCTATACAACGGTCCCTGATCGTATCCCCACGTTGGGATGTCAGATTAACTTATAACAATTCAAGCCGGTTGGCTTCCAACTCGGGCTATTCTACGTGGTTGGATGTAACAATTGGGCCTGATCCACGCTGGTCGTGGCCTGAGGGGACAGCTAATAAGTGCCCTCAGGTATCAATCATTTGGCTCACCAACATTCAGCCTCCAACGTAGGAGGGGACACAAGAGACGATTCTTTTATAATAATGAATAGCGTCTCTATATCGAACCTTTCAACGGTATGTTTAAAATGTCCCCTAACAAGAATGGGAAATTCCATCCTTCATATATTGAAAAATGCACAAGATTTCCAAGATATTCAAGAAAAGTAACGAAATCGTGCAAGCGTTGATAAATATAGACACAATGAATTCGATCTCAGACAAACCGACCTTTTATTGGGACTATTAGTAGAAAAGGTACCGTATCATGGTTCGAATAGGTGACCAGGTGCATACCTAAACCTTTGCGTATTTGTGCGTATACGCAACCATCACTGATTCTGTTGTTCCATCTATTCTGCATCGTAACAGACTGTTTCCACATCGTTTAGCTATAAATTGTCCTGAGTGTGCCTATAATCTGCAAATAAGAGGCATTTTTCAGGCACCGTTTTCTCTACAACAACAATCTTAATAAAGTGATCAGTGGAAAACTTCAATATTATGAATCAATGGAAACGGACATAATTTGACACTGTTTCTGAAGGAAACAATAGCTTTTGAGGTACAAACTGACTTTTGGGGTAAAAATGTAAGAAAAACAGTGCAAATTGTTCATGAAAACATCAAAAATGACCAATTTGTCATGAGATTATGTCTTTAGTGTAATTGTTAAGTTGTGTAGGCAACAATACAATGTCTATGCATTCTCTGAGAATTGTTTTTTTATAATCAGAATATTATAAAACTGTTTATATTTGAAAATAGCTGAAAATGCAACTTAACTTTCACAGAAAAACATGATACATGTGAGATAAAAACTTACTGAATTCTGAAAATACAAAGTTTCCACAAATACATTGCATTGGGATTATTGGAATATTCATAGTTTGGATTTTGACCTCTAATGTCACACTTTTGCTGCATTTACTTGAAAACCACCACTTTGTGAAAGCTTGTAATACGCTAATAACGTAAAACTGACGTTAACAATATGAAAAGAGGCTTTGCCGTATAACACTGCATGGATGCTTAATTTGAATGCCCACAACACTTCAATGAAATCATAAAGAAGCATACTCAAGTGGTTCCTGGTGACCTTTGTGCGATTCCTTTAAAATTGTTCTTGCAAAACTTAATTTTATGTGTTACGTGACGTTTTGATCGCTGACGCATGAAATTCGTTTACCTTAGTTCAGCTATACGCACAGAAAAGACAAGTTGGCATCGTATTAATTTACTACAAAATTATTGGCACACACTATTTGGCAAATTTCATGTATACTAATACAAATGTCACATTTGCATGTATACAGTTTAAAAATTAATGAAAACTCTCATGTGCATATTATAAATAGGCTCTCCCTCCCTTTTTGAGTCAGCCAATAGATTAAGATTTTTGTATGAGTCATGATGCAAGCATGTTGTATATATATTTTAGAAAAGTATGCCGCTGTAGAATAAACATGTATGAGGTTGGGTCAGTAGCTTAACACTAACATAATGTTCAAGCCACTAGCAAAGTTTCTGATAAGACTGTGCATATGCGCAGGATGATCTGAGCCTTTGCTGATCGCACATACCGCATTGTTGGTAATCACATACCGTGGCTCATTATCTACAGTTTAATCTATCATCTTGACACATTCCGTTTCTGTTGTAGTTATTACACAAATGACATACCCTGTCAAAAATGCCCGTTATGGCTCTCACATATACTAGTATTCAACGATAAATATATGGTTTATCGAAAACTGTATAATATCCTTTCTGGGACGTCTTATGCTACTTTCCATCCTGTTCAGGGTCTGTTCTGTGGCGTTACATCATATCAACAACAAATAATGGTTTATCGAAAACTATATACCATCCCATCTGGGTCGTCTTATGCTACTTTCCATCCTGTTCAGGGTCTGTTCTGTGGTTTTACATCAGATCAACAATGAATATATAAATCAGAACCAACTTAACAATTGTCTACAGCAAATAACAAATTAGCCAGTGCATGAGATTTCCAACAATGTGGTATGTGCGACCAGCAAAGCCTCAGATCAGCCTGCGCATACGCGCAGTCTGATCAGAGCCTTTTCTAGTAACTTGAGTATTCTATGATTGTTAAGCTACTGACTGAGCATCATTTGGAGTTTCTAAGCATAACAGTAGGCTGCACAGGCTCATCTGAGTCTACACTTGTCAAAATGTCAAATTGTTGGAAATCTCATGCCGCAGCTCATATGGTTTATCGAAAAACTATATACCATCCTTTCTGTGTCGTCTTATGCTACTTTCTATCCTGTTCAGAGTATGTTCTGTTATGTTACATCAGATCAACATCAAAAATAAAAATCATAACCAACTTAGAAATTGTCTACAGCAAATAACAAATTATTACACTCATGTGCCTCAAGGGTCGATGATCAAGTACTGCTATTACCACCAGTGGCATCTTTCTATGGTGTAATCCTTGTATGAACAAGCATGTGTGTCTTCAAGCTAAATGATTGATTAAAACATTTACCACAAGTTCCACAGATATATGGCTTCATTCCTGTATGAATAAGCATATGTTGCTTCAAGACTTGAGAGCGAAAAAAACTTTTACCACAAGAGCCACACGTATATGGCTTATGACCGTTATGAGTAAGTTTATGCCTCTTCAAGGTTGAAGGCACAGTAAAATATTTACCGCAAGTATCACAATTATAAGGCGTTTCTCCTGTATGAATTAGCTTATGACTTTTCAAGGAAGATGATAGTGTAAAACATTTGCCACAAGTGTCGCAACTATAAGGCGTTCCTCCTGTATGAGTCAGCTTATGTCTCTTCAAGGAAGATGATTGTGGAAAACATTTGCCACAAAAGTCACATTTATATGGCTTATGACCAGTATGAATAAGGGAATGTCTCTTCACGTGTGCTGATTCTGTAAAACATTTACCACAAGTGTCACAATTATATGGCTTATGTCCTTTATGAATAAGCGTGTGTTTCTTTAAGCCTGATGATTGGGCAAAACTTTTACCACAAAAGTCACAAGTATATGGTTTACGTCCTATATGAACAAGCTGATGTCTCTTGAAGGTAGATGACTGAGCAAAACATACACCACAAATGTCACACTTAAACAACTTCTCGCAAGTATCAACAGGTATATCTCTCTCCATGACAGGTAGAATGTCATAAAACCAACATGTACATGGCTAATTAACTGTATGAACAAGAAAACTTTCCTTTAAGTTAGACAAGGGAGGGTTGAGGTTCATCTTGTTACAATGTACATGTTCGATCTAATTATCTACTACAAATGGCAACAACATATATAAGCCAATACACGAGACAGCATAGATATGCCTGTGCATACAGCCTTGGCTTCTCACATACACAAAGTATTGAAGACGAGAGAGGCTAAGATAAAAAATATAGACCTCTAGCAGCTCCCTATGAGCGTTGAAACAAGGGATATTATCGTATATCTATAGTGTATCAAATTATCATATGCTGGCCCATATGGTTGCTCATCTGTTGATTAGGTCGTACGTGTAAAATATGTATAAGTATCACAACCGTATAGCGTTTGCCAGACGTTTCTTCTGATATTACATATAACTGCGCATTTTCTGTAATTAAGACTGGTAAGGGAGGCAAACCTGTACAATTTGTGATAGGTCACAAGTAAATGTTTTATCTGTGTATTTACTTTGCTGTCTTTGACTGCAAATCCTCTATGACAGAATCGGCCATATAAGAGTTAAAATCGTTTATATCAGGTAAGGTAACCTTTCTGGTTAAAATTTCTAAATTTAAAGTTGCGTTGATATAACTGAAGTCAAAACCTTAAAAAGTAAAGCCACAAACAAAGTAAATAAACGTAGGTATATAGTTCACAATTTGTTTATCTATCTCTTGAAAGCTTTGCACGTCATTTCTTATCTTGGGATCTGTCAAACTATTCCATCTGCACCATGCTAAGTGATTCCGTCAGACCATCAGCATTTCTGTCAGAAATCTAAAAAAGAAAAAGTATATAGCAATACTGAACTAGATATGTCATAGCAAGGATTCTGCAGACGTGGTTCCTTAGTATTAAACATTGGTTTTTACCAGTAATTTCTAGCCTCGTTTGGATAATGATGTATGGAAATTAATCTTGACTTACCTTTCGCCTAACATGCTCCAGTTTCCATTTGATCCGAACTACTTTACCAATATATTTTCAATTATTTTTTTAGAAGTTAATTTTCATCTTGCTATATATTTTTTTCAACTCATAATAGATAACTTACTCATCAAATATCATTTTGACTGTGACAAATAAGCAAATCCGCAGTATACAAACGATTTGAAACCAAAACAGGGTCTAGTGAGTCTATTTGCAGAAGCAGTTTTATACAAATAGCGGAGTGTGTCCCGTGACGCTGACCGTCTTTGTTAACGATTGTTCCGCTGCACATTGGGGAAGATTACGTCCGGTGAATATTTATTATGCAGTGCGAATGCATGCGAGCAAGTAGAAACACATTCCAGTCTTGGCTGCATATAGAATTTTTATTTATAAAGCAGTGTGCACAACTAGGCTATGTATAAATTTATAAATTTCAATTTATATGTGGGGTTTCCTGAAGTGTAATAAATGTGACGTGACAAGTAATCCGCCAACTTTGCGAACACATGCCCCCAAAACAGTTCTTTGGTTTTGCTTTCGAAAAGGACTCACTACACGGGAGTAAGTGGTTCGCGAGTCATTTTGTCTCAATAGTTGGTACGTATACCTGTGACCTTCGTTTGTAAATGAAGGTATTGGATCTGTTCCAGCTATTTAATAACTAACAAGCCTAACAATTAAATTAAAAACGCGTGTTACTGTAGAACTACCATCAGTTTATATCATGTATTTGCATAGATATTGCACCCTTTTGGGCATTTTAAATAGCGCACAATAAATAGCAACTTTGATGATAAGTCATGAACTATAAAACAGCAGTATAAAGCGTTGGGTGTCAAACAGTGTGGATCCAAATCTGGGCCAACGCCCTGTCTGACCTGATTTGGATCCGAACTGCTTTTGCATATTAATTCACTTAACCTATGTTTAATGCTGAATAAATATAGTGTATTGTATTGCATCATACTATGCAATCATTGATGTTTCCCTGCCAGCCTTTGTACTTTATTGCTGATAAGACATGTACCCAGAACGAGTTAAGTTTACACATTTTTTAGAAAATTTTTGGCTTGGATTTTCATATCTTGTATTGTTACACTTTGTGGAATTCATCTAGTGGATTCTGACATGAAACAAAAAAGCAATCAGACATTTCATTATTTTCGTTTGATAGTGGATACAGAACAACCCTGAATTCTAATGTGAATCATGTAATTGTGATAAATTAAACTTGCACACAGCAAATTTCTTATAACATATCGTGGGCTCGGCGCTATAGGGTTGTAACTCCACTTTTTGTCAAAAATCACTTTTTTACATGGATTAGTTTATTTTTAACATATACATGTCCTGGTAAAATGATAAGTTCATATCATTTAAAATAGCCCTTAAAATCAACATTTGTCCTAAGGTTGTATCTCATATTGCTCTTTTCGCTCAGCGTGAAAGGGTTGTAACTCTCTTGCACCGACTTTGTTTTCAAATTGTAGGGTTGTAACTGGAATTATGCACATACCTTTTATTCTGATGTAAGATAACATGTTTAAAATATTCATGAAAGCTTCATGTTGGGAATGTTATAAATAAAAAACATACAGATTGATGAGGTTATAGTATTTTAAATATCCGATAATGAACCCCCAAATATGGTTCAAATTAAAATAGCGTTTCAAAACAGAGTTGTAGTCAGAACCACTCTATAGATAAACAAAACACTTTGAAGTGTGACTGAATTTACACTATGGAAAAAGAGTAAAGAGCTGTCATATGTTTATTTAATTTCAATATAATGTTATTGACAGCACAGAATGTTCTAGTCCGACCGGGTCATGTTTTTTGTTTTGCATCAACTTTTGAAATGGAATGATCTAAAGGTCATTACTCAGACTCAGAGGTCATGGTATATCTGTACCATCATCCCGACTTAGCCTACTGATAATGGAATATTTGATATTTGACAATAGAGGTTGTAAAATCGCCACATTACCATGACTACTGATCCATTAGCGGCTTTAGATCAAATTCTGTACCTGCTTTAGGCTCTAAAGGACCTCGAGAAAATTTTCCTCATTTGCACATGGTGCTCATTTATAAACTAACATACAAATTCTGGTATGATCGGTAAATAGGCATTCTAGATAAGTATGCAAAGCTTGCTCATAGTTAATCAGCCTTATTGTAAACATAAATAGGGCATAACTCCTCAAAGGGAGATAATTCAGACAAACAAAATTAAATATCGGTCAGTTATCTTTTTATGAGGAATCCATTTAACATATTTAAGAAAATTCAAAACCGTAATTTTTAAAGTTTGGTTTATTGAACGGTTAAACAAAAGGGTGAAGTAACAAATGGATGGACAAGACAAGACAAAAGTTATATATTTTCCCTCCCGCCTGACTGACCTACTAGCATACCAATTTTGCAGATCTAGATCCAGCATTTAATCCGAGCAGAGAGAAAAAAGCTAGATATTCTGGCTTCCTATATTGATTGACTGGCCACAGTCCTGACCACATCTCCAAGCTGATTGACTTAATTCTAAAGTGAAAATTCACACTTTTTTAAATGCATTTATTATAGAGCTTACACCATGGTAAGAAAAATTCCTCATCAAATACTTGTGAAATCTCTTCAATTAGCCTGTAATTAATTACTTTTGGTTCCCGCTGGAGTCCAGCCATTTTCAGGTCAATGAGTTCCAAACAAATGTACTGGAAGCACTACGTCCTGCTTACACACTACCAGAGCAGAACCATAGATCCTTAATAACGGTAAAAAGTGTTTGTTAAATGTTTCATAGTAACACTTTATATAAAATTTAACCTTTAAAGCATTCATTATTTAAATGACATACTTTATAACATGTTTCTTCATTGTTTGATGCAACAACATATAGCAACATCAATAGAAACTTATTGAAAAACAAAATACTTTTTAATAGGCGTACATGTAACATTCTAATTTGCATGTTTCTGACTGCCAATTGTTATCAAATTGAATATCCATTATCAAATATTGAAATGAAGCAATGTATGTCTCAAACAGATAAGGTGGTTCCATGAATCATTTAGCCGAGTGAAATGAGGTTAAAGTCAATTTGTTTAATGCCTGCTACTGCAAGATGTCTGCACCCAGATGTTTAAATAAAACAATAAATACTGCTGTAATGAATTTAGCAGATGAAAAAATAAATCAGTAAATAATGAAACACATGTATATTTTTTTGAATTAAGTAAAATGTTCAAATCATGAACATACACTAACTATATTATAAGCATGTTTCACATCAGCCTTGAGGAAGCCATATACACCTCTCTGTGACAAAATATTTCTGGGTTTTGTGCAGTAGACTTACAGTGTTTACAATGTGCAACACAGCAAGACTGCCTTATGATATCACAGACTTGCACGGCTGGCACAACATTAAAAAATAAACTTTCGACATGTTTTTTTTATCATTTTGTGCAATCTTATGAGGACACAAGACTGCTGCAAGGCTGTTGCAAGACAAGCAAGATGTTTGCACTCAAATATTTTGCCAGTGAATGCCGTAAGACTATCACCGTACACGCAATTAGAGTGCAATGGCCTTGCCCTTTATTGCACAACTGCGCCAAGAATGCTGCAAAAAGTACGACTATCAATGAATTGTACTGCTGCCTTAAGTTTTACGAAAACCCACATGAGATATGCAATTTTGATTGCAATCTGCAACATGGCCCGACACCCTGCAGAAAATCACACAGCCAAATGATCATACAATTGATGTCAAACACGCTAAAAACAAAACAAACTGCTTAGAATACATGTCCACATGTACATGTTGACTGGCCTACCTCAAAATTGGCTGACTGAAATATAAAATGTACATTATTTATTTAAAGTTGTGGTCAGTGCCATCATAAACTTTTAAGGTTAGGTATGAGAATTAAATGCTCATCAAATGTCATAGCTATATTAATATTGTAAGGCAAGAAGCTGACAATTGAGGATTTTTACTCTTTTTTTGTGGTATCATCAGTCTTAATAAATTACAAATATCCTTAACCTATGAACTTTTGAGTATATTGTTAGGCTATTATCATTTCTGCTTTCAAGTCAGTCTATTAGCATCATTGTATTTATTACCATGTATCCATGGGCTGAGGAGAACTGTGTAGAAACTGAGCAGTTGGATTCAGCAGGTATAGGGTTAATAATAATTTATATGTTCTTCATTTGGTCTTACTGTTTAAATGTTGAGTTTTTATCTAAAGAATATCTATAATATACGATCAGAAGTGCATATTTAGAAGTTTTTGCATTTCATAATATATAAAACCTATAACAATATTCAGAAAAAATCAAAATGTATTTGGTTTCTATTACACCCATTCTACAATTACACACCAACAGTAAATTGTGAAGTTCCAACATCATTTAAAGTGTTCTTTTCAGAACCCTTAGTAAATTTTAGATTATAAATCTTTTCAAATTATTTGAAAACATTACTGTCCTAAAACAAATTTTCCACAGAACATGCACTGTGTCAAGCACATAATTTGGGAAAGGGATACCTCTAACCTGCAGGATAATAACCATAAAGGCAGTGTTATGCTTTTTGTAGCTGACAAAAAAGCAATCAGGAGATTAAATGAGAGGGTGGAAAAATGTTTCTTGCAAAGTTCCTTTTTGTAACCAATTGCACCTTTTGGGAGAATAGTTAACAAGTGAAGAAAAGCACATTTAAGAAGGTTCTCAGTTGTAACGCATCAATGAATATGAATGTTAGTTTATGTAATCAAAGAATAAGTTTAAAAGGGTTTAGCTAGATGATTTGTGGGAATTGTATTGTAGAATGGGCGTAAATATCCAACCAAGATAGAAGAGAGGAGTGGAAGATCAATCTGATTTACCTGATCAAGGTCACTCGATCCTTATACAGACATGTACATGTCACTTTCTGGTTTTTTTTGTAAGATTTTTTTATCAAACTTGTACCTGTTTATATGAAACATAGAATTTCCTCTTTCAAACTACTGTAAATGATAAACAACTCTTTCGAAATTATTTATGTTATATCTGCAAGCGCATTTAAGTGACTAGTTTTAAACACAGGAGCTTGACGTTGCTATTTTTTCTTTACTTGTATACCCTCTACGTAGTAGAGGGAAGGACGGTCACTTCGCTGCTGCACAGATTGTTTCTGGGTGAATTACATCGTTATTATTCAGGTAACAATCTCGTGCGTATACCATTCAATAAACATTTGCATGCTCTATCCTCCGCCCTGTATCAGAAGTTTGCCACATTCACGGTTTTATTGTCATTTTGTTTTTTCTGTGAAAACTGATTTTAGCTGTGTGATGCGTGCACGGCCATCTTTATTGTTTTGTTCTCTTCTATTGCGCAAGTATCACAGCAAATGTATAGTGTCATCTGATTGGTCAATACATGATGACAGAATGTCCTAATCATCTCGACCAATCAGATGGCACTATACATTTGCTGTGATACTTGCGCAATAGAAGTAAACAAAACAATAAAGATGACCGTGCACGCATCACACGGCTAAAATCAGATTTCACAGAAAAAACAAAATGACAATAAAACCGTGAATGTGGCAAACTTCTGATACAGGGCGGAGGATAGAGCATGCAAATGTTTATTGAATGGTATACGCACGAGATTGTTACCTGAATAATAACAATGTAATTCACCCAGAAACAATCTGTGCAGCAGCGAAGTGACCGTCCTTCCCTCTACTACGTAGAGGGTATACAAGTAAAGAAAAAATAGCAACGTCAAGCTCCTGTGGTTTTAAAGACGTATTCTCGGGACCGCCGTGACGTCACGGCCTTAGCGACACGGGTAAACAAATGTACCGCGGTGATGTGAACGGTGAATTTTAACATTACGGGTAACGGGAAATTGATGAAAAATGGGCCGTATTTATTCAAAATCCCAGATTTTTTCACCAGTCTGCGCTTATATCGAAGGGAAACCATTGTCTTTTGTCCCGCCACGATTATTTGGACCAAAATAGCACCGATTTTTCACAAATTATTGAAAAAAACTCTGGTGTGGGTCGGGTGAACGGCCATCGTTTTGCGATCATTTAGACGTGAAAAAATGAGTGTCTCTAATGTCTTAGGAGCTTTAACACATTAAAACGGTCTCTAAATTCCATATACCTTGAGATATTATCAAATTCCAGATAGATAAATGACTATTTTGAATCTGAATTCTGACACATCACACCTCCAAGCACAGGTCATTGACATTATGCTACAGCTGTAATAAATGCAAATTTAATATCTAAGATATACTTCTAGTCAACGAAGTTGACCAGGATTCCAACGGACCAAGTGGGTAGGGTACCTCAAAGTTAGATTCAATCAGAATTTTCTATATCCAATTGCTTTCTACGGTGCATGACATTATGTTGAAATTTTGTAATAATAATTATTCTTTCAAAATACCATGATTAAATGAAACCGGTACTCCGCAGTTTATCCCCACCAGACATCTTTACATGGCTGGTCGTGTACTCTTCCGTGTTGGCCATACGCCATGGCTTGAGACCGCAGTAAATTATGTAAACAAAAAAATGAAATCAAACAAAAAAATATTTTATAGTTTCAAGAAGATTGTTTGTTTTTTCTAAAAAAAATTAAAGGATGATTTTTATTTGAAATGAAATGCGTTTGTTAATAAAAAGTAGGTAATATAATTTACCCAACGCGTCGTTGGCAACGGTTCGGCGACAGTTATTTTCAAAGAACAGAATATAATACCGAGCGGGCCTACAGAGCGCGCTCGCCTGTCTACGGAGTGAGAAAAATACGGAAAGTCCAACTGTTTACAGAAGAAGACTAATATTTGAGCACAGAGTTGTAAATATGACAACCAGCTTTGACGCTAGTTGTTGGTAAGAATGAAATAGAATTTTTATATTTCAAATGTCACGGCATTACTGTGATTGGAGGGTGGGTGCTGTGGGGTGGTGAAGGTGGGTACTGTTTTTCTGTTATTACTTGATCATTCATTGGTCATTTTATTTCTAAAATATGATATAAGAAGAAGAGTCTTTGACAAGAAGAGCTGGTAAGAGGTTGGTATTGAGTCAAACTAACAGAGGATGCTAGGGCAGGGGTACATACCCGGTACCTACCCAGCCTGCCCCCTAAGGACAACAACAGTTGTTGACGTTTATGAATTATTATCATTTGGACAAGGCAATGATAAATCAGCAGCTAGAGAAGGTGCAAAAAAGCAAATCGGAATTACATTCAAAACAGCCCAAGTCAAAACGTCCCCAAGTCAAAACGTCCCCAAAAATTAGTAAATCATCCCCTTAGTCTACTAAGAAGTAAACGGAAAGTCCCTAACAAGATTTGTAATATATTTTATGAAATTTCAGACTGATCCTACGAAGTTTGAATTATATTTTTTGAAATAAAAAGTTTTATCCTTATTCTGTATTGTTGTATCTGTAAAATAATAATTAGGGGAGACCGGGGCTAGTTCGGCCCCATTTTAAGAAACGTACAATTTTCGAAATACTAAAACATCTAGGTCTGCCAAACCTATATATTTTGGTACAATAGGCACAGTAGGGCGGTACCAGTCCCGGTAACCCCCATCATGTATCTCTGTACGATAAAGGGTAATCTTCCTTCAAGGAGAACAGGTCATGATGGCCGAACTTGTCCCGCCATGGTTCGGCCACCCCTTCTGGGTAAGTTTGGCAAAGGAACTGTCCTGGCCTATTATTATACAGTCAAACTTCTGTGTCTATATTGTATAGGCAAAGTAACAAATTGATTTATCAAAAGCTGTGGTAGAAGTTGATCGGCCCATGAAAGCACTATCTATGCATACACAAAAGCCTTAATAAGGAAAATTGTCTAAGATCTTACAGCTGTCATTTTGTCAAAAAAAATTCTGAATCAAATTTCTGTAGATGGAATTGCGAAGGGTCAGGAAAATGTAACGGCATTCACCTAACATATGGACTATCCGAGTTGGTGTTTCGGAATACAGATTAACTGAAAATGAGCCTGAAATGTCGAATTAAACCGGGACGATTTATTCTTTGAATTGCTTTTGGGCCTGTCTAACCAATTAATGCCAAATAAAATGTCCCGGAATCAAAGGCTATATTTGGTAGATACTTTCATCAAATTTTATAATCTGTAAACAATGAGTGGAGACCATGATCAGACTCCGTACTCTGTGGCGTCTGATCTGGGTCTTCACTGTGTACCATGTAGACAAACTCGTCACGGGTTATTTCCAAATATGTTTCCCAGCCCAATATCTAAGTTTACATGCTGAATATAGCCACACGCCGAACATGCCCCGAGGCCGAACTGGCCCCGGTTTCCACTAAGGAAAGTCCTTCTATAATAATAAGAGAAGAAATTTTATTTTAAGACAGAGAGACAGTAAAACAAAGAAAACATTATCTCTAAAAGCTCGATTGAGTTTTTGACCGTTTATACCGCCAGATTAAAAAAAAATACATAGGCCTATATTCGCTAGTTAAATTATGATATTTTTGAGACCCGATCAAATCGTTCACTAAACATTCATATGTCTCTATAATTGTAATCGGCTAAATTAGACTTACACAAGTAGTTCCAGTCGAAAGTTACACAGTTTCAGGGCTATACACAGAATCATTTCATGGGAAATGTGTCTTTGACGGTCGAATCGAAATGCATTTTTATTATACAATCTGTTTTATTTATAATAAGTTATATCTTATTATTATTATTATTTAGATCTATTTATTTTTTATTTGTAATGACTTTAGGGTAAAGAAGACTTACACAAATAAATCTAATCTGGTGCCCTGTTGATTGGTAGATCTAGGGGATGGAACCAGACTAAAATAATTCCTCTTAAGTTTACACGGACTGTCAGTCTAACTAGCCTTGGGAAAAGGTTCCTGGCTAAACGTTTAATATATCCACATATATTTCATGTAACACTGAAAACCGATAATTGTCTATTTGGACACCGACGTCATAGTTTGGAAATTATATTGGTCTGAGTTTTAAAATTCAATGCGAAATTCTTTTATTACAGCCAATTTTATCAAAACACAGACAAGCTTTCCAGGTAAAGGTTTCTGATAATGCGTTTTCATTTGATACGGCGACCCAATTATGATGGCCGTTTTACACACAAAAGTAGTCTCTGATAGGACTATCACTTTGAAGAATCCATTAAGTGATGTACTGTTACCTCAAATAATTATTAGATAATTATCCACTGCTGGTCAAATTCGTTTTGGTTAATATCTTGAGAGAAAATACTGGGGTAATTTTACATAAAATGTTGATTCGGCCAGCATTCACCCTTTGCATGCTAGTGCTATCGCATCTAGTTTAGTTTAGACCAATATAGTAAACGCACTACATTCTGCCTGATGTGAATTCAAATTGTTTGATACTAAACAATAAAGCTGCTTCTGAAAGTATTTAAAAATCTAATTTTAGAAAAGAAATCGGCAGACGACGCAATAGCAAAGTTTCCCAGCGTGCAAAGAGTTTAGGTACTGAAATTTCTTTTCTTTCACAAAAACTATGTAGTGAGAGTGTGGACTACTTTTCATGTTGCTTCAACCTTTTTTTCGGTCATAATTTTGAGGGAAAAAATGAAAAAAAAAATCAGCAGACGACAAAAAGCATGCTAAATTTAACCAAACATGCAAAAAGTATCACCTTGCACCATGACACAAAACGCATGAGCCGTGACATGTGATTTCCTACAATGTGTCATTTTGACAAGGGTAGACTCAGACTCCTTTTAAGCTTAGAAACTCCAAATGCTGTTCAGTCAGTAGCTTAACTGTCATTGAATATTCAAGCGACTAGCAAATGCTCTTATCAGGCCGGGCAGATGCTCATACTGATCAGAGCCTTTGCTGGTCGGACATGCCACATTGTTGGAAATCTCATTTCATGGCTAATACTATTAGGCGCGTTGCTGAATTTCATATGAGGCTTACTTTTTGAGAAAACTTACCTCATCATCATAAAGGATGAAACCGATCTCAAATCAAAACTAAATGCCTCTACTTTAATTTTGATTGGGTCGTACGTTCCAAAATTGGTAGCGTCATATCTAAAAAGGGGGAGATAACTCTATCCTTGAAAAAATGGGAATTGTGAAGTACGAATTTGGAATCGATTTTTGCAGTGTTAAAACATTATATTTTCGTAAATTATTTTATTTTCTAAAATCAATTTAACTTTTATTTATTTTTAAATCAAATTTGGCTCATTTTCTTCATTTGCAGATACAGCTAATGAGGGATAACTCTTCCTACCCTATAAAATAGAACATTTCCCTCGATATCGTTTCTGATAGGTAAAATGCGTAAAACTTGATCAATTCGACGAAACATATAACAGCATTCTGACATGCTTGACGGCTCGGAAAATTGCTTGCAAAGTTGCTACCCCCGTGTGAAAAATACTCTGTTTTATTGCATTTCACCAATACACTTGATATACTATTAGGCGCAGTCTCTGAATGCTTTTGAGAGAATTTACCTCATCGTCCTAAAGGATGAAGATAAATGTCTACACTTAATTTTTTGGAGGTCGCACACTCAGAAATTGGTAGCGCCATATTGAAAAAAGGGGAGATAACTTTATACTCGCAGAAAACAGAATCACGATATACGAATTTTAAAAGTATCAAGTATGGACTTATTTCTGAAGACAAAGGGTCTTACACATTTCTTCAAGGTAATTTGGTATGCTAAAGCCGAAAACCAATGTTTGCAAGCTGAGAAATGACGTCTTATTGAGCTTATTTGCATGTTTTCAAGATGGCTGCCAAAATCATATAGAATTTTACACTGTTGTTGATTCATTGTTTAATGTACCTCGGAATATTTGTGGGGGTTCTGTGTTGGTCTTTGTTTTATTATGCATCTATTTGTGTTCTTTCTATTTTTGTTAACACCTTGGCGAGGACAAGAATGATAGTTGCTTTGCTTTAATTGTCTTCCTGGTATCTTGTGACTGTAAGTGTTCTGTTCCTCTTCCTCACGATGCCGTGGGTTGATCTGCAGTAGTGATTGTGTTTTTCCCTGTTTATACTCACTTACTTTTTGCGTATCTAGTGTCCAGCTATTGTAATGAATGTTTCATTCATAGCACTATTTTGGACTAGAATCAAGCTTTTAAAGTGATAAACGAGAAATTAGTTTTGCGAATCAACAAGTAGCTTTGATTTAACTGTCGTCATAATGTCCATTCTTCCAAATGTATTGCAATATCTATATATCAAAAGTAAAAGCTTTAAAATTCCTTAGTACCCAATGGTCGAATTAGACCAGCCTTGCGTCCTCAGGACAACTTCTCATGGGCGTCAAATTGTTTTGTGGGACCGCCTTCAATAGGTAAAAGTATTGCCCTCAAATAACCCCATTTGAGCTATGTGAAATTGTGTGGTTTCCATGGCAACAAACAATGCGCTTCAAAATAGTTGGGTATGTCCCTACAAATTACTTATATCTCAGCAGAAACTCATCCTAAAGTACTAACTCAATAAAAAACAAAAGAAAGACATAGCAGCTTCATTCAGCGGTAAAGTATGCTAGTGAGCAAATTTGCATATTCATGAAAATTAATGAATACATTAGGAAATCATAAAAAAAATAAAAAGGTGTACCCACAAAGATACTTACAACTCAGCTGCGAATTATTTTAGGCAACCACTCTTGGTACCAAATAATGCAAAATCACTGCACTTTTACCAAATTGTCCATTTAACAAATTTTCTAACATTCTCACTCATAAATATTAATCAAAATATAAGAAATAAGAGAAAATTTTGGAAAAATTAAAGGGGTGTACTTACAAAATTACGCATATGTCAGATGCTAGTTATCCTATTCTCAAATTTAAAGCCTAGAACTAAATTTTATCATTCTGTGTTCTTCTTTCTTTTTAATGTTTTCTTATACATTCATGAGACAAGCAAATGAGATCATTTGTAAATTCATCATAGGTCTCAACTTTTATTTGGTACCATGGTTGGTAGTCCAGGATATGTGGCAGCTGAAATATAGGTTATTTTGTAGGTCACACTACTTTAGTTTTCTACTATTTTTGACTTATTCTTTTTATGTGTTCATTAATATTCGTGAATATAAAAATTAGATATTTCGAATACCTATAGTCATAGGGTCACATACCTGTATCTCAACTATTATTTGGTACCAAATTTTGTAGTCTAGGATAGTAAGCAGCTGGTGTAGAGGTAATTTGAATAGAAACCACCTTAATTAATCTACCAATTTTGTCTTATTTCTTATGTTTAAATTAATATTTATGGGTATTCGAATTTGTATATTTAATCATTTTCATCAAATGAAAATGTCTCAACTTTTATTTAGTACCTAGTTTTGAAGTTAATCATAGTTAGCGGCTGACTTAGTGGTTATTTTGAACGTAAATCACCTAATTTTTCTACAAATTTCCTCTTATTTCTTAAGTATTCATTAATATTCATGAATATATTCAAATTAGATAATTTGTAAATTTAATCATTTTGGCCAAAATGCAATGTCTCAACTTGAATTTGGTACTAAGTTTTGCAGTCTACGATAGTTGGCAGTAAAATATAGGTCATTTTGTAGCTATACCCCCTTATTTTTTCTATCTATTTTATCTTATTTCTTATGCTTTCATTCATATTCATGAATATTTAAATTATAAAATTCGTATATTTTATCATTTTGACCAAATGGCTATGTCTCAACTTTTATTTGATAGCAAGTTTTGTAAGATAGCATAATTATCAGCTAGCGTCATGTTAATATTGTAGGTATACCACCTTAATTTTTTTACCAATTTTGTCTTGTTTCTTATGTTTACATTAATATTCATGAATATTTAAATTAAATAATTCGTAAATTTAATCATTTTAGTGAAATATGTATGTCTTAACTATTATCGGGTACCAATTTTTATAGTCTAGGATAGTTTTCAGCTGGAGTACATGTAATTTTGTAGGTATACCCCCTTATATTTCTACCAATTTAGTCTTATTTCTTATGTTTACATTAATATTCATGAATATTTAAATTAGATAATTCGCAAATTTAATAATTTTGGTTAAATGGCAAAGTCTCAACTTTAATTTGGTACCGAATTTTATAGTCTAGTCTTATAAACAGCAGACATATAGGACATTTTGTAGGTATACCACCTTCATTTTTCTACCAATTTTCCCATATTTATACTTTTTACATTAATATTCATGAATATTCAAATTAAATTCTTCGTATATTTTAATCATTTGGTCAAAATACAATGCCTCAGCTTTAATTTGGTACCAAGTTTTGTAGTCTACGATAGTTAGCAGTAGATATATAGGTAATTTTGAAAGTATACCACCTTAATTTTTCTACCAAATTACTCTTGTCTCTTATGCTTTCATTAATATTCATGAATATTTAAATTAGATAATTCGTATATTTCATCATTTTGATCAAATGGCTATGTCTCATCTTTTATTTGGTACCAGGTTTTGTAAGATAGGATAGTTAGCAGCTAGCGTACTGGTAATATTTAAAGTATACCAACTTTATTTTTCTACAAATTTTGTTTTATGTCTTATGTTTACATTAATATTCTTGAATATTTAAATTAGATAATTCGCATATTTAATCATTTTAGTCAAATGGCAATGTCTTAACTTTTATTTGGTACCAAGTTTTGTAGTCTAGGCTAGTACGCAGCAGACATATAGGACATTTTGTAGGTGTACCCCCTTAATTTTTCTTCAATTTTTTTTCTTATTTCTTACGTTTACATTAATACTCATGCATATTTAAATGAGATAATTCGTATATTTAATCAGTTTAGTCAAATGGCTTTGTCTCAACTTTTATTGGGTACCAAATCTTATAGGATAAGATATTTAGCAGCTGGTGTAGTAGTAATTTTGTAGATATACCCCTTAATTTTTCCGCCTATTTTCTCTCATTTCTAAGTTCGTATGTTTTCATTAATATTCATGAGTATGCAAATTAGATAATTCGTATATCTATTCAGTTGGTCATTTTGCTAATGTCTCAACTTTATTTGGTACCACGAGTCTTAGTCTGGAATGATAAACAGCGACATATAGGTAATTTTGTAGGTGACACCCCTTAATTTATTCTACAATTTTCTCATTACTTACGTTTTCATTGATATTCTTGAATATGCAAATTAGATAATATTAATATCTAATAAGAGCGTCATATTGCTGTTTCTGAAATTCTATTTATCTATCTAAGAAAGAAAGACTAGACATAGCAAACAGATATACTTTTGTGTGAGTAAAAGTAAAAAAAAAAGCAGAGAAGCAATATTTCAAGGAGGTACTTAACGACGCTCATCTATGCTGGTTTTACATTATTTCTAGTACCAGAGTTACTTCCCCATTATAAGAATGACGATACTCAATTTTAACCTACAATCCTCACAAATTGATAGTACAGATATATTTATCTTTAATTGAGCCATGTATCATCATCTAGGACGCTAATGTAAGTTTTCTCCAAAAGTAAATCAGCGAATCTTCTATGCTCGTATCAAGTGTATTGGAAAAATGCATTAAAACGCTGTTTTTCCACACAGGGGTGGCAACTTAAGTGCCGGTTCAGATAAAAATCATGCAGGTGACTCCACATGATGGTCAACCAATTTGGTTGATTTTGATATCACAGAAAGGTTATGATGTAAGAACAAGAAAAAATATTTTTATTTTTTATTATTATCATTTTGGTAACCATGGCAACGGAAATTAATATTTTAGCAAAAATGGGACAATAATCAGCTGAAATTGCCCTATTTCAGTCAAATATTACATACAACTGCCTTCCAGCATAAAGAAAAAACACATATAATACAAACATATGACACAACTTTTACATTTTAAGCCAAGCTATCAATTGAATTAATTGCTTATGTTGTTGCCATGGCAACAAAGAGTATACCACTGAAGAGCAAAATTCAAAAATGACATTTTTAGGGGTTTTGAGGTCAATTTTTGGCAACTTGTGTAGATTGATATAGATATGTCTTATCAATATACATAAAGAGCAACTCTTATTTGGTGTTATTCAAAAATAAAATGCTTTGCAAAATCATATGCCTAGTTGCCATGGCAACAAATAACACACTACCAACGACATTTTGCCTAATTTTGCTATTTTAGCCATTTTGAGATCAATTTTTAGCATTTTTTGTAACTTGGTACAGTTAGTTCATAACATCATATTTATAGTTTAACTCTTGTATTGCATGATTATAAAATAAAACACTTTGCAAAATCATATGCCTAGTTGCCATGGCAACGAATAACACACTATCGAAGAAATTAAGCCAAATTTTGCTAATTTGGCAATTTTAAGATCAATTTTTAGCAATGTTTGTACCTTGTTACAGTTAGTTCATAGCATCATACTTAGAGTGCAACTCTTGTATTACCGGATTCAAAAATAAAAATATTTGCAAAATCACATGACCAGTTGCCATGGCAACAAATAATACACTATCGAAGACATATGGCCTAATTTAGCTATTTTAGCTGTTTTAAAATCAATTTTTAGCAATTTTTGTAAACTGGTACTGTTAGTCAATGGCATCATACTTATAGTTTAACTCTTGTTCTGCATGATTCAAAAATAAAATACTTTGCAAAATTATATGCCTAGTTGCCATGGCAACAAATAACACACTATCACAGAAATATAGCCAATTTTTGTTAATTTGGCAATATTGAGATCAATTTTTAGCATTTTTTGTACCTATTTACAGTTGGTTGATAGCATCATACTTAGAGTGTAACTCTTGTTTTACCGAATTTAAAAATAAAAATCTTTGCAAAATCACATGACTTGCTGCCATGGCAACAAATAGTACACTATTTAAGACATATAGCCTAATTTCGCTTTTTTAGCTTTTTTAAAATCAATTTTTAACAATTTTTGTAAACTGGTAGAGTTAGTCAATAGCATCATACTTTTAGTTTGACTCTTGTTTTGCATGATTAAAAGTAAAAACATTTGCAAAAAATCATATGTGGAGTTGCCATGGCAACAAGTATTACACTATCGAAGACATATAGGATAATTCTGCTACTTTAGGTATTTTGAGATCAATTTGGCAATTTTTGTAAACTGGTTAAGTTAGTTCAAAGCATCATATATGTTAAACAACTCTTGTTTTACATGATTAAAACATAAACTGTTTTGCAAAGCACATGCCTTGTTGCCATGGCAACAAATTGTACACTATCAAAGATAAAAGGCCTTATTTGATATTTTCAAGCACTTTGATATAAGCCATGGCATGTGATAACCAACAATGTGGCATTTTGACAAGTGTAGACTCGGATGAGCCTGTGGAGCCTCCTTTTAAGCTTAGAAACTCAGAATGATGTTTGGTCAGTAGCTTAACACTCCTAGAATATTCAAGCGACTAGCAAATGTTCTGATCAGACTGCGCATATAAAGGGCAGGCTGATCTGAGACTTTGCTGGTCACACCTAACAGATTGTTGAAAATCTCATTTTACGGCTCATATAATTTTTAGCATTTTTTTTAAACAGGTTCATTTGGTTCAATAAGTCAATAGCATCATATTTTAAGTGCATCACATGCTTATGCAGTACATTATTCAAACATAGAAAGCTTTGTCATAATGTATGCTTAGTTGCCATGGCAACAAAAAACACACTAATAATGACAACAAGCCTATTGTTTTTCTTTTTAAGGTATTTTGAGATCAATTTTAGCAGTTTCTTGTAAACTGGTTCAGTAAGTCTATCGTATCAAAACTAAAGTGCATCTCATGTATTACATAATTCTAACTTCAAAAGCCTTCTCTAATCATATGCCTAGTTGCCATGACAACATATAACACACTTATAAAGACAAAAGGTCAAATTTTGCTGTTTTATGTATTTTGAGATCAATTTAAGCATTTTCTTAAACTGGTACAGTTAGTTCATAGTATCATACTTAAAGTGTATCCCATGTAGTACATGGTTCAATCATAAAAAAAGCTTTGTCAAATCAAAAGTCTAGTTGCCATGGCAACAAATAGCACTCTACTGACGACAAAAGCACTAATTTTGCTATTTTAGGTATTTGAGATCAATTTTTAGTAATTCTTTTAAACTGGTAACAGTAATAGATAAGTAAAATTCTTCAGTGTTAAAGTTTTAATATTTTCTTACTCATCAGTTTAAGCATATGTTTTGGATACTCAAAAGAACCTTCTCATTGAGACAGTTCTTTTGAGTACCCACAACATATGTTTTGGTTGAGAAATAAGAAAAAAAAATTGGTACACACTCTTAACTAAAGGCATAGACATACTATACTATTGTGTTACATGTTCCAATAATAAAGTATTTGCAAAGTCATATATCTGGTTGCTATGGAAACAAAAAAACAAACCACTGAAGATATAAAAAATCAGTATATATATAGATGGTTCAAGATCAATTTACAGCAAATTCTGGGATCAGATACGGTTTCTCTATAGCATTATGATCAATTTAACTACATGGTCAAATAATAAAATACTTTGCTTATTTGTATATTTGGTTGCCTGGTTGCTATGACAGCAACCATACCAATGAAGGAACGGTAAAACAAAAGAGAAGCCATGTGGTCAGGGATGGGGACAACAACAGGATCTGCACCAAAAGCAATATGTCCCCCACCAATATAGCTTTGCACTATACATTGTAATTGCCTATTTAAACATAGTCAAGGTCTGTGTCTTAAGCAGGGACCGATTTAGGGCGAGATATTGAGAGAATCGCTAAATATCCCTCTGATTTCCTAGGGAATAAAAACTCCTACCATAATGTTACCATAGTAACTGGCACATTCAGATCAGACACAAGATTTTTTTCAAATTATTTGACCTTGAAATTAAATACCCTTTGAATCTGATATATCTATGTGCAAGCTTGTTTCAAATCTATCCATCTATTATGGTGTAATAAAGGAATTTTTCAACTTTCTATGATCTCTTGTGACCTTGAAAATAAGTCAAACGTCACCTAATGACCTAGATCTAATCAGGCCTCAAGGTTATAAAACTTTTTTCATGCTCAACTCAACTGAGAGCGAAATTCCAACTGCTCATAAAAAATTAAATACCAACAAATAAAATTTGTTCTTGCTTTAAGTCTCAAATGTTAGATTTATCATGCTAATAAATGTTAAAATACCAACAATTGTTGGCATTTTAACCTTTATGAGTAGGGAAATTTTTGTGCTAAGCTGAGTTGTGCATGAAAAAAGTTTTATAACCTCGGGACCAGTTCTTACCAATTACCCAATGGTATATTTGAGCAAGTTGGGTCTAAACTCATCAATCCCTTATTATTTGGATAAGATCAAACACTTTGAGGCAGGTTAGAATTCATGGTCAGCTAAGTTTTGCAATTTTGTTACAAGTTATTGAACATGCTACCTGTATATTTCATAGCTAGGTCAAGATAAAACAAAATTTTTGTGTGTAAAATTGTGAATATTTTTCTTATCATTTGTTTTAGGTGCTCAAAACAACCGTCTCATTGAGACGGTTCTTTTAAGTACACATATTCTAAACAAACAATACCTGTTTAAAACAGTTTCCATAAGCATACTTATGTTACAATTTGCCCTTCATCTTCAACCCAACTTCAAGATTTCATCTTTTGGTGTCTCATTGAGATGATTCAATCAGACATTTCTTAAGAAAATAAGTGTAAATCAGACATTTCTTAAGAAAATAAGTGTAAATCAGACATTTCTTAAGAAAATAAGGGTAAATCAGACATTTCTTAAGATATAAGTGTAATCCAAAACAGTCTGATTCAAACAGTGCATGATAAATGTACAATCAGATTTATACAACATGAAGTCTGGTCCCTAGTCCAGTCAGACTTGACCCCAAATGCTACTCAAGATTGGAATTAAGAAGTATCCATCAATGATGTGTTATTCAATAAACAGGAAGTGCATGTAATACCGACAAAACAAAAACACTGATTGTCATCATTATGGTTAAAATCCAGTGTCAATTTCAGTAGAAAAATGTTTGTAACAATAGTTAAACCTCATTCAGGTTCCTTATAACTATCATCTGGTCTACACTTAAAAACTGTCAAATATTTTCTTGCCTTAATTCAAGGTTAACAAAATTTTCACAGTAAAAATGTAAATATTTTCTTACTGATCAGTTTTAACATTTGCTTTTGGTTCTGAAAAGTCTCAATAAGACTGTTCTTTTGAGTATCCTCATACAATAATGATTTAATTGAGAAAAAAGGAAATTAATTTTGAACTATGCACTATCTTATACGGGAGGATTCATTATTCCACAAAAACTTAGGTGCTCATTGGAAGTGTCTCATTGAGATGCTTCCAATGAGTACCCACAAAAAAATATTTTCACTTAGAACTGTTCTTATCACTTAAATGGAACACAATTGTCGAAACTACATGTAGCACATTTTCTACTTGGCTGTCATGTTTTTGTCCTAAGCCTATTAAAGATTCATTGATCAACAGCAGGTCTCAGATAGGCTCTCCAATAATCAAAATCTTCTATACCCAAAACTCGTTTTGGCATCATGGGGGCTAAGGTGAGTAGTTTGAAGAAAACTGAGTCTACACTATATGGACTGCATACTTCATCTTTTTCCCTGCAATGATAAACCAAACAGTAACCATTCAATAAAAGTTTGTAAAATTGTATGAAAATATAGGCAATATCCTGAAAGCAAAAAATTACTGAGCCTTTTCAAACTTTTACTTATAATGAAGTCAGAATGGCCCATTCTATAAATTGAGGGGTCCAAGTTATGATTTCCAAAAAATAGTTATTTCTCTGAAGACTGCTTTTGTCTCGGCAACAGTGCAGACCCTAATGGAATGCTGTGTTGTATTGGCATTTCATCAAGGTCTTCACTGTTTGCATTTCATAGAGTTCTTTACTTTTTACTAGCATTTAGGTCAACTTTGAAAATGGCTTTGTTTCTGTTTTTCCAACAATAATAATAACTGGAAATTTATGTGTCAATGTGACAAATATGACCCCTGCCCGGGGCCATTGTTTGTGAAAAAAACATTATTCGTATGAGACCCAGGGTATGTAAGGGACAAACGGACAAGGGTGATGTTTAAGAAATAGATCAGCTCCAGCAGTGAATTGTTGAGTAATAATTCACTGTTTGGAGGTCAGTTGTAAAGAAGATCAAATCGCGAGCGCGCAGCGCGAGTGATTTATCTTCCCAAAACTGACCGACAAACAGTGAATTATTACTCAACAATTCACGCACTGAAGCTGATCTATTTCGATTCTAACACACAATAAACGACGAAAACACATTCAAAGTCTTCAGCTTCTTCTAACTTTCCGCCATTGCACTGAAGAACTCCCGCCAATACTTAGACTACGTCGCATACGTTTACATGAAATTGTAACGTTTTTCAAGCGTAAAAACGACGTTACACGTCTAACGCCATGAATGACGTCATTTTCTAGTGACGTCAGCTATCACACACTTTAGCAGTGAATTATTGTCCGATATATCACAGTTTGTTACCGTTGGCTCTATAGGCGAGGTGTGTTAGAATTCAATTTTTATTATATGTTTGTACTTTATATTTCACACTGGCAAATTTGGGTCTTTACATGTATCAGCAAATGAAGGCAGTTGAAATCTCTTAGTTTAAACAAGATTTTATTTCGAAGATAGAATGCATTAATCAATACTACATTAATATGGTATTAAGTATTTGCTGTTCTGAGTTATCAGCATTTTGTTCAAAGAAAAATGTTTAAAATTTTAGAACTTTTAAGGTATGTTATTCGACCTGATAAGCACATATGCTCATATAAGCACACATTGGGTAATTAAAAAGCTGTATACACTAAATGAGTTTAGATTTCTAGTCAATCCATTGGTGAAATTTCATTATTAATATGGATTAACTGTGTAGATGGAAAAGAGTATGAATCAAATTCAGATGGCATGAGGCCCTAATATTTATTTTGTTGGGCCTGATCATGGCCCAAATTGTTTGCAAAGGCTTCCAGCAGAGAAAACCAGCAGATAAAGAGTTATTTATGCAATGTACACTTACTTTTGATATGAGCGCCAACGACTTGTGACATATATGGTCAACCTCTCTCTAACCAGCATATAGTTTTCGCCATCCAATTAGTATTCCATTGTTCAAGGCATGAAGACAATGCTTAATAAAACCTAAAAAAGATACAAAGAAACTTTGAAAAAAATGCACTATTGGCTGCAAATAAAAGGCTACATCTGATTGGATAATGTCATATAATTGGCGACATTACAACCTGTGAAAAACTGTTGCAAACTCTATGTCATTATGTAACTTATGGATAACAGGATACCAAAATTGAAGCATGAGTATCAGCATAAATGTTGAATGCATGAAAAAGTGTGATATTACAATACATGTAATGCACAGGATCTCCAATGGAGGTCCAGAACATTACCTCCATCCCAAATTCCACCAGTTTCTGCAAAGCTGAAAAACAGCATGAGCATGAAAATATACATGTGCATGAAAATGTGGAAAAAATAAAACAAAAGTTATTATGTAATTTCTATATGTCACGATAGGAGGTCTCATTTCATCCATAGGAATATGACTATTATGAGGCATCATACCTTGAAATAGAAGTGTCAATATATGAATGAAAATAATAATTGTCCACTTCAAAGTATTAGAAATTTCTTTGATAGTGAAATATGCAAAAAGGTTAATTATTTGCAAATGTTCAGACTTAATAAGATCTTGAAGATGGTAATGCATCATGGAGCTTATAGCCAAGGCATTTCTATACAACGAAAATAGTGTGCCTGTTCTTTGGCATTAACCAGTACTGGGCCTGTAGGGTTGATCTATTGTTTGCAAACAGTCCAGTACGAGCAAACATTTTCAACCCAGATCAGACTGCCCCAAAAGGAAATGGGTCATTACAGTTTTGTATGCTATTGACCTTTCCTTAAGCAATGTTTCATTTAAAAAAGAAATGTTTTAGTGATTTGTCAAGCATCCAATGTCTCGAGTTTGCAAACATTGTAAACCCTGACCAGTTTACTCCATTAGCAGTCTATGATATGGGTGCCAATTTTTTGGGCCCTCAATGAAAATAGATGACAAGTGAATTATATAACAAAAAGTGCCACAAGGCCTTAGTTTATCCCCTCTCTACTTCTTTCAGGGGAGGGGTTGGCTGTCTCTTGATTTTTTGAAAAAATTGGCATAGGTTCCCCTAACCAGAGCATTTACAGGTTGTTATTTTTTGAGGGCCTGTAAAAGTGTTGGGTAATTAGACAGAGAACAGGCAAGTTTGGATAGATTTCCCTTATCCTAAAGAAATCTTTCTTGCACTGCTACATGGATAGATTTTGTTTGTAAATCTAAGAAAAATAATAATACCTGCTTTGCTTCAGCACCAGGCCAATGGCGGCCGGATACTCAGTGCATTTTATTTTCGTCCGGGGCCCGTCCTGATCGAGCAGATGACAGATATTGTGATTATAGATCCAACTGTGTATAGCACCAGGTTGACATAAAAACTAATCAGCATTCTATTTTTTCAAAGATGTTGGAATGAATATATTGTACACCAGTCATTTGTAAACATAGCCCCAGCCGCTGAGGGGGGGGGGGGGGGGGTTGGGGTGGGATAGCTGGGCAAATGAAAGTGCTGTGCTGTCCAAATAGTGTCCCCACAGTGTTGGGGTTTACGGCATGTTTTGTCCATCAATGCATCAACTTGATAATGAACAGAATAAAGACTTCTAAAAGCTGAGTTTATAACATTTTAAATTTTAGACTTTCCTAAAGTTTAGGCTAGACAGCATTTTATTTCAAACTTAGTCTACTTACGTACCTATGCCTTTGCCGTCGTTGCATATCTGTGAAAGGCACTAGATGCTGGGTAGTGCCAATCGCCACAATGTACTGTCTTTCCGTATTTTCGTATAAAGCGTTCTCTTCTGCCAATATTTGCTGAAAGCTTTTCAAAAGCTCAACTTGTTTCTCACTCTCTCCCTCAAAACTGGCACTCGCTTTTCGATGCATATAGCTTGTTGTGTCCCAACTATGCTGACCGATTCTTAAATGCTCTGATTCATTTGGAAAATGGGATTAAATGCCGCACTTGCTAGAAAAATACAGCGACATTCAACAATCCGTTAGCCGCGAAATCGCCATTGTTGTTTTGTGCTACATGACGTATCACGTGATTACGTTTCTCATAGCTACAGAGAAAACAGACTGGTTCCTATCCAGTGTAAGTAAAGAAACGGCGAAGCCGTGTACCAAAATCACCCCGATACCCAGGGGAAGAAAACGCTAAATAATTGGTCACATACCCATTTTGCAAAGCATGTTATTTCTTTATAACGTAGTTCAATAATTCAGCTTCATGTCCGTGCATGTTACATTGCCGTCCTCGTCTACACAAGTTGCGAAAAATGTCGCTGATTTTCGCCATCTTTTTCCCGTAGACTTTAAGCTAAATGTCAAAATAATGGTCAAAAAATATAAACCCGGTTTTCTAAGTAACGCAAATGATTTCAGAAAAAATAAATTAGGACTGAATAGCAGGTCCATATACCTTCCTACTGTGTAATTTTTACTAAAATCTGTTGACCACCATGTGGAAAGAAATTTTGATTTTGCATGATTTTTATCTGAACCGGCACTTAAGAAGCATACTTCTGAGCTGTCAGGCATATCAGGATGCGGCAAATCATGTTTTTGAAAAGCGAAAAGACAATTGTTTTAGAAATTATGAAGTTTTGCGGGTTCTGATTAAATATAACGGTATTACAAGGAATAATATACAGGAAAGTATTAAATTTTATAGGGTAGTAAGAGTTATCCCCCCAAAAAACTATGTTTAAATTTATAAAAATCAATAAAACTCATACAAATATAAATCACAGTAAACTTATTTTTAGAAAGTAAAATAATTTGCGAAAAAGAACGTCTTTTTGTCAATACAAAAACAGTTAAAAACCGTACTTTAAGTTTCCGTTTTTTGGCAAACATTGAGTTATCTCCCCATTTTTTAATATGATGCTACCAATTTTTGAGCATACGACCCAATCAGAAATAAAGTAGAGTCATTCATCTTGAATTTAAGACCTGTTTCATCCTTTATGACGATGAGGTAACTTTTTTCGAAAATTTGAATTTCAGCAACGCGCCTATATCATTTAAACCATAAAATGCCAGCAAAATGACTATGTTTATGACTAACATAAGTATAGAGGTAAACAGTGTATGCCCAGATCAGACTGCTCCCACAGGCAGGAGAAGTCTGATCTTGATCTACTCTGTCGACGAGGCTTCAAAACAGTTTCAACAGATGACAAAAGCAGATGATCTTTAAAATTGTAGTTTTCAGTTTACGATCTTCATAAAATGCATGCACGTCTGCGCGGCTCAAACAACGTATTAAACAGGTTAACTCTTAATATAATATTATCAGATCTCCCTTCTTGGGCAATAAAATAGTCGAATCACGCCCAGATATGAATATTAAAGTTGCCGCATATATGCAGTGACCAAGTAGCTTAATAATGGAAAATGTATGGGAAAGTCCATTTTATATTGGCCACACATTGGAATTTCTAAGTTTTAATATAAATTGTGTTTGTCTTAGAAAATGGTGCAGACCCTGGTGAAGCGCCAGCTTTAGATGCCTATATTTTGTGAAGCATATGGCTCTCCACATACTCCACAACAAACATTGTCTGCTTTCTCATCTGCTAGCGTAATTTGACAATTGCATTGCAAACACTCAGAAGATTAACATTTTTTGATGCATTATGTCATACATATTGAACAAGTATAGAATCACATATTTTGAAGGGGCTGCCGGTCATAATTTCTATAAAATGAGGTATATTTCTGTTTAGGTATCTTAGTAAACAATGCAAACCAGATTGATTTCCACAATATTCCTTTTCCACAGCTGAACATTATTTCTGGAGCAATGATTCTGGGCTGATGTATATATGACATCAATTTGATTGATTTGATTCTTTATGTCCAAGAGAACATTTTTTTCAGTTATGTCCGGACGTGTCGTCCTGGGTTGAACGACTAAGCAAGGATTGATGTGTCTTGCTAAAGGACACAATACAGTGACGCCGGTGATGCTCGAACTTGCAACCGCTTGAATTGGTCTCGGGTCAAACACTCTAATATTGAGCCACTGCGCTCCCATTCTGATTTTTTTTTATTATTTCTTGGAACTGCATCAAGGCGACCGAATGAGAAACATAGATCACCGTTGCTTGTGCAGGCTGATCAGAGCTTAAGGACTTTAATAGCCATGGTACACGCAGGCATGTCAGACTTTTATTACTTCGGGATGGCGAGCAGGACAGATTATCATTCCCCTGCAAATTGTTCTTTAACATTTCTGATTTTTGGCTGTCTGCTATCTAAAAACTCCCAAACTCATTTTTTCATCCATTTCACTCTGGGGAAAAATGTTTCTATGAACACAAGTTAAGTCATAAATTCTGATAATGGAGCTAGCGATTTTATATGGGTCATTAGCATGACAGCGGAACTAAAGGTCCCAGGATGCAGACTTTACATGCTCTGAGTTTGAGCAAAGAAGGGAGATTATGCAGAGAAAATGTGTGTCCAGTAGTAGTAGTTTTCCTTGAACTCAGAGCCTAGGCCAGGCTAACACAAAGTGGAATACTCTTTGCATGCTGGTAATTTCGCAGTGCGGAAAAATGTGTGGTAATGAGTTAAACCTAGTCAACACTTTTTCAGTTATGTTGGGATGGGTTGAACTAGCACTATAGTGTTTCCAGAACTTTAGTGACCCCCGTTTTTTGCTAATTATTCTTTAATGGAGATTTTAATTGAAAAATAAATTAGAGAAATGAATTTAGATATAGACCGCGTAATTGAATTAATTTTTTCCACATAAATGTGAGTTTTTGTATAGGCTGGGATTAGATGGAATTTTGGTGTGTTTTTGTCGCTCCTCTTTGACTTAGTCCCCAAGTGAACCTAACGATATAAATAAAACATGGCTTATACGGGTCAGTGGAGGTAATTCGTCCGTCCTACAGATAAGAGTGCGTAACAGAAAATTATTTTTCCTATTTCTCAACCAAACAATATTTGCAAAAAATATTTGGTGCATACTCAAAACAACTGTCTCGATGATACAGTTCTTTTGAGCACCCAAAACACGTGTTTAAACTGACGAAGACAGTCGCAGCTTCACGCTAAAATTGCTTAACTGGACAAATCTTCGCGCATTAGGCTATGATTCACTGCTTATACCGACTTATAAACTTCACTGTACATCTAAAACCCATGCATTGAAATGGCCTGTGTTAAAAAGCGATTCAAGTAATGGTATTGTCTAAACCTTAAATGCTGGGTTATTGTTGTCCTCTGCTGAAGTTTCTTTCGAGATAATTATTTTCTAAAAATATGTCTTTCAGGAATACAAGTAGGTTCCCAAACAGTATGGATCCAGAAAATGCCCAACATTTTAGCCTGACCTTGGCTTCGGCTGTTGACAAAGTTTATCAGCGAAATATCTTAAGCAAGCAAATATTTGATGCTCTTGAAGTTTAATGTATATCCCCCATTCGCTATTTCTCGTCAACTCTCTAATTTGCTTGAATTGTCGTCATAAACTCTTTACTTCCTAGTGTCGTCTGCTGATAACCTTTGCAAACAATTTAGACCCAGATCAGACCCGACGGGCATGATCTGGATCCAAACTGCTTGACACTCTACTGATATTACCGATTTTTTTAGAAAAAAACAACAACAACAGTATAACTGATTTTGAAAAAAATATCAGCAGACGACAAAACCATGGCAAATTACCTCGTAGGCAAAAAGAGTCGATGAATTGAAATGGAAGGTGCTACATGTACATGCAGGTTTCATGCTGCCTGCTTTCAATACGGTACGGTCTAGGACCCATATAGACTTTTACAAATGCGTGTGTGCGTGCGTGTGTGTGTCAAAGTGATGACGAGTGAGGCCTGCGGAATAGATTTTCGTTGAATCAGCGGATATAGATATTCCTGTAGGCTAGTATATATCATCATAGCAATGCAAATATACCACGTGTATCTATAGGGGTACACACGGGTATATTCATAGAGAAAAACAACTAAGTTATTCTTTTGTACAGGGGATTAGGGCTTCATTTACAAATAAGGGCGTCTCCCAAAAATAAGTTTTAGTTACGCGGTGTGCATTTAAATCCACATGCTAAGTGCCGTTCTTCTAAGTTCAATTTAAAGCTGTTTAAAAAAAGAAAAACGGGGGTCACCTAAACTCTGGAAACACTATAATCAAAAAGTGGCTGTGTCTACTAGTGTTTTGCAAACTGTTTAGATCCAGATCAGACCCTAACAAAACGTCGGACCTCTGTTTTCCACTCTGATGCCCGTTTGCACGCCCGTTTTGTGTTTCTCCAATAACGCTTTTTGTTTACTTATACGTTTATATGACGTGAAACATTTATCGCAATGACGCTTGGAGTTTTGCCTGTTCCAAAAAACTCCGTTATGTCTGAAATAATTCAAATAACTGGAAAACCAGCCATGTTCGGTAAAATTGAAAATGGACACATGCCTGAGAAATATAAAAAATAAATACAGTCGAATCTCGTAATTTCGAAGAGATTTAATTTCAAATTATCGATAATTCGAATTATAGGAAGCTTGTGACACTGTGACAACAGGGACACAATAATTACAATTTGTGTTAGCTTTTACGCCATTTCTTCATCAATCTAGGCATTCCCTTACACTTATATAGAAACCAGTATGAACATTTGTTGATGTAGTCAAATCAATTTCAATTTCCATCACTTCAATGAGGTCGGGTCTTTGATATGGCAGTTCACTGTCATATCTTTTCCTGTTCTTTATGATAATTGGCCGACAATCGCGGTTGGAGTATTTATTTAATCATTTAGGAAATTGCTATGATCATAAGACATTTAAAGTATTTGAGATTATATATGTAGTTTGTCTGACCCCCCCCCCCCCCCAACTTCACACGTACCATCACACACACACACATATACTCACACACGCATGTACACACACACACACACACACACACACACACACACACACACACACACACACACACACACACACACACACACACACACACACACACACACACACACACACACACACACAAAATGCCAGCTGTAGATATGGAGTAGGTAAGGAGATTCAACCCTATAATTAACCCTATGTGAACTCTGACAGATAGGAAGTCTGATCAGAGACTTGGTGAATAGAATTTGCCAATAAAATTCCATTATCGAAATTTCACTTAAGGAATGGAGCGTATCATTAAAGGAACGGCAACATTGAAACTAAATAATCTGAAGAGCAAGCGTTTATTAAACCATGCTACCGTCCACAAACCCGGATCAAAATCGAATGAAAAATAAGAAAGTTACAGTGGTTTGTACAGTAGATAATTGAAATCAATGGAGGGCAGCCATTTAGGGGATAACTGTATTCAAAACTTTCATTTGTGGAGGTATATTGTATGATGTACGGTCGAAAATTTAGTTTTACGGCAACGAATTCAGAAAACATAGAATTCAGAAATCATATGGTGTCTCTCGATGATTCTACGGTGTCTCTATTAATCCACTGCGATTCATGATGATGCTTTAACACTGCTACTACGGTAGCACCACGAAATAATGAAGGGCAGTCGGACTGCATTCGTGATGAATTGGGGATGAATAGTAGAGTCACTTGATATCCAGATTCACCCTGAACTTATACTCTAATTATTTATTAAATTAATTTTTTTTTCAATGAAACAAACTCACAAAGTGTCAAAAAAACATTTTCTTCCAAAAAAGGCAACATATCGTTTCTTAAAGGAAATGGTAAGTTTTCTGTTGATTTAACCAGTAAAAAATCCGAGACGTTTTCTTTGGGACGTGTTGACCAACTATTTTTTTTGTAGATGCGGGAACGTTTTGACATTCACTCCAGCTACATGTAGACCCCAAGGGTGGGGGTGGTGGTACTCTCAATTTTACTTCATATGTAGGCTCGGGCCCGTTCACCCTCAAAAATATCAGCACCCCCCAAAAAATATTTGAAATTTTAGCACCCCCAAAAAATATCCCCATTCTGTAAAAGACTAAAATGCATAGAAGTGACCCCTAAATATAGTCCAATTTTGTGAAGACCGCAAAAAAATATCCACAAAAACTTCATACCCCAAAAATATTTATTTTTCTGAAAACCCCAAAATATTGAAATTCAAAATTTTGAGCCCCCAAAAATTGACCCGAGCCTACGTATGTATGGAAATATCAGAGTACTCCCCCTGGGACTAGACCTGCCTAGTACATTTAGCTTCTGTGTCATGCCTGACGAGCGTTAGTGCCCATCCCAGGAGCAGTTATGCTGAACACTATTACAAAATCTCAAGAAAGTAAAGAACATCATAGGAAAACTAGGAAAAACTAGAAAGTCCTAATAAAAATAGTTTTAACTGGCCGCCAAGAATATTTTTCGCCATAGCATAACTCAATAACACAGATTGGTTTCATTTAGCCAGCCCATTTGCTAAAAAATACCGAACAGCATTAATCTCTTAAGCCCCGGTCCCACAGAGCTTGCGACCGCGGCACGATCTCTCCGCGATGAATTTGATTGCGACCCCTTCCATCCTGTATTTAGCTCACCTGAGCAGAAAGCTCAATGTGAGGTATTGTGATCACTCTTCGTTCGGCGTCCGTCGTGCGTCCGTCGCACGTAAACTTTTTCTTTAAACGACATCTCCTCCTGAACCACTGATCCGAATTTCATACAACTTTACATGAATGTTCCCCATGATGCCCTCTTTCAAAATTGCATAATTGGTCCCGCTCCACTGAACAAAAGGGCTACCAGAGCTCCAGATAAGAACACTTTTAAACGACATCTACTCCTGAACCACTGGTCCAAAATTCATAAACTTTTTTAAACGACACCCTGAACAACTGGTCCAAAGTACGAAATAAATTCAAAGAATTTTTCCTCTTGATATAGTCCCTCTACTATAATTTGCATATATGGTTCCGCTCCGCCGAACAAAAGAGTTGCCATAGCTCCAGATATGAAATATCTTTAAAAGGCATCTTCTCGTGAACCGCTGATCCAAATTCAAAATAATTTCACAGAAATGATCCTCATGTTGCCCTCTACTTAAATTGATCAGAATGTTCACCTTGGCTGAACAACATGCCTACCAGAGCTAAAATAGATATGAACCGCAACATGTGATTTCCAAGAATGTGGCATTCTGACAAGTGTAGACTCAGACGAGGCTATGCAGCCTCCTTTTAAGCGTAGAAACTCCAAATTGTGTTCAGTCAGTAGCTTAACACTCATAGAATAGTCAAGCGTCTGGCAAAGCCCCTGATCAGACGGTGCGTATGTGCAGGCTGATCTTAGGCTTTGCTGGTCGCACATGTCACATTGTTGGAAATCTCATGTCGTTGCTCATATATCTTTTAAATCATATATCTCCTTAGTCACGGGCCAATACACCATCTACTCATGTGTCAGGACGCAGGTGAGCGACCCAGGACCCTACAGCCCTCTTTTTCCCATTACTCGTATGGTCGCCGACTAGCCGCAGTCCATTCGCCGATCAGTCAGCAAGGTTGGCTTACATAATACATATGAGCCACGGCATGCGATTTCCAACGAAGTGGCAATTTGACAAGTGTAGACACGATAAGCCTGTGCAGCCTCCTTTTAAGCTTAGAAACTCCAAATGATGTTCATTCAGTAGCTAAACACTCATAGAATATTGAATCGACCTACAAAGGCTCTGATCAGACTGCTCATATGCGCAGGCTGATCTGAGGCTTTGCTGATAGCACAAACCACATTGTTGGAAATCTCGTGTCGCGGCTCAATTATTCAAAAGTTGGAATTATTATCTTGTAGGAGGCCTACTTAAAATAGGCCATTTTCGGCTTTTTTGCAGACTCTGTGTCACAAAATAATCGTGTACATGTACTAGTAAGAGAGTTCACATGCGCGGATTCAGACAGCTTTGCCAGAGGGGTCCAACCCAGACGACGTTATCCTCTTAGTTGATTATAGGATATATGAACTAATTTGCACTTAACGCAGGCCATCATCGTCCCACTAGCGAAACGTTATTGCATTTCGCAGGTAGCTTGCTTTTTTTTGGTATTTAGAGCCTCTCTAAAAATAACAAGCAAACACTAGAAGACAAAAACACGTTGAAACGTGAGATTGTACCCCTTTAGTCGCACATGCACTTTTATGAGTTTTGTAATGTCATGCGCAGTTGGTTAGAGCATCTTACATGAGTGCTCATGTTGTATTGAATTTATTAAACGAGTTGAGGAAAAAAGATCAAATGCGAGGCTTGCCAGGTTTGCCGAGCCTTTATCTCTTTAGGAACTAATTTAATAAAATCATTAATAAAGGAGCACGAATGTTATATTATGAATAGTTAAAATTGCAATTTTGGTTTGAAAAGTCAACATTTTCTCTTATTTTTTCGCATATACATACATGTTCGTATTATGCCATAAGTACCAAAATCTTGTGTGCCATTTGGCCCATTAGCTTTCGAACTGAAATATAGAAAGAAAAACCTTTGATCGGAATTATGAAGTTTATTTATTTATGGTATGCTCCCAACTAAGTTACCGACTGCATGATGGAGATTAGTCCTGAAATAATGTCTAAGGCCACTACCGCCCCTACTGCTGGATCAAGAAAGGTGGTTGTCAGTTACAAACAAAAATTATGTACACGAAGTACCGGTTAACTGCTAAGTCGAGCATGAACAGGAAAAGTGTGGGTAGTTGAACTGACTATCCCGATATGACCATAGGCGTTGCATGGGGCGTTAAGCATCAAACATAGATAAATTAACTATTTATGCTTTTCTGTCGATTTCAGGTTAGCTACCCACTATCAAGCAACCACTGAAAGAAGAGAACCCTTGCGTTTGTTTGAGATTTACGCCCATTGCGAGCTTGATTTCAAAGCTCACAACATCATCCCCCCATCAAAGGACCTCATCAGCAAAATCATACCAAGTCTTTTTTACACCGAGAAATGTATTGTTTATAGTGGCGGACACAAGTCTACTGCTTTTTTCGGTATTTCATTGAGAGATCTTCGACAGAACCAAGCCACAATCACGGTACCAGAAAGCTGTACAGCCAGCACCAACGGCAATGGGGACATACAGATAACTTGCTGGAGAGAAGTTAAAGTGAATGGGAACCACCTGAAAGTAGACGTCCTGTTTGGTCGTGACTACACTACACTGTCATGTAGAGGCGTCTCACATAATTTGAGTTATTGTTGTTAACTAGACGATGGAATCTCGAAGCAAACATATTCGAAAGTTCTCATTTTTGTCAGCCTTTATTTGAAGGTAATTTTACTATAACACCGGAGTGGATGACGAGACCCAAATTGCCGTAGTGGAATGACTACAGTGTACCTACAGTATTAGAAAATAGCAGAACCATTTGTGCAGTTTTCGTAGAAACCATAACGAGAAACAAGCTGTTGCTTATGAGATTTCTTATCTGAAGCTCCGGCAGCACTCGTGTTCAGCAGATCGGAACCAATTATTCAAGTTTGGCTCAGTTGAGCTAAAAATATCAACACTATATTGAATGATGTTGAGAAGTTTAAAGAACTCCATACAGCATATACGACAGCTGTAATATAAATAGAAATAGCTCTGGTAATGTATTCTGATCCTCTTTCACAATCATGTTGCTGACTCTTTCACGCTTGTATTGAACTGTTAACCTAGACATTTCTTAGACTAGGCTATTGGTATCATAAAATTTATTAAACTTTTTCTAAATTTTATCGCCTATACTAAGAATGGTTAATCTTAATTCCATATATTCCTTACTATTGTGAGGGATATATTATCGCATATTTACATATATTTATCAATACTGCTTACTTTTTCGAAGGATATGTTAATCTCTTGCATCAATCAGTGTAAGCCTGTGTGGCAGGTTATGTCAATCCGTGTATTGATATATTCAAAATAATGCTTTCTATTTTGAGGAATATATTAACTCTTGCATTAACTATATATATATATATATATATATATATATATATATATATATATATATATATATATATATATATATATATATATATATATATATATATATATATATATATATATATATATATATACATAATTCAATTAGTACTGATTACTTCTATTGGGGCCTGATGAATGTTCACTGTCCAGAACACAGTCTTTGGTATCTTCGTATGATGCGTATGTGGTGCTTTCGTATTGATTCCTGATATTTGCATTCCTTACTTTCATTACATCACATTGGTAAATGTATACGCCGGTTTGCTGGTATTTGCGCGTGATTGCCGGTACTTCACAGACCGAATTTGGTAGAAATTGGTGTTAATACTGTATAGAAAAAACATGCCATATGCCAAAGGGACTATAGACTTCGATCATTTTAAGGAGTCAGTATGTGCATGGCGATTTATGTAAGCATTTAGGAATAGATTCAAGTACCGATCGAATACCTATCATCATATATATTTACCAGGGTGTACATGTGATCGGACATCGTTAAACATACAGTATATTCATATTATTTCATTTCCAGTTTGGAGGTAAAGGATATATGAGCCGCGACATGAGATTTCCAATAAGGTGGTATGTGCGACCAGCAAAGGCTCAGACCAGCCTGCACATACGCGCAGTCTGATCAGAGCCGTTGCTAGTCCTCTGATTACTCTATGAGTGTTAAGCTACCAACGGTACATCATCTGTAGTTTCTAAGCGTAAAGTTAGTCTGCACATGCTCGTCTGATTCTACACTTGTCAAAATGGCACATTGTTGGAAATCACATGTCACGGCTCATATCAAAAGTCTGAATAGCTTATGTTAACTGAAAACTTGTGTCTTCTTACATTAATTGTGTGCCTATTTCCACACGTTCAATTTATTTTGTATGTGAGTTTTAGTTCTATTCGTTAGGGAGCGCAGTGGCTCAGTGGTAGAGTGCTTGAATCGAGACCGAGAGGCCGCTGGTTCGAACGTCACCGGCGTCACTGCGTTTTGCTACTTGAGCAAGACACATTTGACCTAGCTTAGTTCTGGTTCAACCCAGGAAGACCCGTCCCTGTTTAACTGAAAGATTATTGATGCGGACGTAAAGAATCAAAACAAAAAAACAAAACAAAGGACTGTTCGTACCGAACCATGTCTACCTTCATGTTCACCCTAATTACTCAATTTTCAGTACTATGGACAACAATGTATCTGATGAGATAAAAGTACTATTTACATGAAAAGATAACAAAACACAAATAAAGAGAATTCCGTAATAATATATAATGAAAAAATATTTCTTTCAAACTGTGCGTTGATGCACGTGTGTGCGCATGCGCGTGCGTGCGTGCGCATGTGTGTGTGTGTGTTTTTAATCTTTGCCTTCTGTGTAATTTTAAACTCCCTTTAATTGTCATCTGCTGTTTTAATCGACCTTTTCAAAAGACAAGTGTGAACCCCTTCATACTGTCAAAAACATGTTATGTCCAGATCAGGCCAGACGTTTTCCAGTCCTGATGTGGGGCGAAACTGTTCGCAAAATTTATCAGCAGACGACATTTGTACTGTCGTGCCAACAAACATCGACAGTAACGCAATACGTTGTTTACAATAGTAAAACATTATACGTGTACACTTCACTTGAGCTAACGTGAATCGAAAGATCACATGTAGATTAATCCTATCCTGAGGATAGGATTAATACACCAGTGATATATCGATTATATGTCCCTGATAAATTTGTAAACAAAACATGAAGTCACTGTCACTCTTGGCTGGCAGGACAGTAGATAACCTGTTTTCAATTACGTGTATTGTGTTTAGCTTTTGGCGGATGCATTGTAATCGATTTGTCTTGTTTAAATGAATGAAAAGAGACACCGATGCGTTTATGAGTAGTGTATATATGATCATAAGACAGTAGATATGATTGTATGAACATAACATAACATAACATAACTGCGAGCAGCGTCGTTGGATATTGTCTGTTTTACCTTGTAAACTTATAAAGAGCTTGCATGTCTCTGAGAACTCTTCATGGAGTGACAATAAATTTACATATTATTACTGTCTGGACAGAAAATGATCCAACGGACGTCAACTCAGAATACAAATATTATATAAAAAAAACACAAACACTAATGACTCTTAGCCCGATTTGCGGTGTTTGTGTATCGAGGCCTGTATACAGCAGTTTGATTATCATTCAGTTGGTACCTATAAGCCCTGTCAACATTGGGTCTAACATCCAAAGCCGCCACAAAAGTAGAACACAGTATAAGTGGATTTCTGACGATGACGGCGCAGTGCGATCCCCGCCTTTGACATATAGAGCTAGCACAAAACACCCATTTTTCAGCAGCCACGTAGGCTTTTATATAGGAGTACTGGCTGTTGTCCGCCTTTATCCATAACCTGACTAACCACATAAAAAAATCACGTGACTCTTCTGTTTAAAACAGATGAGTGACATTTGTCAACGAAGGATACGTGCATTGCGATACGCCGTGAAACTTCCAGGCTAAGTAATTTGAACAAGCGAATCCAAATATTATTGGCTGTATACATGTAGGTTATGAGGGCACTCATTGGAGCCGCATCACAAAGTGAATAATTGATCACATACAAGTTCGACTAATGGTTGCTAGAAAATTAAGGTCGAATTATGCAATCCTGTAGGAAAGCGAATATAAATTAGAATCGCCTCTTTGAGCTGGTTCCATTGGAGCTTCAGTCGGAATGTGTCTTTTTGAACCGCTTCATCGAAGCGGTTCCAATAGGAGCGACATCTTTTCCTTTTGTAAATTTGAAATGCATTCATATTCATTAAAAAAAATGTATAGCTTTTGGGTCACTGTAAAGGTGGTAATTTTTATATTTGTAGCCACTTCGAAAAACAGTGTAGATCAAGATCAGACTGCTCTTTGGTCCACACAGTTACTTTCAAATAAATTCACGCCCATTTTTAGATTTTACCTATCAGTCCTAATTACGTCTTCATGAGATGGGGATTTTTCATTGACCCAAGAGCCATAAATATTTTAAGTATGTATATATGTATTCGTGAGGTTAATTATCTGCAGTTGAATGATAAGTTGAAAGTGACCTCATGGCATGTTTTGATAGATGGACATTGTCCATTGTTGTCGCTAATATTGTACATAGCGTTATTATATCATTAAAATTTGTCGTTGTCGGATTAACAACAACTTCTGTTATCTACTCTTCAATCTGCTCAATTTTTTAGATAGCCTGTATGGACCCAGATCAGACAGCTCCTTGAGAACATTCTGAAAAGGATTCACATTATTTGCTTCCATTAGATCTCGTCTAAAGTGCTATTGAATATATACAACAGAAGTTTTATGCAGATAGTAGCTATCTTTTTAACTCTTTGCCTGCTAGTGGATAATTTTGTCGTCTACCGCTGATCTTTCAAACAGTTTGGTCCCAGACCAGGCTCGACAGGGTATCGGGCCTGATCTGGATCCCCAACGGTTAACAATCGGACAATGTTCCTGAAAGATGTTTTAAGGAAAAAAAAATCAGCAATCGACAAAAATCATGAAAAAATTACCCAGCATGCAAATAGTTAACCTGCTTCTTTCATTTACTAGTGACCTACAAGATGATTGGCTGAATAAGCATGACTTTGTCATGGCAAATATAACATGTCCTAATCGTGTTAGTCATGCACGGCTGTAATAAATAGTAATATCACTATTTGTACATTTTGATGTGTAGAGCATGACAGGGACAGCCTGTCTAAACACCCCTTCCTGCTTATATAACTGCCATTGTCAACATTCAAAATATAATAACCACTTTGCCGCCTACAGTCATCAACTTCAATGATTCAATGCTATAAATAACACCTGCCCTGTCTTGAATTTGAATGGATTTGCTGCAGCTGAGGACAACAGTGATGACGATTGTTATTCTTGCATATTTTACCTAATTCTAAACAAATTGGAATTGATAGTAATGCTAAAGATTCAAATATCCGATTTCATAACTTGGATTTCTCTAAACATGTAACTTTTGAAAGTCATAACGTTATCAAAAAGTCAAGCTTTCTGTATATTGACGTCATGTAAATATCTCGGTGGTCATTTTTAAATTAAAAATAGTAAGTGAGCATGATCAGGAAATACCACAATCACAAACTGCAGACAACCCCGTGGCACCGCGAGGAAGAGCCGCTCAACCATCACGAGACACCAGGAAGACAAATTAAGCAAAGTTCAATCAGCACATGATTCTCCTGGTTTGGACACGTGTTTTTCGTTCAATTGACAATGGGCTTAAGCAGATATACGAATAGGTATCTATGCAAGAATGACAGTCACGGTTTGTATGGAGGAAAGTCAAGCTAGAACGCCACTGTACTCAAACGGCACAGTCATCGCGTGTTGGTTTCAGTCGACGAGTGCACAGAATAGTGGAACTAGCTGTTAAAAAGAGTAATATTTTGGTCAATATTTTACTTCAGAAAATTATTAGCCATGAATATAGAAGTAAAATATTGACCAAAAGTCACAGTTTTAGCAACTAGGTACAATATTTTGTGCACACATCGACTGCAACCAACACGCGATGACTGTGCCGTTTGAGTACAGTGGTTCTCAAACGGGTTGTTTGCTGATATGCTATCTTGTAGATTTCTTTCCTTTGCCTTTTCCACGTTGCAGGCAGCCTGAGCACTTCCATGCGGACCTTTCATCATGTAAAAACATTTCTGCCCCAGTAATAGCGACGCACTTAAAGTGGTTCCAATTGTTGCAACAATCACAACCAATGCTGTTCTCGTTATACTGATCTGGCTCTTCTTTGCATTCTTCTTTGCAAATAGGACATTTTAGGAGATTTTCAGCCACTGTCTTCTCTGCTTGTGCCCTATTTACCCCTGTTTCTTTCCTTTCACTTAAGGCTGTCACTTTGCTACGGAGAGCTTGTTTCTTCTTCCTTGGAATTGCAGTCTTAAATGAATGCAATCCCTCTATGATTGAAATCCGCAGGAAGTGCTCTGCCACTAGCTCATACAGCTCAACAACCATTGAGTTGAATGTCTCGTCATCGTTGTTGTCCTCAGTATCAGCAAACAAATCCATCCAGGCTGAAGATAGCTCTAAGTTGGTGAAAATCTGTCCCCTGGCAACCAGATGAATATTTTCACCGGCGAGATGAAAAGCTTCATGATTGACCAGTTTCTGTGTGAAGTTGTGAAGTTTCACAAAGAATTGGAACACATCATCACCAACATGGAGCAACCCTCTAGATGGTCCCTGCCTAAATTCAATCTCAGAAATGCTGTCGGGAACTTGAGTTTCCTTCACCACCTGCTCTTCTGAGATCCGTAGCGTCTTCAGGAGCCTGTGCATCCTGTAACTCCATGCACGTTGGACTTGGGATATTTTATGTAATCGACCAAGGTTTCCTGATACAACTCCTTGTAACCTAGTAGTTATCTTGTGGAGACAGGCCCCTGCAACGTAACGGATCTTAGATTTGGCCGATGATGTTGGTTCATTCTGCAGGACAACATTTCCACCCTCTTTCTCAGCTTGTTTCTTGGTGAACGACTCGCTTATCTGTTTTATTTCTTGCTTTAGAATCCAGTAAGCTGCCTTGGACGACAATTTCTGTGGTTTAGGGCTATCACTTAGTGATGCACACACAGAATAATGTGTCTCACTGGTGAGGAAGTCGTTCAACTTCTTATAGAGTAATACAAAATCTTCATTTCCGGTGGGCTGCTTCTGCATGATTATTTCAATATTTTCAGTAAGGAAGCCCATGTGCTTCTTTAAGTGGCCTTTGAACTCCTTACTAACCGGATCTGATGGAAGGAAGGATGCATTGCCATGGTCACTCAGGAAAGATTCAACTGTCCATGGACAATTCGTTGACCCAGGGATAGGTTCAACAGTGAGGGTTTCCTGATGATGGTAATGAACCCTTCCTTCATTAATGCTGAGTCTGTCTGCGTCTCCCCCTTGTGTGGGGAAGTCTCCTTGATTGTGAGGGTGGTCCTGGTTGTCAGTTGGATATTTGTTTCTGCAACAAGCAAGGTCCAACCTAAAGGGCACTCCGGCGTACAGGTTAAAGTCGTAGACTGACTTTGGGTGCTGAATTCTCGCAGCCGTTGGATTATAATTCAGCACCCTTATACCCCTCAAGCTGGTGGCCCTTCCCAATGCTACTCCAAGTTGTCCCGCAGCAAAAAAAGAGAAGCAGTCTATCTCTATTTTGTCCTTCGTCTGTCCTTGGGCGCGATGAACTGTCAAAGCAAAGGCAAGCTTTATTGGAAATTGACAGCGGACCGCTAAAACTTTCTCTTGCTCGGGATCATAGATCTCAAACCGAACTCGATCTAGAGATACAATCCGCCCATTGAAGTTGATGACTGGAGCTTTATCTTTTTTGGCAGTGACCACTTTCCCAATCATGCCATTGTACAGTTTGCCAGGCACATTTCTTGTCAGGATCACTGGTACATCGTCTTTAAGAGATAGGTTTTTTTCTGCATCAATACTTTGAAGAAGTTGCTTTTTGCCATGAAAAAGAGTTAACGGGGATTGTTGCGGTTGTTACTGCTGCTGATGGTGATACTGATGAAGTGGCTGATGTCAATGAGATGAAGGTGGTGATGATGATGCTCAATCTAGTCTGGACGAAAAACCGTACAGAAACCGATAATAACAATGTCATAGCGTCATGACACGATTCTGCAGTTGTAGATATACCTAAATATGTGTTACGCAATATGGACTATGCGCTGCTGAAATTACAAATAGACACATACCTTTGCGCAGCTTTGATTGTAACTGTCCAATAATGACATAGACCCAATTTTGAATGCTCTTTGTAGGAGACTGATCAGGATCAACACGGCTTGTAATTGAGTATGCTAGATATCGATCTTACCCCTCCCCTACCAACAAATTGTTTTAAGACATATGCAGCTCAAAAATTCATTTCGAATGTTTAAATCCCATGTTTTATGACCATTTACGAATTGTAATCAACACAGTGTTCAAATACTCTTAAGTTAAATAGATTCCCCAACAATTATTAAGTAAATAAAATATGTCCCAAGCATGTGTCTCAGTGCCAAAACAGATAGATAGGTCAAAAGCGAACGTAAGCAGCCTACACGATTTCAAAGTTTATACCTAGTGGCGAATATGAGGGTGAACGAATCTTAGATACCTTACTCTTCTAGTGATTAGCATGCCAGACTATGAACGAAGAGGACGAGGATAGATTCTCGGGTGGGAACCTATTTTTTGTATGTTTGTTTTCTTCCATTTTAGTATTAACACAATGAATTACTTCAAATACTATTAAAATGAAATAGTAAAAACGACAAAAATTGTCATACATGAAGGGTTTATGATGGTAAACAATGAAGATGAGGTATATGAAAAGATGAGACATGATGATGCTAAATACAATTTTATTCAAGAGAAAAATCCTTAATTAACATTTTATTATAAGCAAGTTATAAAAGAAGAAAACTAATGATCTTGGTGTAAGTAGCAGCTTCTCCGTGGATCTCATTCAGAAAGATCTGGTCTCGAGGTTAACTTTTGTCATGTTCAACTCAGCTGAGCACGAAATTTTCCTGCTCATAAATGCTCATAACCTTTATTAGCATGATACATACAACAATTGAGCGATTTGAGACAAGAAACTTCTGTGATTTTCGCTACTTTAGTTTTTAAAAGCAGACGGAATTTCATGCTTAGTTGAGTTGAACATGAAAAAAGTTTTATAACCTCGGAGCCAGATTTATCTTTATAAGCTGGGTCGAAATCAGAATACACTATAAGTAAAGCAACTAGACCTATCTTCCCCAGCGGGATGATTGCAAAACTGGAAACTGTACTGCAATCGCAAATACCCACTTTATATCATATGACAGTGACCTTGGAGTAAAGTCGGGCTCTGCATTGTTACAGTCTACCTATGCACCTGCTATATAATCCTCTTTTTAGATAATAAGCTCATTATTATGAGAAAACTTAAGAATGCTGATCAGATGTATGCTTATTTGATGAAACTGAAGTTTAACAAGTGCATAGGGCCTAATAGCAATTGTAGACAATTGTATTACACAAAAAATGCTTTCACTTTGTCTATAAAAAATCTAGTTTAAGCTGTTGGAAAAAATCAACCCCTGCCCCCCCCCCCACAACCAGAAAAAAATGGTCTGTCTCAAATTAAAAAAAAATCAAATCTAGAAAGCATTCCGCCATGCCCCCTCTACCAGGTACAGCAACAGCATTTTAAGGAATGGCCTCATACTTTGAGCCATATACCATGCATTTCATTGAAATAATTACATGTCATGTATTCCATGTCTTTACATGTATAAGGCAATTTTTAAGTTATCATTAAGTCATGCGCTCTTGTATAGCTTCGTAGTTTTTAAGTATGTGATTTTAATCCTACGAAAAGAAAAATACATTTTAGGGAGAATTGACTTATTTTTGGGGGATCTGGGGAGAAGCTGGTCTATTTTTAGGGATTTGGGAAGCAAAAGCAAAATACTTTTAGGGAGCCGAGGCAATTATTTTCAGGGATCTGGGGAGATCAATGCATTATTTTCAGGGATCAAGGGAGCACAGACCCCCCTGGGGGCCTCACCTATACACATGTATTGCTTGAACTAATTTTACCAAAGAAATTTTCACCTTAGGTTCTGCAATTGTAAAAACACAAAATTAGTTGAGCTCGCATGGAGGCTTCCTAACATATGAAATATATCATCACGTGGAAAGAACCGAATCAATTTACAAACTGTGATGAAACTAAGAAAACGACTCTAAATACACAGACTGGCAGATATATGAGCCGAAAGTGACTTAAAAAATAATGACCTTCATCTTGTGCATGGTAGGTAACTGCTTCACCGGGGCGCTCATCTAGGAAGACCTGATTCACATATGCAGCGTCAAATTTGGTTCCAAAAAGACGGCACAAGTCTGTCTCATCGTCGAGTGGCCGGTTCAACCCTTTCAAGAATTCTTCAGTTTCCTTATCGGGTAGGCCATTGCATAATTTATTAACAGCTCTTATAAGGTCTGGCTCATGTTGTCGAACTACCTGGAAGTAGAAGTAAAATATAATTAACAAGAGAGTTAGAAAAGAAATGTTCATGATAATATTTAGTGCTATTTTAACCGTTTACCTCATGGGGTAGTCTTATAATGATTTTGCAAACAGAGCAGACCCATATCAGCAATCTCTTGTACAAGCTTTCTGATGAGGGTCTACTACGTTTGCTTATGGGCATATGAATAGATATGCTCCTACACTAGTGTACACGACAAGTAATTTATTTGTTCTATGTACAAGCCTGAAAAATGCAGTGTTAAAGTAAAATAAGGGTTTGTTCTCGAACCAAAGCTTAAAACCAACGTTACAGCTGCGCTGGAAATAAAAGAAGATCATCAATATTAAAAAAAAAACAAATCAGATACCAAAACCCGTACTCCCCTGTATGAGAAAGTAGCCTGCTCTGATAAACGCTGTAGTGTGATTTGTTTGAAACAAGTAGGGATGTAAGATTACTAGATTATGTCTCATATACTGTTATAGGCTAGTTTGTAGTGATTTGACTGCTTTTCGAAATTTATGTGAATGCGATAAACATATAATCAGTGTTCAAGCTACATGTATTTCAAGCGCTAAAATATATTTCTTTTAAGGTAGAACAGCTCTAAAAATTCCTTGTTGGTGTAATTGTACTTTCTCCTAAACCTTGTTTTGTTTTTGTTTTGATTAGATTCTTTACGTCCCATCAACAATATTTCAGTTGTCTTGGGACGGATCTTCCTGGGTTGAACCAGTACTAAGCCTTGCTAAAGGACACAACGCAGTGACGCCGGTTATACGTTGTACTTCTCTCTGATTATTTTTCTTCCAACAGCCTCTAAAATGTGCAATATTATTAATCAATCGACATAAACACACATCCTATAGACTACTTGTATCATCAACGAAGAAGAACTTGTTGAAGGAAAATTGGAAGAATAGAAATCAAGTATCATTTTGGCTGCAGTAACGCCTATATTTACTTACCGTTGTCAGAAGGATATGGTGCGGAAAGACCAGTTTGAAGATCTTGCTGTTGAAAACGTGACACCCTGGGTCGTGGTACCTGTAATTTGGATCAGGTGCGAGTTGCTTGAAATCGCCAGTCCCGATTACCTGAATGAGATAAAAAAAATCAAATGAATCATTGAAGAGGAACTTCCAATATGAGCACATTTTGATAACACACGCTTTCTAGTCAACACAGCTTCTTTTGTTTTGTTTTGTTTGATTTGATTCTTTACGTCCACTCAACAATCTTTCAGTTATGCGGGACGGGTCTTCCTGGGTTGGACCAGTACTAAGCTAGGATAAATGTGTCTTGCTCAAGGACCACAACGCAGTGACGCGGTGAGGCTCGAACCCGCGGCCCTTCGGTCTCGAGTCAAGCACTCTTCCACTGAGCCACTGCGCTCCCAACGCAGCTTCTGTCAAAACAGTGTTGAGGCTTGAGACTATGCCATGCCCAAGTCGATAAGCCCATTCATGAGTGGATCCAGAAATAAAAAAAACCGTCAGGCATTTTTTTAATAACCATCGTATTTCACAGAAGGCCGTATAGAAACATCACACATCTGGACCCTTATGGTCAAATTGCTTCTGGATTAGGTCCGTACCAGTATTTCTAAGTAAGCCTATAGCCATTACTGACTTTCCAGGGACGGGGGAGAGGGTTAAGACCCATGACCACCCCCCCCCCCCTCGATCCACCCAGGCCCCAAATATTTCTAAGCATACCTGGGCTATCATCATGATGCCAAAGTCTAACACACATAAATGCTTGTTGACACAACCGAAACAAGAGTGCTTTAAGTCTAAAAAGACAAAAATAAATAATAATCTGAGCTCAAAGCTTCCACAGGTTGAAAATCTTTTCACCTTATCAGGCTGCGCGCACCATAGCTTAAACTTGTGGTTTTCTTTAGCCCTGGTATCCGTGTCATTGGCAATTTACTTTGTTTCATCATAGTGTGTTTTTGATTCGATAAATTCTGTATGATGATGCCTGCCATTAGTGATGAAGCCTCAATGAGAGCTAAATAAATGTGTGACCTAACAACAACAGAAGCTAGGACGAAGATTTGGCGCGAGTGAAATACATTTAATTCCCCCTTCTCCTTTAAATTGCGTGATTATGTTGTTGTTGTTGTTGCTGTTGTTGTTGTTGTTGTTGTTGGTGGTGGTGGTGATGGTGGTGGTGGTGATTCTTTGTTTATGTACCTGCCTATGTGTGTGGGGTATGTGTTTGGTTATGCATTACCTAGTGTCGTTTCCAGTTTTGCAATCATCTTGACGAGGAAAGAGAGTCGGTTGTTTTGCTTAAATTGCATTCGTGGTGTCTTATGACTGTAAGTGTTCTGTGGCCCTTCCTCGCGGTTCCGTGGGTTGGTCTACAGTGGGTGATTTTGGTATTTCCTGATCATATTCAAATACTTAATTATCATATGATATCGCGTCTTGTAGTGAAATAACGTCACGCAATAAAATCTATAAAACACTAGTGGTTTACAGATTTACGGGAAACAACACTGTTCCGTACATGATGACAAAATTATAACGTTTGTACGCCAAAAATGAGATTTCAAAGTATTCTTTATGACAAATGATACATGGAATCTAACATGCGTGCTCTTGTATTATTGAATTTATTAAACTCGTTGCGAAAAAGAGATTGAATGCTTGGTACACCTCGCATTTTATCTCCTTTCCCCAACTCGTTAAATAAAATCACTAAAACGTGAGCACTCATATAAGATTCTCTTTTTATATATAAATTACACGGGAGTAAAATAATACCTGAAGGCCCCCAAAAACAAGGTCGTTTCCTCTGGCCAGCCTGCAGACGAATTCAATCTTGTTAATCACACATTCAGATAGCATCCCAATTTCATCAATTACCAACACATCAGATTCTTGTATCCTCTTTTGGGCCTCTGCGAATCTATCATCTGAGATGAACCTTGCCCCCAGTTGATACTCCGTTAGGCGGCCATCTCCAATCCCAGATCAATGATGGAGGGTTGTCGCATCAAATCCGAGCACCGTGCTGGCCATGCCCGTGGTGGAAGTCACGGCAACTCTTTTACGTGGTCGTAAGTCCTGTATGATGCATCTGTGAAGTTAGAAAAGGATAAAGTTAGATACTGGTGTTCAAAAATACGGATATATACAGTGCGTGCGTGCGTGCGCGCGCGCGTGTGTGTGTGTGTATTAGAATTCTCTGACACCACTGAGCTAACTGAAGCTTTGTTTGCTTGCTTGTTTGTTTGTTTGTTTGTTTGTTTATATTGTCAATCAACAGCTATGGTCATTGCTGGATGGTCAGCTCACCTAACCACACTTTTTCCTGGGAAATTTTGAAAAAGCGGTTAACCAGTACTTCGCTTGTAACTGACAACAACTTTAATTTAATGATTTAGCGGAAGTATTGGACAGAGGCCACGGGAAAGATGGAAATCTTTTTCAAATGATTTAGATGTTATTCATTATTGTCAATCACCGGAGCGGGGGAATTTAGCTGGGAATTTACCACAAATTTGGCCCCGCATTGTAGAGATTTTAGCAGGGCGTTGAAAATTGAAAAGTGAAGGTGCATAAGTGATTAATTGCGGGCTATAACAAAATAAATGGTATATTGACGGACAGCAACTCGCTTAGAAATGGACTGTTATGCTGAGTACGATTACTCTCCCTTTGTTTTATTTGCTAAAGATGTTATAAAAAACAGTCGTTTGAATGCCCGCACCCTTGGGGCAGGGGATATCGAGGACATAGCGAGGCCTAAATGCCGGACTTAACTTACGACGTGTCCCCGCAGTGCGGTAGACATGCCGGGGTTTTAATTATCCGCTCAAATAAGCCACTATACTGAAAGAACCTCTTAAAGCTGCATACTCTGTAGCTATGAACATTTTTCGAAAAAATTTATTTTCTTTTTTAATCATTTGTAAAAGTAGAATTAAGCTATGTTTTCACAATAAAAATGTTCAGTACAGCTGAAAACTGCATGGAAAAGTGAATTATCTTATCAAATAGGTGTATTTTTCTCTTGTTTGTAATTATTTGCGTCCCTCCAATAATTATAGACCTTTGAATTTTAACATAAATGCAGTTGTTTTGATAGTAATAACTTGTTAAGATTTACGAAAATGGTAAAATGTTTACCTGAATTTGAATATTTTTACTGCGTTCTTGAAAAATAAAAACATTATTTTTAAAATTAGAAGATCAAAAGTTACAGACTATGAAACTTTAATGGCCAGCGCCCCTAAACATCTACCTATATAATTGGGCCTCGTCCCGAGAAAATCTGTCTTCGGATGTTTGCGAACAACAAAGGCGTAGATCAGCCTGCGCATCCGCGCAGTCTGATTAGCGCCTTTGTTATTCGCTTATTGGGAAGTAAAATAATTCAACTTGCTGCAAGCGAACTTTCAAGCTAGTCTCTGTAGCTGAGCAGGATGGTTTGACTCTCGCTATTAGGGAAACCCCGAAGACAGGTTTTCTCGCGATGAGGCACATATTATTATATGCCTATACTGCTATACTATGCACAATAAATTTAGCAATTGTTTGGTATGGGTGAGCCCATCCACATCAGATCTCGAGTTTCATTTGCTGTCATGAAGATACAAGCGCCGATCATCTGACAAGATTTTCCATTAAAAAATACAGAATTACCGAACGCAGCGGCCGTGATACAGTGACGTTTGATCTTAAGACTTGCGGGTGACGTGGGTATTTCTGATCATTGGGGGAAGCCGAAATCATTTTCAAACGATTGTTTGGTCACTGAAAACCAAAAAAGCACAGCAAATGCTGCAATTTTCTGAACTTTCTCAGAGAAATAAAGGGCCAAGTTTTCACAATTTGACGTTTTTACTCATGCTTTTACGTTATCCCCTTTAAACGGGGTTTCTGGTGGGTTTTCTTGAACAACATTAACAAGTAAAACTGCTTGATACCTCCAACACAGTCAGACAAATACTGTTGAATGAAACAGCTATACTACCACAGTGCACGAGCCGAAAGATAAAATCTAACGTCACCGTTATCTGGCAAATGCGTCGCACCATTTTTCAGTAACTTAAGGTTTTAATCGACCATTAGATGGGTATCATTGTAAGCCTATGATATCTTTGTAAACTGATACCATGTTGTATTGATATGCCAACAAACATTAGAAGTTTAATCAAAGATGGCTACGTTTTAACGTCATTGATGGCGTCTGATTTTTTTTCAGCTTGAACTCTATATCACATAACCAATAGTTCAATAGGCGTTTGATGCAAGAGGATGATGAAAGACCACCAAACGAAAAATCACATGCTTATCATTTAAGCATTACTTACAACTGATGTGATTTTTGATTACTGACCCCTTCTGCAATTTTTGCTCTCCCCAAATGCCTATGTAAAGGATGGCGTTTGAAATTTCGTGGTTTCATTTGCCTAAGATCCTGTTCTCGTCATTGCAATTGAAATAAATCGAAACTGCACAAAGATGAGCACAAAAAGAAGCGAAACATAAGAAATTGCTAAACTTATTGTGCATAGTTTATATTAACCGATAAGTGTTTGGTGGTCAATTCGCATCGGGGGAGGTCCAAGTCTGACTGACTTTTTAGTCGCCCTTTACTTATTTTTTACAGAGTGTTCCAATTTACCAAGGGAATTGAGGTGGAGTCAATTTTTTCAGTTGCTGTTGGGGACGCGATAGTGCTGGTGCGTGGAGGTTCAAATAATTACTCATAAAGGGTCCTATATCACTTGCAGTTTTCCGGGGGGGGGGGGCATCCTCCTATGGATTCATACTTCAGAAATCAAGAGAATCAAACACCGTATTCCTTACTATACGTTTTAAATTTAATTGCCGCGCTCTTGGTGCTTTGGTAAGGTTCTCATGTGGTGGGGGTGGCACAGCAATTGCAATGCACGTCCGAATCAGCCCAATGTTCAGAAAAAAAACAGCAGAGCCCCTGTGAGGGGGTGGGGGGGGGGCTTAAAATTTGAAAACAAATAAATGCTGGAAAAAACAATCAATGCCACACCTAAGAAAAAATTGGGCATAGGTTCCCCTGTATTTTGTACTTTTCCAAATAACATAGGCCCAGCACGGCAGCAGTCTAGGGACTTGGGCTCTCTTTTTTATTTCTCGGGGCACAGCTATTACGTAATAGCTTTACGACTAATAGACTACATGGGATTTGCAATGGAAGCAAAAACTAAATGGAAGATGGGGAAGGGGGTGGGGGTACACGCTCCAGCCCCACAGCCTTTTGTCTGGGGATAAGTGCTCCCCACCATCCCGAGTTTTGTTTGGGGCTGGGAGGGGACACAAAAGTGTTTTATCATCATCGTTCAGACTACGGGAGATTTAACATCCCATCATTTACAAGCCCAGGTCACACTCACAGCCCTGTCTGTGTCCCAATGGCCACCCTTTTTTCATGCAGGATTGTGGGAAATTAATCCGTTATCATCTAGTTAATCTAGGTCGCATTATGTGTTTTCCAAATTATACTCGCAATATCATATAGTGCGCGAATTTTTTTAAGGCAGTCACGGCCTCTTCGGAGGACACGTACCCCCCCCCCCCCCGGGTCCGGCACTGTGTGTCATCCAGTAGGGGAGACCGGGGCATGTTCGGCATGTCGCTATATTTAGCATGTGAACTAAGATATGGGGCTGGGAAACATATTTGGGAATTACTTGTGACGAGTTTGTCAACATGAGTACACAATGGTTGCATTGTTGAAGGGTGAATTGATATTATACCAGAAAAGTCGTTTTGTTGAATGATAAGTAAATTTTTCATAGTATTTTCTGTTTTTATTTATCTAAAGATATGTTAAGATTCGGATTAAAATTCTATATTTTTATTACGAAAGGAGTATTTGCTTCGATATAAAACATTGTTAATTTCTTCTCCTGCATGTTAAAGGAGCTGTCAAGTGATATTTAGAAATAGTCTGTCTGGGGCAAGTTCGGCCACGTTCGGTCCTTAGCCAAACTTGTCCCACACTTACATAAACTATTTGCCAATGTATTTCAGATCACCTATTTTGTGAAGGGTGTTCATATCATGGATCCTAAATACCTCCGTGTTCATATTTAGCACAAAGACTGACTGCACAATGATTGCCCTTATTTGATCGAAAGTTTCAGATCGTCATTTTACATTGAAGTCAAAAGTCAGAAAACCTGTCTTAGACACGTAATGCAAACTTTTCCTTTTCTTTTTATTTAGGCCACTGGCTGGATATGGTTTACCTCCCCCCAGGGGGAATTTTGTAGACCATATTTTTCTTAAAGCTCAATGTCTTGCAAGGATTTTGCAACATGTTAGCCCTCTGACAATGGCAGCGTTAAGCTGTAACAGCCTGTTACATACGTTACCCTACAAAATATTTGATAATTAAAATTCTTTTAAAGACTTCGGAAAAGTGCAAAAGATGAGGTAAGATTACCAAATTGGTTATATTTTCTAAGTAAGCTATTACTAGGCCACAGATTTTGACATTTGAAAACAAATATAGTCACCCCGGATGTAGTGTATGTTACATTTTTCAATTGAACCCCCTTTTAAATGATAAATGCATCTAATGTAGTTTGTCTTAAATTTTATTGAAACCAGTTTATGTTCATTAATTTGGTATCATATTAAAGTATTTTTAATAACCTTTTCAAAACTGCAAACATTACTTTTCTATCTTAAATACTTTTTGAGTTATTAGATGTTGAACATGGTACCCCCATATCACACAAAAATGTAAAATGTAGTTCTCTAGGCCTCGCGCTGGCTATAGACCCCACCTCCCCCAGGGGGAATTTCGTACATTATGATTTCTAGATACTACATTATAAAGGCCACAAAATGAAATATGTTAGTCCTCTGAGAGTGGCAGCGTTAGCGGGTAACATCATCTTACGTACGTTACCCACAAAATAACATTAAATTTTCCTGAAAATGCCTCCAACATGACATATTCAGACACAGGTTTAAGAACTTCTTATAACACAGTTACATAATTTTAGCATTTATTTTATAAATTTCTTGAGTTTTTGCCGTTGTATATGTTACTTAGTGTTTCATATGTTATTTTCAAGAATCAGTATGGCAGTTATTGGTTATACATGTATTACATCCATCAGTGAATGTAGTAAATCTATAAGGCTGCTATTCAAATGAATTAAAGTTCCTTATTATGGTGTCTTACACTATTTTACAGCCCAGGTTACATACGTTACCCTCTGAATACCATTAAACGTTTAAGGTATGGTCTCCAACACGACCTGCTTGTACGTATTGGCATGCTGGCACAGGTCCATGTACTTCTTTTTACTCTGGCTCATTTGCTGGGGAAGTAACTCAAAACATAAACTACCATAAACCCTCTTTTCTTTTATAGAGACATCAAATATAGTTAACATAATACTCATGAAAAGTTTGTAACATACAGTGCAATATGCGAGTAACAACTTAAAAGGTCAAAGAAACCCCATCAGGTAGAAGTTATAGAGCAAATCTTTGTATATTATCCAAGTGTTTAAAGAATTTTTCTAAACAGCATATTAATCCTCTATCAGATTCATCTTGCAAGGATCTTGCAATATGCTAGCATTCTGGTAATGGCACCATTACCTTGTAACAGCCAGTTATATATATTACCCATCAACATCTTTGATAGTTTTAGTAAATGACATGACATCTGAAAAGTGCAAACCATAAGGTAAGATTTACAAATTGGCTATATCATCCACATAAGCTATTTTTGCATCACATATATGGACCTTTGAAAACAAATATTCACCCCAAAGTGTTATGTATGTTACTTTTTTCATTATTCCTATAGAAATGATTTATAAAACTAATATAGTTTGATATTTTTTTTAAATGTGAACGTGCTTACTAACTCATTTTGTCTTAAAGTATGTTTATGTACCTTTTGGAAACTGCAAATATTATTTTTTCTATCTTTTATATGGTTCGAGTTGTTGAGTTTTGAACATGGTAACCCCATATCACACAAAATGTAAAATATAATTATGTGGCTCTTTTGTTAGGGTACAATCAAGTTTTCTTTCACCCAGAGGTACTTGATTTCCTTCCCATTTATTTTACACACATTTTGTCCATATCTGAATAGGCTCACTTGTTTTCATGGGAAAGACTTGATAGTTCAATCTCTGTATGTACATCTTAAGGACAGAAAAGCAGGGTGGAGGTAATCTCATTTTCATACCATTTGAAATAGTAAGTATATGTGTATGGCTTTGGTTCTCTTTTCAGAAACATGTCGTACTGCAGCTTATTCACAATTACATAAATAGCACATGTTAGGGCTTCATATCACCGACGAGTGCCTAGAGCAGTTCTTTATTTGTTTTCCTACCCTGCTTAGAATGTTGATGAGCTAGTGGGGGAGGGGTTCTCTATCAGTTTGATAGGAATAACCTTTCTGTGGTACTAACACATTGGCACATTGGTAGTGTCACAATCTGTTAAACAGTGTATTACTGTAGATCTCTTCCCCCATATCCTTGCCAATGTTGTTGACATTCAGAAGGTGCACCTTTTGTTGCATACACCAGTGTTGAACAAAACACCCAGGTAATGATAGTTCTCTATCAGTATATGTGTACATGGAGATGTTAGCCCTCTGAGGGTGGCAGCGTTAACGTGTAACATTTGTTTCCTTCCCATTTATACTGATAGAGAACCCCTCCCCCCACTAGAAATTTAAGACTTTATAGACTGCTGCCATTTATACTGATAGAGAACCCCTCCACCCCACTTGAATGTTTCTAAGACGTTTCTGAGACTTTATAGACTGCTGCTATTTATAAGTGACAAAACCAACATGCCCTGCCTTTAGTGCCTGGTTGAATATTGGTGCCATCAGATCCTTGAAGGTGACAGGAAAAGCTATTATGCTCTGTAGTTATGGCATTAACATCAAAGTTATGTGCAGCACTACATGGCCAATCTAATGTTGGTTCAATGTGTGATTGCAAGCCATGCAGAAGTTTGGACTTGGCAGTTTTGTTGGAAATTCTATCAGGAGTTGACAGTGACCATGGTACAGGTCCCAGAAGGAACCGAAGTGTCAACTCAAGGTCAACAATATGTCCAATAGAAAGACGTCATGCTGACCAAAGACACTCCTTTAAGCCCTTAGCTGCTGGCTGTTTATGTTTTGTAAATTGGACACTATCTTCTTGCTTGACCTCGCAAACCTCCTTCCTGCCAATGTCATCAGCCTCAATAAGATATTAGCTATGCCAGGCTTAGCAGGAACACCGAAAGACAAAAAAACACAGTTCATTGTCTTCAAAACTAGAACTAAAAGGATTGGTGAAGCCTGAAACTGCCTCTAGTATTCGTATTTCATTTCAGTGCATTGAAGAGTTGTTTCAATATATTGAGCTCTGATGTGATGAGTAATACACCATTCCATCTGTAGTACGAAGCGTAGTTCTAGTTGCTGAAGCCTATAATACCTCTTTATTGTTTGCCTCATAGCTATCTCAAAAGCATTTCTCAATCAAAGAACCAATGGTCGTGTCACAATAAACCCATTTTGTTCGAGAAGATCTTTGCATCTGCGATGTGTATCAGATAAATTTATATGTGTAATCAGTTACACAGGTACATATTGTGTGTATCTGTTGTGATCGTTTGCAATTAACATTGGGAACAATGCATACAGATAGAGCTTACATGCAATTCAAAGTTGTTTTCTTTGTAGCCCTAATCAGTGTGAACACCATCTGAATTATATCCATATACCCTGCCCAGAACTGAGCTGTCCATTTCTTAGATTCTCTGACAGACTTTATACATGTATAGTCAACAACTGCTATACAGATACTCAGAATAGCTTATGTATCATTTGGTAACACACATAACAGTTAAAGCTCGGGGCATTTATTAAATGAATACTTAAAATAGGTAAACCTTGTTAGAAGAAGTACATAAACCTGTGCCAGCATGCAAATAAGTATAAACAGGGCTTGTGAGAGACATTAACTAGAATGTTTAATGCTATTTTGAAGGTAACATACATAACATGGGCCTGAAAAATAGTGAAAGCGACCAAAATAAAGAACTTAAATCATTTAAGTAGCAGTCTTATAGATTAGATATATTCTGTGACAGATGTAATACAAGTATATTCAATAAATACCATACCGATACTCGGAAATAACGCAGGAAACATTAAGTAACGTTTATAACGGTAATAGCTCAAGATATTTATAAAATTAATACGAAAAATATGTAACTGTGTTATAAGAAGATCATAAACCTGTGTCAGCATGCAAATATATACGAACATGTCGTGGTTGAGACATTATCAGGGACATTTAATGCTATTTTGGGGGGTAACGTATATAACGTGATGTTACACGTTAACGCTGCCACTCTCAGAGGGCTAACATCTTTTATTTTGTGTCTTATATAATGTAGTTTCAGAAAATCATAGTGTACAAAATTCCCCCTGGAGGGGGGTCTGTAGCCAGCTCAAGGCCTAATTATTATAATATTTTTTTTTAAAATTTTATCAACAAATAAAACCAGATGTTTTCAAAGATTAGAAAGTAATAAATTATAAAAAAAAAACTGTAAACCCATACAAACTTAGCGCCTTTCTCTGGGTCATTGGTACACAGTAAAGACCCAGATCTGGCACCACAGAGTGCGGAGACATTTATTTTAGGAGAAACCCGCGCTCAGGGTCGTTCTACACACCTGTAAACAACAAACAATAAACAACTTTTCAGCTGCGTTTAGGCAGCTAGTAGTGAAAGTTTAGCGTAATATCAGACTCATTTTTTCTTTTAAATTATTTTTTACATTGCCGTTGCACATTCGAACAGTATCAAGACGAGTTCTCGACATCTACGAGGATAAGAACTCCCCCAACTAACAAGCCTTCGAATATGAAACGCATTTACAGGAATTTGCACACTCTGATGAGAGTTTATTATTACAATTATGGGGAAATAAAGTAAAAACGTGCACAGACGATGTATTAATGTTGCAGCAAACTGCTCTTGGTATTTCAAAAGGTAAATGACTGCTATTGGTTTAAAAAGCCAATACTTGTTATGATACACTCGTTATCGGGTATATACGGAAAACTCCGATCAGCAGAAAGTAGTCCCGTAAAAATTAAATTTCACACGGAGCCGTTTCCGTAATGGTAAGTAAATCATACCCTAGTCGCGAATGTTTAACATCGCAAATATGTCGCTATTTGCGAAAATAAAATTCTTTCGATAATGTCTGAATTCATTGTACGTAGCTCTGTTGTTATCTTGGTCACCCAAAAAGTAAGACTTTGAGTCGCGACATATGATTTCCAACGCTGTGGCATTTTGACATAAATAGACTCAGACGAGCCTGAGCAGCCTCCTTTTAAGCTTAGAAACTCTAAATGATGTTCGGCCACTAGCTTAGCAAGCCTAGACTATTCAAGCGACTAGCATAGGCTCTGATCAAAATGCGCGTATGCGTAGACTGGTCTGAGCCTTTGTCGGTCGTACATACCCCATTGTTGGAATTTTTATGTCGGCTCAAGTGAGTATGGCCATACAATACCAAACTCACACATTGCAGACCAATCAGCGAAACGGGGAGGAAGAACCACAGAACATTAACAACAGTCTCAATACATGAGGAAAAGAAATATTGTAAGGCCATAAGTCATAGATAACAATCAAGGACCAAACATAGAACACCAACAGACCAGTTAAAGGATCATTATACAATGAATAAAAAACAACAGAACCACCGCCTTAGAACGGAGAGAAGCCTAAGGCACTGGGGGTGGGGGTAAATGCATTTGACCAGCGCCATACCTTCGCTCAAGATTCTGTTGTTGTTAAAACACAAAACTTGTTAGCTCGCATGTAGGCTACTTACATTGTGCAATGCATCATTACAAACCTTATCAGTCTTTATCATGTCCCCATTAATGTTATACAAATGTATCCAGGAAAAATTGTTACCAATCCGCTAGAACAAACAAGCGTCATACGAACGCCGAGTCAAAGCCAAGGCCGGCGGGATCTGCACAAAAAGCACGTTTTGCGCTCCCCTTCGGTGTGGGTATGTCACCATTAACAAACCAAAACAAAACCTCAACATTTAAGCTCCGATATTTAAGAAAAATATCAACTCTAAACTCCAGCTGTTAAGTTTTTAGACCTAATTTTTTGCAATAACTTTTTTGTCTTTAATTTTAGCAAAATGTGTTCGCGATGAAAGTTGTAGAGGAAAATCTCCGCTAATTTCTCCAAAAGGGTTTGTGCTTGTGGCGCAAACAGATTTTTGTGTATATAGATGAAGATTTTGCAATAAATCGATTTCGTCCTAATTTTCTAAGTCTTTTAATGACAGGTATAAGTCGTATAGGCGTGACAGAAAGGGATAGTTTCAAAGAATATTCTGAAGCGGTGCATATCCTGTTCTTAACTAAGGCTGTGCATAACATAAAACTGCCGTTTACATACTCAGAATTTACCGTGCATATGCAGAATCAACTTAAAGCAGGCTCATTTGTAGGAACAATGGCTGGGTTATCGCATGACGTGCAAATTTTCTCTTATGCGCGTGCTATGAAATGAACGGTTTTGAGATGACCCTACTAGCTTAACGCACGAGCGAATCAGGCGCGATTTCTATTATATTTGAACAAGCCATCCATCGCTTTTGTAATTGAATTAGGGCGATGCAATGTAACTTTTTGACTGACATCTTGGACTTGGTTTATTTGCGCTTTGCTTAAAATGTTCAAAGAGTGCATCTAAGCACAGATGAACCTGCAACATCTAGGATGTTGGAACCATTTGGAGAAGTTGGCGGAGATGTTCTTGAATACTTTTCATCGCGAACACATTTTGCTAAAATTTAAGATAAAAAAGTTATTGCGAAAAATCAGGTCTAAAAACTTAACAGCTGGAGTTTAGTAGTGAAATGTTGTGTAATAATTCACTGTTTGGAGGTCAGTTGTAAAGAAGACCAAATCACAAGCGCGTAGCCACGAGAGAAATATTTTTTTTGATTTTGCATCACCATTCATGTCGACAAAATGTTTTATATCTTTAGCTCATCTCGGCATGAAATGCTTATACATGTAGTAAGACATGGGCGTACAGCATTCGGGAAAGTCCGCTACAATTCGAGAATCGAATCATGGCTCGGGTGTGTATAAGGAGCATTACGCCGTAGTACTATGTACCAAAAAGCTCTATTTTGTTAGCTGGAACTGGCGTAAAAAGCAGTGTAGCATCTGGGTTCAGCTTTATTAATATCGATTATTCTGATTATCCAAAAAGTTTAATCAGCAGAATAAATGAAGCATATGTTTTTTTCAATAAAATGTCGCTATAGCGATATTTTATTGAAAAAAACATAAACTTTATTTAAACCGTTTGTTTTGCTGCAATCACACTTATTAATGTGTTAACATGGTTTCTGTGACGTCAGCGTCATATTATATAATGTCAGCGTCACGTTAACACCCGCTTTATCAAAGTAGATCCTCGATGTATATCCGTGGTCTGATTTCACGGAATTTCGCGGAATTAGCCGAGGAAGTTCCTATTGGGGCGTACAGTAGCTACCATATATGCAGAAACGCATTTGCGTACACATTTGAGCCGAACATATGGGATTATTCTATCCCAGTTCTGAAGGTTTCTTGATGATACGCATACAAAATATGTGTAGAAAAGCAATTCTAATGTGTCTAAATTCCAATTTGGGTTGGGGTTATGATGCCATTATCAGCTCTAAGACCCCATTTGAGGGTTTACATGTAGCATTCATTAATGAAAGAGGTCCTGATTCATTTACGATTTAATATTGTACACCGTTACCAAGAATGTGGTTAGCATGGTATTGCGCAGACCCTGATGATACACCGCGTTTTGTGGCGTCTCATCTGGGTCTATGCAATTTGTAAATGCTCCGTTTTAGATTTTTTCATAAACAACCCCGAAATTGCGTACATTGGATACTAGTCAAGCTACACCTCCGTGAGAAGTTTGATATTGGATAATTCAATGTCCTCCGGCCGTCGTGACACACGGACACACCTGTCGTCAGCAGTTGCTTCGGGTCAATTTTACCGAATTTCTGTCGAAAAACATGGCCACCAGGCGGCACAGCTCATTATACCACCCTTACCAACTTTATAACAAAATATCACGTGAAGTGCAAGGTCTACACTGATGTAGGTGGTATAAAATAGTTATATCATGTTTGTGCACCTGTACGTGAGATAGTCCACTCGCTAAAGCGATTATCTCCACGTACAGGCAGACAACACATGGTACATGTATAAGTAAAACTTAATTGCAGCAAAGGTACATGTATTTTTAAAAATCTTTCTTTGAATTCACAATGATTTGACAGAAATGGCTAAAACAAAATTTATCCATGAAAAAAAAACTTGGCCGCCACTGGGCTTGGACAGCTTCCCTTAGACCAGAATGTTTTCATTAGTTGATTTACGGGATTGTTTTCAGATTGAGGGTCGGGGAGGGGGGCGAAAAAAAGCTCTGAAAGTGACCAGTTGACTGGTGACTGGTCATTTTCAGAGCATTGTTTTAATATCTCTAGAACAAACAGTAAAACTAGTAAAGTGAACCAACAGTTTGTATTAAATCTTTAAATAATTTTCCTGCACAGGACAATCACTTTTAACAGTGTCACTGTCACTCCCAAACATACACAAATAGAACCTCAATTTTTTTTTCAACGAAACAAATAATATTTAGGGTCAGCGGATAAAATAAAAACATAATTTTAGAATATTTTTTTTCTACTTTCCGGAAAATGACAGTAGGAGGGTTCATAAGTCATCTAATACAAACATTCTAGCCTTTGGTACCTACAGGTAGATGAATACCAACGTGCCTAAACGTCAAATAAGATTTTATTTCTATAATTTATTGAAGATTCGTTCGTGGCCCTTAGCCTTTTTCCAAACCTTCATTTTATGTTTCCTTATATAAACACGTTTTCTACATGAAAAGTTAATATATTTAGATGTTGGCCAATGTTTTCGAATCAACTCTGTATACTTCCTTATGCTTAAGGTATAAACGGGCCACCCCAGGAGAGTGTGAGCGACCAGCGAATGCATGATGCGCGGATCCAAAGGGGAACCCCCCCCCCCCTTAAATAACAAAAATATAGGTTTTCTTAGCAATACTGGTCCGGATCCCCTGTAAATTCACAAAGCTACCTAGCCAACATTCAATGTTGAGCCATAAATAGCGTTTCGCTTGCGGGCCAATGATAGCCAGCTTTAAGTGCTATTTGGCATTGGTGAGCACTATTTTAAGTGCTATTAAAAACACACAAAACGAAAAAAAATACCAAGAATAAGGGAACATGGCAAATATCGCAGACCCTGATGAGACGCCGCGTGCTACGCTATTTGTAAATGCTCCTTTTTTATTTGCATAAATGCATTAACCACGTCACCACAATCACAACCAAATAAATATTTTCTGAATACTCAAAAGTTTATTTTAAGCATCTTAAACAAATGTTAAAACTAAAGGGTAAGACAATATTATAATTTTACGCTCCTCCCCCATTTTTTTTATCTAGACTGATGTGAAGGAATTGATTCCTGAAGCCAAAAGAAGTCACCAATACTCACTGGATAATATACTACGTGATGTTTTAATATTTACAATCGTGTTAAATGGTCATTACATGTATATCATAAACATGTAGTTTTCTCATATCCTGAACAAAGTGTCTGGTATTTTAAAGGCATATATCCCTGTCCAGTAGAGATCGTTAAAGGATTACCTGAAAAGGGATAGTTTCAATATCTCACAAATTTAAAGGGGCCTCAAGAGGAGACTTACCTGTATACATCACAATTTCTTTCACTAAGATAAAGATCAATGTTTTATCAGAAAATACCTTATACCTTCCTTTGGACCACTAAATTATTGCCCTGGTAATGAAGTCATAATCACCTCATTATGATTGTCAAATGTTTTCCTTAAGATTATGTTTCCAGTTAATAACGTTTCGCGCATTTAGACGATGATGTGCATTCTGGCGCGTACGTAGACGTCACGACGTTTAAAAATATAAGATGACGGCGAGATCGCACTAGACAGCTGACGGCATGAATAATGTTGATTTAAGCGTTGTATCTTTGCTTTTCCACATAAAAATAACTCTGCAAGTGTACATTAAAGTTTATGTATACTACGCACAATAAGTTGAGCATTTTCTTATGTTTCGCATCTTTATGTGCTCATCTTTGGGCAATATCGAAGAATTTCAATTGCAATGACGAGTACGGGGTCTAAGGCAATGGAAACCACGAATTTACAGACGTCATCCGTTAAATAGGCATTTTGGGAGAGCAAGTATTGCAGGAGGGGTCAGTAAGCAAAATTCACATCCGTTGTAAGTAATGCTAAAATGATAAGTATGTGATTTTCGCTTGAGGGTCTTACATCTTCCTCATGCATCATACGCCTATAAAAAAACTTTAAGTTAAGTGACAGATGTGATAGAGATTTCATGCTGAAAAATCAGCTGCAATCAATGGCGTCAAAGCGTAGTCCTCATTTGATTAAATTTCTTATGTTAATTGGCGTTTCAATTCAACAGAGACTCAGTTTACAAAGATGTCATAGGCTTATAATGTTACTCATCTCATGGTTGATTCAAACGTTAAGTTACTGGGGCGACGCATTTGCGAGATAACGGTGACGTTATATTTAATCTTTCGGCTCGTGCTCTGTAGCCATGAAGATGTTTCATTCAACATTTCTTGTCTGAATGTGTTGGAAGATATCAAACAGTTTTACTTGTCAATGTGGTTTAAGAACACCTGACTAGAAACACCGTTTAAAGGCGATAACGTAAAAGCATTAATAAAAACGTCAAATTGTAAAATAATCGGTCCTTTATTTCTCTGAGAAAAGACACAAATTGCAGCATTTGCTATGCTGTTTTGGTTTTCAGTGACCAAACAATCGCTTGAAAACGTTTTTGGCTTCCCCCAATGATCAGAACTACCCACGCTACTCGCTAGTCTTAAGATTTAACGTCACTTTAACACGGCCGCTGTATTTGGAATTTCCGTATTTTTTAAGTGTGAATTCTTGTCAGATTATCAACGCTTGTATCTCCATGATGAGATCTGATTCGAATGGGTTTGTTGCCACTATAGCTTATTCTCAGCAAGTATTGGGTATGAAAGATTTATTTTGAACCAAAGCAAATTGAACAGTAGGTAGTAGGCATATATACCATTTAATTCTAAAAAGGTGGTCAACAGGCTTCAGCCTTTTGAAAGTGACTAAATATGGCAGGTGTAAATTATGATTATATTGCTATTCTGTATAAGTTAGAGGGAAGTGCTTAATGGTAGTTGTCATACCAAAACAGAATACATATTTTTGTTTTTATCAGATGTTAATTGGAAAACAAAACGCCATGGGTTTGCTAAAACGCTTTGTTTGTTCATAAATGACGTAATGAAATATTGCTATATTCAGAAGAAAAAACATTTTTTATGCCGCTAAACAGGTGCCGGAATCACTATATTAAAAAGTTATGAACCTGTCGCTGAATTCTCCCAGAGTGGGAGCGTCGGGATACCAATGGGAAACTAGAACATTTAAAAAAATGGGTTCTAATACCCCACCGTTCAGTAAAAACATGTACACATGTATATGGTGTAAATAATCCCTTGGATTTGTTCTATATTTAATCAAATTTGTTGTATATTTAGTTTAGAAATTCAAGATGAAGTATCTAATCTCCCACTCAGTAGTTAGGTGCTGTATCTAATCCACAGGGGTTGGGATTTGTTTGCAGTCAAATTCCCCGTGTAGCCCCAAAGATTCCCTTCTGGGGGGGAATACTGATAGGTGCATCATTGCAGATCTATAAGATATACATGTATGAACATACACTTTACTGTGATGATTTTGGGATATTGATTGGTATTTTCAAATTGTTATAGAGGAGCAAATATTATGCTTATGTTATAGTTATCTTTTACTATAATTAGCGCGCGAATTAATAATTTTGTCGGTGAAAATAAATTTGGCTTGGCAAATACGTATTTTACCATAGCAAATGGAACTTAGCTGTGAGTGTCTAATTCTGACTGCTGACTGTGCACTTCAAATAGCACGATGTTTGGCCATTGTGCTTCACCATGCTCTATTAAAGGTTATATATCTCGACTTAACTAAACGCTCATGATGTAACTGCTATATCAACAGCAAAATGAACGCAAAAGTCTATACTGGTATATATACAGCTCAACTCTACGACCTTGACAAATGCCCCTCGTACATTTCGAATAAAAGTAAGTAAGGGTGCAAAGATCAGGAATCGGTACAATCAAGTACCACACCTGACCCAGGATACCAATGGGAAAGTGACAGACTCACAATTAGACACCACAAACGAAAGCCAAGAGGTCAGCCCTTTCCCAGCAGGTGACCACAAAGCACATATAAACAGACGTGCACAAAGACATAGCAAACACAAGACAGAACAAAAACATAAAAGATCCACAAAAGAAGTACCGCCTTGGAACGGTCAGTAAAATATTTTACTGGAGGGCTTAAGCCGGTTTCACGGCAAGCCAACCTCACCCTTAATTCAGATGTGGATTAAGACACATAGATATTTGGTTTGCATGAAAGACACCTAAAGTATCAATGCATCATCTCCTAAAACATATAAATCAAGAAGATAAGGACTCAACAGTAAATAAAACTGAATACAGGAGCAAAAGAAATCCAACAGGTAAACCCCGGTGGGCCCCACAAACAGCCAAAGCATCAGACTGAGTATACTTACCAGAGCCGCATTTGTACCACGTGCATCCTCTTATCACGACAGACTCACATGTCTTGCTGTATCCACAGCACTGTGAAAATAGCCAAAATACGCATGTAAATATCGGGACAGTACATTTGGGGTTTTAGTACTTATCAGATGCATGTAAAGAAGCATCCTGTAATCGTTCATGCTGGCTAGAGGTCTAAAGTTTATTCTCAGCCTGTGTCATCATACACACTTTTCGACGAGTCTGTGCATGTTAAATAACCAAGAATTAAATTATTAAAAAAAACATACACTTACCTCCAAATGAATTCGACGTATGTTTTCGGGCCTTTCTTTTGAAGTTCAGTATAATAAAACCATAGTCTCAATGGAATAAACTTTAAACTTTAAATGATGCTACATGTAATTTCAAATTCTGTGTTACTATGTATGCATTTAAAGTTAAACAGGATCTTACATGAGTGCTCTTTTTATTGAATTTACTATGGAAAAAGAGATAAAATGCGAGGCTTACTGAATATAATTGCTAAGCAAACTATACACATTCGAAAACTAGGTACACAGTGTATACAAGTGTAGGTGTACACATTTCAGTGTATCATCAACACATTATATATATATATATATATATATATATATATATATATATATATATATATATATATATATATATATATATATATATATATATATATATATATCTCCAATCCTGCATGGTAGTCCTGACAAGTCGATAACAATTCGCGAAAAAAGAATGATTTATTAAACATTTTCAAAGCTTGCTTTCAACATTTTCAAAGCAAATCCTTAATGAATATTTAGACAGGTACATTTATGATTTTCGTATAAGGTCATATTAGTTAACACCAAAACGGTGATCTGTTCTTCTTGTTAAAGCTGCAACATGGTATTACCGTTGATTGGTTTACCACTGACTCAATACAATTTACGTCCACTCATTGTGTTCGAATGGCTAAATGATAAGTTGTTGCCCAAGTGTTGAATTATGAAGGTATATCAGTCAGTATAATATAGTACTCAAAATTGAATATGGAAGATAACTTTAACACCATCGTAAGCTATATTTATAGAGAACATGTCTGTCATCCATGACTATATATCTTAATTAAAAATATGGAACAAACTTCACAGAGTTGAAAGGTGTATTTTTAAGTCCAATTTTTACAATTGAAGCAAATGTATGCTTACCTTTAAAATTAGCCATTTTCAGAGTAAATGGGAAAACGGAAAAAAATAAAATGGACTTTCTTCACAACAGCACCAAAATTTTGTCCTTGTTTACGAATATATATAATGCTACTCGTTTGATTAAGTTAAGTCTAAATCTTCATGTGCTGATTTTTATTTTTACAGAAACATGATTTTAGGTTAAAAATACTGTTTTTACATCAACAAAAAATAGTAAATTAGCCACACTGTGTAAAAACAAGCCTCAATGACGAAGTCGTCAACTTAAGTTAATAATTACATTAATCTATGAAGCGTTTGAAAATAGTAAATGAGTATAATCAGGAAATACCACAATCACAAACTGCAGACAACCCCGTGGCACCGCGAGGAAGAGCCGCTCAACCATCACGAGACACCAGGAAGACAAATTAAGCAAAGCAATCAGCTCTCTCTTCCCCATCAAGATGATTGCAATACTAGAATGGACATAAAGTAACGTACAACAAAACATAAAACAATTACAGACTCCCACAAAGGGAGTAACAATAAACAAAAAGTCAACAACAACAGAACCACCGCCTTAGAACGGACAGCAGCCTAAGCCACCAGGGGCTTAAATGCATTTTACTGGTACCAAATCTTAATCTGAAGTTATCCTGTAAATTTTATGAAGTTATCTACATTAGTTTACAAAGGTAAAGTTGTTGCCTTGAAAACATATGACATGATAACGAAGCAATTCCATCAGATTTATTGCCAGTTTTATTCTATTATCCACCTCCTGAATAGGGTTTAAGGAATATATAAACATGACAAACTTCTTATTTTTTGGTGTTTTTTTCAGAATGATTTTTGCTTAATATAAAGTCCTAACTGTCATTTAGGCTGATTCTCATAGATTGCGGCTCATTTTTTTTTTTTTATATTTTATCATAGAAATGTTGTTTGTCTTTCCGAAATTGCTACATCGAAAGCCGAACAATATTATGAATGCTGGCTTGCGAGATGTGCAATGTTTAAAGTACAAAAGAGGGCAAAGATCAGGAATCGATGCAATCCAGCACCACACCTGACCAAGAATACAAATGGGAAAGTGACAACAAGTTCACAATTAGACACCACAAACGAGAGCAAAATCTAACGTTCACTGATTTGAATAGACGTGACCCTTATTATCATTTGAGTAGTAAATATATATATATACATGTATAGCTTGACATCATTCAACACTTAACTAACGTGTGTACAGTAGCCATCTGAATGCGAAATTTCTGTAGCTATTTCAACAACGAAAGTGATGATCTATAAAATGACACACCCGTCGCATTACCATCTCCACTTGCAGAGATGACGATGAGCTGGTCGTGTCATTTAAGTGTTGTGACACCATGAGAGGAAAGGGCTATCCAATGCTACACCGCTTAGCCGGTGCTACTCTTATTTTGTTTTCTTCATACGTAGGCTCGGGCCCAGCATCTACCGTTCACCCCCCACCCCCCCCCCCCCAAAAAAAAAATATATATATATTTATATATATCAGGAATTTCAAGCACTCCCAAAATATTAAACATTACCGCAACCCAAAAGAATATCCTCCACCCTGTACCTTGACGTTGAGAAATACCATAAAATGCATAGAAATGGCCCCTAAATATAGTCCAATTTTGTGATGGCCCCAAAAATAACCACAAATCTTCATAAAAAAAATATTCATTTTTTTGGCTGTAAACCCAAAAAATATTGAAACCCAAAATTTTGAACCCAAAAAATTGCCCGTGCGTACGTATGTTTTAAAAAATCAGAGTACCCCTGTGGTGCTACCGTACAGGTCGCAAACTTAGTCAATTTTAAGAGTCACCCTCAAGAGGATGGCAATAGGAGATGATCAGGTTTTTGTACAGCCTATTATATGACTTTTTGATTACTGTAAAGGTGGCACCTCATGAATGCGTAATTAGGACTGGTCAACCTTAGATATAGGTAAAAGCTGAAAATGAGGCGTGGTTTTATTCAAAAGTAACTGTTTCATCTTGCCCCATTATCAAACACATTATTTAGTCCTTAAAACGCCAGCAAAATAACTGCATCTGAAAATGTTTTTTTATATAAGCATAGAGGCAAACATTGTAGACCGAGATCAGACTGCTCCTACAGGAGCTGTCTGATCTGGGTTCACACTGTTAGTCTATGAGGCTTCAAATATTTTATTGAACGACAAAAAAAACCCATACATTTTGGGATCATGCGCTATAAGAGTTCATAAATGTGAGTTCATTTAGGAGAAGGTTAGGGTTTTCATGAGATGCACGCACGTTTGCGCAGCCCAAAAAGCTTATTCACTTTTTACCAAACAAAATTAAAACCTGATTTCCTTTTCTAAGCAGATGAAATAGCCGAAGCACGCCCAAATATGAATATTAAAGTTGCCGCCTTTACAGTAAGCGAAAAGTCTATTAATACTTTAGCTTGACACTGTCGAAGACTTCTAAAAGGATCAGGGGGTGTTCTTCTTATTGAATATCCCTCACATCGTAAAACACAAGAACACTGAAAATAGAATAATTTCTAGACTAATATTTGGGAGAAAATAAGAAACATACTGAATATTTGTATTATCATTTTCATCCAGCGATTCGTAATTTCGTAGACTTATTATTTTAAATTAATTGACAACAAGATAGATTTGAGACATCCTATTGGCCTTGTGGTATTATTTTAGCACATTTATGTCATCTTTCAAGCGCGCATATGAAGCCATTTCTGTTTGCTCTAGCAAGCCCTGCAGGTTAACTTGACCCTACACCTGTCGCATGTGCAAAAGTACCAACATCATACTAAGTCTAGCTGACTCAATACATAGTTAAAAGTAAACTCTATATTGTTGAAATGCTGGAAAAAAAGTTAAAATAACAATGCTAAAAACGAAATGAATCGCGCCGGTTAACGGTCACGTAATGTCTAGGACCAAAGATGCCATTCAATAAGACAGTCGTATGGGTCTGTGATTAGTTACCTTATTGTATGAAATGTCGTCAAACTCGAGGTATATGTTAGTTAACAAAACCTTGGTTTGAGAAGCGTACCGTGCCAAAGTTTGAACGTCAACTTATCTGTATCTGTACATGTATAATATGAAACATAAGTTTAGCAAATTTTATTTCAAGTCACTGAGGTTAAATGGGATTCCATTTAAAACAGGAGCAAATTAACTCTTTGCATGCTGAGTAATTTCTCACGATTTTTTGGTTATATATTGACTTTTTTAAACATATAACCTTTCAAAAAATCTTTTGGGAACACTACCAGTGTCAAACATTTTGGTAGGACATGGGGCCTGATCTGATCTGGGTATAAACTGTTTGAAAAGATCAGTAGCAGATGACTGTATTTGCCGCTGACAGGCAGTTCATAAACATGGCAATAATATTTGCCCTGGAAAAGATGTCTGCTTATTACATCTGCAGCATATGTTCAAGTGCACTTCAGTATATTAAAGAGGCAAATGATTAGAGTCTCGAAAGCTACAATCATATCTAATAGGAGATTTCAAGATGCGGTATGCATAATGCTCTCTTGATATCGTGCACAAACAGGCTCCCAGTTAAGAGTTCGTAACTAAATATATTTTGTGGGTCTCAAAAGAGCCATCTCAATGAGATGGTTTTTTGATCTCCAAAAACACATGTTTAAACTGATGGACAAGTAAAAAATGGTAGTTCTACGCTGAAAATGCGTTCTTAACTCGTCCTGTGTACATTTGAGACAACATCACTGACGTATATAATAACAATCATGCTAATAAATGCAAGAGCAAAATAAAATTTGGGCCTCGACGCGCAACAAAACCTGTCTCCCGGGTTCCAACAAGGTAAGACTCATACCAGTGTGCTCAGCTACAGAGACTTACTAGAAACTTACATTTCGCTTGTAGCTACTTTCCAATAAGCACAGGCTGGTCTGCGTCTTTGTTGTTCACAAACCCGGAAGACAGGTTCTCTTGCGTCGAGGCCCATCTGTTACATGCGATAGTTTGGAGCTGTAATACGAACTTTACGCACATCGAGGTAAAAGATTAAATATATAACTATATATACTATATATAATTACTCAGCATACATATATATATATATATATATATATATATAAATATATATATATATATATATATATATATATATATATATATATATATGAGCGCGGATCTGAGAAAAGGGTCCTTAAGGCATATCTACTATTATTACGTAATAGACATTTGAAAAATGCCAAAAATGACAAAAAATATCCTCTTTTTATAGTACCACAAAAATGGTTCTATAGCTTGATGTAATCAAAGTAGCTAATGTTTCTGATTTTATTTAAGAAGTTTTTGTATGTTGCATGTTGCCATGGTAACAATAAGGCCATAGCACCTACATGGGCTCAAAATACAGGGTGGGTCACTTTAAATGCCTACAACAAACTAAAAAAGTACAGTTTCGCAAAATGTCATTTGCATCTACATTAAACCATAGATAAAGCATGAGAACGCACTGTATTTACTAGATAGTTATACCTAGTCGACTATAATCAACAAGCAACTGGAGACCAGCTTTCTGGCGTCAAATTGGGCTTAACGTGTTTCTTGACGTCGCGATCAAAACCTGATTTCAAACGCTTATTCAAAACTCCATATATTCGTCAATTTTGAAGATAATTGCTTCAAATTTTAAAAAAACGCTCTTAAGTGATATATCTTCACAGACGCATCATAAGCTTGATTTTGATTTATATAGCCATAGGGTTGTTTTTGTCATATCTTGTTCAATATATATATATATATATATATATATATATGTCCATTTATAGCTCTGGCGTAAAGAGTAAGAGGCTAGTTTGGCTCCCCTATGAGGCCAAAAAATAACAATTGCTTTTCACCTATTTCTTCTGATTAATTTATTAGATTAATAGCTCAAGAGTAACAGTCTGGTATTACTTTGACTTGTACCGTTGCTGTGGTAACAAGAAATGCCGTCAAAATAGGCTGAAAATAGGAAATTGACCAGGTTGGAACACAATTCAATTATTTGACAGAGAAACTAACATTGAGCACACGCAGATACCAAAAAGATATTTTAACAGCTGATAAGAATTAAAACGACACGCAACAAATTTAAAGGATGTTTTGGTATTTAGCTGTGCTGATATCTAATTCTTAAAAGATCGTTCTCCCAAAGCCTTAAATTTGGTCCAAAATGATATTTTCTTCTATTTTAAGCCTATTTTGGTGGTCAATTTGTTACTATGGCAACGGTAAAAGTTGATTAAATGCCAGAGCTTTACACGTGGGATATTCTTCTAAACACTTAATCAGATTAAAATGGTGAAAAGCCAGTTTCAGATTTTGGCTCCAGAGGGGAGGAGGGGGGGGGGGGCAAATTAGTCCCTTAATGCACGTAGATCAAAGTTTATCAATGAAGCAGAATCATTTAAACTGCCTATGAGCAGTAATTGTGTAAAGCTCTTTCGAACTTCTACAGGAGGTTCAGAAGAAAACGTTGATTAGTAAACTTTTCGCATACGCATAAATTTACACTAAATTAAAATGCACGTGCTTAACTACATTAATAGGCGTAACTCAGAGTCTTGGTTCTTAATCTGGGCACTCATGTATTTTCAAATACCAAATGCTCTGGTTAGTCTGCACAGATTGTAAGGCTCTACGGCGCCTTCTCTTAAAGCATCTGCATTATTACATTGGCGTAGCTCTCATTACCTAGTATACGCACATGCGTAATAGAAATAGTAACACTCAATGGAGTTCACCTAATGTGGTAAAGGTGATTTCCCGTTCCACAAGGAACTGCTCTTAAAGGAAAGAATCATGCTCCCTCTGGGAGCAAATTCTTTCCTTTAAGAGAAGTTCCAATTTGAAAAGGGACATAATTGTAGAGAATCAATTCTTGATACAGTATTCCCCTTTTGATGTGCGTAACTTTACAGCGTTCTAGCTACGCCATTGCATAATCAACGCTACTGGGCTAATTCCTATGGCTACCAGTGTTCTGTGTCTTTTTCTCGCGGTGCCATGGGTCGACCAGTGGTCTGTGATTGTGGGATATCACTCGGTTTTGAACACATACGTACAAATACATAAAGTTCAATTTTACAAAAAAATCTCTATCAAATCGCAAATTGGTTGTTTAATGGTTTTCTGGTCTCTCATTACCCATAGTTTTGTTTTTGTAAAAGGAACTCCCTAATCGGACCATTGTGCAAACAGTATAGAACCGGATGAAATGTTGCGTAATGCGGCATTTTATTAGGGTCTATATTGTTTGCTAAGATCAAATTAATACAATGATTATTTGGAAATTATCTGTAACGGTATACTAATGCACCATACTGTTAAACTTCAGGGTAAAGTAAAATAATAAAATAACAAAATAAAGAAATAACAAAAAAATAACTGTGAACTGAAAAGTCCAATAATGCACTATCTGAATATGTTCACGTTGTAATATTAACATTTTCAACGCAAACCTTAGATTAATCGTAAGATTTTTGCTACCGTTCATAGCCTCATGAATGACATTAATTTGATTGACAACTGCCAAGCTCACTTACCCGTGCAATACGCTTCGAGTCGCATGTTCAAAACAAGCTTCCTGTTTGCTCCATTGGCCTGGCTGTTTGGCTCTTCCGTTTTACACTCCAACAAAACCGTTAATACAATTACATATTACATGCAAAACTGTTTTGTTTCCTAATTTATAGATAAGGACCTTGAACCGTCTTAATGAAGGATTGTCCACAAAAATAGTCAGAGAAAAGTTTCAAGGAAAAGTATATTTTTTTTCCATGAAAAAGATAGTAGGTTCAACTCTCTAATTATCCGCAAACGTGTTTTCCTCATTAGACAAGTACCAATAAAAATTATGGGTTGAAAATTCTGTTTTGCTATTCAACATATAGGAAATAGAAAAACAGTTTTACTAAGGTGCTCCACCCGTGACCAAACTAATCCTTTTACATTGAGTTGTAGTTTTACATTTCACACATCATATAAAATGGCATGGTTGGTCACGGAGGGGGGGGGGCAATGTAAAAAAGCTCAAAAACAATTTATTATAAAAACTTATTTGGAACTAATTTTTTACATATCAATTTACAATGACACGTATCAGGGCTATAGTTATCATTGCGTACCAAGTAAGTAATTGTCTGATTTCTCAACCAAAACATATGTTGTGGGTTCTCAAAAGAAACGTCGCAATAAGACGGTTCTTTTGAGCACCAAATTATACTTTAAATCTGACGAGTTAGAAAATATTAAATTTTACAATTTTACGCTCAAAAATTGTGTTTATCTAGACTGTGGTGTATACAGTATGCAGTTAGGATACCCCTCAGTGAACAGGTCAAACTGATTGAACTTGAAACATAACAGGTAATAGTCAAAAGTCATGGACATTATACTTATTCAGAAGAAACTATGAAATTTTCTCAACCCAAATTTTATGCAAACGCATCACTTTCGTCTCAAGTTTAATGCTGCAAACATTAAATGTCCATGTATTTAGGTGAATACCTAGTGTAGCTTTGACTTTCTGTTAAATAAAATTTGGTCACAAAAAATACACCCATCCCCTAAACCCTAATGGTAGAGCAAATGTATGGCAAAAAGTCGCTTAGTTAAGGCGAAACCCCTCCCCATCTGTAAAATGAAAAATGACTGTATGAATGATACAGCAAGATGTTGATGTTTCTTGGATCGCTGGAATTATTTTTTTCAAAGAGGGGCAGTAGTGTTAATAATTGGTGAAAACTTCATTTTTAGAAACGAAATTGCGAATTTCTGAAATCCATTTGTAGCAGCAGATACTTGACACCAGGAAAGATATACAGAAAAATGATAACTGAGCCTTATATAACCATACCCTGATTTTATTATGATGTCAAAGTCAGAAATAAAATGTCTTTATTTTTGGGTGAAAATTAGTGTTTTTATCAAAATAGATACATTTTTTGTAATCTGACTGATGATGTTTTTTAAACTTATAGTTATTTTTTATCTTGTTTTATATTTGATGCTGTATTATTCAACTTAATACACGTTGTCGTGTATACTTATAAAACCTGCCAACTTATTTTAGTTTTTTGCCTCAAAACCCGACATTTTGATATCCATGTATATTTTGGGATATAGGCCACTGGCTGGATATGGTTTACCCCCCCCCCCAGGGGAATTTTGTAGACTTTATTTTTCTTAAAGCCCAATGTCTTGCAAGGATTTTGCAACATGTTAGCCTTCTGACAATGGCAGCGTTAAGCTGTAAGAGCCTGTTACATACGTTACCCTACAAACTATTTGATAATTAAAATTCTTTTTAAGACTTCAGAAAAGTGCACAAGATAAGGTAAGATTTCCAAATTGTATATATTTGCTAACAAAGCTATTACTGGGCACAGATATTGGCATTTGAAATCAAATATAGTCATTCCCGATGTAGTGTTTGTTATATTTTTCATCAGACCACCTTTTAAAAGATAAATGCATCGAATATAGTTTGTCTTAAATTTTATTAAGGCCAATTAATCTTCATTAATTTGGCATTATATTAAAGAATTTTTATTTACCTTTTTCAAAACTGCAAGCATTACGTTTCTATCTTATACACTTTTTGAGTTATTAGATGTTGAACATGGTAGGTACCCCCATATCACACAAAAATGTAAAAATGTAATTCCCTAGGCCTCGCGCTAGCTATAGACCCCACCTCCCCCAGGGGGAATTTCGTGCACTATGATTTCCAGATACAACATTATATAAGCCACAAAATGAAATGTGTTAGCCCTTAACGAGTGGCAGCGTTAGGGGGTAACATCATGTTACGTACGTTACCCACAAAATAACATAAAAGTTTCCTAATAATGTCTCCAACATGACAGATTCACACTTTTTTGAAGTCTGGCATGGGTTTAAGAACTTCTTATAACACAGTTACACAATTTTAGCATTTATTTGATAAATGTCTTGAGTGTTTGCCGTTGTATATGTTACTTAGTGTTACATATGTTATTTCCAAGTATCAGTATCTAATGTCAGTTATTGATTATACATGTATTACATCAGTCAGTGAATATATATTAATCTAAAAGGCTGCTATTCAATTGAATTAAAGTTCGTATTATGGCGTCTTACACTATTTTACAGCTCATGTTACATACGTTACTCTTTAAATACCATTAAACCTTCAAGATATGGTCTCCAACACGACCTGCTTGTACTTATTTGCATGCTGGCACAGGTCCATGTTCTTCTTTTTACTCTGGCTCATTTGCTGAGGAAGTAACTCAAAAGATAAACTACCATAAACCATCTTTTTTATAGAGACATCAAATATAGTTAACATAATACTCATGGAAAGTTTGTAACATACAGTGCAATGTGCGAGTAACAACTTTTATGTTTTTGTTCTGTCTTGTGTTTGCTATGTCTTTGTGCGCGTCTGTTTAAATGTGCTTTGTGGTCTGCTGGGAAAGGGCTGACCTCTTGGCTCTCGCTTGTGGTGTCTTGCTGTGAGTGTGTCACTTTCCCATTGGTATCCTGGGTCAGGTGTGGTACCTGATTGTATCGATTCCTGATCTTTGCACCCTTACTTACTTTAAAAGATCAAAGAATACCCATCAGGTAGAATTTGTAGAAAAATCTTCGTATATTATCCAGGGTTTAAAGAATTTTCCAATACAGCTTATTAATCCTCTATCAGATTAATCTTGCAAGGATTTTGCAATATACTAGCACTCTGGTAATGACACCTTTACCTTGTACACCCAATTGTATATATTACCCATCAACATATTTGATATTTTTTGTAAATGACATGACTTCATTAAAGTGCAAACCATAAGGTAAGATTTCCAAATTGGCTATATCATCCAAGTAAGCTATTTTTGCATCACAGATTTAGACCTTTGAAAACAAATATGCACCCCAAAGTGTTACGTATGTTACTTTGTTCATTATTTCTATATAAATGATTTATGAAACTAATATAGTTTGATATTTTTAATGTGAATGTGCTTACTTACTCATTTTGTATTAAAGAATGTTTATGTACCTTTTGGAAACTGCAAATATTATGTTTCTATCTTTTATAAGTTTTGAGTTGTTGAGTTTTGAACATTATAACCTCATATCACACAAAATGTGAAATATAATTCTGTGGCTCTTTTGTTAGGGTACAATCAAGTTTTTTTCACCCAGAGGTACTTGATTTCTCTCCCATTAATTTTCCACACATTTGTTCATATCTGGAAAGCCTCACTTGTTTTCATGGGAAAGACTTGATAGTTCAATCTTTGTATGTACATCTTAAGGACAGAAAAGCAGAGTGGAGGTAAGCTCATGTTCATGCCATGTGAAATAGTCAGTATATGTGTATTGCTTCGGTACTTTTATCAGAAACATGTCGTACTGCAGCTTATTCACAAATTGCATCAATAGCACATGTTAGGGTTTCATATCACTGATGAGTGCCTAGAGCAATTCTTTATTTGTTTTTCTACCCTGCTTAGAATGTTGATGAACTAGTGGGGGGAGGGGTTCTCTATCAGTTTGATAGGAAAACCTTACCATCGTACTAACATATCGGCACATTGGTAGTGTCTCAATCTGTTAAACAGTGTATTACTGTAGATCTCTTCCCCTATATTCTGGCAAATGTTGTTGACATTTAGAAGGTGCACCTTTTGTTACATACACCATTGTTGAACAAAACACCCAGGTTATCCTCTGCGAGAACATTTGTAAAACTTTATAGACTGCTGCTTATACATTGTATATATGTATCAGTGACAAAACCAACATGTCCTGCCTTTACTGCCTGGTTGGATACTGGTGCCATCAGATCCTTGAAGGTGACAGGAAAAGCTATTATGCTCTGTAGTTATGGCATTAACATCAAAGTTATGTGCAGAAATACATGGCCAATCTAATAATGGTTCAATGTGTGATTGCAAGCCATGCGGAAGTTTGGACTTTATAGTTTTGGTGAAAATTCTATCAGGAGTTGACAGTGACCATGGTACAGGTCCCAGAAGGAACGGGAATGTCTACTCAAGGTCAACATTATGTCCAATAGAAAGAAGGTCATGCTGATCAAAGGCGCTCCTTTAAGCTCTCATCTGCCTGTTTACGTTCTGTAAATAAGACAATTTCTTCTTGCTTGACCTCGCAAGCCTAAAACTTTATTAGCTTGTAGCATTTTATGGGTTTGTAAAACACAGATTTTTTTAAAAATAAAAGTGAGTCAATGAATTCTGCAACAGCTTTCCTGCCAATGTCATCAGCCTCAATAAGATCCTTAGCCTTAGCTTAGCAGGAACATCAAAAGACAAACAGTACAGTTTATTGTCTTCAAAACTTAAGAACTAAAAGGATTGGTGAAGCCTGAAACTGCCTCTAGTGCTCGTTCTAAAATGCATCTGAGTATATTGGATATTTCATTTCAGTGCATTGAAGAGTTGTTTCAATATATTAAGCTCTAATGTGATGAGTAATACACAATTCCATCTGTAGTACGAAGCGTAGTTCTAGTTGCTGAAGCATATAATACCTCTTTATTGTTTGCCTGATAGTTATGTCAAAAGCATTTCTCAAGCAAAGAACCAATGGTTGTGACACACTAAACTCATTTTGTTCGAGAAGTTCTTTGCATTCGCGCAGTGTATCAGACAAATTTATGAGTGTAATCAGTTACACAGGTACATATTGTGCGTAGTTGTCGTGATCGTTTGCAATGAACATTGAAAAAAAAACATACAGATAGAGCTGACATGCAATTCAAAGTTGTTTTCCTTGTAGCTCTAACCAGTGTCAACACCATCTGAATTATATCCATATACCTTGCCCAGAACTGAGCTGTTTCATAGTGACTGTCTTTCAGAACTTCCGATTTGAATGCATGGTATCTACTGTATATACTGTTTATGTAAGCAAACAGCGAAGGCTGATAGATCACATTATATTATAAGTTTAAGTCACCATAAATTAATAATAAACTAATTTATTTCAACCTTATAAATTTTCTACATTCTCTGACAGACTTTATACGTGTATAGTCAACAACTGCTATACAGATACTCAGTATAACTTATGTATCATTTACAAAAGTAAAAGCTCAAGGCATGTATTAAATGAATACTTAAAATATGTAAACCTTGTTAAAAGAAGTGCATAAACCTGTGCCCAGCATGCAACTAAGTATAAACAGGGCTTGTTATAGACATTAACTTGAATGTTAAACGCTATTTTGAAGGTAACATACATAACGTGGGCCTGAAAAATAGTGTAAGCGATCATAATAAAGAGCTCTAAATCATTCAAAAAGCAGCCTTATAGATTTACTATATTCTGTGGCAGATGTAATCCACGTATAATCAATAAATACCATACTGATACTCGGAAATAACGCAGGAAACACTAGGTAACGTATACAACAGTAATAGCTCAAGTCATTTATAAAACTAATACTAAAAATATGTAACTGTGTTATAAGAAGTTCATAAACCTGTGTCAGCATGCAAATATGTACGAACATGTCATGGTTGAGACATTATCAGGGACGTTTAATGCTATTTTTTTTTGGGGGGGGGGTAACGTATATAACGTGATGTTACACGTTAACGCTGCCACTCTCAGAGGGCTTACATCTTTTATTTTGTGTCTTATATAATTTAATTTCAGAAAATCATAGTGTACAAAATTCCCCCTGGGGGTGGGAGGGGGGTCTATAGCCAGCTCATGGCCTAATATGCATGTATTTCTATTACTTGTTTATCTGAACATTCCCATATTAAAATGATGAAGTGCATATAACAAACATTTCAAATAGAAACATCATTTATCATGTACTGTGATATCATATCAAGCATTGACACACATAAACAATAGGGCCAAGTGACCCTGACTTGCTCTCCTGAGTTTTGTTTTAAAACTAATCATCTATAGGTAGCCATGCTCCTGGTGCTCCACCTGGTGGGTCCATTTTTGTCCACAGGCCCATAGTTTGAGCACATTTAAATGTGGTCCACTGGGTGATACTACATACCAAATATCAAGGCGCTAGACCTAGTGGTTTCAGACAAGAAGGTTGTCTTTATGTTTTCAATATGTTAGTCAACGTAAACTCTGACCTCCAGGGTGAGGCCATTTTGACCACAATTTAAACAAATTTTGAAGAGTATCGCTAGGTAATGCTACATACCAACTATCGAAACTTTGGGCCTTTTATTTTCTGACAAGAATATCTTTTAATGTTTTCTATTATATAATATAACATATAAATGGGGCTCAAATGTGGCAAATTATAAGTATTTTAGTTTAGGCGGAACCACTCCCCACCAGTAAAATAGGAGTGTGATATATCAATAGAAAGCTTATTAACCATAAGTTATGAAACTTCCGGCATTAGTTTTCAGAGCAGGGACAGTGCCTATCTATTAGGCTTTGAATATTGACACCCTCGTTCAAGGACATGCAACATCTAAAATAATCAAAACTTTTCTGGGTAAAAAATGCAAATAAATACAAAATTTGTATTTTTTTGCATTTTTCACCCAGAAAAGTTTTGATTAATTATACGCCCTTGCTGTTTAAAAATTTGAAAGTATTTAATGCTTTCAAATTTTTAAACAGTAAGGTCGTATATTGAGCCACATACTATTAAGCTATGCATTAAAAAATTAGGCCTGTTTTAGTGTATATGAATATAGCATCTGCAAAATGTAAGTACCTGATCATCATTTTTACATCATTATTTTTAACACTTCCTTTTAATTTATCGTCTTCCTTTTACACATATTGCCAGTGCATATGATTTGAAAGCATTCCAAAGTAAGAAAGAGAGCAAAGATCAGGAATCGATACAATCAAGCACCACACCTGACCCAGGATACCAATGGGGAGTGACAACTTCCCAATTAGACATCACAAACGAGAGCCAAGAGGTCAGCTCTTTCCCAGCAGGTGACCACAAGGCATCAATAAACAGATGCGCACAAAAGCATCACAAAAACAAGACGGAAATAACATAAATGATCAACAAAAGAAGAACCGCCTGGGAACGGTCAGTAAAAAAAAAATACTGGAGGGCTTAAACCGGTTTCAAACCAAGTGTGGTCTTATATCCATCAGTTGATTAAAACAATATTAGATTTTGCCTTTTGATGGAGTTTGTGCACCACCCATTGTCCTCCTAAATCTGCTTCTCGTATGAGTAACTTTTGTTGTGCTATAACAATTGCTTGTCATTCAACTCTATGCCTCGATGTTCATATTTGACTGAAGCAATTGCCCATGATGTGTGGACGACAAGGAAAGTTTTAAATTACCAATATGACCTGGGAGTCAAAGGTCAAAGTCAAATTTACTCAACATCTGTAATACAACTCTAACCTGAACGCTTCTTTCATTTTTGATAGATGGTGTTCATATATGGTACAATGATTGTCTATGGTGTGTGGGTTACAATATAGCTTTCTGATGACTGCTATGACATTTGAGTCAAGGTCAAACATACTTACAATCAGTTTATGGCTTGTTACGCGCACTCCTCTTTCATTTATTGAATATGGGTGTTTTTTCTTAGCACAATTATTGCTTATGGTGTGCAGTTTACATAAAAAGTTACAGATCACCGCTATGACCTTGGAGACAAAGGTTAATAAGAATATGTCTTACACGTTTATGTTTTGACAAAGGTGCTATATATATATATATATTGTGTATAATAATTGCCAATATGACATTTGAGTCAAAGGTAAAGGTAACAATAATGTAATTCTGGTTGTATGGCTTATAAAGCAAATTCATTTTACATGTTTTGTTGTAGGTGGTTTATATTTTGTACACTGATTGCCTAGGTGTGTATATGTCAACAATGTTTTCTGACTGTTGTGATGACCTTTGATTGTAATGAAAGTTCAAGATCAAAATATTTAAAGACCTACAATTCTAAACCTCAAAAATAGTAAGTGAGTATGATCAGGAAATACCACAATTACAAAACCGCAGACAACCCTGTGGCACCGCGAGCAAGAGCCGCTCAACCATCACGAGACACCAGGAAGACAAAGTAAGCAAAGTAACCAGCTCTCTCTTCCCCATCAAGATGATTGCAATAATAGAACGGGCATAAAGTAACCTACAACAAAACATAGAACACTTAAAGACTCCCACAATGGGAGTAACAATAAACAAAAGTCAACACAACAGAACCGCCGCCTTAGAACGGACAGCAGCCTAAGCCACCGGGGGGGGGGGGGGGGCTTAAATGCATTTTACTGGTACCAAATCTTCGCCCTAGATTCTGCTGTTGTTGAAGTACAAGAAATGCTCAGCTCGCATGGAGGCCATCTAACTAATGCAATGTATCATTATGGAGAAACACTTTAATCAAATTAACACACCATGATGAAACAAAGAAAATGGCTCATGACTCCCAGATAGTCAGAGCTAAAGAAAATCTCAATTAGAGCCACGGTTGGTCCAGCTACAGATAAACATCAGGCATCAACCCACCGATTAAAGTTTTCCATCAGAGCCATCATAGAGTATGAGGCCTGACCCACCGTCGTGCAATTAAAGAGGAAACCATAGCTATAAACCGTGATTGGGTTTAAAACTAGGCATGCAGACTGTCGCATGACACCCAAGTTATATCCAACCCTTATATAACGTTTTACTATCTTTTTGAATTGATCACTAAAATTAGGTTTTCAAACAATTCGTTTGAATTTATAAGCTAAATCACCATAAAATATAGGTTCTGATATGCCTTGTTGCAGAAGAGTTTTTAACCCAATGTTGTATTAAACAATTAACTCCGAGTGTCTGTGGTAGAATTTAGAAAATGCTTTTCGAATTTTACGATATCTATAACCTTGTTTTAATAATTTAGCAGTTAAAAATAAGTTTCTGCTTTTGAAGTCATCAACATTAGAGCACACTCTAGCAAAACGAATAAGCAGAGAAATATATACACCATAGGAAGGAGAGCGAGGAACATCTCCATCAAGAAATGGGAAATTTACTATTTCAAAATTAAAATCATCCCGTTTATCATATATTTTAGAAGAAACTCTGTCATTTGCTATTGACACGTTCAAGTCCAAAAACGGAGCTTCAGTATCAGAAGAATTCGTCTTATTTAATTGAAGTTCAGTAGGATATATCTGACCTACCTTTTGTTCAAAATAAGGATTATAAATATTAAGTAAGTCATCTAAATATCTGGAGATGGAGTTAAAAGCTTCGATAATATCAGTTTGATTATTGTCTGACAGAGACAAAATGAGCTGAAAATGAGGCGTGGTTTTATACGATGGTAACTGTATCATCGTGCGCCATAAAACCTCAGTATAGACACAAAACATATCATTTAACCATTAAACGCAAGCCAAATAACTACATCCGAAAATGTCTGTTTATTGGTTAACATTAGTATAGAGGCAAACAGTGTGGACCCAGATCAGACTGCTTCTATAGGAGCAGTCTGATCTGGGTCTACACTGTTTGTCGGAGAGGCTTCAAATATTTCAGCAGACAACGAAAGCATACGCCTTTTTGTGATATGTGCTTTAACTGTTAATAAATGTGAGTTCAGTATATGCGGTCAGGATTTTCATGAAATGCACACACGTTTGCGCGGCTCAAACAACTTTTTTTAAAAACTCTTTACCAACTATATAGATCGTGAGCAGATGGAATAGCTGAACCTCGCCCAGATATGTATATTAAAGTTACCGCCTTCACAGTGGCCCAGAATATCTATTATACGAATTTTCATCATCTGCTGTACGTTGTGTGTGCAAGCAGTGCAAGCTCTTGTGAGCATTTGCAGGCTCGTCTGAGATTGCGTTAGTACGTATGTGTATCAAACCGAGGAAAGAGCAGCATAAGCAGGCGCTGCCGATTGCTTTTTTTATTGAATCCTGCAGCAGTTTTTCTTGTCTATATATAAAAAACGAAAGATGTTTTGACACGACGCAAACATGTATATCTTTCCAGAGGCCAAAATGAGCTTGATCGATTAGCGAGGAAATTAATACGTGCGTCCTGGACGGTATGCGCGAAGTCCGTGCCGCCCAATGCGACGCAGGCTCATACATTAAGGAATCAATAATTTGCTTTTAATTATCAGTAAGACCTTGAAAAGTAATGATAGCTCTTTCTAGCAAGCACCTGGGTGATGCTCCTATGTTTTTTTTCGATCACCAAGAGCTTGAAAGTTAAAATAGATCTTTCAAGCAAGCGCCTGTATGATCCTCGTGACGTTGCGTCATAAATCTCATAACGTTACGTCACAAAGTGATAATGTCATTTGCAAAACGATAACTACTATGTGCATCGTCGCGCCTTTGAAACAACATACCTCATGGGAACAGTGCTAATGAATTCATCGGGGACCTTAAGGGTTCTGGCGCCTTTAAGTTTGCCAGATGGTGAATGAATGGTCCAAACGCAAATGGCAAAGCTTCCACATTTCGATTTTTCTCTGCTTCTCCTACATTTCCCTTGTCTTAGAATGAGTTGGTGCTTACAGAAAGTTTTGATCTGCCTGTCTCGGCCACCCCAAACGCCCTCACCACTGCATCACGTAGTTGCACAATAGTTCCGCGCCTTAAACGTGTCTGTGCCTGACTATCCGAAACTCGATTGTGGTTTCAAAAATATAAAAACTTCAAAACCAGCAACCTTTCCTTGAAACTAACTTTTAAAACAATAGTTACTTTTTACTCTCCGCTATTTTTTACCTTTATTTTCCCTGTTTTGTTGAACATTGTTTCTTTTTTGTTCAATTTGGTTCACGATCTATGATGTATATTTTTCAGCTGCTTAATAGGTTCATAGGCTTCTCTGATTGAACCACAAGTGAAACTAGCTAAAGTGTGCTCAAATATGGTTATTGGAACGTAACGTATATTACAAAACAAAGACATAATATTACCACTCCCTTGTTGAATTCATACTTTTATGCACTCTATGGAATTATGTTAACTTTTTTATATCATTAAATAAAAAGGTTAGCACAGTCACCCAGCAAAGGTCTCTGCTTGTGGGCTGTTATATCAGAAAAAAATATTCTAAGGACATATTTGTGCCAATTTGTTAAAAACATTCAACGATTCTAATGCACATGGCTCAACTACCCATTTTAAACATATGGACTGGTCATTTGTCATTTATAATAATGATAAAATGACAGACACTTAGCCACTACACTGAAACGGTGTTGTAAGTGGCCACTTTACATTTATACGCCTGTTTAGAAATTTAAAAAATCGCTCTTACCAAAAATCTTAATGCTGTGAAAATATCCAAGGCTTTGTCGAGACACTGCAAATGATCTCATTTCAAAATCATAGGTTGATCTTGCACAGACAAAGTCCGAGAAGCAGAACCCTCATTTCAAAAAGTCACACTTTTTAGTGTGATATAAAATATTGCTCAGATACGGCATCCATTTATATTTTAATTAGTTCGAAGCTGTTAATAACAGCTGTGCTATAAGATGAAAACGAAACAAAAGTTTTGCGACGATTGAACTCGCCAATTCTCTTCTACGTTAACATGAAGAGAGCCCCTATCAGAACTTAGTCAAAGAGTTTTAGATTTAACCAATGACATGCAATTTGCATAATAAACTTTGAATTGCTCTGTGCGCTTTATTATTTGCGGCAAGACATTGAAATTTTCAGCGATTATTTATTATGAATGGACGTTACTTTACTACTAAAAACTATTTTACATATGCCATTTAAATGACCTTTAAAGTTTCACGTTAAAACCGGAAATGGACACCAGTCTTGAAAAAGTATCGTTAGAAAATGGGCTGATCAAGCTGTATTGTGTTTCGTCTAACATAGTCACTTGAATAAAACACATATAATGATTTTAGTATGTGTAGCTGATGATTTTCGAAAATATGGGAAAGTGCAGAAATTGAGATTTTTAAAAAAAAATCATAAATAATCTGTCGTAAGCGAAAAAAACAACAAGTGTTTGGTGCTTTTTCAAGTCGGCTAAACGGATTTGTATCACCTGAACTTCAACTGCTTAATATCTTTAAAACGTTGGTTTTGCATTTTTGAATCTAAAATTGTGAAGTGATAGAAAACTCTACTTAAGCACCACTTTACTTTATTAGTCCATTAGAATGAACATATTTGGGTAAAAATTCATTTCAATAACATTAGCGCTTAGTCAGAAAAAATGAAATTGAAAAGTGGCCACTTAGAGCTTCGGTTTAGTGTATGGGTTACCCGTGAACCGTATGTGGTGTGAATGAACTGAAAATATTTGATGTTAGTTACAATTTACAAGGCAAAAGCTACATGTATGTTGATGCGAACAAACGGACGCACGGAAACAGGTAGCGCTTATCTAATTCAAATTACGATCATCTACACAATACCTATGGATAAGAAAAATGGTGAAAGTGACTTAAGGACCGACACATATTCCGATCATAGAATTTTTGGACACTGCGGTTCGAATAGACCCTGCTTCATCGTACCAGGGATTTTTAAAGACAATTATTTTCTGAAACCCCATACAATTTCCTATAAAATGAGACTTGTTAACACATTGACAATAGGGTTTTTGACGTGACGGCCTGTTGCTTACGTTACCTATACAAAATTGTACCTGTATGACGTGTTCAAAAATCGCCAAAATATATAGTTGCTACATTTCTATCGTTTAGATTATGACTTTTGCACCACATACTAAAGCAATTGTTACATGTAATAGCTATAGTGTTGATATTATGAGTGTATGGTAGCGTGTATTACAAAACCTAATGGAAATTACCGCTTGAAATATTTGTTTTGTCTAAAACATTTTGATTACAGACATTCAATAGTAAATATGTCCAGTGTATTTTTATTACCTTTTACCAAAAAGTCTGTTTGTAAAGCAGATCTTGTACATGTTATCTGCCATTGTCTTATATATCTATAGAACCCCACGTAAAAGCTAGTATATTCACAGCAGTTCAAGGGTAATAAAAAGCAGGTAGATGCTCCAAAGCAATTGTATCCTTATTTTTTCAGTTCTAACTAAACAGCAGTGTGTAGGGTGGTATTTTTCAGCTATTGAACACCACTTTTGATTGAATTTTCTTCTTGTTCAAATCAATCCACAAACGGGTCACGGGCCTAGCACATAGTGGCAGGACGTCCTACGAATATAGTTAAGTGTCTGTTCATTATTATTGTAAATGGCAAATGGTAAGTTTAAGTGATTGAAGTAATGGGTAGATGGGCCGTGCACATCACTGGATTTTTAAGCAAACATATAAAGCATACCCTTTTCTAACGTATCTGCATTTCTAAACAGTCCATAAAGTATCACTTTTGGTTCAAACCTAAGATCAACTCTAAAATTAATTTTCAGAACAGTTCGTACAGTTTAGAAATTCAGACAAAGTATTTTGCGATATAAACTATCTCGGAATCAATCACTGCCCTTCATATATTTTCACTTCGGCGGTAATTTACCTACTTGTTTGCAAGTTAATGTAATCTATGTGATCATATTCGTCACACGTGTGAGGAATGTGATCTGTGACGAATTTGGCCTTAAAATGCTTTTACGTTTTCTCCGCGAGACTTTATTCACTGTAATCTGATTCCGAGATAGAAAACGTAAAGGGTGGCTGGAAACTAAGAGAATATATGAAAAAAATGACAAAACCGAGCTTTAGAGGGATGGTGCGGTATACTGTTTTCACTCTGTCCGCCTTTCCGTCTGTAACGTTTCGCTTTCCCCTAATGTCTTAAAACGTTAAAGATCGAAATTCATCAAACTTTGCATGCATTTTATATTGATAGGCTAGGCTGATATGGGTTTAGTTAATTGAATCAATGCATTATAACTATATTTATAAGATGACGTCGCGTCTGAGATTGAAAAAAAGCCATGTAATAAAATCGATTAACCCCTGGTGGTTTACAGATTTTCGGGAAACGTTATGGCGTCCATATCAACGGTGCGTACAGAATGACATAATTGTAACGTTTTTAGGGCGGAAATGAGATTTCAAAGTAATCTTAATGCCATATGATAAAATAGAATCTAACATTCGTGCCCTTTTACATTGTATTTTTGAATTTATTAAACTCGTTGAGAAAAAGAGATAAAATTCTCGACAAGCCTCGTATTTTATTTATTTTGCTCATCTCGTTTAATAAATTCAATAAAACACGAGCACTCATGTTAGATCCTCTTTTTATATCCCGATAGTAAATCATACATGTTAAGAACCTGAGCGTTAGTAAAGCAGTAGTGTAATGTTCCGTTAACTTTGCTTATACTTCGCTATAATACCGACTCGGCTGTTATTCGGGCACACTTACAGGACAACGCTATGTGGATGAAGTCATTCGCCCCTAAATTTCCTGCCGACCTATCGGATTGTTTTATCTGTAGGCTTTTATTTTATTTCCTTGCTAATCGATCAAACTCATTCTGGCCTCTGGAAAGATATATGCTATAATGTATGCGCCATCTTAGTTTATACATGTATTTACAAAAGGAGAAATAAAACGCAGTAGGGTCCGTAAAGGATACTAGAAATGTGGCAATGTGCCACAGATCCCTCTGCATTGTGCAAATGCCTGAAAGACAAAGGTCTCGTACATTACAGAGTTTATCAAATTCCAGCCATTAATTCTCACAATAACGAACAGAAACACAATTTGGATATGATTCAAGGGCCATGACTCTGTTATATAATTGCATCATCAATTAATAGGTAACTATCGCAATTAATAAGGCAGATAAGGCTGCTAACAATGTTGTGGTCGTTTGAAAAGGATACTATATTAACACCCTAAAGCAAGAACTTAGCACTGCAAAAACATATGAGCATTGCAGGCTTGAGAGACGTCTATCGTTGATAGGCATCGATGCCATATGACAGCTTAGTTAGGGTTGTTTGTTGATGAGGTCTATAAACAGCTTCCTACGTTATACTGGTTACCTAAACGTCATTAACAGCCATATAAGTCGCGTTTTATTGCTAATTCTAGTGCATGTACAACTACTGAGTTGTCTATTGTTTTGACTTCTTGCCTCAGTGCGATTAAAAAACATGTCATTAAGTGTTGCACAACAGTTTATGAAAGAAATGGTAAAAAGCTATTTTGGTCTACTTTAAATTGAGATGGAATTCTTAATAAATTAAAGTCTAAAGGTTTTCTGGCATCTGGTTTGTCTACATATGATTTCTTTACTCTCTATACTACATTGCCTTCTAATCTAATCAAAGAAAAACTGACAAAACTAACTAAACAAACATTTAACAGAGAGGGCTCACTTTATTTGGATTGTAATGATAAAAATGCCTTTTTTACCTCTGAACAACCTAAACGATATAAATTGTGGTCATGTCAGAAAATGTGTGATGCTATCCATTATCTTTTGGACAATATTTTTTATAACATTTGGCTCGAAATTATATAGACAAATTGTAGGTACTTCAATGGGTACTAATGGTGCTCCTCTTGTTGCAGATTTGTTTTTGTTTTGTTATGAGAGAGACTTTATGTTGTCTCTGTCAGACAATAAAGCTGATATTATTGAAGCTTTGAACTCCACCTCTAGATATTTTAATGACATACTTAATATTGATAATCCTTATTTTGAAAAAAATGGTAGGTCAGATATATCCTACTGAACTTCAGTAAATAAGGATAATTCTTCTGATACTGACGCTCCGTAATCTTTTGGTGCAAAACGCACCCTTCAAAAGTTTGAATTTCATTTAAAAAATATGCATGTTTAATGAATATTAACCAGGTGATACTATGTTAAATTTTGTATATTTTTTTTTTGGCAACATCAGCACTGGACTGTATGGGACAGGGACTTATATTACCATTTATGGTTGCAATGTAATTAATGGAAAATCTAACAGCATTGAATATGTTGAAATTTAAATAAATCTTTTCTTAACTAATAATCTGGAGACGCATAAATTTATGGTGTACAAAAGAAAATTCGCTGAACATGGCTTTGGTAAATATGTGTGAGACTGCACAGATGTTTGTCAAAAGCTGATTTCTACATCAGCACTGAATCCACTGCATATGCTGTTTACACGCCAAAATCTTCAAATGTTTCTAGTTTTAGCATAGCTACATAAACACTTTTAATTCTCCTGCGTAAAAACATACGTTTAAGTACCTTTAATTTATCTGCGTAAAAATACAATATCCATATATATATATAAAGCACTTTTAAGTCGCTCGTAAAAGCTTTATGTCATAGCTTAAAATTATTGCTGAAAAGTTCTATAAAGCATATTTAAGCACCATTACGCACACGCGTAAAAACTTTATGGCATCCCTTTTTAGTGCTTTTACGCAATGGCTGATAGGTGCTTAAAAACAACGCACTTTTAAGTTCCTGCGTAAAAAGCACTATAAAGGAATGCCATAAAGCAGTTTTAAGCGAAAACTTATTGAACTTAAAGTTGTCCATTTTCCCTGTGACAAAGACATAGCAAACACAAGACAGAACAAAAACATAAAAGATCCACAAAAGAAGTAACGCCTTGGAACGGTCAGTAAAATATTTTACTGGAGGGCTTAAACCAGTTTAACGGCGCCAACCTCACCATTAATTCAGATACTCGCAATTAATTGCTGACTCAGAAACGTCTTATCCAAGGCTATCGATATCATAAACTTTGCAAAACCTTTTCTAAATTTTATAAACGATACTATGATTTGATATCTAAATTCCAAGATGGACTTAAATCTCTCTTGCGCCAAGGACTTTCAGAACCTGAATTTTATGGTGACTTGGTGTATAAATTGAAGAAGATTGTTGGCTATAATAATTTTTCAGCGCAGTTCATTAAAATAAGTTTCCATTATAAAAAGATTGGCTATAACATTAATGTATTGCAACAGACTGCATGCTTGGTAGTCAACCCAATTACGGTTGGCAACTTTGCTTTCCTCTTTTATTGCACGCAGGAGGGTCGGACTTCAGACTATTTTATGGTTCCGACTTAAAGACTTATCTATTGATGAGATGGTAGGGTCCTGATACTTTGGCTGTTAGTCTGGCCCACCGGAGTTTACCTGTTGAATCTCTTATGCTCCGGTATTCAGTTTTATTTACTGTTGAGTCCTTATCTTTGCTTTATCTCCTTGTTATACCTTGGTTTTTATGTTCTTGGAGATGATGCATTGATTCATGCAACCCAAATATCTAGTATGTGTCTTGATCCACATATAAATTAAGGGTGAAGTTAGCGCCGTTTTTTGTTTGTTTGTTTGATTTGACTTACGTCCCATCAACAATCTTTCAGTTATGCAGGGACTGGTCTTCCTGGTTTGAACCAGTACTAAGCTAGGATAAATGTTTTTAGCGCCGTTAAACCGGTTTAAGCTCTCCAGTAAAATAGTTTACTGACCGTTCCAAGGCGGTACTTCTTTTGTGGATTTTTTTTTCTGTCTTGTGTTTGCTATGCCTTTGTACACGTCTGTTAATATGTGCCTTGTGGTCACCTGCTGGGAAAGGGCTGAATTCTTGGCTCTCGTTTGTGGTGTCCTACTGTGAGTTTGTCACTTTTATATTGGTATCCTGGGTCAGGTGTGGTACTTGATTGTATCGATTTCTGATCTTTGCACCCTTACTTACTTTCATAAGTTGAGAGGAGAAATTTAAAACAAGTATAATTGGTCACATGACCAAAATGGTCGCCATGTCCATATAAGGTACAAACCCTTTAAAAATCTCCTTCTCCGGAACCAAAAGACCAATGGCCTTGGAACTTGGTATGTAGCCATGGGGATGTGGGCCCTACCAGGTTTGCATAAATGAGGAATCAGAGTTGACCTTTACCTTTTTATGGCCATGCCAGTTTGATTCCTAATGTAAAATGTTCATGTTACTATAACTGCCTATGTGGAACTTAGAATACTTGCAGGAAATGTTAAACCTATTGAGATAGCACCATTTTTGTTTTCTTAAAATAGTGAGTATGATGATATTTGAACATATTTTAAACATTGTCCTGACCATATCTCGTTTTTTTATTTAAAGGTGACGCTGCTTTCACAAGCTCTTTCTTGTATGAATATTTCCTGTATGAAAAAAATGGCTATTTTATCAATATATTCGGATACATTTGGTTAATATATTGTTGTATAAACAATATATGCACCTCACACAGATCACTTTACGCCCCAACATACAGCTTTTGAGCACTCGGCAGCGTGCTGATCAGTCGTTTTAGAGTTACTTTCTGGTTTTATTCTGTTTGCAATAGCGTGAAAAAGACATTTACATGAATATAAACAACAACTATCCGACTACAATATGGGAAAGTATTTTCGCCTAAATGAACACATTTTTAGTAATTATATTTTTCCATTGTTGCTAATAAATTTTTCATGGTAAAATTAAAAAATGTAAAACAAATACCAGAAATACATACAGTCTGTATAAAAAGAAACGCAAACTATGCATACTCTTTGATAACTAGAGCCCCTTTAAAGATAATTATTTTTAACTTGCAGGATACTTAGATTGTTATGTATCCTATCGGTAAATCGATTTTTTTTATGTTTCCAGCTTTTTCACAACATGTTTTCTTTCGTCATGCAAGGGTACCCAATAAAACAAAAAGTCACAAACACAATATGTGATGACCAGTCCTCATATCCTTTAATTTACAGACGCCATTTAACGTTTCCCATTTTTGAACGATTGCTTATCATTTTTCAAATGTCCGTCTGATATCGTGACAACGTTCGCGAGTCATTCAGACAAATGGGCACTGTTGGGGTCATCGCCAAAAACATTGTAAAGAAGATAGGAAATGAATAGCCAAAGAATGGCCAATCTTGCATTTTATCGAGTACGAGTTAACGAGTGTCCTAATGAAAAAATATCGCTCTAAGCCACATACGCTTACAGTTACATTTTTCTCTAGGTGAAATCATATTGTATACTGTCCATAAAAAGTAATGAACCATAAATTTTAGGTTAATGGACAAAAATTAAAGGCCTTCTAAAATTTACCGTTCATAGAGTTAAGAATTGAAATCCATGCATAATAAATGACATGAACGGAAGAAAATTTGCATAGTATCAAATTGAAAAAAAATGCTTTGATGTTGATTTTGTGATGAAGTAAGAAAATGCGAAACGATAATTTTTGGAAAAGCCATACTTGTTTTACTTTTGGCTAAAGTCTTCGCTCAAGAATGCGTTTGCTGGTTTCATTTATATGTCTTATTTAAATCTTAAAGAGAACTGTCTAAATTAGCACTTACTGGCAAGTATTTCGGCTGCAATTTGATTGTTTACTTGCAGAAATCGTTAATATTCGGCCCCACAATGTTCGTACCAGAAGTATGGTGGTACTGGCTTTTACCATTAAAAGTACCGGTCTTTTTAAACAAGTACGCGTACTGACTTAACCATTATTACTTAAAGGGAGATAGCTTTGAATTTATAGTTTTATAATATTGGAATAATCCAAATTTGCGAGGTAGAAGTTCTATTTACATTGTAACTTTACTACTTAATCAAGATGCGTTAATTTGATGATAATTATCAATAATTTGGCAAGATGATTTAATGCATGTCTAGACTGACACCCCTTTTTAGGTGAGATTTGAGATGTGCCAAGGGTATATAAAGAGCTGTTATCATCAGATCAGTGTCATTAGCTCGCTGTTCATGACCGAGGATAAATTGTTGACTGTGAAGCAGATAGCCTTTCAGTATTGCACTGAGGGTTAACCTGGCTTCTCATTGCTGCAGTGTTTTGAGTCGTTGTAGTTGGTTGACGTAGTAGGTTGAAGTAGTCTGTAGATATTTACTTATTAGTATTGCACTAAGAGCAAAGAAGGTTTGTCTAGCATTGCGCAAATGAACCTTTTATTGAGCCAGAACAGTTAGTTGGTTGGTTCTGGAGTTGTCATTGTAGAAATTGTATTGGTTTAATAGTTTTGTATTTCTTGTTGTGACTTGAACAATCATTGTGAATCATTTGAAATCATCGTTTATAACTATTTTACTATTGAAATCATATTGGTTACATTTATTTCTAATCATTTGGCAAAGCAGCCCAAGGAAAATTATTTATAGCTGCTATATAAGGCAACCTATGTATTTGTCCATTGTATATTTTAATAGACCGCTCGACTGTTACAATTTTATTGCCTTGGAAAATGCCATTCTATAAACCGGAAGTTCCTTGAATCGGTTGTAAATTTGAATCACGGATAAGCATTAAGAGGAAGCGTGTGATATAGACTTTCATTAAATTGTCACAAAAAGCTCGTCAATTAAGAGAGAAAAGGTGAAATTGCGAATTTTTAAAATCACTTGAGATTTTTAAGAAAATGAGTTTATTTAAGATCCCAGTAAAGCCTTTAATTTTGCAAAATTTAAATTGTTTGCTGCTTTTCTTATTTGCTAGGTCAAGAAAAACACATTTCAAATGAAATTTTACAAAAAGGTCTTTTTTAGGAAATTTATGGGTAAAAGTCATGATTTTAGATTTTCAATCCCAAACGGAACTCAAAGTCATATTTTTGACGAAACACTGTTGTAGAGGTTTCAATAGTATATTTGGGTCAGAATACTTTCACATGTAAATCAGGAAAATTAAGCGAGAACTTTATTTTCGCCAATGACGTTTAAAGACATATTTGTGACGTCAAACATTTGCGACTGGGCATGATTTACCAATATCAGTAAAGGACAAAGTGATTTCGCCATTTCGCGAGGATTTTATTCTCAAGAAAATTCATCTTTGTTAAATTTCGCGAAAGTATAACCCTCGCGGAAATGTCCGAATTTACAGTATTGTAGTTGGATAACTGTAGTCCGTGCGTCCTTTCTTTAATGCAAACATTTTGATGGAGATGAAAGAGCTGCTTACTTTGCTTAGTTTTTCTTCCTGGTGCCTCGTGATTGTTGTGTGACTCTTCCTCGCGGTGCAACGGTTTTTCTGCAGTTTGTGATTGTGGTATTTCTTGATCATACTCACTTATAATTTTGGCTCGCTCGTAGATAAAACTCATCACAAATCACTACCAAACTCATTCCAAATATTCAATGTAGCTTATTTTTGTATCTACTGCAAATTCGGAAATATTTGTGAGAATTTTTTTTTCGCGTATAGCGTTAATATACATACTTGCAACGCTTAAAATTCGCGACTTGGACACGATCTGCCTTCATCATTGAACGACAGAAAGATTTCGCCATTTCACGAGGGTTGTATTTTAGCACAACTTCGCATCCGCGAAGTGTCGCAAAAATGAAACCCTCGCGAAAATTTCCGAATTTACAGTAATATCTTAAAAAGATGACTATCTGCTAAACTGTTAAGAGATTTTCTTATCAAAGGAATAAACGGTCCATAACCAGAAATGTGCCTGTTTGTTTGTTTGTTTGTATCGTTGGTTTACGTCCCAAGTCAGGGTGGACGGTCAGTTCACCTAACCACACTTTTTCCTGGGCAAGCTTGAACAAGCGGTTAACCAGTACTTCGTGCACATACTTTCGTTTGTAACTGACAACAACCCTTCTTGTATGATTCAGCGGAAGGGAGGAGAATGACCGTAGAAATAATTTCATGATCAATCTCCACGAAAGTATGGGACCTGGCCAGGATCGAATTCAGGACCCCTGGATCTGCAGTCAGACTCGCATCTGTAGCCAGACACGTTACCGACTGCGCTACGTGGCCCGGTAAATATGCCTGTACGTCAGAAATGAATGCAAAATAATTTGTGCATAGATTATATTTTTCTCAGATCAACACATTCAATGTATAGTTGTGTCAATAACATGTAGATTCTGGTATCTTCCATCCGATATTCCATGGGTTCAACCATCCGTTCTGTAAACATAAGCAACATGTGTTTAGATTGGTTAGGCTGAAATGATAGCTGGAATTTGGTATGTTTCAAATATACATGTATTTGCAAATGCCACTATTCTTGCACGCAGGATAAGGATGTCTCTGGTAAGAAATTCCTATTTCACCCATGTTATCTTGTCGAGGTTGTTACGGGAAAGCCGTAAAATGGTTGCATAGGAACTCACGCACATGGTCGTCAAGTGACCGCATTGTTTAGTCAGTAACGCCATCACGTTATACCACACCTCAAACTTCTGGCAGTTCATATTAAAATAACAGTGCAAATAATATATTATTTGTTTGAGGTTATGAGAGAAAAATACGCCCCTCGCAATCACCATTTGTCATCACTCGGCAAGCCTCGTGCTGCCAAACTGTAATCCTCAGGACAGATTTTTCATTACCACTCTCACATTCATGATGAATTTTTAGAATAATCGCATATGCGGATGTATCCTGGGAAGCTAGAGGTCTAAATATTTGTCAAAAACGTCATCTACGTACAGTAAAACCTGTGTAAAACGGCCACCCTCAAAAATACCAAAAATGGTTTTCAAAGTAAGCAAGGGTGCGAAGATCAGGAATCGATACAATCAAGTACCACACCTGACCCAGGATACCAATGGGAATGTGACAAGCTCACAGTTATACGCCACAAACGAGAGCCAAGAGGTCAGCCCTTTCCCAGCAGGTGACCACAAGGCACATATAAACAGACGTGTACAAAGGCAAAGCAAACACAAGCCAGAAAAGACCACTTATCGCTTAATGCAGGTCACAAAGTATTGCAGAATCCTCCAAAGGGGAGCATTTTCCAATATTTACGATCTTCTTTAAGCTACCATTTGTCATTAAGACCTTCGTCTTGTCTATTTTTGAGTGTCCGTTTTACACAAGTGTTACTGTACATACTTTGCGTATGCGAGTAGGTTAGGTTCTGACGAGTTTGCGCATAAAAACTCGCCTGGACATTCACTGCTCTCTGATGCGGGTTGTACCAACTGTTCGTGTACTGGCCCAATTATTTATGTGGTATAGTAAGTTAGCATAACCAGAACTTATTGTCTATACAACTTTACGCTCATATTTTTGTTCATCTAGGCTTATGGTGGTTGTCAAAAAGTTGACCTCAATTGGCCAAGCGGTTTCTGGGAGATGTTTGACTACATTACAAGAGGTATTATATGAATTTTTGGTTACTGCAAAGGTTGCACCTCATGAATGCGTAATTAAGACTGATCAACCTTAGACATAGGTAAAAGCTGAAAAATGAGGCGTGGTTTTATTAAAAAGTAATTGTATCATCTTGCGTCATCTTGCGTCTCACTATAGACAGATGTTCCTCAATCAGTTGCATAAAAGACAAAAGTGTCGCGACATGCGCGGACGTCACCCATCTGTAATTGATATTTGAAAATTTAACACTGACGTTAGCAAAGAAACGCTGCGAGTGTAAGTGTAATAAAACGATTATTTCTGAAAACTTTTGTGTTTGTCCATTTGTTAAGACATCTGGCTACCACCTAAAAGTGTTTGTTTTCAAATCGAATCTAATTCAAATTTGTCAGATGGCAATTGTTGAAAATCACTTACGACGATATTACGTCAGAATGAACAGCATGAGCAAATAGAAATCATGGCAAATCATGGTCCAGTTTGCAAGAGGATAAAAATGATGAAGAAAATATCCTCAAATCAATCATGTGGAAGAGACAGCGAATATAAAATGTTGCGTTTCTAAAGTCCCTCAGTATGTATATATGGTGCTCATGAATACTTACAGTCATTCAGTTTGCATTCGCAAATCGATGGAAACCAATAGTAGCATTCTTCGTCGTCCCATCTTAAGGTCGTATAAACATACACCATACAGTTTTCGTCAGATCCTCCTTCAGGCCCATCTGGCAACATGAAATGTGAATATTATTATTAAGCACGCCCATATTGGTATAACCGGACCCGCATTCACAATTATGTTTAGTACTCATCGCATCAGTTGCGGATTCAGAGGGATGGAAAATTACAAAAAAGTATAGGGTTCCTTAGCAATACTGGTCCGGATCCCCTTAAAATCACAAAGCTACCATTCCAGCATTCAATGATGGACCATCATATGCATATATAATTGGATATCGAAATAAGTATGATGGGTGAGTGAGTTGATTGACTTTGCAAAAGATCCGTGTTTAACTATTTTCCTCCCGCTCGAGTAGTTTGCATGCGTTTTTGTCGTCTGTTGATGTTTGTTTATAATCATATTTTTTGGAAAAAGTAATTCAGGAACTATATCAGTGTCAAACATTTTTGATCCAGCTCAGGCCAGACTTTTTGTTGGGCCTGATCTGCGTCCAAACTGCTTGGAAAATTACGTGATAAATGGTTAACGCTACATAGGCGGAAGCAGTGGTATTCAGGGACTTGTAATATTGATAGTATAAGGGTCCACTTGTCAGGGAATTTGTCCCTATTTTTTTTACACCAGCTCCACCCTTGGGTGTTCTAAGACTATGAGCATAAATATCCTATCTGTCTCTTCAAGCGGCATACACCCTCGATTGAGTATCTTAGCTTGTTAGTAGTTAGATGGGAGACGTGTAGCTTTACATTTCAAAAGACCTTGGCTAATTCTACTGAAGACAGGGGCGCAATTCTGTCTTCTGGGCGCAGTTTATGACGTGACGGTGAGACATTAGGCTAAACAATTCAGTTTGTTGTATGATGGGGGCTGCGCCCCCACACCTCTGATTTTTTTCGTGTGAGGGCTACTTAATCATTTGTTGGCCATACCATTTCGATTGTTTCAAATTCAAATATGGTTGCAATTATGAAACAACAAACAGAATAGAATGCGCCCGGTAAACGAGAGACAACCCCAGAAATGGGCACGACCAGTGTTTCTTTATGGGGGCAGGGAGTTGTATTTGTTAATTTACCTGCCAAATGATACAGTTACATGAATGGGTCAATTGCCAGTTCAAATATTGCCCGGTAGGCTCAGATCATGCCAAATAAAAAAAAAGAATTGTTTCTCAGTCACTGCGGCACCTGTTTTAAAAGCCTCACGTTACTTTGTTATTGCTTTCTAAAAATATAAATTTAAAAAAAAACACATTTCCAGTTTCATAACATTGCTATTGGCGACAATCATGCCGTTCCATTGGGACGTTGTGGTCCATTGCGGGTAATGTTGTGTTGCTTTTTATTCTCGACTTCATTCCGGTTGTATGAGGCCAATATTTTCATTGTTTTTGCTAGATATGAAGCCACAACAGTGTAAGTTTTAAGCATCCGTGATGAAGTCAAATCTAATCGATGATCAGAGGCTTTCACTATCAAGTGTTTGGTCTGACTTGAATAATGTCTGATGAAATATTTGTACAAACTCAACTTTTAAAAATTATCTTTCCAATTAAAAAAAGTTCCCCCATCTGTTTTTGCTGAATTAATATAGGCCCTCCCTTCCTAATCTGTTTTATAAAAAATGGCCTGAGAAATAATTCAGTAGTCTTGGGGGCCATAGTGATTTCATTTCTAATAAAATTTAATCTGAATATTGTTTTGTTTTGTAATGTTTCCAGATTTTACTGAAATAATGCCTAAAATCTATCTATCTGTTGTGCCTACCTATCTATGTTGTTGCATTAAGCTGCCAATCTTTACAATTCTTTAATGGTGTGCTGGTCACTAGTGCTCAGAAAAGAAAGAGAAAATAGAAAAAGAAAGAAAACGGGAATCAGTCCTCTGTGAGAAATAAGAATGCAATTAAGGAAAAAGAAAGAAGATGAAGAAAAGTTGATCCCAGCCACTTTTTGAAATGATATTATCACCTCTAAGATCTGTTTTATTTTGAATGTATATAGAGTTAAACAGGTGCTTAAAGTCTAGGTTCGAAACGACAAGGAATCTGCAAACTGATTTGGGGCGAAACTTCACAAATTCTTTCAAAACAGTAACTTTTGACCGTGCATGCTGTGTTTGATTTGCAACTTTGTAAAATTAACAACTGAAGCCTATTTTAGAGTTTTTCTTAAGTGGAAAGGTCCTCTGACGGTGGTAATGGGAATCACAGTGTATCGCTGCCTTTCATTTTGATAAATAGAAATGTTGATCAAATGCTTCCATCCTCATATATAAGCTCGTTGTTGGTCTCTATTTTATAATTGTAAATTTGATTTTCTATTTCCATGAATACAGGGCTTTATTTTGGGGCTAAAATGGTCATTTTTGTATTATACATATAGAAAATAGAAAAATATTTTTAAAACATCATCCCCCTGGAGTCCCAACTAATCCTACTGCACGCAAGTGTGTTCTCATATTTTACATAATATATGTGAAAAGCTAATTGGGACTCAGGGGGGGGGGGGCGGAATGATATCCCACAGTCCAAAATGTGACGTCTGGGCAAGCCCGAACATTAGCAATTGGGTTTATGGTGTGCTCTCTTGAAAATCTTTTTTTCCAGTACAATGATATAATTAGTACAAGTAAGCTTCCTTTTCAAAACCCATTAGTAATGAAATATTTCAACGTTTTTAGCAATTTTTTCTTTAGATTATGAAAATTGTCCTTTTACTTAATTCAGTTGGTAGATAATTTTGCACATATACTGCATCTATACAATACACATTAACTACATGTCTCTTGACTAGGTTTATTTTACGCATGGATGAATGGTTATAGTACATTGCTGCATAATATTGCACCAGGTAAATACATTGTCATCAAGGTTGAATATGGACTACAGTTACACTTCAAATATTTCTTAACAAATCAGATAGAAAAAAACAACAACAAAAATAATCATTAAAATGCTCATGATTATGGAGTTTAAAACACTTTCATTGTGATTTGTAATCGAGTTTTTTATGATATAATACCCTTAAACGTGAAAATAATTGATTTCTAAATGTTTTGGTGAAGTAAAATTTTGCAACCCCTACCCCCTCTGGTAACGTCTGCTGTATTGGCGTAGGGGTCTGCCTATCTAATTATAATTTTAATTCGTTCCTAATCCATCAAGCGTCCTATTCAAAAGGATACAAGTGATATTTTATGCATAGGGAAGTTTTGGGAAGCATCTGAAAAATAGGCAGATACCCTATGAACGTATCAGAGGTCATTTGGAACTTCGACTTAAAGTTAAACTTTCTCAAGCCACGGAAAAAACTAACCTACCCTGTCATCTATCTTGCTTAATTTGCATTAATCAAATGTGCCGCGACATGTGATTTCCAACAATGTGGCATTTTGACAAGTGTAGACTCTGACGAGCCTGTGTAGCCACCTTGTAAGCTTAGAAACTCATAATGCTGTTCGTTCAGTAGCTTAACAGTCATAGAATATTCAAGCGACTAATAAAGGCTCTGATTAGACTGCGAGTATGCGCAGGCTGGTCAGAGCCTTTGCCGATAGCACATACCACTTGGTTGGAAATCTCATTTCGCGGTTCAAATGTAGAAAATGAATAGATGCAGCTACATGTATATCTTTCATTCGACGGTCTCATAGTTAAGATGTATTTAATAGCAGCTACCTCGTATTTGTCTTTAGAAAATTCAAACCATCCTGACCATGTAGGGACGTCATGTTGGTTATCCATATACATTTAGTGCGTAGGGATTTTACTGTTGGGATTAAGATTTTGTTTCGCTGTCATTTTGTATTTAAAATAGAGCTCAATTGCCTTTGTTCTTCTAGTTCTTAATCCTGGTGGGCAATAGACCCTTTTTACATTGTTATCTCCCTTAGTAATTGCTCTTCAGATGAAAGATCGACAAAGCTGTTTTTGAAAATGAAAGGGCAGATTGCTTATTACATGTAGTTACATTGCAAAACACATAGTAATGCTTTATAAGTCGATTATTTTGGCCTTTCACCGCTAGCATGAGATATACGTTTTATAAGTACTCAGTATTTTATCACTCTAATTAGTGTAAAATATACTTTGATTTCAAGCTAAAATCAGCTTCTTTTTCAGGCATGAAATCACCTTTTATTCGGGCACGAAGTCGCAACAAACTATTTGAAACACATGCCAACTAATAAGACAAAATATGCAAGCATGGACAACTCAGAAGAGCCTGGGCAAATACACAGCATTCACTGCTCGCACACACATCAGATCCATTATTGTGTAGGACAAAAATAGATCCCATAAAGTAAGCATTCAGTAGCGCACGTATGCTTCCAAATAGACGTGCGTGTAGTTGCACATAATAACTAAGCATGTGCGATAATCGTCGAAATCGAACTATAAGTAAACACCTCCTATCATAGACACATTAAATTACATCATTTCTACACAATATCCGCTTATGCGCAGACTCGCGAGAATCATCGCTGCTCATACACACAAATTATGGATGTAGATAAAGACTCAGATCTATTATTTTAAAGTTAGGAATGTGTGGGTATAGTATGGCGCTTTTTATTTATATGTGTTAATAAGTAACAATTAAAGAAAGCAACACATCACGTCATAAATCAATCAAATACCGTCGAATTACAAACGTGTGCCAGGCACGTTTGCTTTTATTGTTTTCAAAGAGCCCAGACATAGGATTAAAGAACAGGATGCACAGAAGTAGATATCAAAATGGGCCTTGACTTGAGATAACCTGACTTTGGTGCATGTGAACAAGAAGGGTGCAGGCCTGTATTCATATCCACGCATTTTAACCAGCGCCTTTATTGATCGCTTACTGGAAAGTATATATCTAAACTTGCCTCATGCAAAATTTCATTTAAACTAGTCTCTGTTTGAGTCTTACCTCGAAGTAATTGGATTTGAGGTCTTACTTAGAAACCCACAAGACACGTTTGTGTGACAACCTTAATGTATCTTACCACTTATTTAAACCAGAAGACCCTGTTTAGACGTCAAGTGTATAGACCATGTTGACTTGGATAAGAACAAAGTTTACCAGACTCTTCACTGTTCGCATACGTATAATATGGAAGGAAATTATTCATACAGTGTATGTCACAATGTATGACCAACGCAGTCCTTAACGCACCCGCTTATTCGGAAAAAAGTCAGTCTATAGTCCAGCAGTATTTGGGCAAATTTTAGGAGGACCTGGAACTTGATTTTAAACTTTTTTCTTTGTTAATTCTGGTAGTGCATATATTGTCCTTGAAAAATCCGAGTGATGCCACTCTGGCATCATTGAGCATTTCGATATATTCAAGATGGCGTCCAAGATGGAGGCCAATTATTAGTGAAAAAATTGTATGATATGGAAAAAATGTCTCAAACCCATTTTTTCCCTTAAATTTATAGCTATGAAGTTGGAATCTAGTTGAAGACACTTAGCTTCAAACAAAAATATAAAAATAAAATAAGAATGAAGACAAAATGGCTGGCATTTTATTACAAAATATAAGAAAATTTCCCCTGAGACTGGCAAACTCTAGGGAATCGCACGCAAAATGCTGATTTTACTGATTCTTGAGTTACAGACATCATTCTTGTAACATACCAGTGATGCAGCTGATGCATCACTCAGAATTTGATATGTTCAAGATGGGCCCAGGCTGGTAGCTGATCAGTTTTACAAACCCGTGGGAGCTGCACCTTACCTGTAGGCATGTCTGGTGGATTTGTAACATACCATATTTCTTGTCTGATGGAGAAGCACTTTACAAACACAACTATCTGGATAAATGAACCCAGCATGCATTTCTGATAGAGTTGAACTGTACAAGCAGGCATATCTGAGAGTGGCACCTGATCAGCAGACATGTCTGACGTAATGGCACCTCTGTAAGAGTAGCACAGACTTGTAGCCATCCCTCTGTCCTCTGCACTTAACTAGTCAAAATGTCGGTTGAAGTGCAAAACAGACCAGCAGGCATGGCCTATAGTGAGGAACCACGCCAACAGGCTTGACCTATTGTGAGGCACAACATCAACAGGCATGGCTGATAGTGAGGTACCAAACCAAAAGGCATGACCTATAATGAAGCACCACGCCAGCAGGCACTGCTGAAAGTGAGACACTATACCAGCAGAAACGGCTGATAGTGAGACACCATACCAGCAGGTATAGCAGGTAGAGAAGCAGACTGCCTGCAGACATGCAATATTGAGTGACAAAAAGGTCAGCAGGCATGCTGATTGAGTGGCAACAGTCCAGCAAGCATCCATCTTACAGCAGCACTCAACCAGTAGGCATGTTTGAACAACAGTGGTGTTGGTGATAGTAACACTAGGCATCAGGCATATATGTTGCAGCTTCTATGATATAGCAACTCTCTTAACGGCATGTATGTTGTATTAACAATGCAGCAGTCTTGGCTGATAAAGTTTCACATTGTTAGTTGGCATGTCTAATGGAGAGGCACAACTAAAGTAGTTTTTTCTCTTTGATTTCCAAAGGACTAGGAGGCATGTTTGATTGAATACTACCAAGTCCTCGGGCATATCTGTTAAAGGTTCACTGAACAGCGGCCACGTAATGCCACCAGCTCATCATATCCGACATCCTTATTATCACGCGTGTTTAATAATGTGGTACTAAACCAGCACACATACCGTTTAACGAGACTCTGGGTCAGTAGTCATGCGTGTTAATTTCATCGCACCAGCAATAATGTATGTTACAATTGCACCCAACTAACAGGAATGCTGGGTACTGTTGCACTTGATCAGCGGGCATGTCTGTTCAAGTTACATTTGGCAAGTGTGCATGTCTGTTCTACTTTCTCCTGCCCAGCAGCCCAGGCATCATTACCACAGGGTCAGCAGACATATTTACCATTGCGCATGTTTGAGTATGTAGCACTGGACCAGCATACATGTCTGAAACCAAGCAGTTATGTCTGTAAAAGCTTCACGAGACTAGCAGGCATGTTGCAGTACCCATGTTTTAAACGTTGCTTAATTGAACCAGTAGTCATGTTTATTGCAGTTGCACCCGAACACCTGGCACGTCGGTTACAGTTTAACTCGACCAGCATGCATGTCTGTTAGAGTTGCATCTACCAGCAGATGTGTTTGAATTAGTTGCAACTAACTAAAAACACATCTGTAGCTTTGTGGCTGAACCAACAGGTATATATGTTACACTTGCCTCAGACGAGCAGATATGTCCCTATGCTTGTACCCAACTAACGGGCTGGTAAGCACTTTTGCACCAGACCATCAGGCATGTATTTTACAGTTGCACCTGACTAGCAGCCATGTCTTTATAAGTTGCATACTATCAGCATGCTTGTCTGTTACAGTTTCATCTTATCAGCATCCATGTATACTACATTTGCACTTGACCATCAGCCATGTCTGTAACAATTGCACCCTGCCATTTCTCATGTCTTTAACAATTGCATCTAGCCAGCAGACATGATATCATCCTGTAAACTTGTGCCTACAAGCATGCATGTCTGATACACTTGCACTGGACCAGCATAAATATTTGTTATAGCGATATCAAACCATCTGTGCTGTCTGTAGCACTTGCAACAGACCAGAAAAGTAGTAATGGTTGTTACAATTGCACCGGGCAAGCAGGCCTGTACCAACCAGCAGTCAAGATGGTAACAAACATCTGCAGCATGCAGATACCTTACTCAGGGATTTTTTTTGTGTTGTTACACTACACTCCGTAAGTATTTTTTTTTTGTAAATCCAGCTGACTTTTATTCGCACATTGATTCAAAAAAGGTTTGTACTTTGGTCAAACACTCTGTCACAAAGTTTTCAGTGATACCGTCTGTTCAGTATACCCTGCTATTTATCACTTCATTTTTTGAAGGAATGTTTTCCCAAAGTAGGATTTTTATGAGAATAATATGATGTTATGGTATTATCAGATCTGGCCAAAAATGGTCTGGAAAGTGCATGGTGCATGGATTGATGGATACGATACCCAGAACAAAGACTTAAACATTACCATTATGAAAAATAAGAGTGTATCATAGCAAAAACCAGTTGATTCCCCACCCTGTTATTGCTGCCAGCTTGAACGTCATCTTAAATATTTTACAACACTGAAAAACAACAATAACATGTCAATCAAATTCTCCAAATACAACCGAAAACTATCAGAAATTGTTACTAACTGCGATTTTGATTTCAGGCTAAATTTTGCTTTAAATGGCGGCCATCTTGGACACCATCTTCACTATTTCAACCTTGTGAATCGAACCTGTGAATGCTTCATTTTAATCCTTGGTATAATTAGGTCTCTAAACATTGATAAAAATTAAAATGCTTTATATCAAGTTTTTAGTGAGTTAGGTCTTAGGAACCTAACTGACGGCCATCTTGGACGCCATCTTTAAATTTCAACGTTCTGAATCAAAACCATGTTCTTATTTGATCAAGTGTTTTATTTAGCCTCTAAACATCCATAAAAAGTAAAAAAAAATAGTGTTTTATCGGGTATGTCTGTCATATAGGTCTTAGAAGCCAAACTGACGGCCATCTTGGACGCCATCTTTAATATTTCAACCTTCTGAATCAAAACAATGTTCCATTTTAATTGGTTGTAACATTTAGCCTCTGAAACATCATTAAAAAGTCAAAATTAGAATGATTTTGATCGAGAATATTGGTCATATAGGTCTTAGGAGCCTAACTGACAGCCATGTTGGACGCCATCTTGAATTTTTCAAAACGCTCAATGATGCCAGAGTGGCATCAGTTGGATTCATCAATTATAATGCCTCAACAACAAGAATCAACAAAGAAAAAAACTTTAAAATCAAGTTCCAGGTCATTTTGGTTTTCTACCGGACTACTAGGATTCTTAGAAATCAATTTTCTATCTCAAATATTCTGAATATTGGAATTAACCACTTAATTTTGCTACATTTATCATTTTATTTTACTACCTGTCTAATCTTTTTTTGCGGATTTATTTTTCTTTTAATAATTTTCCATATTCCATTGTGAAATGTAAGGCAGCCGTATAAAGGGTGCCCCTTCACGTCTAATTCGGTGGGAACGAGACTGTTTGGCGCATGCGCACTAACAATGTGAAAAGAGTCTATTATACTTTTGATTATATTTAGCAATAGCTATTTGCAAACGACCTTAACATGTAGAAATAGATAGGAACTTTTTTTTCTGTAACAGAGAAGCTAGACTTAGAAATTTAAACTGGGCAGCCAATGAAATGAACGTAAATATTTGAACCAATCAGATTCTACAAGTTTGTTTACTACAGGTGTGTTATTTTCGCACTTTTTTATTGTAACAAGTATAAACTTTTATAAAAAGAAAAAAAAAACGGTTTCGCTGCTCCATTTTGCATTTCAAAACAGCCACAACTAGCCTTGTCCAAATCTCCAAACACTGACACATTACAAGAAGTTATTACAAAGATGAGAAACCCATAACCTTAAGAACAGCACGTTGAAGCTTTTATATTAATTAGTTAGTTTCAAATTTCTTATCTACCAAAATTGACAAAATTTTAAAGATGCTTACTCCAAAGCCTGGAATCTACAATATGATTTTTACTGTCAAAAGTATATATATCAACAGCCACGACACATTGAAAGAGAAATAGCCTCCCTGTCAAGGATATTATACTTGTCATAGCCCTCTGTGCTTGTTTTTATACAAGAGTTTTATTTATACTGAAATTAGGGTATACTAATTTCATACCAAATTCTGTCCATGGTCTGTCCCCTATCTGTCACGTTTCTTGTAATTGTATTTTCTAAAGTTTAGGACATAGCAGCTTCAAACTTTGTAAATCTGATGCACAGATAATATGATGTAAAGGGCACTAGGTGATGTCGCGTGCCATAAACCCAAAAGGTCAAGGTCAAATAATTTGGTTTCTTATAAATGCATCTCCACCTAAACTGTTGTACGTAGCAACTTCAAACTTTGCAGGTGATAGGTCATATGATGTAGAGAGTACTGGGAAACACTTCCTATGACCTTGACTCAAATGTCAAATAATTAATTTTCTTGTAAATACATCTTCTAAACTTTTGAACATGGCAACTTCAAACTTTGCAGGTGCATAGGTCACATGATGTAGAGGGTACTGGGCAACATTTTGTGACCTTGACCCAAGGGTAAAGGTCAAAGGCTAAAAGTGTGTATTTGCCGTCGTGTACCACCGACTGCTGCTCTAGTTTTTTCTTAATTCTGTTCTACTGCTTTACACTTGTAAAACTCATTCGGGAAAGTGTGCCACCATTCAAGAATCAAATCATGGCTCGGGTATATGAAAGGAGCATTATGTACGAAAAGCTCCATTTTGTTAACCTGAACTGGCGTATGGAAAATTAGTTATGTAGCATGTGGGTTCAGCTCTATTAAAATTTGATTATTCTGATTATCCAAAAAGCTTAATCAGCAGAATAAATAAAGTTATGTTTTTTCAATAAAATATCGCTATTGCGATATCTTATTGAAAAAAAACATAAACTTCATTTAAGCCGTTTGTTTGTGCTGCAATCACACTTGTTATTGTGATAGTATGGTTTCCGTGACGTCAGGGGCATGTTATATAACTTCAGCGTCATCATTTATCACCCGAGTTATTAAAGTAGATCCTCGATGTACATCCTTGGTCTGATTCAACAAAATTTCGCGAAATTGGCAGAGGCAGTTCCGATTGTTTGAGTCTAACCGTTCATAATGTAACCTTGTGTGTATTTGCATGAGAATTTCGCCTTTTTGTTCTAATAAAAAGTCAGGGACATAACTTCTATAAGTTAAAATATATATCACTTGAGGAAGTTAAAATTGTGCCTTTTCAACAATAATTTCTAAGTGATGCTACAGAAAGTAACTTATTTAAGTTATATCTGAAATTATTTAGTCCAAGGTCAAATTGCAACCCATCACCAATATAACTTATTCAGGTTAAAAAGTAGCTTATTTTCTGAACTTCAATGACCTCGCGTACTTATTTATAGACGATGCGTACAAAATTTTATTGCATAATCGTAAAGTTATGTAATAGGTCTTTCAGATAAAATTACCCACATGGCCGTGAAAATCGCGGTAACTTGGGAATATGAATATGAAAAAACACGTTCACTCAAACAGGTTTCTTTTGTTTTTGTTGCAAAAAAGTTAACAGCTTTAAGTTATATATTTTTTAACTTTTGGAGGCTATGCACCTGACTGATAAATATTCTGCTATTTTATCCAAATATGAATTTGCAAGACACGGAATTTGGAAAATCATGAGTAATATCATTGGGCCTTCAAGGCAGATCATTTTAAAGCACTTTTTGTAAGACAGAAGTTCATTTCATAGCAAAATCATTTAAATTTTTTAACTATGAATATAAAAATGGTATAGTTATATTCAGCGAATGATTACAAACTGAAATATTTCTAAGTCTGTTTTTCTACGCTCAAGATAATTTCAAAGTGTGCATTTTGGGAAAACTTACGTTGTAAATTCTACTCCAAATTACGTTTAAATGAGAAGGAATCCAATCATTTGCGTTTGACAATCAGGTCAGAGTCTTCGAAAATTTGAAGTGCAGGTGGGTCTTTACCTGTGATTAGGATCTGAACTAAAATACACAATGAAAATAAACAAGAGGGCCAAGTGGCCTTAAATCGCTCACCTGAGTTTTGTGTAACGCTAACACATAGGTATCTGTTGAAAGCTGGCCATATCCCTGATGACATCGGGTTATTTCCGATTTTAACCACAGGGGCATAATTTGAACAAACTGGCCAAGAGGTCTACTAAGTCAAGCTACATACAAAATATCAAGGCTCTAGGCCTTTTGGTTTCAGACAGGAAGATTTTTTCATGTTTTGTCTTTTATAAGCCTATGTAAAACATGTGACCCCCGGTGTGGGGTAATTTTTGCCCCAGGGGCATAATTTGAGCAAACTTGGTAGAGGTTTACTAGGTGATACTACACACCAAATATCAAGGCTTTAGGCCTTGTGGTTTCAGACAAGAAGATTTCTGTCATGTTTTTCCCTATTTAAGCCTATGTTAAATATTTGACCCAGGGCGAGACCATTATTAGCCCCAGGGGCACAATTTGAGCAAACTTGGTAGAAGTTTACTAGGTGATTCTACAAACCAAATATCAAGGCTCTAGGCTTTGTTGCTTGAGACAAGAAGATGTTTAATGTTTGCCCCTCTATAAACCTCTGCAAAACATGTGACTCCCGGAGCGGGACCATTTTTGGCCCCAGGGGCACAATTTGAACAAGCTTGGTAGAGGTCTACTAGGTGATGCTACATACCAAATAACAAGGCTCTAAGTCTTATGGTCTCAGACAGGAACAATTTTACATGTTTTGCCTTCATAAGCCTATGTAAAATATGTTACCCTGGGACAGTGTCATTTTTGACCCAAGGGGCATAGTTTGAACAAGCTTGGTAAAAGTTCATCAGTTGATGCTACACAACAAATATCAAAGCTCCATGCCTTGTAATTTCAGACAAGAATATTTTTCTTAAGTTTTCATCTTGAAAATCTATTTTTAGCCTCCGTGACCAAGATATGCAATGGACCAGAACCATTTGAACAATTTCTAAAGAGGACCATACAGGAATCAGTTCTGCCAAATTTGATAAAAAATCCAGCCAGTAGTTTAGGAGGAGATTCCTTTGAAGCAATTGTTGACGACTACTTTAGTTTTGTCCTACCAGTTGAACTCAAATCATGTCAAACCTTATACTGGCAAAATGTTTAAGACGAATATTATTTTATTCACAATATAACATACTCTTATCTGGAAGATTTTAAAACAAGTTTTATATTTTCCAAATAAATGATTGGTTTTAATTAACAATTTAAAAGAAAAATCATGATTTCAGACAAAAGATCTTAATTTTAACCCATGTTGTCATCGCTTTAGGATATAGTGCACATTTAGATAATTGATCAGGTTTTATTTAAGACATGCACATGAAAACTTGGCGTACCACTCAATATTGACCTACTTTTTGGACTCGTTATAATTTCCTTATATGGGCTAACTACTAGTTCCCAGCAATACAAGGACCACCTTTTGACATCAAGAGGCTTGCTTGTTGATGACATACTGTGAGCAATGGCACATATAATTCTATCTGACACTCACAAATATGACAGATTTTGCTTTTGCATAGTTTCACTTTACTTTGAAGTACGCACCTGGTGGTCCCTAAAACACTCAGACCCAATATTATTTGTTGACATCATTTGAAAAATAAATTGACGTCATTTGGAGGTCATGTGCGCAACCCAAGCCCAGGGTAACAAGACATGGCTGAGAGAAGCATTTTTATATACAGGTAAATATTTCTCAGGTACCATTATCTCACACTATAAACAGCAATAAAAATCCAACAACATAATATGAATCCAACGGCCATTCCGCGAAAATGCACGCGACGTAAACAAGCCAAAAGTGAGTTAATGTTATCTACTTTTTTCTATAATGCAGAAGTATTGAAAGAGAAATCGATGGAAAACAGTTCGGGATTATTTAAAAAAAAAAAAACACTGTGTATATTCTGTTTCCCTGAAACAGTTCTGCCTGGACCATGGCAGTCGATAAAATGTGCTAAAATCCAAATATTTTTATCATCACCGTCAAAATGTCTCTCACAAATATATTTCCCTATAAGATATTACCTTTTCTTTTGGGCAGAATAGAAGCTAAGTATACCTAGCGTATTACCAAACAACTCGTATAATGCATTGTCTTTGATTAGATACGCAACGAACCATGGAATGACACTGAGATAGGGCATTGAAGATAAAATGTCAAGCCGCATCCATCTTTTGATAATAAATAGCACAGCGAACGAATTTTGTAAATTTCTGTGTAACTCACTAAGAATTATTTACATTGTAACATTTATTAGACATTTATTAGACAGAATTGACACAGGAATCTTTTGAATAGAGTGCTAAGAAAGGGTTCGTTTACGTTTGCATGAAATTCCTGAATTCCCCTGATCTAGACAAGAAACAATTTATGGTGAGTCATATTGTCTACTCATTAGCGGTTTTACTTTTAATGATAAAATACATATAAGTCGCATCTAAGCATATAAATGATTTTCTGGAAGTAAGAAAGATGGCAAAGTTAAGGAATCGATACAATCAAGTAACAAACCTGACCAAGGATACCAAAGGAGAAAGTGACAAACACAATTAAACATCACAAACGAAAACCAAGAGGTCAGCCCTTTCCCAGCAGGTGACAACAAGGCAGCAATTAACAGACGCGAAAGCACGACAACACAAGACATAAATAACACAAATGACCCACAAAAGAAGTACCACCTTAAAACGGTCAGTTTAAATGTTTTACTGGAGGGTTTAAACCGTTTTCACGGCGCCAACCTCATCCTTAGTTTAGATGTGAATCAAGACACAAAGATGCTTGGTTTACCTGAAAGACCCCTAACTTATCCATGCATCATCTGCTAAAACATATAAATCAAGATATAAATAGGAGATAAAGCAAAGATAAGAACTTTTTATATTTTCCAAATAAAATGAGGTATTTAGTGGTGAGAAAGAAAAAAAATCCATAATTTGTGTGAGGATGGAATAGAAAAATCTGTCCCTCATGATCAAGTTTGTCATCTCTCGACAAGCCTTTTGATACCAATTGGTCATCCTCGGGATGGATTTTTCTATCCCAATTTCACACTAATAATCGATTCTTATTTACTTGCCCAGGATAAAATCCCAGGTACAGTGTGACTTATCTGGTTTGCGAGAAAACCTCACGTTGAGCCAGACAATGATAATTTATTCTTGCACGACGGTTAAAATATCTGGGATTATAGCTTTGGATAGAAATAAGAAAGAGGGCAAATATCAGTTATTAGATACAATCAAGCACCACACCGAACACTGGACACTAGTGATCTTAAACACGGTACAAGACAAAGAGAATATCCAGGAAAAGGCATAATGTAAGGAGATTGTACACACAGTCCTGAGGATTGGAATAATAAGAGCATTACGTGAAAGTGCGGAGAGACTTTTTAGGGCCGCCACGCAGCACAGACAAAACAACTCAAAGTAAGAAAGATGGCAAAAGATCAGGAATCAATACAATCAAGTACCAACCCCAACCCAGCACAATAGTGATCTTAAATGGGGTACAAGGCATAGAGAATATCCAGAGAAAAAAATAATGGAAGGAGATTGTACACACAATCCTGAGGATTGAAATAATAAGAGCATTAAGTAAAAGTTCAAGGAGACTTTTTAGGGTCTTATATAATCAGTGTTATCCTACCCTCGTTGTCATATTAAGGCTGACATTAGTTGTTTGGGTAGTGACGGGCATGTTCAGAGCTTATCTGAGAATTATAACATGGAAGTGAATGATGCGCAAGACAGAAGTTCATCATTTGTATGGCAAACGGCGAAGGGATTCACCCTATTGAATTTATTGTTAAACATCACATAGCAAGCTAAATGATGCTAAACGGTGATCCTCAGGACAGATAATTATATCCCATTCCTACACTCATGACATTGTTTTACATTCTAGCCATAGAGAAAGTTCCAGGTAACCTTATCTGATATGCAAGACAATTCCACGTTGAGCTTGGCCAAGACAATTCATTAGACGCTAGTCAGCTAATGTGTATCGTCAGGGTTGGATATGAAATCTGCCCTGATGATCACTGTTTAGCATCATGGGATTTGTCCTTTGATAACAAACATACTTCCAAGGGACTGATCTTTCTAGAGCACGCCCTCTAATAATGATTCGCTATTTATAACTGTTCAACTTAAAACTAATAAAGAAAAGAAGGGGTAAACGGATGTGGTCTTAGTAAATCAATCTGCTTAGGTAAAGTATGAGTTTGTTAACTGACATCCACCGCTTGGTATTGACTACTGACTTGAATGTTAACTATGAAATCAAACCTATAATGTTCATATAAATACAGAAGGGATACTGAATCATGAGCATATTAATTTTATAACTTAAAAATACATTACCACTGTCCCAGCGTGTGTAATATCCAGAATTAGAGTTGGAATAAAAGATCACGTTATCTTCTGGCCAAACCCATTCACCCTCTACTGTGATATCATTACCACCCATCCAAAAGTCTGATCCTAAAATATATATTGACATTCAATCATTATAGATTATCTCAGTTATAGGGAACATGCTTTAGTAAACGAAAAACCATGACTGGATATTTATATTTATAAAGTCTGGCAAGATCCCAAGGCTACAAAACTGTATTTGTTTAACTGAGCATGTAGTTTATCCTGCTCATAAATATTAATGGGCAAACAATTGTAGGTTTCAAATCATTGTTGGCATTTTTGCATTTATAAGCAGGATAACTGCAACATTAGAGACTACAAAAGCATTTTAACCTTCATTTGTAACAATTTAGTTTCATAAGAAGTATATTGCAGTGACAGTACAAGTGCTAAACTTCCTTCGTCATACATTTGATACCAATGAAATACATCGTAACTGTAAATAGATAGCCCACACAACTTCATTTTGTCATTTTGTTTTGTTCTTTACTTTTTCATTTTCTTTTTCCAGTCAGCAACTTTAAAATTTGTCAACTAACACTCAAATAGTGCGATCAAAGATGGTGAGATATCTCATATACCCACTAAATACAGAATATCTGTGTCCATCATTTAACCAAGCTATCATATGTTCGACATTAAAAGCACACGTTTTCTATAGTACCACATACTTGCTAAAAGTAATGTCCACACATTTTATAAATGCATTGTTCATTGTAAAGAATTATTGTATCAAGAAATTATAATGCTTCTATTCCATACATGGCAAGAATTGGTCAGGTATACATCTAATCAGCAAGGAGCCTTCAAACCACCAGCAACTCTCCTATCTGAATTTAACAAGCCGCCAGTGCCTATGACTGGTGTGGATGTATCTCAAGGAACCATTGGCTCTTTGTTTTATTTCTGCCAACAGAAAGCATCGCTGTGTATTATTTACCTTTTTCATAAGCCATTTAAGCGAGCCTTTTAAACCGCCTAATAGAGACAGCTGAGTTTTGAAAACTCATAAAAAATAAGATAGTATGATCAGGAAATACCACAATCACACACTGCACACCGCACATGGCACCACTTAAATTTTAGTCGAGAACATAGAGTGTTTTTGTTTGATTTAATTCTTTACCTCCCAGTCAACAATCTTTCAGTAACTTCGGGACGGGTCTTCCTGGGCTAAACCAGTACTAAACTTGGATAAATGTGTCTTGCTCAAGGACACAATGCAGTGATGCCAGTAAGCAAACAACCAGTGACGTATATCTAATATAAATCACTGAAACAGCCTTAATCCCGTTGCAGGGCAAATGTATGTTATCGAAACTGACGATTATCAAACGCAAATACATATTTTTTGACCTTAATAAGTTGCTTTTAGATCAAATAACACATATGAAAATCATATATTGCCACTAACTCACTATGTAAGAACTATTTTTTATTATAAAAAAGGAACTTTTTCTTCTTTTTAATATGCGATTCGGTTAGACGATTATTTATTACAGACTTGTCATTTTATCTTAGAATTGTCAGAAAGTTAACTTGTAGACTTGTGTCACATTCTGTTGAGATTCAATATTTGAAATAGGAGCCAGTATTTTAACAAATAATGAAACAATCTACAGTCAGAATTATATTTTTTTTCGATATTGAAGTTTTTGTTTTTGTTTTATCTTTTAACTTTTATCAGGGCTCGCTTCTGTCCAAACTGCCCATTTCATTCAATTTCCATAGACTCTTTCCACGGAACTGTTGGATTGAGACTACAAGGTCCAAGGTGCCGTCTTTTTACGCCCATTTAGAAAATCTGATGGACCAATGAATCCTTAATATACATCTCAGAGCACAACTAAATTGATGTTTTTGAATATCTTATATACATAGCGCCAGAAGTTTAGCATCACTAACTTCATAGCTATTTTTTCCAAACGCGTTTATGCAATGTAACCAAACTTTTTATTTAAGATAAGTCTCATAAAGGGATAGACTAGTGAAACAGTCGTGCTATATTGTCCAAATATGCGATCGTGAGTTCAACAAAGAACACATAGGGGTCAACTTATTTTCATAGTAACGTTGTGCTTATGAATATAGGTTAAAATGTTGTGTGAATAAGGCACAATCTGCTTCAAGATATTGGGGGCTACTTCTTAAGATTTCTTTGTGATAGCAAGAAGTTTTGATAAGTCGCCAAACTCATGATTTTGCAACAAAATTTTTAAATATAGATGGTATTCTTAAACTTTTATTTGAGTACTTATAAAAAAGGTGAGTATGATCAGGAAATACCACAATCACAAACCGCAGACAACCCCATGGCACCGCGAGGAAGAGCCACTCAAACATCACGAGACACCAGGAAGACAAATTATTATAATAAGCAAAGCAACCAGCTCTCTCTTCCCCATCAAGATGATAAAGATAACAGATAAAGATGGCTCATTATCAGTAAAATATCTCCACTTTCCTTTGAGAATTGTTTTAGCAAAATTATAGGTGGTGCTTAATTTTTGATGTTGTGTATATATGGAGCACAGCCAAAATTAAAGTCCATAAATTCCACCATTCAATATCCCATGCTGAGTGCGAAATAGAGCGATGAAAATTAATATTGTGACGTAAAAAATGGTTGTCCCCCATTCCCTCAAGAACATGCCACCAAATTGGAATCAACTCTTATAACGTGTTATCCATATGTCCATCCTTCCACTTTGGATACGCTTTTCTTTCCATCCAAAACAGTTTGGATTTTTCATGTTATCTTACAATATTAGATAAAAACATTCATTAAATTTTGTATATGCACGTTGATATTGATAATTTGTTAAATTATAAGGGTTAATAATTCAGTTATCTTAGAGTTACTGACTTTTGTATTTATACATATTGCTTAGAAAGTGCTTGTAGGAGAACTCGTTCCATATTTTTAGGAACAATCTGATACTTTATATACACACTAGATACATTGAACATTTGCATGGACATATTCGATACTGAGAATATAAATTTTTGACACAATGACAGCATATTGGACTTAGCTATTTTCACTTTTCTACTTCATAAGTATTTTGTTTTCTCAGATAGTGCATACCTGTACATGTAGGTTATTCAACTTGTATCAGAGCATTTGATGTTGGCATCTGATACTTACTAAATAATCTGTAGACACATTGAACATTTGCATTAAGAAGTTTGGTGCCTAAAATTGATTCTTGACAAAATGGCAGCTTCTTGAACTTAGCATATTTTTTACTATTTTTATCTTCTTATGTGTGGTAAGTGCTTACATTGTGAACTAGTACCAAAGTTTGTACTTTTATTATCTGATAGTTGCTTAGCACAATGTAGAAACATTGAACATTTGTATAAAGACGTTTGGTGCCTTAAAATAATTTTTGACAATGGCAGCTTCTTGAAAAAAGCATTTCTTCTCTGAAGCTGTGTCTTTATATGGCCAATTATTTCCAAACTTCAGAAGTGTGTTTTGTTCATGGTCAGGATATGTTGATTCGGTAGATATAATACTCAGATTTGTCTTACTTTTAAGCTCATCCGAGACATAAGCTACTTACTTACTATTTTTCAAATATGATTTTGTGATTATAGAATGTCCGTCCTCTGTCGGGTTTCTGTCAACAATTAACGTTAAACAGCATCTCTTCCTAAACTACTGGGCAGAAACTCGCAAATATTTACAGTAACGAGCCTTAGATGGCACACGTTCCGAGTTGTTCTGATATCTAAATTACAGGCGTAATTTTGTTTGCCATGGTAACAAAAACAAAATTCTTTAGAACTACTAGTCAACAATACTGGATCCGTTTGAAATAAATTAGCTTAAATTGTCTATGGTGACCATCTATCAAGATTTTTCAAATTGTATCGATATGCTGACAAATATAGCAGATAGGGGACGTGGTCAGTTTATCCTATGTATATATAGAGGAAACGTTAAAAACATTTTTCAAAATAATTTGCAACATTGGATGGCATCTTCCAAGATTTTTCAAATCACAATACTCTGTCAAAAAATAAGGTTGCCAGAGGACAGAGTCAGTTTTTCCTATATATACCTATATATATATATATATATATATATATATATATATATATATATATATATATATATATATATATATATATATATATATATATATATATACAGGTCCATTAAAAAGTTATTTCACTACGCAATATTTCAAAAGTTTTTTCACATTTTATACATTGATAACCTATGTTGTACTATAAATGTAATTGAATTATCACGCCATTTTATTACTATAATTCATATCAATGTATAATCAGACAACATTTGTATATGAATATTTAATACTTTCCAATGAAAACACAACAACATTTTTAAATACATTCCAGTGAAAACACAACAACATACCTACAGACCAGGTATGCATACTACCTTTAAAGTCAGTATTCGTTGCACCTCTCTGTGATTTAATAAGATCTTCATTTCTACTTGATATTGAAGTGATAGGTTCTTCCAGGATGTTCAGTCGTACATTATACCATGCTTCACATACTCCCTTCTACATCTCTTCTTTTAAACACAGCAGTTGGTTACCAATCTCTTTCTTCATTATATTCCAAACGTTCTCTATGCAAATAATTTCTGGCAAATTTCCTGGCTATTTGAGAACGGGTATTTCGTTACATTCAAGGAATGTTCTAGTTCTTTTAGACTTATGGAATGGCACAAGAGCATCATTAAGATATATCCCTTCTGTGGGAACACAACGCATTCACATTAGTCTGTATTTCACAAACAGAACAATCGACGCCATGGTCGTGTTTGGCGCAAACAAAATGTGGCATATCATGCTAAGTGTATTCAGGCTACTGTAAAATCGCCATTAAGTGTGCAAGTCTGTTGAGCCATTAGCAGCAGATGCCTATCATTTCAGAGAAACGTGAATGGACATGGATAGTGCAAAATACTAGAGTGATATTATCAATTTTTTTGAAATAGTATGTGGATGCGCTGTGTTCCCACAGAAGGGATATATCTTTATACATGATATCCCCCAATGCCATAACTCTAAATGTACTAGAACATTCCGAGAATGTAAAGGAAACCCCGTTCTTGAATGACTAGGGAATTGGCAAGACATGAATACCATAGAGAACGCTTGGAAAAAAATGAAGAAAGAGATTGGTAACCAAATGTCATGTAAAGAAAGAAACGATTTGGAAGCCAGTATGTGAACTGTGGAATAGTGTAGCAACGAACGTCCTAGAAGAACTTAACAATTGCCAATGAAAATTACAGATCTTATAAAGCAAAGGGAGATACAAAGAAATAACGACTTTATGATGTAGCCGTACAATGTTGTTGTGCTTTCATTGGAATGCATTTAAAGCATGCTGTTGTGTTTTTCATTGGAATATATATGCTATTTATATACAACTGCTGCTTGATTATACATTGATATAGTTTATAGAAACAAAATGGCATAGACATTTAATAATACGTATTGTAAAACATAGACCATAAATGTATAATAAATGTGTGAAAAAACTTTTGAAATATTGCGTAGTGAAATAACTTTTTTAATGGACCTGTATATATACTTACTCAACAGATGGCAATATTTGTCACCATTTAAGCTTACTTGTTTATTTGCTTTGATTCTTTACGTCCCATCAACAATATTTCAGTTAAACAGTGACGGGTCTTCCTGGTTAAACCAGTACTAAGCTAGGAAAAATGTGTCTTGCTCAAGGACCACAACGCAGTGACGCTGGTAAGGCTCAAACCCGCGGCCCCACGGTCTCGAGTTTAACACTCTACCACTGAGCCACTGCGCTCCCCTTAAGCTTATTTAAAAAGAGTAGTCAATACATTTTACCACCCCTCTCTGAAATACAGCAAAATAATTTGTGACGTGCTCCGCATGGGCAGAGACACCCTCAAGTAAAGGTTCATATTTTTGTTATTTAAACTGTGATTTTACTTATGTTTGCAGAAAATGCGTCCTAGATGTATATAAAGATTTTTTTACAAAAGTCCACGATTTACTGGGACAACCCTCGTAATTATCAAACATTCACGCAAAAGCTTTTGTCTGGATCATTTCACACAAATACAATAAGTGTTCATGCCAACAAATTGTAATTAGCTTGGCATGTCTAATGCTTTTTAAGTAAAACACATCAACTATGTTTTCCCAGGGGTTAACTTAACTTAAAACATATATGTTGACTTGACTGTTTAACATTAAAAACACATTAAAATACCATAATTTATTACGCCATCTTCTATGAAATTCCCCTCAGCAGAGTCTTCAATTTCCACAAGCTTGGCGCCGTCTGATTTACAGTTCTCCTGAAAATATAAGTGTAGTAGGGATACGTATATAATTCTCTTCTACTGCCTGCGGTACATAGTAGGGAAGAAGGCAACGATCAGGAATCAATACAATCAAGTACCACACTTGGCCCAGGACACCACATGGGAAAGTGACAAAACACAAGAAAACATCACCTACATATACAAGAGAACCAAGAGATTAGCTCTTTCTCAGCAGGTGACCACAAGGCTGAAATGAACAGACAAGGCAACATGATATACACAAAACATAAATAACAAAAAGGATCCACAAAAGAAGTACCGCCTTGAAACGCTTTCACATTGACGTGGTACAGTGTTCGCTCTGAGATTCAACGACTCAGGCCCAATTCCTACTTCTGGCAGTTAAGATGTTCTGAAGGCTGTAACATTTGGTGGTTCAGTTCAGGTGTCCGGCATCAAGAATAAGATAACCCAAAATTACAGTACAATTCAAAGCAGACTTTTTCGATGACTCTATTAAAGCAGGACAATATGTAGATGAAATAGATGTATATAATATACACTCTTTTGTTTGAAAGCTAGCTTTTATTATAAGTGTATGCCTTGAGATGCAGCAGCCCAAGTTTGATTATCGCAGTAGGTAGTAGAGATTTTTCCGCACCCTATGGCATTAGATAAAATGATAATTCATATTTTTTCAATGACGCATATTAAAGGTCCTAAATTAAATATCCATTAAGAATAAGTATATTAGATCAAAGACATGTAATCAGATGAATATTTATAGGGCGAAAACTGTATTCATTTGGGGACAGTCAGAGGTATATCGTCGGATATACAGTCAGAAATTTAGTTTTATACCGATGCCTTAGCAGAGCTGTAAACGTGATTTCCAACCGTATATTCGACGATATACCTCACCAAATGACTTTTTAATACGGTTATATCCTTTTTAGTGCACTTCTGCAGTTTTGCCCCAAATTGGTCCGCTGCAAGCCGGATAAAGCCACAGTCGTCCAACGAAATGTGCCGTAATTAATGACGTCAGCCTTTTTCAGATAGTATATCAAAGGATATACTGCCACAATCTTTGAAATGGTACTAAAATTATTCGTTTTATTTAGATAGAACAGTCAGTGCCTTTCAAATTGCATTTGTTGAAGCAATACTTATCATATATAATTAAATCGTCATGCGATTACTAAATGGCCATCGCTTGTCCATTTGCACTTATGGATTCTATATGATAAGTCGTTTGTTATCTGAGTGCATTCAAATCCATATAATTATATGCATAATTTTCGCTGATTTTCGAATAAAATATGCAAGATGAACGCTTACTCAGATGGGATGCCTGTCTATTTGCACTTGTGTATGGACACTTTAGCAAAGCCATTAGTCACCTTATTACTTAAAAAATTCATAGGGCCTATATGCTTTATGTTTAGTGTGAATCAATGTACTGCCTTGTAGCGGGTATGGCAACCTCATTTGTGTTCGTTAATTGTACAAAATGCATTCTTGCAAAAATTATTTGGAGTTTCTGCCGTTTTTACCCATTTGAAATAATCCCCATACCAACCCGCTGTGGGAAAGATAAAACTCCAACAGTCGCATAAAGGAAAACAAGTGACGTCATTGTTATGTTAAGGCACCATCATCATGTTACGTCGTATCTCAGCGTATTCAGAAACTTCTGGGAGCCTTTAGAAATTATGGAAATGTGATATTGAATGGTGGGCAAGCATAAGTAACCATTATTTGTGTGTGGAAAGGATAAAACAATCTGTTCCTCGCGATAACTGTTTGTCATCGCTTTAGCTCTGACTTTCTTTGAGTGGTGAGTCATTGTCTCCATTTCATCATAGTGTGTTAAGGACCTTTGACAGTTTCCTATTCAATTTGCCCAAATTTTGAGAGCCTGTGGCTAGGATAATGTACAAATGACAACAGCTACAGTATTTTTGTGCTTGAATTAAAACCTCACATGTAGTGCACGTAGCAAAATAAAGAAAATTGGAAAATATTTCATATTAAAGCCAGGACCTTAGTGTTTACAGGGTGGGGGATATTTTTATGACGAAATTATATTTCACAGAAAGCCAAAGTTTCTTATGGTATTCATCCAAATGCATGGGAAATACAATGTTGCAGCAAAAAGACTTGAGATGACTTTGATACGTATGCATAAAAATTGCGTCTAACATATTTCATTGTTCTGTTTTTTTTTAAATAAAAAAGTATGCTGTCTCTGACTTTTGACTATTACCTGTAAATAGCTTACACATATATTATAGGTTGACCAGATAAGAAAGACTGGGCGGTTCTTAGCTAAGATCCACCCGTGGACATTTCCATTTAAAAATCGGTAAGACAGAGTGTATTCATTCATCTGTGAAGCGCTTTACACCTGTATACCTGTATACACCTGTATACCTGTGAATTATACCTGTAGTAGTTTTGAGCCCCATTTTGAGAAAAAAAGGCATTTCGAACTAATTTGGATAACAAGGAGACTGACTAGTCTAGATATATGTGCTCAGACAATGTTCGAAATTTTAACTATTTAAATTATCATACCGAAAGAGTAAATAAGATAATGGTTTCAATGAACTTATAATCACACTTACGCTTTACTATAAGCACATGAGATGATGGTTCTTGCTACATTGGCGTGTGGCGAAGGCTCCGACGAGACTGCATGTATGTATGACCTCGCCAGGGCTTTCGCTTCTCGCATATACAAAGTATGCAAGTTGAAGAAGACTTGGAACACCTTTAAGAATCAGGTACCTCTGGACACGCCGGAATGAGCGATTATTAGAGGCTTGCCTATATGCGATAAAACCAAATCTCATGTTTGTATGCCCTTTTTACATAATCCAGATACTTAACCCTTGTCCTGCTGAATTCTAAATGGTGATTTATCATTATTGTCTCAAGCTTAAAAACCAAACCAGTTTTGCCATATAGACAGAATTTGAAGAAAGTGCAAACCTACCTTCCCCTGAAATTTTACAACATATCTATCTGGTAAATGAAATACAGCAGGTCCCCAGCAGCATACTAAAGATAAACGTTTACTAGGCATGCTAACGTATAAAGTTGGTCTCTTGTCGTCTGTGCTTCAGTTGGTTGCACGAGTAAAGCTAACATAGGCTATTACACCCGATTTACTGTAAACTAGTCTTATTTGACAGTGTATGACAGCGCTCTGTCTGACACGCCAAGTCTCTGTTAGCTGGTCGGACTATATGTCTGTTATGTTTCAAGTTCAATCAGTCTGACCTGTATACTGAGATGTATCATAACCACATACGGTATGCATGCCACTGTAAATTGATCTTAAGCTACAGGTTTATACAGAAAGAGCGCTAATTAGCTTTTACAATAAATTGATTTTGAGCATTTTGACAGCCTTCCACCTCCCACGTGACCAATCATGTAATTTTTATATTTTGTATGTAATATAAAATTAAAACTGTATGGTTATGGGGGAGCACTTCAAAAACTTTTTTTTCTATTTTCCTATATATTGAAAAGCATAAACAGAGATTCAGGTAATTCTAGGGCTGAACCAACTATCCTTTTTATGGACACAAATATAATTTTCTTACAAATATTTCCTCAGTCCTTTTAAGTGCAATTCTTTATTAAGACTGCCCAAGGTCCTTTGATTACCACCGTGATGTTCACTGAACAGGGTAAAGGAAAGGTTAAAGCGAAAACAAAAACTGATATGAATATCACTGTTGACCAAAATAAAGTAAAGAAAGAGAGCAAAAGGGCAAACTTATGCAGGTTCACATTTAAACTACAAGGTGAATGTGACCTTAACAATGTCGAAAAACACTGCAAGATGTATTTCAGAGGATATCCAAATTCTTGAATTTTTTATACATTTAATCCAATAAAACGTGCAATTTTTAAAGCAGGGACCTAAGTTCTAATTGCAGCGACCTGAGTTCTAAATGCAAATGAACAATACGGCTACAAGCCTTAGGGCAAACTTTAAGACTGGGTTTAGAATAAACAGTTCAAAGCGATAATAAATAGTTTAAAAATGACCACAACCAGCCATATGTTTCAGAATACCAGTCTCGGAGGAGATGCTACACTGAGATTGTCACAATAAAAAGCAAAGGTAATTCAGGAATTTTCATCTTATCATATGTCCACATTCGATCACGGATCTGTAACTAGGTCACAAGCACACAAGTAGACCAGGCCTTGAGGCTATAAAACTATTTTCATGCTCAATATAAGTGAACATGAAATGTATCATACTAATAAATGTTAAAATGCCAAAAATGTTGGCATTTTGATTTGATATTGGCATCAATTCAACATCAGAGAGTATGAAAGCAATCAAATTATTTACTTTTCAGTATTGTATTTTTAATTAGTTAATGTGCAGCTACATTTTCAAGCTCTGTTGAGTTGAGCACGAAAAAAGATTTATAACCTAATGACCAACAGTGGGTTTGGAGGAGATGTGATAATAAATACACTTTAAGACAGCTAACACCGGTCATATTTATTTAAGATTGGATGCGAAATCGCAAATGCGCGACTGGAAAACAAGAGGGACATACATACAAGTTTAGAATAAACCTCTTAGGGCTCTCAAAGGTTTACATGGATGGATAGATGGATGAATGGATGTATGCTTGGACAGAAGTGCTACTGGACAACCAGAGGAACACAGAAGACATACATGACACGTTTAGAATAAACCTCTTAGGGCTCTCAAAGGTTTACATGGATGGATAGATGGATGAATAGATGTATGCTTGGTCAGAAGTGCAACTGGACATCTGGATGAACATGCAAGACGAATAAGGAGATAAGATAACAGAAAAAGGTTTACAGATGGATAAATGCCAGGTGGACGGACGACATGTGCGGATCCAGAGGTTGGGTCAGGGGATCCTGACCCCCAACCCCGTGAATAACCACAAAACTATAGGGTTTTTGAGCAATACTGTCCCGGATCCCCTGAAAAATCACAAAGTTACCAAGTCAGCTTTTCATTTTTGGGCCATCATCAGTCCACCAGCGAAACACCATTTAAATGGCGTTTCCCTGGCGGGTAGATGATGACCTGTTATAAGTGCTATTTGGAATCAACTAAAAAGTTGTCAAAGTTGGACCACTCCCTACGAAACTTTCTAGAATTGCGCATGGATGGACGCAGAAATAGATAGACGCCGGAAGTTCAATTTCTACATCCATAGACAGTATTATTAATTAATTTTATTCATAAGATAGATCTTAGAGTTTGGTGTCAGTAATCGAAGTAGAAAACGTGATATACCCTGTATTAAACAGCGATTCTGCAAAATGATGAAAACAATTGACCAAGCTACTATACTCACCTGAGCATCATACCAGTTCATCAGGGTTTCTACCACACGATACGAACTTCCGTTATGAGTTCGCGAGTATTCTGCCATTTCTGAAAAAAAAACATCCATGCGTATATATTGCACTATAATCAAAAATACCTTTGAGTGCATACTATTATTTAGTATGTTCATCTATCTGTCCATTATTCCATCTGGTATCAGTGAACAAAACTCTATAACTCAGGAACTACTTTGATATATTTAAAATCAATACAACCTCCTTCCTGATAATGGACGATCCTTTGTGGCGTCTGTCAGCATCTTGCTCATTCCAGATTATCCTCTGAACATGCGAGGTCCCTTCCCACTAGGGATCGTGAAATGAATAAGCTGCCTTGTACCTCTGTTGTAGAGCTGCTGATATCTTATAGCAGGGCTTGTGAGTCATGTATCTCACGATATCTTATAGCAGGGCTTGTAAGTCATGTATCTCAAGTCAGGTAAAGTCCCACAAACTCAGAGCAAGGTATCGATATGGCTGAAATTGTTGACTGGGACCTTAAATTTCATCTTAACATGTGTGCGTGAAATTAACTTCTTTTTTTCTATAGTAGTATATGTATGACGGGGTTCGAACTTTCAACCTCTATGACAGTGGACAAGCGATTCATCCACTATGCTACGAATTCTCCTTGTTATTGGTATGTGCATATAACATTTTAGATGTAATCAAATGCATGTATTATTCTAAAAAAATGAGTTAAAATAACATTGCAATTGGTAAATACTATTGTAAAAACAGAATGTCAACATAGTCAAAATAACGCTGCAGGACTCTACCGTTACCATTTCTAATACACATGCAAATGCAACGCGACGTCTGATTGGTTAACCTCATAAATTTGCGACAGTATATCCTGCGATATACTGTCGCAAACACGACGTCATTACGTAACGTCGCTTTTGGCGCCGTTAAACCGGTTTAAGCCCTCCAGTAAAATATTTTACTGACCGTTCCAAGGCGGTACTTCTTTTGTGGATCTTTTATGTTTTTGTTCTGTCTTGTGTTTGCTATGTTTTGTGCGCGTCTGTTTATATGTGCTTTGTGGTCACCTGCTGGGAAAGGGCTGACCTCTTGGCTCTCGTTTGTGGTGTCTTCTGTGAGTTTGTCACTTTCCCATTGGTATCCTGGGTCAGGTGTGGTACTTGATTGTATCGATTCCTGATCTTTGCAACCTTATTACTTTCATTGGTTTACAAGTGAATATATGCAGCTGCCAAGCGGTTTTATGCAGCTGGCAGTCGCTGGACGTAGGCGCAACAAAATACATTTTCACTGTCTTTTAGAAGGGAAAATGTTAATACGCATTAGAATGGGTATTACCATATTAAAAATTTTATTTGGGGAGGTAAATAGTCGGATATACGTTCGGAAATCACGTTTTACGGCTCTGCTTACGCATCGCCGTAAACTAAACTTCCGACCGTATGTCGGACGATATACCTCCCCAAATGAAAATTTTGAATACAGTTATCCCCTAATTGACTAGTCAGTAGCGTTACAAAACGTTTCATTATCTGCATTAGTACTTGTAAAAATTATGGTAAATAACGGAAGTCGACCTTATGTAAAAAATATCGTGTGCATAAATCATAAAATGATTCACCTGTGTCAGGTTAATAAATCCATAGAATAGCATTGAACTATATAGTCTCATGCCAACTAAGAGTGACAGTGATGTCATGTTTTGTTTACAAAGTTACCAGGGGCTTATAAGCTTATAATTGATATGATGTTATCATGAAGTGGCTTCTTCTGTCAGCACTTAAAGTTTTAATTGTACAACTAAACTCGACTTAAAGTTTTAGCCACTGAAATATTTCTGAACGAGCAGATTTTTAAAGTCATCGAATTAACGTAAAACTCCAAGACTGCTGTATCACAGACCAGCCAACCAAAGTGAATCAATTCCTCGATGACTAACAAACACATATAATGCTTCTCGTGTTTTTGGATTTAAAGGAGTAGGGGATCTTTCACTTATAAAGTTTTGTTAAAATAAAACAGTTGACCCCTATTTCAAATAATTTACATTTTCAATGTTTCAAATAAGTTTGAAGTAAAACAGTTTTATGCCTTACTCATAATCGTACACTCTTTAATATACAATCAAATTGATTGTTTTGGATTCGTTTCTGAGACATACATTAACGTTGCTATCCTAGTGTTGCGTTTTTAAAGCCGGTCAGTATATAATAAATACATACGTCGGCATGTTTTTACAACACAACACAGAGACATGCCATCCCACGTATAGTCTTCCTGACAGGTTCTTGTGCCAGTCTTGTCTCCGTCTAGTTCAAATCCATCCAGACAATCAAAGGTGGCGACATCCCCAGGTTTGGGGTTGGTTGGTACGTCTACTAAGAATCCATTGCAGGGAGGCTCAAGTGTAGGACACTCTAGAATTACAATCATACTTTATCAGTTAGTATCTGGCATGTACAATATCGAAACGCAATTAGCAACGTATATATTTCATTTTCGTGGTCTCATTATATACATGTAGTTTTCGTGTGTGGAACTCAGTTTGGCAGTTGCGTTACTGTAGTGTAGCCTTCAAATGAGACACAGTTTTTCTTTTTTAAACTTTTATATAAAAGTTACTTCCCGCTGAAATTTTGTATGGGCATAGAAATAACAGAATCCAAACTAGAATAAAATATTGGTGGAGAATGATATAAATCGTAATGCTCTGGTATCTTGTAAAATAAAGACAAAATTTGTGTTGGATTGAAAACCCATTTTGCACTGTTTCTGCAGTACACGTAGGATAGAGACCGCAGTGTTTGCTCATCTATACAATGTGCAATCAATACTTACATGTACAAGCAAATGATTGTCTTTGCGAAGTCATCAAAATTGTACTGTTTAAATTGAACACTCTAGCTGCAGCTTTTTATATAGGTCTACAAACGATGGGTTATTCCTACCAACCCTATCAGATTTTCCCACTCCTTATATCTTACATATCTGTATGGTCCGTGTCTCTGTATTCGCGAGCGTGCAAAAAGATAAGCGGCCTGACACAGACGTGCAAATAAGGACAAAACACCACACACACACACGCATATACGGATGGATGAGTATCTATAATCGACACACAACAGAAGCATTAAATTCAATTCAAATTTTAACTATTACTGTTACATTGTACTTTATATGATATAGAAAAAGTATGCCTTTTGTGCTTACATCAGGCATTGGGGAGTGTTGCGATTGATACGCAGAGTCATTCATGGAATATGTCGATGGCTTCCAAATGAGAAAGTTTTATATTTACATGTAACAGTCAGTTGGAACTGCCTTTGCCAATTCCGTGTAATTCCGTAGAATCAGACACTGGATGTACATCGAGGATCTACTTTGATATCGTGACGCTGACGTTATATGACGTGACACGGACGTCACAGAAACCATGCAAATACAATAACAAGTTAGATTGCAGCGGAAACAATCCACAAGATGCTAAAAATGAACTTTTTTTTTCAATGAAATAATGCTGAACTGAACCAACATGGTACAGAACTAATTTTTCTTACGCTAGTTCCGGTTAATAAAATTAAGCTTGTTCATACATATAATACTAAGTGTAATGCGCCTTACATACATGTACACCCAACAGGCTTGATTCGATTCTCGAATTATGCCTGGCTTTGCCGATTGATTTAACATTATGCACTTACGTTAGTTACCTTTCTACATGTGTAGTACAGTCTTTCTTGTCGGTCACCAGCTTTGTGGCACAGTTGAAAAAAACTGATTATCATCTACTAGTGTGTTAAATTGCAACACACGCAAATTTACGCAATACATATAAAACCCTTGAAGCATTATTGTATTGATATGTTAGTATAATGTACAATCGCGACTGAGTCTGGCAGATAAACCCCCAAAAATAACAGAGACTTGTAATACCGTCTATAGAAACTGTTTTTGCAATTTTGTAAAGCACAGGTATTGTACACTGCAAAACAGCTGATTTGGTAAATTCTAACAAAATGTGCGCAAATGCAAAATTTGCAATTGTGTACATTTCGTTAAGATTTTACCAAACGAGTCGCTATTGTGTAGCCACAAGGCTTGCCAGACTTTTCACTGATTAAGAAACGATCCTTTGCAGCCACAAAACTTGCCAGACTATCAGCTTACCTTCTTTCCTACAAACTGTTTCAGGGTCACACCTTGGTGATGTCCCACTCCATAGACCAGAACTAAGGCAGGTCCTGCTCGCAGGATAGCTAAGTACATATCCCTCATTACACCTGTATGATGCTAGACTTTCAAACTTAGTTCCACCAAGAGTTGTTACGATACCATTTACAGGATCTGATAACCTTCCACAATCCACTGTAAAAGGAAGATTGGCATGTACATGTTCGTTTCCAGTAGCATTTGTATACTACGTATTTATGAGAGGAACTGTTATCTGTGTTATAAAAATGAATGAAACACTCTACTACCCATTGTATATAAATGGACGTTTCTTCAAGATTGGTATAGCGAACTTGGAATGGTTCATTGTATAACTAGAGAGGTCACCAGTCATAATTTCCAAATTAAGTTGTATGTTGTATATAAAGAGTGTATTGTTTCTAGGCAAATAGTGTAGATGCATGTACGGTTGAAATGCTGCATCATGCAGCATTTCATCTGGGTCTTCACTGTTTTCGTAAGTACGCATACGCTTGTATGCAAAAGGAATGGTTGATACTTATACCTTTAGTTTAAATAAGGATTTAAAGAATGCAGACAAAGTTCGCACGTGAATCTCATTTCAGAATATTTCCACGGTATTACAAACGTGCACTACTTAAATACCTGTACATTAATGAACTTATTAAACATTACAACTTACCTCAATACTTACCTGAAAAACAACATTTGAGCATTACAGTTAAATGTATATGTTTGTGACGCAAAATTATACTCCAACGTTTGTCTATGAATAACCCTCATTTACAATTAAAATTGAATGAACCACTCAAATTGCACGTCTTGTTATTTTATAGACTCCTTAACGGGACAGGTCTGTATGATAACTTCAACCAATAATCAACCAACTTTACTTGTATTTGTTGATATATCTACAGCAGTAAGTCACATTTCAATAATTGATAGCAATTATATACTAAATTGTTCATACCAGTAACACATTTGTAATATGTTCTTCCGCGGACTGTTGTTGGTTCACATCTCTTACCAGTACAGCAACACTGTAAATTAACAGAATGCATACTACTAGTGTCCTGAACTGAAACTATATTGTACATGTACACATAGAATAAATTAAATTTCAAAGATTTACATAAATATATTTTTGAGCGTAAAATAATAAATATTTTCTTATCCATCAGCTTTATCATATGTTTTGAGACGGTTCGTTTGAGTACCCACAACATATGAGAAATGATAAAATTATTTTTCGTTGCGCACTCTTAACTAAATATGATGTTTTTTAATGCATCAAAGTTGCTTTTAGCCGAGCAGATAGCTGCAAATATCATAAGAATCTTTCACCTCCGGAAAGAAACATCAAACTTAGCACAGATACTGTTTAGGGGCTATTCTTTTGAGAAAACCCGTTAACCACTTGAAAAATTCAAAGTGGCGGCCATTTTTTCAAAATTGTCGCCATTGATCTGCAGAATTATTGCTTTTTGAGATACATTCGCCTAGTTTTGTCCTATCTGAATGATATAGGTATCAAATCATACCTTTTTGAATGCGACGAATCCAAATTTTGAACTCTGAAAGTGATCAGAGGTTTCCTATAACCAAATATCATTCTCGGAATACTAAATAGTTTACTAAATAAACTGTCCAGTTTACGTTTTACTGAGCTACAATGAAAATGAGAACGTATATATATTTTAGTTATACACGTAGCGAATGTTTACAGTAGTACCTAAGAGGAGCAAATGTCAACGGACAAGCCAGGGCACACTGGTGACAGCACTTCTGTGAAAATCAGCATGGTGTTCAGTATTGGATTAAAAACTAAGTTAATTGTAGTTAACACCAATTCTCTGTAACCATCAAACCTAGTTGTTCACGCATAGTCTCAGATTTTGATGAAACTTTCTATGATTGTTTGTTTTCTTGCCAAAACTCGTTAATCATGTATCATTTCTTCATTTTTATATGTGTTACCATGGTTATGGGGTCAATAGTTTTTGGCTAAAATTTGTCAGAAATTCAATGAAATTTGGTGAATTTTGGACTGTTATAACTTCTTAAATACATATATGTTAGCTATAAAACCTGTTGATTAATTTGAGGATTGCCCTTGGTTAGTTCCAGAACGTTAATGTTTAAGGAATTGCTGGTCTCGTTCATATCTAAGTTCTATCTGAAAGCTTGGTGGGGTAACACAACCCCGAAATTTGCTGTTTTTTGCACTTTTTGACAGCTTATCTCATTAAGGGCATGCCAGCCGGACACATAATAGGACAGACATGAAAATGAATATAACCCCATCTTTCAAAAATTAAAATAAATATTTGGGAAGTTACCATCTTCTATGTGTTACCATGGGAACAAGAGGTACACCGTTCCAAAATGCATGTTTGAGTTTAACAAATAGTTATGAAGTGTGTAATTCACACAATTACCAGATTGTAACAATAAATAATAGAAAATGTTACACTACCATTTTTCTACCAATATCTATAAAACATAGTATCAGAGCCCCAATAGGGGTTTGATTTTGGTCATTTTAGGGGTTTATTCAAGTGTCCCAATTAAATCGCTGTCTAATTAGGCCCACATCAGTTATCTATTGTATATTGAAGTTCTAGATATTTAGGAAGATAGCCCCTACGGGGTTTGGCATTTTGGTAGAGCGGAGCCAAGGGTAACGGGGGCTTTACTTTGTTTTCAATGCAGTTACCTGGTTGGTGTATATAAAACGCACAGGCTTAAATAATTCTGGATGAACGATTGGGCTAGGTGTTAGTAATACTTGTTTGTTTGTTATGATGCTTTATGTCCCAGGCTGCAATCATTCATCATGCCAGGACGATGTAGGTAAATAGATTTATTGCCGTACTTTGTCACATCCCATACCTCATTGAGCGTTAATGTGATTGAGACAGTAAAAGGATAGCCCTTCGACCTTGATTCACTGAATACAAACAGGTATCATAATTCGACAAGTTGTTTACCAATCATCAAGATGGCAAACAGAGAACCAGAGCCATCTAAATTCGGGACTGACTGGCGCAAGTGTTGTCTTTGACAGAAAAAGGGATAACGATCCAAAGCACCACGTACACAGCAAACTCAAAAGAATGAGAAAGATGGCTACACTATGAATATGGTTAATATTCCTCTGTTTTACACAAACAATTAGATGCCAATTGTTCTTGATCTAGCCAGACTTGATGACAGTGGTGGCGTTGGAGAAATATGAGGCACAGTATAACCAAATTTGTCGCCTAATGTTTAACCACAATGATAACTATGCACATTGACTTGCAATCCACTACATGATGACCCTAAAAGAGAAGCATCTTTTACTGGCTTGGCAGTTCCGGAGGGGAAATTTTGTTATACATAAATCAAGCTGACAATGTTTGCCAAGTCCATGAGCTAGTCAATGTTGTCATCAAGGCAGATGGGGAGTGGTAGGTGTGACTGAAGATGCATCACCACTGAGATTGATGATACATGTAGTTGGTCTTAAATTCAGTCACTTGGTTGCAAAGCACGATACAAAATGTAGGGCCAAAGTGGGTACTGAACAAATTAGCCACCGCAAGGAGACCGAACGAGCGCAAAAATCTTTCATTGTTAGGTGGAAATGTAAAAAAGCTATAAAAAGCCATGACAGAAAAGGCTAGCTTTTGTAATGAGAGAGTCAGACCTGCTTTCATAAGATACTAGGGGTATTGCTCACCACACTTCCACAAAGTGGATAAGCACACTCCTTGAGAAAAGCAAGGTCTGATTCAAGGAGTTTTTGGAGGGATTTAAGAAGAGAAGTATCAGCTTCTGTTGACTTTTCTAAGCAAATGGTAATGATGGAAGACCTCTGCTCCACATTGTTCATATCATACATGTACCAGGGCAGCGAGTGTGTCATGAAGGAGATTTTCCATCATAATAACCATTAACATCCGGTGATTCACACATCCATATCACTACCATTCTTAAAGTCAAAATCACAATTCCTTTGATAGAATCAGGCACTGAAACAATCAGTATTGATGGTGCAGCGATGATTAGCTGTCACAGAGACGACTAAAGAGTTTCCTGGAGTATGCAATGCTAGATGTATTTCCTACAATATAGGCATACTCTACAGAAATCGAGAGAACATACATTGTATATGTAGTCTATCTTCCATCTATGATGTTGACTTGAAAAGAAAGACAATTAAAGCTTTTTTTATGAGATATATGACTAATTGTATCGTTTTTTAAGAAATAAATCATTCAATTAACAATATTTATCTGTAATTTATAAATAGGCGCGCTAAAATTGTGCAATTTGACACTTGAATCTTTGAAATAGATTTCGATTTTATAACAAAATACAGTATTGCCATAGCCTTCATTTAACAATTTAACAATTTTCAGATGGCTAACAGTTTTCTCAAAAGATCTTTCTTGGAGGACCGGACCATTTGACACCAAAATCTTAAATTGGGCAGATGCTTGCAATTTAATTGCTGAAGACAATGTTTACATATAGTCCAAGTCTATGGTGACCATGTTGAAAAATGGCTGTATTTTTAAATTTTCTGTTGTCTTACAGGTTTTCATAAAAGAGCTTCCAATGAGGAGCATTTGACACCAAAAGGAGTGTAACAGAACAGGTGGTGCGATTTTATATTACAAAATATATTATTTCCTTATATTGCAAGGTGGTCATTTTGAAAATTTGCCGCCGTTTTGAAATGTTTAGGAAGCTAACATAATTTTATCAAAGAGCTTCTCCTGAGGAACAATTTACACCAAAAGCATTGAAAGAGGACATGCGCTTGCTATTTTATAGCAACATTACAATATTTCCATATGGCGGCCATCTTGAAAATGTCCGCCATTTTGAAATTATCAGGTGGCTTATGGATTTCCTCAAAAGATCTTCCCCTGAGGAACATGTGTGCCAAATTTGATGCTTCTTTCCAAAAGTGAAATATTATTACAGTTATCTGCTCGGCTTTTTAGAGCGTTTGATAAGTAAGGGAAATACATTGAGGTGTCATTGTTTGGCTTTTCTTTGTGTCAGAATTGTGTTTGTTTATTCTTCGTTTCGCTCAACAGAAAATGCCCCTTTTTATGCTTAAAATTCTGAGGCTTAAAAAATCACAAAATGCAAACAACCAAAGATCTAGCGAAGAACCACATGAACTTTGACAGTTTTTATTGGAAATCTGAAAATCAAAGACAACGTTGTAGATATATTTATATAAAATATCTTCACACATTTATACATGTATTCTCCTTATCTTGATATTCAGACAACGTTGATAAACAAATCATAACAAAACAGCAATTACAGCAACTATAACAACAACAAAACAACACTTACATTATTAACAAACGTTGTAGATATATTTATATAAAATATCTTCACACATTTATACATGTATTCTCCTTATCTTGATATTCAGACAACGTTGATAAACAAATCATAACAAAACAGCAATTACAGCAACTATAACAACAACAAAACAACACTTACATTATTAACAATCGTACCTACAATTAAACGCATACACGCACTTCTCAGGAAATAACCATGTGCAGTTTATTTGAAATACCCGCCACTGACAAACAGTATCTTACACAGTGAAAAAAGTAATACTATCTTTCTGATTGATTTGTTTCCCTTGCTGTTTAGAGGTTTTCCTATGCAAACATATCTAAATATTCATTCACTTTATTTGGGCTGAATGACATCGTTTATAGTAGTGTATCATGACTTTGTCGCCTTTCCTTTGATCTAAGCTGTTCAATAATTTCCACAATACCCTGTCAAGGGTGGAGCTAATAAGTGACTTGAATATCTGATGAATAAATTAAAAGGTGATTGTTTTTTCGGTCATGATACAATAATTTTAGTGTATTCTTCGACTCGTCCCGCCTACAAGAGGGAATATCTGTATATGCACTGTGCAATAAAGCCATCTTAGATTTGGAAAATAGAAACAAAAACTAAGTTAGTATGCGGTGTTTGAAGACGTATTTATATTTTTATCTTTCTTCCATATTCATTGTGTATTTTTTATTTATTGGTTTTCTGTATTTTGGCCTAATGTGTCGTATGGGTTGCAAATACATGTAATGTTACTTTTTTTCACGGTTTACGCATTTGTATTTTATTTGAACTGTTGGCAATGTCACCATGTTCACCGTTTGAATATTATAAGTAAACTCAGTCTTGATGCTTAAGAAAGGTTACGTATATTGGTCAACAGAAACGAATTTGCGCTGTGTATTGCAAATCCCTGATGATATGACTTTGAACTAAACAGTTAAATGTCAACACTACTTATTATATGATAAATTATTTGTAAGGCTTGTAACGCAAACCTTTGTATTCGAGAAACTCCTAAAAGATTAATTTTGCAAACAGTGAAAGTTCGAATGAAATGCAGCATAATGCTGCTTTTCATCAGGGTGTACGCTGTTTGCAAATGTAAATAAAGACCGTCAGACAATATAATTCAATATTTTTTATAATTATAACTGGACACCCCTAGATATGTACAATGGATATCCCACGTTTATTGCACAAACCAGAAGGATGAATGCATCAGTACACATGTTTGTATATTTGGCACATTGATTTCCAATGGTGTGTAGATGACAACAAAGGTTTAAGATTTCTAAGTCAAAGTTCAAGGTCAAAATATTTCATACTATGCGATATTGATTACAATATTACGCATATTTGTGAGTAGGCTTTCAATCGATTGATTTCATTCTATAAATTGCTATTGTGCTTACCTTGGCTTCACACTGTCGACGACTATAATAGCACCCTGCTGGTCTCTTCTTTGTATAACCACCTTCACAGGCCAAAGGAAGAAGAAGGAACAACATACAAATGCATGCAAACTGAAAAAAGACATGATAATTAATACCGATGATAAGCCACTTTGCATACTAGTACATGTAAAACTTTATTGTATTATTGTACTTTATAAGAATCAAAGAACCCTTGAAAACAAACGCAAAAGGGGACATGAAACTTACAACCTTAATTCTTGCCTTTAGCTCTGCGGCTCTCTCGCTTTTCACAGCCTTTTTAGAATGCACAGGTATCAAAGTGTGCTTGATTACCTCTTTATTGGTTAAATCCTCAATCCGTACTTTTCAGGTGCAAACTCACCAGCTTACCTATGTATCCCGGAATAGGATACCTGATATTTCACTGCACTCTTCCTCACCATATGAGAAAGGCCTCATCCATGATAGGGAGCCGAAAAAAGATGTACCAGCCATTGGCCGCAACACATAACATACCACTTTGATGTAGCTAACAGCAACCAGGGAGCTTCTGTGAACTAAAGGTCCACGTGAACCTTCTCAACAATCAATAGTCAACTTACAACATTCTCAGATCTAGTATAGGTATAATGATAGCTGGATTTGAGCTAAATGACAATGGTAATTTCCTTGTTAGACCATAAGTTCATCATTGACTGTGAACAGACAATATGTTCGATCTCTTGAAGAACTGTTGGAAACTTGCCATGAGCTAAAAGCTCACACGAATTTTCTTCTAATCAAAGGCTCTTCACTGGCATGGGAACCGCAAACATGACTGTTCTCATGGAAAGTTCTCATGGAAAACTGTTGATCTGTGGATCATCTCAACAATATTGTTTGTATAAATCATCATTATGGTAAAAATTATAGAGCTAAAAGCCTTCTGAACGTCTGATCTTATTTTTGTGATAGCTGGTAGAACACTGAAGAGCTGGAAGCCCTTCGAAAGTCTGGATGCTGGGAATTCTGTCTGAAGCTGTAACACTGGAGAGCTAGAAACCCTTCCAATATCTGGATGCTGGGAATTCTGTCAGAAGCTGTAACACTGAAGAGCTAGAAGCTATTCCAATGTCTAGATGCTTGGAATTTTTTCTAAAGCTGTAACACTGGAGAGCTAGAAACCCTTCCATTGTCTGGATGCTGGGAATTTTGTCTGAAGCTGTAATGCTGGAGATCTAGAAACCCTTCCAATATCTAGATGCTGGGAATTCTGTCAGAAACTGTAATACTGGAGAGCTAGAAGCTATTCCAATGTCTAGATGCTGGGAATTCTTTCTGAAGCTGTAACACTTGAGAGCTAGAAGCCCTTCCAACGTCTGGATGCTGGGAATTCTGTCTGAAACTGTAACACTGGAGAGCTAAAAACCCTTCCAATGTCTGGATGCTAGAATTTCAGTCTAAAGCTGTAATACTGGAGAGCTAAAAGCCCTTCCACTGTCTGGAAGCATGGAATTCTGACTGAGGCTGTAGCACTGGTAGGTTAGAAACCCTTCCAATGTCTGGATGCTTGAAATTCTGTCTGAAGCTAACACTTGAGAGCTAGAAGCCCTTCCATTTCTATCTGTCTTGGACCTAAAAGAAACGTCTTGAAGTTTTCCTTCTGTTTCTGTTTTGGTACCTAAAGCACGCTCCTGGAGCTTAATTACTGTTTTGGTACTAGAAGTACCACCTTGAATATTCCTGCCGGTTACGGTACTAATATACCATCATGGATCTTTGGAACTGTTTAGGTACTAGAAGTATTACTGTCAACTGCAACATTATTTGCTTGTGATCTCTTCATCCGCCTGGATTTACTGTTGGTACCATCTTTAAAGCCATACTGTCTAAATCTGTCATATATACTTAAACGCAAAAGAAACGCAACCGTTTTCAATCCATTTTTTCTTCCACGTGGATCACATGAGGCTAATATCTTAATTATATCCTGTGTTCCTGCGCATTGAGTAACGATTTGCCATAAAATGGTTTTGCTCACGATTTCCATTCTGACGTTATAATGATGTCAGTAAATTGCAATAAATGAAGTCTAAAAAAGTGATGTCTCATTCAACTTGAAAACAAACAGCTCGATCTGATAGCCAGATGTCTAAACTAAAGATAAACAGTGAAACGGTTTGCAAGGTATTGATAATCAACGCTACCACTCGCTGCGTTGCTGTGTTTCTTTATTGACGTCAACCTACTTTTTTATAAAACAGTCATTACAGACGCATTTTGTTCGATCATGTCGCGATACTTATGTCTTCTATGCAATGTAGTGAGGGCTATATGGTGACATGAAAAGTGTTTGATTATTGATATTCGTTTGGATAAAAATTGCCAATTACGTAAAAAAAGAAAGACATCATTATGACAAAATGGACGTTGACAGAAACATAAAAGTACCTGATTTGAATTTGTCTACCCTTTTGCTTTCAAAAACAGATATTGGTTTAAAACGTTTTCGCAAAATAGGCACAATTTTTGTTCTTTGTGACTTTAAAAATGGGGGTTGCCTTACATTTTTCGTTGCAGCTCGCTAACCAATTGTCACAGCGGTCTAATGTTGGTGCTTTATGCAAAGCAAATACCGATACTTAGCGATTACATTGTCGCTGGCTGAATTTTTTGATGAAAAAGAAGAAACTACTGTTTTAAAAAGAGTTGCGTTTCTTTTGCGATTAAGTATATTTAGAGCAAAATGCCCTATCAATAAGTTTACATTCTTTTGAGTACTGAAATTTCATAGTCTTTCTCTTCAGTAGACTAACTTTCCCTACTTGATATGTGAAATATGTGCTCTCTTTATAATCCTGTCCCTGGTCGCTTAAATTAACAGCTTTAGACTGATGCTTCTGATGACAAGACTGATAAACTCTACATTATTTTTTATAATGTTCAAAATTCTTACAAAATAAACACTGTACTGATGATTTCATTTTACATCCATACTTTGCTGATATGTACGTGGACTGACTTAAAGTTTATCAGCAATTCTTTTAAAGCTGAAACGATGAGCTGTTAAATCCTACTTCAGATGTTGACTGCACATCATTAACTGAAACATCATTTCCCTTTTTTATGGTAAACATACAATCCACTGCTTGTGAAATATACTGGTGATGTTTCACTAAATCCAAAGCTTCCTCAATTATTGATTGATGCTCAAAACAAGCATACTTGCATGCATCTTTGTCTCAGCAACCCTGGCTAAACTTAGCAATGGCCTCTTGTTTTAAATGATCTTCTGGTAAGTAAACAAATGCTGGTGTCGCCAAAGTCATTACACGATCCGCCCAATCCCCTGACTAGCCTGGTGAAACTTCGCTTTGAATGTTTCTATCAACTCCTTGACACCAAATCTGACCTCTAGCTTTGTAATGATTTCTCGAAACATTTACTTTTTGTGTCTGAAAGAACCCTTGAAGAAACTGGCAAGAAGGGACTGGAAACTTACTACCTAAAGTCTTGCTTACAGCTCTGCGGCTCTCTGACTTTGCACATGCTTTTTAGAATGCACCAGTGTCAAGGTGTGATTGATAACCTCTTTATTGGTTAAACCCTCAAGCCAGACTCTTCTGGTGCAAACTCCCCAGGCTACCTTTGTATCCTGGAATAGGATACCTGACATTTGACTACAACATTTACCAAACTCCGTTCAGAATTCTGTAATAATGGTGTTTGGAAGTTCCTGCTTTTATATGTAATTTTATGTCCTACATGTGCATCATTATATGAAAGTTACTCGTGTAGACCTCCCCAATTTTCTCAAACATATTTTTGCCAGTGCTAGCTTCGGTCAAATCCCTGATATCTTGGGAAAATTTGAGAAAGTGAGAAACGCAACCGCCTACTAAGACAATTTGACATCTGTAAAACGCCCTTCCTGAACAAATATGTAAACACCAACAGTTTCATTATAATATTTGGGAGTGGTCATTTCAATGCTCAAGAAGTTCGTGAGAAATCATTAAGTGTAATCAAACACCGTATATCTGGAAACATGAATGCGGTTTTCTACGATTATGCATTAAAATGTACATGTAGTTCAGTGCTAGAAGAGTCGGTGGTTTTAGAACGGATCTGCAAACAATATTTCAGTCACATCTGCACATATAAATGAAATGAAGAGACAATAAATGGATATATCAGCTTTTTACCCTCATATCCTGTTTGCAAGTGAACCCAGTAGAATACCATACCGATTACATAAGCTTAGCCAATCATCGTCTAAAATCTAGGTAGATAAGCATGTGGCCTTGATCTAAGACTTAGACAAACAAAACAGCAAAGTTATTGCTGATGCATTTTATTCCGTGACCGGTGAATGAAAGAGACTATATTCTCCATCCTTCTGTATGCCTGTGTGTTCGTCCAGCAACGCAGTTCTGGACATTGTATCCAAAACGAAATAAAAATTTAATTGTTTCAAAATTATTATTAATAGATACTGATTCCGAATCACTGAATAAAGCAAGTGTATGAGGATATCTTGTTCTGGATAAAATATCATTTTACCAATTAGGCGGCACATTTGGAGCAGTTCCGGCATATGTTATGTCACAAAGTAACAAGAGTGTTCTTGACTGTTTCCTGGGATGTACGCCCTCTACAACTGAAGACTTTTTGTCGCTATTGTAAAATGTAGATACTTCAATCCCTGGGAATCGCTCCTTCCACTTACATGTTATAAGCACTATTTTAGGGTAAAGGTGAGGAGAGCCATCGTTTTCGTGAGCTAAAACAGAAAGATTCACCCTTAGTTTACCAGCGGTCTATATCATTACATAGTCAAGTAAAGGGCGTGTTGTTTTCTATATTTAAGCATATCAATATTGTTGATGCATTAATGTGACAATCATCGTCAACTAGACTTAGTCTGTTGGTGCAATTCTAAATTTCTTGAGTTTTCCCAAGAAATCAGGGTTTTGCCAGAAGTTCGCTTAGGCAAATGACCTGCTGGATTAATTAGGGTAGGTCTACAAGTTTTAGAGTAACTTTCTCATAGTGATGTAAGACATAAAATGATGTATTAACCCCTTCACTGCCTTACCCCGAGCACACCTCGGGGTGAATACCACTTCCAAAACGCCAGTATCCCGAGCGTCGCTCAGGGTAAACATGGTGTTGTTTATATGCGTGTTGTTAGCACGATAATATTCAAGGGGCATAACTCAACTTTCCTTATCTGCTATATAATGAAAGGGTTATTTTTCCAATATTTATATCTCAACTCTGCGGCCGAAAGCTTCTTTTTACAGGAAAACGGCTCTTTTGATGAATAACTCTCTTTTCTTTCAAGATGGCAGGCGATCGTGGAATTAGTCTTTTGTGTTTCTTTGAAGTAGAGGTTATTTTGGAAGTCTAAAATGGCTTATATATGGATGACAATTGATATGAACTGGAATCAGCAAAGGTAAAGGAGGAAATTCCTGGTAAAGGAGTAAATTTCTTTCATTCTCACTTTTTTGAACCATTGTTTCCCAACCATTCCAAAACAATGATGTTGTAAACGAAAGTAGACATTCATGTATTTTCAGCTGTTGAAAATATTTTTTGACATGCTATCACTAGAAAACATTATTTCAGACATTGTACCAAATGTCTCAAACAAGCAGGAAAAGAAATGGTGTAAATCACTACAGTGGTTATGATTTTGTATGAAATTGTATGTAACCCCATAATAACATCAAGATAGCCATTTTCCCCCCGCGTATTGCGTGCATTTATATACGGCAGTGAAGGGGTTAAAGCAGGAACTTAGAAACACCATTACAACAGAATTTCTGAATTTTCAATTACCGATAGGGATGGGAATACACACAGAGTAAAATGTTGGAATTTCTAAATTATGATAACAGATGAACGGCAAAGTCAGACGTGTTTTCCAAAGAGGCGATACTGCAGTAGAAGTGTTATATATACCTATCCCTACTACATTTGTTTAAAAGATGATCCAGGTGTGGTTTTCCGTTGATGGCTGCACAAAAGGCCTAAACACGATAAAAGTAACAAAACTATCCTTAACCAGATTGTCATTTCAACAACGTATAAAGGTAAGTGCTAAATAGATAATGGCGTCACATTCAGCTTTGACTGCGATACAACTTCCGCCCCAGCCATTACTGTAGTATTGCACCTCGAATGGAGCACAGTTTTTCGAATTTAAAAGTTTACATGAAGGTTTCCTCACCCTGAAAATTTGCATGCCGATAGATATAGCAAAGCCCTAACTAGATTTAAATTTTAGCGGAGAATGAAAACAATTTTACTGCTCTGATATCTTGTAAAAATAAATAACTTAGTTTTTGTTGGAATGAAAATACCAGTTAAGTACCAATTTTTGTACTGTCAGTGCAATACACCTAGGATAGATACTGGACTAGTACAGATAAGGATCGACTAACGACTAAGACTAAAGTTTACGACCAAGGAATGGTGGCGGATTCAACGTATACTTAACAACGTTTTAAAACACAACAAATTTGCTACATCTCCAGCTTCTGCTCGTGTTAATAAGATCCCACACCTCAGTATTAATAGTTCCAGTGTATTTCTCAAATAAGTTTCATGTTTATTTGTAATTTTGATTGAAACGAATATTAATAGAAACTAGAACCGCCTCACTTAGAAAATTATTCATGCATTTACAGTGACGTATATTCACTGTTATGGATAGCTGTATTCCTCTTTACAAACACGTTTATAATAGCAAACCAAAGTAAGAGGCACTGAATAACAACATACTCTGTTGTCTAGTGGTTAGTAGAACTGACTCATATACTTGTTGTCGCTGGTTCGATTCGTACCTGATATATATTTTTATGTCCACGTCAACAAAGTTTCAGCCGTGTTGAGACTATTTCCTATTTCATGGGCTGAACAAGTACTAAGCAGTGGGTAACAAAGGTGACTCCGCCAGAGGCGAGTCTCGAGCTAGCATCCCTTCGATCCCCAGTCTAACTAACGCCCAAGCGTATTTGTTATTTTGTTGACTGTAGAATGTGCCAATGTATAGTCCCAAAATAATGTTTAAGATGATATCATATAACATCATTTTATAGTTTTAGAAACATCTTTGGATGTCGAAACGACCTATTATTCACAGCACATTGGTGAAACGATAATACAGTCGTCAATGTGCTTGACTGCGAATCCAAGGACGGTCATCCATTCCCCTCCCCTGTCTCAATTAGAGCAGCTATCTGTTTTTTGCGAAAAGTGTGAGCACTCAATATTGATTAACCACTTAGTTTGTTTCCAGGAACAGTGTAGATATGCTACTTGACTCTTCTATCCGTTCAAACTTACGAGTCGATTGGTAGTTATAGAGTGTTTAGTTTTGTTAAAGGTAGTGCTATTTATCCTTTTTTACTGAAAGTGTTGTATCATTTAAGCAAACAGTGTAGACCCATATCAGACATTAGGTCATTCAGTATCGGCCTTGTGTCTACGTTGGATTTACACTTTTTTCAAATTTCTTTATATGGGTGCTAGGCATTATTAGGTTAACTGGTTGTTCAAATAATGTCGAAATGTCGTTTTTGTCTGTGCTGATGGTTAACCAACCAGTCAACACTTTCAGTCATATCGGGACAAGGTACAAGAAGGGAATGTTACTTGGCATTAAACATTAAGAATGTTAAAATTCCATGCTATCACAGCATTTATGAAAACGTATACAAACTTCAAAAACAATATTTTGGTTAGGTTTTTTTGGGGGTTGAATATATTTTTCAAATTAAATTTCAAATTCTCATTTTAAATTAAATGTTATTGATAAAGAACGGTGTTCCACTTGAAGGGCTATACTACAGTAATACCAAGGCTTTCGTTATGAGTGCGTAACAAAAGAAAAAAACTATTATTGCACAAACGAATCATTAGTTGTGGGTACTCAAAACATATGTTGTGGATATTCAAATGTACGGTTCTTTTGGGCACCCACAACATAATTCAGCCGCGACATGAGATTTCGAACAATGTGGTACATGCGACCAGCAAAGCCTCAGATCAGCCTGCGCATAAGCGCAGTCTGATCAAAGCCCTAACTAGTCGTTTGAAAATTCTACGATTATTAAGCTACTGACTGAACATCATTTGGAGTTTCTAAGCTGGACAAGAGGCTGCAAAGGCACGTCTGAGTATACACATATCAAAATGCCACATTGCTGGAAATCATCAGTCGCGGCTCATATTTAAACTAATGTGTAAAATATTATTTACAGTTTTACGCTCCAAAATATGTTTATCTAAATCCATGCATTCAGTTTGAAAGTTCGAAGCTAGTGAACCTGACTGCAAGACAATACCCAGGGATGGGGTTGGCCCAGAGCTAGATTTTAGACCTACATTTACCATTATGTAAAACACAATTAAATACATGTAAAGGTCTCGATAATATATAATTATATCTATATGAATAAATTGTAACATTTTAACTTTTTAAAACATTTAAAGCAAAGGCAATGACTAATGTGAAAGTCCGTGACCATCCCAGAACGACACTGGAAACATATCATAGTAAAGTAAAAATAAAACAATCATTTTGATATAATATATATTAAATCCATAGCTCCAGTTAACTCCAAATATTGATATCTCGAAGAAAATTATGTCTTTTTAATTCGAGTTAAGATTTTCGTTACCACCACAAACCTGGTAGCGCGGTTATGACACTAAATACGTTTTCTTTTATTCTTCTTATATTTGTTAAAATGTCAACAATTACTGGAATTTGAACATTTGTTAGCAGGGTGAATACAACATGCGGGAGCTTATAGCTAGTAAAATCTTATATTTTTCAGCATTCATTTTTTCGCAGATGATAATTCATGCTTGTTTGAGCTTGAAACTGGTTTACATGTATAACATATAGACCTGTCATGATAACTTAACTTACTTTGCTTGAAGTCCACATAGCTGTCGCCCGCAACGCTTAAAGGCGGTGAAGAGCCTAGTAGTTTATATTTCAAATTTAACTATATCTTAATTTTTACATGTACATGAGGAAATTGATAAGCCAAGTCATTAAAGAACCGGTTTGTTCATTATGTAAACAACAACTGTGTTGATTGACCAATTTCTTCACGTAGTCTATTCAGCATCGTTGACGTTTGTTGATGCAACATCCAATTTTCACCCTCTTGTTTGTAGCTGATCTACATGTTCTTAGATATTTAGCTGTTTTATGGCGTACGTCGTCACATACTCAGGCGTGATTGTGCTGCTTATTCTTGATGTGGCTGGTGAGCTTTTTTGACATGACTGACGTATTGTTCGCACATACACTACCTGTATGAATCCGTGCATGGGATATTGATACTTATTGCATAAAATGTATAAAAATAGAGGATATTTCATGTGTGCTCGGGTTTTATTGAATTTATTAAACGAGTTTCAAAGTGTATTATATAACTTTACTTTATATACCGTTCTAAAAGTCTAGCTTGTCTCTTCAGTCTAATCAGTGTCATTTGTTATTCATTCCCTGGAAAATGTATTTATCTGGCCTTACGTTATAGTCAGAAAGACGACAAAAACAGTGGCTTTGACTGCTGTCCGTTCCTAGGCGGTGGTTCTGTTGTTGTGGATTCTTTGTTGATTGTTACTCCCATTGTGGCATTCTGTATCTGTTCTATGTTTGTTTGTTTTTGTGCGTTACGTTGTGTCCATTCTAGTTTCACAATCATCCCCAGCGGGAGAGAGAGCTGATTGCTTTGTTTTGTTTGTCTTCGTGGTGCCTCGTGATTGTTCTGTGGCTCTTCCTCACGATGCCACGGGTTTGTCTGCAGTTTGTAATTGTGGTATATCTTGATCATACTAATTTACTTTTTTTTTATATTGTAGCTAGTATCTAGTAGACATTCCGGTTAGCATCATTTGTTATTCGTTCCCTGTAAAGTGTATTTTTCTGATCTTACTTTATAAACTGTTTTTATAGTCTGATTAGCGCCATTTGATATTCATTCCCAGCAAAGTGTATTTATCTGACACTTCATTATAAACAGTTTTGGTATTCTAGCTAGTTTCTACAGTCTGGTCTGCGCCATTTGTTACTCGTTCCCTGCAATGTTTATTATCTGACCTTACTTTATACAAACTTTTGGTATTCTAGCTAGTCACTACAGTCTGGTCAGCGCCTAGGCCATTTGCTCACTACACAAGGTATTATTTGACATTTCTTTATAAATAGTTTTTGTATTCTAGCTAGTCTCTGCAGTCTGATCAGCGCCATTTGTTATACGTTTCCTGCAATGTGTATTATCTGACCTTACTTTACAAGCAGCTAGTTTCTACAGTCTGGCCAGCGCCATTTGTTATTTGTTCCCTGCAATATGTATTATCTGACCTTACTTTAAAAACAGCTAGTTTATACAGTCTGGCCAGCGCCATTTGTTATTCGTTCCCTGCACTCTGTATTATCTGATCTCACTTTACAAACAGCTAGTTTCTACAGTCTGGCAACCGCCATATGTTATTTGTTCCTGCAATGTGTATTATCTGACCATACTTTACAAACAGCTAGTTACTACAGTCTGGCCAGCGCCATTTGTTATTTGTTCCATGCAATGTGCATTATCTGACCTTACTTTACAAACAGCTAGTTTCTACAGTCTGGCCAGCGCCGTTTGTTATACGTTCCATGCAATGTGTAGTATCTGGCCTTACTTTACAAACGGCTAGTTTTTACAGTCTGGCCAGCGCCATTTGTTATTCGTTCTCTGCAATGTATATTATCTGACCTTACTTTACAAAGAGCTTGTTTTTACAGCCTGGCCAGCGCCATTTGTTATTCGCCCCCTGCAAAGTGTATTATCTGACCTTACTTTATACACATTTTTGGTATTCTAGCTAGTCACTACAGTCTGGTCAGCGCCTATGTTATCGTCTCCTACAAAATATATTATCTGACATTTCTATCACCAATATGACCGTACTTTATACACATATGTGGTATTCTAGATAGTCAGTACGGACTGGTCAGCGCTATGTTCTTCGCCTCCTGCAAAAGTTATTATCTGACCTTACTGGCATTCTGGATTGCCTTTTGAGTCTGGATAGCGCCTTGGTTATTCGCTTTTGGCAGAGTTGTATTATCTGAAATCACTTTATAAACATATTTGGCATTCTGCCAAATCCCTGCAGCTAAGCTGGCTGGGATGAACATTACCTTGTCAAAAACCCCAAAGACAATTTTCTCGCAACGGGACAATTTGATTAATATATACAGAAGTTAGAAGACATTAACATAGTTTAGGGCTACTGAGATTAATTGAGAACATGGTACTTGTCATATATCGAAGCGGACCTGCAGAAACCCAGACTAGACGGTGCATCCGCTGAGCATATACACTTAGAATTAGACCAAACTAATATAAATATGCATGCTCGTTAAAGGAATGACAATATCTCAGATTGTGACCTTTTAGTGTGTTTCGCATTTACGAGCAAGTCAGATACAGCCCTTCATTTAGAATCTCGCCCTATTTAACCCTTTGTTTACTAATGTATTCTTCCTTCTGGCTTGATGTGATAAACTTGGGATAGTCGATTATACATATCTAGGGGAATCAGGATTTTTTTAAACAAGAAGGCCCTAGGCCCTGGATCGCTCACCAGAGTTCAGACAGGAGTAGATGATGTATTTGCCTGTGGCTAAGGAGATATGATATGATTTAAAGATATTTCTATTTTTAGCTCTGGTAGCCATGTTGTTCAGCCAAGCTGAACCTTCTAATCAACTTTGCTAGAGGGAAGCATGAGGACCATTTCTGTGAAACAATTTTTATTTTGGACCAGTGGTTCAGGAGATTTCATTTGTCGATATTTCTTTTCTATAGCTCTGCCAACCCCTTTTCTGGCTGAGCAAAACCATTTGTGCGATTCTGGTAGAGGACATCATGAGGAACGTTTCCGTAAAATTATCTAAACTTTGCATCAGTGGTTATAGCGACATGTCGTTGTCCAAAGGGCATCTTGGGTCTAGAGGGGAAAGCATCTAAAATAAACTGAAAGACACCAGTTTCATCTTTCTAATGACAAACGTCACCATTTTAGGTATATTTCATACGCATGGGCAGAAGGAATACATTTTGTACGGTAATGTAGAAAGAGAAATGAAAATGAAAAGAAAATGAAGAGCACTCCTATCCTTTAAATTTTAGCACGTTTACTTTTTTTTAAAACTAGCAATGCATTTACTCAAAGTCTGGTCTGAACGGCATCCAGTATAAAGATGTAAAATGAGGGGTGGGAGTAAAAAGTGCACGTTTCACGGTATTGTAAACCGTGAATCGCTTTGAAACGTATTTTGTTGCTTACTATGCATATATCCTGCTGAACTACACCAATTTTATAAACATTAGGGCATTTGAAAATTCGATGTTTGTTATCATGTCAACTAGGGATAATATACACCTTATCGCTAGAACTCCTTGCATAATTTTATCTAAAAATGTAAATAAACCTTATAAATAAGGATAAATGTATCGTATAGGGATAATAAAGTGATTATAAGCTAACCAAAAAGCACTTGTTTTCATTGCAACTTTGTGTATATGAATAAACGACGACAATTTTGTACGAAAAGGGTTCAAAAGTTGTTTCAAAATGTTTGAGATTACTTTTTGAAGATTCCATGGCGATAGTGAGTATTTTTGATAAGTCGCGAAAACTCATGATTTTGTAATAAAATTCGAATATCACATTTATTTTTAAATGTTCATTTAAATGGTTATGTAGAGTTGCACAACAGATGAAGATCTGTCCAGCCAAAACGAGGTAAGTTCACCAATTGCAGCCAATTTTTGTCCCACATTTTTTTTTGGCTTAGATTTGCATTTTTATGTATTTGTTTTACTTATTGGTATAGGTCAATTAGATAATGATGTCTAAAAAGTGCTCATCCAAAAATTTCAATTCATACAGTCCCACAAAGAGCGCCACTGAATTTGAATGTGAACTACGTTACTGTAATGAAGTATAATTGTACATACCAAATTTCTTACCAGACTGAACTATTTAAGAGCTTTAATAGCATTTCACTTCTACTTGGATCTCTTGTTGATCAAATAAGCCTATTATATAGATTTTATACCAGGGTTTTGCTTCACAGCATGGTCTAAGCAGGTTTGTTATGTATTGACAGTGGATTTCAGCTGTAACTCTATGAGTACAATTATTGTTTTAATTGTATCCATCAAATTTGAAGAGTTGACCAGAAAAAAATAACATTGGTTTTGAACAGTAGATGATTCATATTAAAAATTACATTCTTCTTTGGTATTGGAAATAGTAAATTGTAGTCTTGTATAAAGAATATTGTGCCAATAGGTCGGTTACGTAATTCACATACCTTACACTCTGGTCTTATTTCCTGCGTAGAAACATATATTTTTCTGCGAAATACCAGGTTCTAGTGTGTTGCTTAACACTTTTTACATCATCCTTTGCACATTGGAAGTAAGCTGTTGCATCTAGTTTCAATAATCGTGTTGGAATAACACTTTAAAATATGATTATAGAATATAATGATTTTAAATATTCCATATATTTGAAAACTTGTTGTGGCTCACTTCAAAGTAAGACATTGCAGAATAAATAATCTTACTTCAATAAAGGCCTTTTCATGTACATATATTACAAAAAAGCAAAGTTTGCATCATTTACAAAGATATGCCCATCTCAGAAAAATGGCTAAACAATCATGGTAACGTAATTCACATTGCTATTTTGCTCACTTCTATTGGAGATAAGAAGTTCTACATTCAGGTTAACTATTTTATCTATCATATAACCCATAAAAGCTATCAATATAGTAAATCATGAGGACATTTGGTGTCACTGTGATCGGCTGGAATGGACCAGGATGCAAAAGCAAGAGTGCCAATTTCAAAGTATACACATTAACTCACCAATAAACCTCCAGTGATAGCAGCAACGAGATAAAATGGTTTGAAAAAGAGAAAATAACAATTGAACAACAAGTCAGAAACTTAAAATCACCGACGATTTGTTGCCTTTGGCCCTTTGATTGGACTCATCTGGGTTTTTGAAGAATGTGAATTACGTTACCTACTTGTGAATTACGTTACCTATGTTTAATCCAACTCATTTCAAAAACCATACGAACAATCCCTTAGAGATTTACACTATTCATTTTGTTTTTCAAAATGATTACTTTGCATATGGTCTGTTGATATATTGAGTATCTTTGTAAGTTGCATGAATAGGGGAGTTGATGTACCCAGAGCATATAAATGAATCCTTGTTAAATTAAAATTACAACTGCAATATGGTTTAAATTGATCTTTATTAACTGGGACAGATTTGCTTTGCTTAAAAACAAACAATTTTTTCAGCTAGTGTATGCATTTAGAGGGGTATTTGGATTTTAGTAAAATTGTAGTAACGTAATTCACAGTAACGTAATTTACAAATTTATGTTTCCACATTTTTTTTTTCTATACAAACAACTGCTTGTAAATTTCTTGTATGGTTTGTTATATAGTTAGGTTATAGTTCTTATATTTTCATTAATTGCAATATTTGTACCTCTTCTTATACAAAAAATACACATAGGGTAACGCAATTGACAAAACTGCAGATTTTTTAGACAACCTCAGATATCTTTTCATCTGCTAAAAATAAACAATTGTTTCCCCAAATTCGTTTATTTTGTCCATGCACATATTAATCCTCTTGACATAGAGATGTTTGATGTGAGCTTATGATGCATGGTGTGTAAATTGTGAGATGGTTAAATTGGTAACGTAATAAACATTACATTATGGGACATTAATCATCAATACAACAAAGAAATTGTTTTTCACTTTTCAATCGAATGAGGGACATCAAATGAAAAGTATATATGTGTGTCAATAAAATAAAATTGAAAACTGCTTATAAAACAATCATTTGAGCAAAATACATTCTTAAAATTGCATACTGTGACAATGGGACAGCACCTTTTGGCCATATTGAGGGCACTTGCTGTTGGTAAGCGTCGTAAGGAATGACTATGGACCATTTCCATTGCTTTTCTTTTACTTGATCGTCAAGACCAAAGCCTAAACTAACCGTATGAACCTTAAAGCGTTAGAAAATACACTGTTTACATGCTAAAATGGGGATGGGACACAAAAATGACCGAAATGGTGAACTTAACTCGTTTTGAAAATATGATTTATTTGCGGTAGTTTGTAAATTCTTTCAGAAAAAATATAGGTGGTGATTGAATTATGACGCCGTGTATAGTTACTTTCCCTTTTCTGGATAGAGATGTTTCTTATGGTAAAGCTGAAGAACTTTTTGATAAACTTTAACTTTTTCTATACTAGTAAATCCTAAATGCGTTCTTTGGTAAACAGTGAAGACCCAGATAAAATGCCACACATTGCGGCATTTTATCAGGGTCTACACCGTTTGCTATGACAAAAAACAATTTTTAGTGAAAGTAATACATTTTTGAACAATGCATTACTGCCATTATAGTCTCTACTATTATAGTTGGCAAAGACTTACACACCAAATGTTACACGGGCTGTTTGTGTAAGCTGTTCACAATATCAAAAGTTCAATACATTAGCTAAATGTTATATACCCAGGAAGATATTATTTCAATGTTAAATGTGTTACTTTTTCAGGCACAAGCCATATTTAAATAATCTTCTAGATGTAAACACATAAATGTTACTTAGTCACATGACTGTTCATCTTAAACGCCATCTTCATCTTTATTGATGCGATTAAACCTAATCAAACTTCTAGAACAAGTAAGATTTTTACAAAATATCAGTGACACCGATCAGAGATTAGGCCAATATGGCTACAATCTATTTATAATATTAGCTTTTACGTCATTTCATCAGTATTTCAGTCATGTCCCTTACAGGTTTGTATCTAGTATCGAATTTTATATTAAATCAATTTCAATTTCCATCACTTTAATGAGGTCGGGTCTTTGATATGGCAGTTCACTGTCATATCTATTCTTGTTATCTGGAAATTATAACGTGTGACCATCCAAAGTTTATTGCATCAAACCAAAAGGAAGAATCCATTAGGTAATATACGAGGGTTGTCCCAGAAAGTCGTAGACTTTTTAAATAGCAAGAAAAGTTTACGCGAGAGCATGTTTATATTTTAAAGAAATATTTGACTATCTATTTTTAACATTTTGAGTGCATTAATGACAAAAAAAAATCAAAAGGAACTAATTTTATGGTCATTCTATCTCGGTAAGGTACGCGTCAACGGCGCATGCAAAAATTGAAAGAAATATAATAGTAAAATTCATTTCTGATAAGTGGTTGTACCGAAACTCGAGATGATACCGTTAGTCATTCATATTAGGGGAAACGTCTTTTCATTGCACGTATTGTCAAAAATTTTCAAAGTGATTGTATACTTAACAAGCTGAAGGCATACGATCAAAGCAAGTCAGGGCGAGCTCCAGCGTTGAAAAATGGCAACATCTTACGTACAGGCGGAGCAGAGGACAGTAATACAGTTTTGTTTTGAGTCCGGAATGACAATACTTGATACTTTAAACTAAGTAAAACAAGACGAATATCACCTGAATGTATCACAGGCTTTAGTATACAAATTACATTCGAGATTTCGCGAGAGGAAAACTGCAGCCGAGCATATGGGGAAGACCGCCGGCAAAGGTACGGAAGTTGAATTAGCTGTCAGCAACGACAGAAGACAAATGGTGCGCTACCTAGCTGAGATATCAGGTTCAGGGAACCCTACGGTGCATGTGATATTAAAATCATACTTGAAAATGGCACAGGTATCTGCAAGGTGCCTTCCACATTTTTTATTGGAAGATGATTGCGAACATAACCACGCTAGTTACAATTGTAAACTTTCTGACGTCCTTAGAACTTCAAATGACGTGCGCCGGTGGGTCAGATCTATAGCTGGAAAAAATAGTGCACAAACTTCATTATTAGATTGTTTTCCTTATAATTTTGCATCGTAATGCAGAAATAATGGAAAAGTTCACAAGTAAAATTTGATTGCAATAGACCATATCAGTATCTTGTTATATAAAAAGTCTACGACTTTCTGGGACAACCCTCGTAGGGTTAGAGTGTGAATAGTTAGAATGAGAGATGGATGTTATTTCTCAATAGTTGATTTTTCCATGAAATTTGTATAACGTTTTCAAAATTCACCAAACTGTCTAAGCAGCAGCAAATACACTACCTGCACCAACCCAACGCCGTGCAATCAAAGAGAAAACCCACGCCTATCAAACGATGCTATGGACGCACAGTGGCTCAGTGGTAGAGTGCTTGACGCGAGAACGAAGGGCCGCGGGTTCGAGCCTCACCGGCGTCACTGTGATGTGTTCTGTAGCAAGACACATTTATCCTGGCTTTGTACTGGTTCAACCCAGGAAGACCAATCCCGACATTACTGAAAAAATGTTGACTGGGACGTAATGAATCAAATTAAACAAAAAAATATATTCTCAACCGCTGGTGAATATTAAAAATAACCACTGACTTAAGAAGAAATTTGATATAATGTGGAGTAAATACGAGTTATAAAGGTGTACCGGAATCCGACAGTAACTAGTCTATGGTGCGAATTGTAAACACGTAATAATAAAAATACTTTCTGATTTCGCATTTATACTACAAATGCAGGAATCCATAGGCTATTAAATGACATTCCCCCATTTTTGATTCTCTTCTCCAAGCCACAGAAAAAAAAACATTCGGCATTCAACACCAACACACCGATAAAAAATTAGGCTTGGGTTTTTATTTGGTGTGCAGCCGAATACTAATACAAATAGTGTTTTAACTTAGACCTTTGACTCCAGGGTCATATAAGGGATCTGAAAGCATTGACAATCATGGCGCAAACTATGAACACCGTGCGTGGATCCAGAAAGCTTCCTGGGAGGGGGCTGGCTGGGTAGCTTAACCTTTGTGATTCCGCAAAGGGGTTACCATTATTCCTGCAAACTACATCGAAAGCAGACAAAATTGTTTACAGTGACCAGACATCCAAGTTCATTCTCTGGATTCAAAAGATTTGCTGCCATCAACATGTACACACATAACAGTTAGTATGCCAAGTTTTCGCAAGTCGCCTTAAGGTTAGATATGTTGATATATCTCGCGCTTCCTCAAAAGGTCCAAGCGGCCAGATATCTATTCAATCTTTATGTTTTTATGAGCATAACTATGGGATAAAAGCACTTATCGCATTGATGAAGCCATACTTAAATCCTTTGTAGAGTGATGGATTTCCCCATTATATTGATACAATTATTACCCATTGGGTACATAAATGGGTCACAGGAACAATTTTCGAAATAATAATGTTTTCTGTCTTTAAGGTTCTTTTGATCTTCGCAAACAGTTTATAATACTATACTCAGAAAAACAAGTGAAGGATAGTTAGATTCAGTCCCATCTCTAACATTCAATACAATAAGAACTTTACTATTTATGCATGCATTTCATAGTTCCAGACATCTGCAATCAAAATGGATGCTTTATTTTAGTCACGCTTCAATGGTTTAAGTACAGTACAAATCCAAATGGTTCAACCCTCTACACTGAAAAGTCGCAAACGTTCAAAAATGATTGAAACCCATTTTTACCGTTTGTATTTCATTGTGACTGGCTCCAAAATCATCGCTGGTTCTCCCTCCAAAAACGGCACCTAATTTTGACGCTGTTGTCAGTGTTTTACTGCAAATATGTGGTCAAATTTACCGGGGTATGCCATATTCGTGTATTTTTGTTGAAGAAGTTGCCCAATTATTAGAGGCAATGTCTGATAATTTGGTGTTATTTTTGTCTGTGATCGGAATAAGAACATAAGCAATGGCTTGGTAAAGGTTGCAGCAAAAATTGAGAGAGCTAAATTTTTTGCTTGTGAACTTTGGGTAGAGAGGGTCGGTACATTTTGTGTAATACGGTATCGTAGCCAATGACCCATGAATTTCAATTTGCATTTTGGTGAATTGCATAGTGATAATTCTATCAATGACAAAAAAAAAATTGTTTGAAAATTACATTCCCAAATGTTATAAAGTAGAAAGAGTCCTTATATCCCTCAATTGTTTTTCTGAGTATAATAGGCTCCTCTGATGAAATGAAACATTATTCTGCATTTCATCGGGATATTCACTGTTTGCCAAAGTACCCGTAAAGGGGTTTCCAGTATACAAAAGGTTAATGACTAAAGCAAACTTATTCGAGGGGCTAGACAGCCTTCATCAGATGTGTGTCTGTAGTGAAAGTTCCGACCAAAGTACAAATACGTACAGGTTAATTTTGGACCCTCAATATATGATATATCGATGATAAGTCCACGATAACTTTGTAAACAAAAAATGACGCCACTGTCACTCTTGGCTGGCATGAAAGTAGCTTATATTTGATTAAAAACTTACGCTAGTGATATCACGTCAATTATTGCTCTGAATGGGATCAACGCTTATTCATATAAACCAACAGGTACGTCCAGCTTTGTGGACCACCAACCGTATAAATTAGAGAAAGAAACTCGATTCATTATCGAACCCAAATAACGTCGATTAGGCTGTGTTGATGCTCTAGCAATCCGAGGATTTGTTTTTTCTATAATGCAAAACAGATCTTATCTCATGATACGGCTTATACAAAGGCACACGTAGTAAAATAATGGGCATCGACGCGAGAAACCCTGTCAATGGGGGTTTGCGAACAACTAAGGTGCAGAACAGCCTGCGCATCCACGCAGACTTATCAGCGCATTTGTTATTCGCATGTCGAAAAGAATCCTGTCTTGAATTGCTACGAGCAAACTTTCAATTTTCGAACTGAAGAGATACATGTATACGTTGCATATTACTATGGTTGTCTGATGTAACAGCACAACCAACCTTTGAGTCTTCTTTTGACCCATCAGTATAAAATTGTTGATAATTCTTAGAACGATTTTGCAGCTGTCTGAAATCATCTTTTAATATGTGTTGATTTGATTCAGATTTTTTCCCGGTATGTAAATCAAAAAGTATTTCATGTTGTTTCATACACCAAGCTGGAATATTTGGTGTAAAATGTTTTTTTTTTCAATATTTTGTGGTTTGATCTTCGTATATTCTAAGAGTGGTGAAATTCTGAGGCCAAATGATGCAATTGCTTTAGTTTTCTCTTCATATAAATCAACGTAATTTGGTGGGAATGTAACTTCATGAGCCGGATTTGATGGGTTAGCAGCAAGTCTTATAGCATATTACAAAGAGAGTTTCTCTCTTCGTGAGTATAATGATGGTTCATCTGCTTCCACATAGAGACTAGCAACAGGAGAAGTTCTAAAAGCTCCTAAAACTAACCTAAGTCCTTGGTTATGTATAGGATCAAGCATTTGAAGATAAGATTTTCGTGCAGAGCCATATATAATACAGCCATAGTCTAATTTTGACATGACAAACTAGACAATACTGCATGACACACGTGACAATAATGCATGACACACGTGACAATAATGCATGACACAAGTGGCAAAAACGTAAGACACATGTGAAAAGAATGCATGACATACGTGACAATTATGCAAGACACAAGTGACAATTATACATGACACAAGTGACAATAATGCAGACACACGTAACAATAATGCATGACACAGGTCGCAAAAATGCATGACACAGGTGACAATAAGCATGACACAGGCGACAATTATACACGACACAAGTGACAATAAAGCATGACACAAGTGACAATAATGCATGACAAAGGTGACAATAATGCATGACACAAGTGACAATAATGCATGAAAAAGGTGACAATAATGCATGCCACGAGTGACAATAATGCATGATACTAGTGACAATAATGCATGACATACGTGACAATAATGCATGACACACGTGATAATACATGACACACGCGACAATAATGCATGCCACAAGTGACAATAATGCATGACGCTAGTTACAATAACGCATGAATACAAGTGACAATAATGCATGACACGCGTGACAATATTGCATGACACAAGTGACAATCAAACATGGCACACGTAACAATACAGCATGACACACGTGACAATAATGCATGACACAAATGACAAAAATCCAACTAGGCATGGCCATTCAAACTTACTTTGTTTGAAATCCGCATATTGTTTTTGCCGTTTCCGTTCACTGACCCCGCAATATTATTTGTGAAAATATAAACGATAATCTAAGGCGTGCTAGGTGTGCCATATTATGAGCAGTATCATGAAAAAAGGGTATCTTTAAATAAATCCCCTGATTGCCAGCGCATTCATGCAGCCGAATCGGCGTTATTTACATGCACGTTTGATAACGCTATGTTGTTGTTTCATTGTTCCCATATTGTCCCTATACGGTAGATTATCCATATAGCGGGACTGGCCAGCCAGGTTGAATATATAAATTAGCGTTGAGACTATTTAGGGTAATCTTTGACAAAAACAACTAACATATTTGTACTCACATGCATGTTATTGCATTTGAGGCCCCTAGTGATTTTAGGAACCTAGTGAGAAAAAAAAACTATTTAATTTCAGGGAGCAGGGGAGCACTGGCAATTATTTTAGGGCAGCTATAGAGCAAAATCATTCGTTTGGAGGATTAGGGATCACTGCCCAAAAAGCTGAGAAAAATAAATTAAGGGAATTGTGCAGATCAGAACATTATTCCAGCGTCCAAGGAGCACATCCCCTCCCCCCCCCCCCCATCGACTCATGTGATGGCAGCCTCATAATTATGATTATTTGCTCAATGGCCAGAACTTTGCTACTGACATAAACAATTTGAGCACATGACAAAGGCCGCCAAACCTTGGATCGTTAGAAACCCCTAACGGATAGGTGCAAACAGTGCAGACCTAGGTGAATTGCCGTATTATGCTGCATTTTATCTGGGCCTGCACTGTCAGAATCGATTGTCATAGAAAGATATCCAATGTTTTTTGATATCTTAATATCATGTATCCCCTCGATATACACAATGGACAATCCTAAGGTAATCTCATCATCATTTATGGAATATTTCATTGGGATTAAAAGTTGAAAGTTTCTAGCATGCAATAAGAACCATCATCCCATGTCCAGGCCCATAAAATCGTGTTATATTGCATATATATATATCCGGAAGACATTAAGGGGCATCTCATATACATCGAGGAAGCGCGTGATATACAGCACGTATCTACATTGTCGCTAGGTTGCTAACCTACTGACTTACCCAGAGTATGACGTGCGGAGGCTCAGACAAGACTACCCTCATCCACTGTTTACACACACTAGGCTCAAAAATAGATGGAGTTTCTGTGACGAAATCCTTTACGGCATATGCGATAAGTGCCATACATGTATGAATACATTGAATAGTATTATGGCTACGTCGCAAAAGTCTTGCTTTTGTATACATGTATACATCTATATATACCCCGAGGATAAACCAGTCTCAGTTTATTCGCATGTGTTTTTGTCCAAATCTTCACAACTGTTCAAAATAAATGGAGGATGACGTAATGACCGCAGCCATTGGGCACACTGTTTGCGAGAAACGTCAAATCTGAGTTGGATCCAAACTGTTTTCAATGACATAGCAGATAAAGATTTAAAAGGTTTCTTCATTTATCGGCGTTCTAACTGGTTTAAACCTTTATGCACTAAATGGATTCTTCCTTCTGGTTTGATGCAATAAACTTGGGATGGTTCATTATATCGAGGGTTCACAGCTTATAATTTCTAAATAAATTATATTTCTTTCTCTGAGGATCCTTTTTGTCAAAGCAAGCAGCATAGACCCTGATGAAATGCGCTATTTCATCTAAGTCTTCGCTGTTTGCCAGAGTACGCATTTATGAGTCACCAGTATATTGGTTCATCAATTATATTTCGGGAAAATATATTTGTCTGTTCTTATGATAACGGTTTATTTATGTATCTTAATATGTATCCGCAAAATCGTTCTTTTATCGATTTTCAAAATGTTTGTGTATGAGAGGAGCGAAGTCTCTATTGAAACTGCACATATACCGAGGCTCAGACCTTCGTTGCTTGCCATTGAGATAAATATTATAATTTCAAGAGCTGGGTCGCATAACCGTAGGGATTTTTTATAACAACATATCATAGAATGCATTTTCCAAACAATCGTAATTATTACAAGTCGTAGATAATCACAAATACTGATCTTAAGTAGTCTTAACAAGTCTTACATCGCTGAGATTCATGACAAATTGCGCGAATCTGTATTTGCACGATCTCGTATGACCGAGGCTTTACTAGACTACATGTAATTGTGTATTATAGGAACACTGCAGAAAAAGAAGTAAAAACTTAATAGGTGAAAACATATTTTCTGAATTTGTAAGAACTATTCTGAAACTTTACTATAAGGTTTCAGACTGCAGATCATAGGTTGCTTCCGCCACATTTGCATTATTTTTGAAGTATTAATTAAGCCTTTAAAACTATTCTAATTAATTAACATGTACTTGTTTACTGAAGGTCTGGAGCAGAACCGAACAGCACATATATTTTAATGACTTAAACTCTACAATTTCTCGTCATACATTAGTTGATATAACAAAAGATTTATGCTAGGTCACAATAAATGTATACGTGAATCTGACAACAAAGATATAAATGGGCACAACAAAGACAGCAAAAAAGATGTCTGTGTTCCCATATCAGTCAACTATATATAGACCAAAAGTTGCATTTGTGTGAACTGTAAATCTTACTCTAAATGTATTATTTTAAGTTAGAAGGTCAGATTACGTTAATATATACTAAGGTGTTTAGTTAAAGAGATTCTTGCACACCTGATAAGGATATATGAGATTTTACCCTGAGGAAAATCTTTTCTCCTACCTTTGCCCATGTAGGATAGGCTGTCAGCTCATGTTTATACAAGGTTAGCTTTTAAAAAAGCTTAAAACCATCGGATGGCGTTTTACAGTTATTAAAGAAGAACTTATATATTGTTTTAATATTGCATTTGCTGAAGCCACTCTTTTCAGCGTTCTATGTGCTTCAAGCTCTGGGTAATTTTTGTTTTAGTTAACGATTTGTAAATAGGTGATCCATTGGAAGCAAATAAAACACATGGAATCTGCATATTCCAGTAAGCCTCTGCTCATGAACACACTGAATAATGGTAGAGTTAACCCACTCACCAGCAGTATGTATTAAGTCAGTCAATCGTATTCCTCAATCGTAGACAATGCACATAATGCCTAGGGAGCATATTGAAACTGACCCATCTATATTTAGTTATTTCGTCACACTTAGTCTAGAATATCCGAAGGGTCCATGTTTGATCGGGATTCTAGCTTAGTGGTAAGGTCTTTATTAGGCATTTTCGCTTTAAGAAGCAATCCGGTTATCCAAAGTAATGGTTGAACTCTGGAAGTAGCTTGGTCGACGGGGAGTCTGAGAAAGAACAGTAAAATCCACTGTTGCTGGGGGGTTAACAATCGATCCATTTCCGTAACTTGCTAATGAAACAGGCCCAAATCGAACACGCGCCCAATGGAAGTTTACTTACGTATATCACCAGCGCTGACGCGCTGGTGAATGACCACGTGACATCAGAGTAATCATTCATTTTCTCCAAGAAAGGGTATACAAAGAACCAACATATTGCGCCTAAGTAACTCAAAGGCTCTTAGAAAGTTTAAGCGTCACTTATTGACGGCACTGAAAGGTAATGACGTCACCAAGCGTGCGTTATGGGTCAATATTGGTAACGTGACGCTAACAGCACAGGGAGCATAGCAGGATTTTCTTTGCAATTTGCAACTTAACCAAGGCTAAAATCGTGTTTCCATTCAATAACAAGGTGCAAACTATGTTAACACCCATTTTCATACCAGATAAACACACTCATGAACACCGAATTAAAGTAAATCCAATGAGTAAAAAAATGATTTGTTTACGTTTTTTTAACGGCGATCCTCGGGACGGATTGTTTTATCCTACCCTCACACTTATGATATACTCTTATATTCATTCTGACATGCTATGTCATAAATGATTGCACCGGACAATAGTTAGAGACATGAATCAAACATGAAAACTTGCAGCTTTATGAGCTATTTTATAAGTTTTCTTCTTCACTTTCATTTACGATCATGTAAATATTGGTTGGGACAATTAACAACATCGATAAACCAGAAATGGTTTATACAATAAAATAAAGTTACAAAATGTATGTAACGACATAACATGTACATATCAATGTTGCGTACATTATGACAAAAAACATAATGTTCCATGTGAACTATGCGGTTTCGAAGTCCTCTTAATGTCATAAGATAAATATAATCTAACATTCGCTTCCTAGCATTATTGAATTTGTAAAACTCAATGCGAAAAAAGCCCTGATGAAATGCACGTCAAGCCTCGCATTTTATAGTCTCCCAACTCGTTAAAATTTAATAAAACTTAAATAACCATGTTAGAAGATTGGCACAGATTATTTTATAATGTTACCGATTTACAAGTTTAATAAAAAATGTTTTTGAATTGTTCAATATCTAAATATTTTTGTCATAGTTTTAGTGTTTAAGTAGTTAGGTAGAACGTGAGCAGAATGCATATCTGAACAGCGCCCAGATATGAATATTAAGGTTACCGCCTTTACAGTGACCCGGAATATCTATTTTACGAATTTGCATCATCTGCTGTACGTTGTTTGTGCAAGATGTGCAAGCTTTGGTTAGAATTTGCAGTCAAGCAGGCTCGTCAAAGATTTCGTTAGTACAGAACGTATATGTACATGTATCGAACCGAGGGAAAAGTAGAGTAAGCAGGCAGTTGCTTTGTTTATATATTGAATCCTGCTACCGTTTTTCTTGTCTGTATATAAAAAGAAAGAATGTTTGACATGAAGCATGCATGTATATCTTTCCAGAGGCCAGAATAGGTTTGATCGATTGGCGTGGAAAGTAAAACGTGCGTCCTGAAATGCGACGCAGGCTGATATATTAGGAATCAAATATCTTTCAGCCAATTTCTCCAGTGATTTGCTCCATCAGTAAGACCTTGAAAAGTAATGAAAGACTTTATTAGGAAGCATCTGGATAATGCTTCTGAGGTAGTGTTCGATCACCAAGAGATTGAAAGTTAAAAAATAGCTCTTTTAAGCGAGTGTCTGTATGATCCTCGTGACGTTTCGCCGCAAATCTCGTAACATTACGTCACAAATTGATAACGTCATTTGCCAAACGATAACTACTACGTGCATCGTCGCGCCTTTGAAATAACACACCTCATAGGAACAGTGTTAATGAATTCACCGGGGGACCTTAAGGGTTCTGGTTGAATTCTAGGGGGCCTTAAGGGTTCTGGTAACTTTAAGGATGTCAGATTGGATAGGGAACGAATGGTCCAAACGCAAATTGCTAGTTTTCCACATTTCAATCTTTTTTCTCTGCCTCTCCTACATTTCTTCTTTGTCTTTGAATGAGTTGGTGCTTACAGAAAGTTTGGACCTGCCTGTTTCGGTCATCCCCACTCCAATCGCCCTCATCACTGCATCACGTAGTTGTACGATAGTTCCGTGCCTTAAACGTGTCTGCGCCTGACTATTGAAATAACTATCTGAAACTCGATTGTGGTTTTAAAAATATCAAAACTTCAAAACGGGCAACATTTCATTGACACTAACTTATAAAACAAAAGATACAATTTCCTCTCAACTAATTTTACCTATATTTTTTTCTGTAATTGTTTTTGTTTTTCACTTTGGTTCACGATCTATGATGTATTCTTTTCAGCGGCACGGATGAAAACGTTCCTTTGAGCGTACAAAGAAGGCTTATATTTTACTGACCGTTCCAAGGTGGTACTTCTTTTGTGGATCTTTTATGTTTTTGTTCTGTCTTGTGTTTGCTATGTTTTGTGCGCGTCTGTTTATATGTGCTTCGTGGTCACCTGCTGGGAAAGGGCTGACCTCTTGGCTCTCGTTTGTGGTGTCTTCTGTGAGTTTGTCACTTTCCCATTGGTATCCTGGGTCAGGTGTGGTACTTGATTGTATCGATTCCTGATCTTTGCAACCTTACTTATTTTAAAATCAGCCTGCACATATGGCTTATCAGAAATTGTGTCCGTCATTCTGAAGTTTACTCTACCTGAACCTGTTATATGGGGCATGTTTCACTATATAATATCGCGGATGGTCTGTCTTTCTCCCCATAATGTCTCTCCTCTCTGGGAGACATAATTCGCATGTTAATAAATTCGCAAATTTGATCTATGTACTACCCAGAGAATGATTCTACAGTATTTCTAAATATTAGTTTCATGATAAAAAGATTCATAATAAATATGTTCATGGGCTTCTTGGATTGAACCACACGAATAACTAGCTGAATTCTACTCAAATATGGTTATTAAAACGTAGCGTATATTACAAAACAAAGATATACTATTACCACTCCCTTGTTGGATCCATACTTTAATATGGGCAAATGTGCTCTATGGAATAATGTTCTTTTAACCTAAAATATTTATGTCATTAAATAAAAAGGTTTGCATAGTCACCCTGCAAAGGTCTCTGCTTGTGGACTGTTACATCAGAAAAAAAGAATCATGCTCAGGACATATTTGTGCAGATTTGTTAAACAAATTCAACGATGCTAATGCGCATGGCTCAACCATCCACTTTAAACATATTAACTGGTCATTTGCCATTTATAAAAATGATAAAATGGCAGACACTTAACTAAATTGCATTATGTCGGGCCACAACACTGAAACGATGTTAATAGTGGCCTCCTTACATTTTTACACTACAGAGCAGTGCCATCAAACTATGATTAAATTTTCTTTTGCCAAGTTTAATCCACAAACGGGTCACGGGCCTAGCACATAAGGGCATGAAGTCCTACAAATATAGTTAACTGTCAGTTTATTATTATTGTAAAGTGCAAGTGGCAAGTTCAAGTATTTGAAGTGGTGGGTAGATGGGCCTTGCACATCACTAAATTTTTAAGCAAACATTTAAGGCATACCCTTTTTTAACGTATCTGCATTTCTAAACAGTCCATATACACTAAAGCCGGTTTATTTATCCTACTAATTCGCTTTTCGAGTGCGTTTTTCCAACGCGTTGTTCGTGCGTTGAGTTGCAGCTGCATATGAAACACGAATCAACGTATTTGGAAACTCATGAATATTCATTATGCGATCTCAAACGCGTGTCAACGATAAAATATGCGTTTTTACTTTTAGCCAATCAAATCATTTTGTTAAAATGCAGTGTTTCGTAAACTTATCAAAATAGAGTTAACCATGTTTGATGTTTATTTTTCAACTTCACTTTGATTTTTTTTCTGATAAAAATTGTCTAGTGCTCAACTTTCGTTTCTTTTGAGCTTTTTAAACTCACTTTTATTATAAAGCTTACCCTTACTCATTCACTCTTTTCAATAATCCACATTTTCACTCAATGATCGCGACTTTTTAGCACTTGTGCCCAGATGACGTTTCTCTGGGCTGAAAAATAAAAATATCACATGAAACCAAATCGTAATCAATTTCTATTTGTGCCCAAATGTAAAAATAAAAAAGAAATATTCTTAAAACAACCATAACGCATTTAAATTGAAAACATGTCACACTGCACTCATTTTCTTCATGGCGATCCGCATCAAGCAATTTCGAACTTTAGGAATGCGTAAACTTGTGGATACAAAACCTCAAGGATAAAAACAATATTTTTTTCTCAAAAAGACCATGTTAAAATATCATTGAGCAAAACTCACTTGTTGACATTTTAACTAAATACAGCTCTCTGGAAAGGAAAAAAAGGCACTGCTAAGCAAAGACAATTTCAAGAGCCCATATTTCACATGATCATACATGCAAACATTATCCACCCCCACCCTCTAACCTACTCCGACATGTTCAAAAATGTGGATATTTGTACCAATTACTTTTACCTACATGTATATTTGACCCAAAGGGACCAAAACATGGTTTTGATGCATTTTGAAAGCAAAAATCAAGATAGCTTTTGCTATAAGACACATTTCTAAATAGGTTCAGAAACCATATAAACTGTCTGCATTTTCAACCAAAGGTTTTGTAAGATAGGTTTTGAATTGGTATAGACAGGCTGCACCCTGGACCGACATTCCCTTGTAGGTAGGGTTGAAAACTGTATTAAAAGGCTGCATCCGGGACTGACAGTCACAAAGAGTTACCTTTAGGTAGATTGAGAAACAGGCTGCAGCCCTGGCAAACAATACACTGGAGGTAGGTTCGGAGACCATAATTAGGTTGCGCCCTGGCAATGACTACCCTGGAGGTAGGTTAGAAACCGTATAAATATGTTTCATCCCTGGCCAACAGTCCTCTGGAGGTAGGTTTTTATATCTGAATATTTGAACCATTTCGAAATACCTTATCTGACACAAAGGGGCAAAAACATGGTTGTTGGTGCATTATAAGTGGCTAAAACAAAGACAGCTTTTGCTATACAACACATTCCTACATTGTAAATAGGTCCAGAGACCATATAAACTGGCTGCATCCTGATCAACAGTCCCCTGGAGGTAGGTTCTAAAACCAAATAAACAGGCTTAACCACTGGCCTACAGTCCCCTGGAGATAGGTCCTGACACTGTAAAAACAGCCTGCACCTCAGACATACGGTCTGAAGGCCCTCATCTTGGAGTCCACTGTAGGAAGGCTTGGAAACCATTAAATCAAGACTGTTCATTGGGAGAGCGGCTTGTTTATGCAGTTTAGAACCTACTTCCAGGGGACTGTCGGCTGGGAGTGCAGCCTGCTTATAAGGTTTCTTAATCTATCTCCAGAGAACTGTCGGTCAGAGGGTGAAGCAAGTTTATACAGTTTCGATCCTAACCCCAGGGAACTGTTGACTGGGGTGCAGCTTGTTTATACAGTTTCAAAACCTACCTCAAGGGAACTGTCGGCTGGGGGTGTAGCTTGTTTATACAGTTTCCAAACCTATCTGAAGTTCTCTCTCACTCTCTCTGTCAGAACAGATTGCCTCCGATCAGGCTCAGCCTAGGAGCCTATCGATCTCAAGACCAAAATTGTCTGTCGGAGGTGCTGCCTATTTTTACTGTTTCTGAACCTTCCTCCAGGAGGTGCGGCCTGTTTATACAGTTTCGGATCCTACCTCAAGGGACCTGTTCACTTGTGGTGCAGCCTGTTTATAAGTTTATGAACCTACTTACACAGGACTGTTGGACAGAGATGCAGCCTATTAATACAGTTTCTAAACCTACCTCCAGGGGACTGTAAGAATACAAAATTTTATTTATAGTCCGAAATCTAACCTACCTCCAGGAAACTGTCCTTGGTAACCTGTCTCGAGGAAACTGTCCATGTTGCAGCCAATGTATACGGTTTCCAAACGTACATTCAGGGGACTGTCAGTGGGGGTATAGGCTGTTTGTTTATAAGGTTTAGAATCTACATTCAGAGGACTGTAAGAGTGGAATGCAGTCTGTTTATAAAGTTTCTGAACCTACCTCCAGGGAACTGTCTGCCTGGGCGCAGCCTTTTTATATGGTTTCCAAACCTACTTCCAGGGGACTGTTGGCAGGGAGTGCAGCCTTTTTTTACTTGTTCTGAACCTACAGCCAGGGAACTGTCTGCTGGGATGCATCCTGTTTTTACGGTTTCCAAACCTACCTCCTCTCAAACCAACCTACAAACCTACTCTTTGCTATGTCCCAGTCATTTTTTTATTTTCTGTCTTGTCGGTGGGCTTTCCTAGGTTGTCTGATAACCAGACAAAAGCAGTGAGGATCTCTCTATCTCTATCTATCTCTTTCTGTCTCTCTATCTCTCTTTCTCTCTCTTTCTCTCTCTCTCTCTCTCTCTCTCTCTCTTGGGAGGAACACGTCGCCTCCAATCAGGCTCCGACCAGGGACTATTCATCTCAAGACCAAAATTCAATCGAGCCAATATGAAGAAAGATAGATAGATAGCTAAATACTTCCAGGCAATTATATAATAAAAGAACAGTAGGTTCATTTCTAAAATCAGATTCCTAGGCTTGATAACACTGATACAGAGACCCATTTGTTATGATGGGACTAAACATGTTGCACTGGTCCACAACAAGCAAATACCATGGGATCTGAAGACAGCTGATATGAAATATCACGTAACAATGGCAAAAATAAGGGAGTGTCATTGAGATAAACACAGAAGGAAAAGAAACGATAAAGCATTTTTTGGGATGTTTGCGTTGTGTATAAAATAATCATTGATTTGCACGTAATGGGTTGGGCAGCGCACTGAATTATTTTTGATTGGCTGTTCAACAATGCGTTTCAGCGCGAATCGTACGGTGAACTGCGTTGCTATACATGGTTACTGCGTTGCACTGCAGTTCAACGCGTATCGATAGTCATCGAAATTTGCGTTGGAAAACCAATGCGTATTACGTCGCGTGTTTACAATGCGTTTTCAACGCGAATTCAACAAGGACAAATACGCAGTCGGTAGTGTACATGTAGTTTCACTTTTGGTTCAAACCTAAAATCAAATCTCAAATTAATTTTCAGAACAGTTCGTACAGTTTAGAAATTCAGAAAAGTGTTAAATTTTTAAACAATCTATCTCGGAGGCAGAACACAGTGAATAAAATCTCGCGGGGAAAACGTAAAAACATTTTTGACCAAATTCGTCACAGATCACATTCCTCACACGTATTATTAATTGACAAACAAATGAGCCGTGACATGTGATTTCCAACAATGTGGCACTTTGACAAGTTTAGACTCAGACGAGCCTGTGCAGCCTCTTTTTAAGCTTAGAAACTCTAAATGGTGTTCAGTCAGTAGCTTAACAGTCATAAAATAGTCAAGCGACAAGCAAAGGCTTGATCAGACTGCGCATATGCGCAGGCTGGTCTGAGGCTTTGCTGGTCGCACATGCTACAATGTTGGAAATCTCATGTCACGGCTCAAATAGGTAAAGTGCCGCCGAAGTATAAATATATAAAGGGTAGTGATTGGCCCAAAAGGTTAGCTGGAAACTAAGGGATTATATGAAAACAATACAATACCCCGTAAAACCGAGCTTTAGAGGGATTGTGGGGTATACTGTTTTCACTCTGCCCGCCTTTCCGTCTGTAACGTTTCGCTTTCCCCTATCATCTTAAAACGATAAAAATGGAAATTCATCAAACTTTGCATGCATTTTATAGTGATAGGCTAGGCTCATATGGGTTTTGTCAGTTATATCAATGTATTATAAATATATAAATGTATTTATGAGATGACGTCGCGTCTAAGATTGTAAAAACGCCATGCTATAAAATCGATAAACCACTAGTGGTTTACAGATTTTCGGGAAACGTTATGACACCCACAACGACGTTGCGTTCAGAATGACAGAATTGTAACGTTTTATGGCGGAAATGAGATTTCAAAGTAATCTTAATGTCATATGATAAATAGAATCTAACATTCGTGCCCTTGTATTATTGTATTTATTAAACTCACTGGGAAAAAGAGATAAATGCTAGACAAGCCTCGCATTTATCTATTTTCCTCAACTCGTTTATTAAATTCAATAAAACATGAGCACTCATGTAAGATCCTCTTTCTATATCCGGATAGTACGTCATATATGTTAAGAAACAAAGAAGGCTATCCTGGGCGATTATAAAGCAGTAATGTCATGTTCCTTGATCTTTGCATACTTCGCCATGATACCGACTCGGCTGTTATTTGGGCACACTTACAGGACAACGCTATGTGGATGAAGTCATTCACCCCTAAATTTCCTGCCGACCTATCGGATTGTTTTATCTGTAAGCTTTTATTTGATTTCCTTGCTAATCGATCAATCTCATTCATAAATATGTTACTGTATATGTAGGCGCCATCTTAGTTTATATTTAGAAAAGGAGAAATAAAACGCAGTAGGATCCGTAAAGGGAACAAAGGGAACTAGAAATGTGGCAATGTGCCACAGATGCCTCAGCATTGTGCAATTGCCTTAAAGACAATGGTCTCGTATATTACAGAGTTTGTAAAGTTACATACATTAATACTCACAATAACGAACAGAAACACAATTTGGATAGGAATCAAGAGCCATGGTCTTTCATGCCAACCAAATGTCTATGTATCTTGATCCACATCTGAACTAAGGGTGAGGTTGGCGCCATGAAACCGGTTTAAACGTTCCAGTAATATATTTTACTTACCGTTCCAAGGCGGTATTTCTTTTGTGGAACATTTATGTTATGTATGGCTTGCGTTTATCATGCTTTGTTACCTTCTGGTCACTTGCTGGGAAAGGGCTGACCTCTTGGTCATCTTGGCTCTTGTTTGTGTGTTTACTTGTGTTTTTGTCATTTTCCCATGTGGTATCCTGGGTCAGATGTGCTACATGATTGTATCGATTCCTGATCTTTGCCACCTTTCTTACTTTGGTCCAAACCAAGATCTTGTCAATATCAAAGTATTTTGCCATTTCTATCTATTTATTCTAAAGACATTGAGCGCAATATATATTTCACAATTTGGGAAACTCTAGTGCAGATCTTGTCAATATCAATGCATATCCGCAATTAGGTCTATACGTTTTCCAAATATTGAGGGGGTATAAAATTATGTTAATTTCTGGTCCGTGCAAAGGAACATAAATCTGTTTCAGATTTGCGCAGGCCAATATCTTACATTTCAACCTAGGCGTTTTATATTATGGCATCACTGATTCCATTGTTGAATTTTGAACCTATTGAGGGTCACAGATGAGGCTTAAATGGCTGAAACTGGCTAGTCTGGCCCAGAAAATGTACACACTCTACTCTTGCAGTTTTGGTCTAGAAACTTTGCACACTCTACTTTCAATTCCAATATGTGTAAATGTACCATCTATTCAAAAGCTTGTCTGGCCCGGAAAATTCGCACACCCTTCATTTTAAGTTTAGACCCATTGCACTCTACACTCTTACATGTATGTAGTTCCAATACACCATCGATTCAAAATATGTCGCAATGAAACCATTTTTCGTACGGGATGGGATGTACAATTGTAAGGACAATAATCATCGTCATAGGCGGATCTAGAGGGGAAACAGAGGGTCTGGACCCCCCCTGAAAATTCAAAAATAATATAGGTTTTTTTTGCACTACTGGTCCTGATCCCTTGAAAAACCACAAAACTACCAAGCCAGCATCTAATGTTGTGTCATCATCGGCCCGTCAGCATAACGCCATTCAAATGGCGTTTCGCTGGCGGGCCGATGATGGCCCATTTATAGCGGTATTTGGATCCTGTATCCACTCATCAACTTAAAAAAAACGTTATCAAATTTGGACCCCCTCTGACAAGACTTTCTGGACCCGCGCATGATTCTGTATCAAAATATACCATGCGGTTCAAGAGTTATGAAAGACCTCGACCAGCCCAATGATACTCTGCAGAGCCTCGTCACCTTTTTCATACCAGTGGCTGGACAATGCTCAAATAAAAAAAATATGTAAAATTTGATCCAAATATACCTGGGTTCAATAAAGAGTTATGAGCATCTGCAATGACCATGACAGAGTGGTCTGATGCTCAGCAAAGCCTCGTATATCCAAAAAAGGATGTTACGCATGCCAGTCGTTAGACAGTGTTGACATGCATACGTTGTTAAAAATATAACATATGGTCGAGGGTTATGAGCATTTTCACTAAAAATCGTTGCATTCAAACTCACGCACATGGTCGTCAAGTGACGTCATTGATATGTTAAAGTGACGCCATCATAACATGTCGCATCTCGGCGTATTAAGGACTTTTAGGGGGCATTTTTCAACATTAAATGCGGTTATTAATGGTGTACAAGAAAAAAATCCATTTTACGTTTGAGGGTGGGATATAAAAATCCGTCTTGACGATGACACCTATCATTCGTCGTTACATAATACAGTTACCATGTACGGATCCATCATATTGTCACGGGGTCCAGGTCTACTAGTGACATTGGCGTCATGTTTTGTTTACATAGTTATCAGGGACTTAGAATCGATAGATCACTTGTGTATTAATCCTATCCGCAGGATAGGATTAAAACACAAGCGGTCTTACGATTCGGGTCAGCTCAAGTAGACTGCACAAGTTAAAGCTGCATAGTCTGTAACTTTTGATCTTCTAATTTTAGAAATAAAGTTTCTATTTACAAGAACACAGTAAAAATACTCATATTCAGGTTAACATTTTACCATTTTCGTAAATCTTAATAGATTATCACTTTCAAATTAACAGCATTTATGTTAAAAATCAACTGTCTAGAATTATTGGAGTGCCTTAAATAATTACAACCAAGAGAAAAAAACACACCTGTTTTATAAGATAAGTCACTTTTCCGTGCAGTTTTCAGCTGTACTGAACATGTTAATTATGAAAACATAACTAAATTCAATTTTTACAAATGATTTAAAAAGAAAAGAATTTTTTTCGAAAAATGTTCATAGTTACAGACCTAGTCTCTTTAATGCTTTACTTAGCAATTGTAAACAAAACATCAAGTCACTGTCAATCTTGGTTGGCACGACAGTAAAGTTTTGCATGTGTTTGTGTGTGCTTTAGTCATCAACTTATTGTACAGATGGGAGTGGGGTCCGTACCAGTTTTCCTAAGAAATCCTATGCCCAGTAAAGAAAATGGACCACAATCGCTCGTGGGCCGAATATGACCAGACACTGAATGATGGCAAAGGTAGCATTGTGATATTCCAGGGGGTCCATATCAGTATTCCTATGGTAATTTCATGGGTGCACAGGCTTGTCTGAGCAATCAATTGTCGCCTTTAAGCACAATCGAGCTGGCCTGCTTTATGTCTCAAAAGTAGGTATTTGAAAAAGTTTTTAAACACTGCTGTAATGTACATATATTTCCTTTCCATGTAATGAAACTAGGATTACATGTATAAGGAAACATAAAATAAAGGTTTGGGAAAGGTTGAGGGCAATCATGTATAAATTGAAGTAAAGTCAAGGTTTTCGTATCAAATTCAAAGGGGTCGAGTGTGTTCTTTGTAGCATTCTAGTCACCTGCTCGGGAAGGGCTGTCGTGTTCTTGTTGTGTTTTGTCACTTTTCCAAATGTGACCTAGTCCACATCAGAATGAAGGGCGAGGTTGGTAACGTGAGACTGGTTTAAGCCCTTCGGTAGAATATTTCACTGACCGTTCCAAGTCTGTACTTCTTTTGTGCATCTTTAATGTTTTTTCTGTCTTCTGTTTGTTATGCCTTTGTGTGCGTCTGTTTATTGTGCCTTGTGGTCATCTGCTGGGAAATAGTCCATGAGCCAAGAGGGGTCACCATGCACCCCCTTAGGGGTTTCTGGGAGTGGTATAATACTGTTCATTGGACATCCTTGAGTAAGAATCAAAATGTTAACACTCGATTTATTGGGGCCCACCCGTCATTTTGGATTGTTTAAAGATGGCCGCCCTGAAAAAGACAGAATGCATATATATTGTAATAGACTTCTAACGTCCGTTATGCTTACTTTTATGAGTGAACCAGCTATACTTAAGATCCTCAATTCCATTTCTGATATAAAATGCTAAATATAAGGTCTTAACATATAGTATAATTATTAATATGGCGGCAAATTCTAAATACAAATTTCGCATATTTTCGTTAAGAAAAGTGTCCTTGATTTTTACAATACACTTTATAGTTACATGTTTCAGTCATTATTACTTTTGGAGATATATTTACTGTCAGCATTACTTAAGTCATTTCATATCCTAATTGTAAAATATGTAGCTAACATAACATGCATTTTTATATAACTTCTGCTTGAATTTAATGCAAATTTATTCTTTTCACAACTGACTGTGATAAATTTTAATGCTCATTAAATTTATATTATAAACATTTTAAATGTTTGAACCGAACATACGTATTTAGGCAAAACCTAGAAGTAACATTAGTAAACAATTTGAAGTAGTCGATTATGGTAGCTACTCATAAGCAGGTATTCAAAAGAAACTTTAGCTCCACTTTATCTTCTTTGAAAAGAAGATACAAATGGCATAAAAAGATTTATTTGATTCCAATGTCTATTCTCAGGCTTCCCAATCTATCATACTATAACCCGTCTCGCTCCGGTATTGATAGAAAGGATAGGGTAGGACCTGGCAGGACAAGTTAGGAGGAGGTTATGGGTAGGGTAAGGAAAGATATTAGTAAAGGTAGGGAAAAGCAGTACAGAGCTAGGGTGGATTGAGTTGGTTTGGAACAGGGTAGAATTTGAATTTGATTAGTAAAGATGGGTATGAATCAGTCGTTAATTTGGCTGAACTATCACGCGACGCTGCTTATCACGCCACATGGGTACATACAGCATCCAGCACCTTTTTGCACAGTTAAATGAAGCTTTTTTTTATTTTGTTTGTGTTTAAACTGTGGTGTGTATAATACCATACCACCAAAAGAGTTTATAGACTTTTACTAATTAAATGTTATTGATAACTTCAATCTTTCGTTAATAAACGTCAAATTAGATTATCAATTTATAGCTCCTTTTTAGAAACATCTCCATAAGTCACCTTTATACACGCTTTCCATACTGATTTTGACTACATACACTGGCAGTCATGTAGGGAAGACGTTAAGGTGTAAATCATGGCAAGAGATATGCTGTCATGTGATCGAGAACGTCTTAAAAATTTACGTTAACGTCACTTGAACAATACAAATTACACGTGATACAAGCGTAACTTATGCATAATCTGTCATTTGTGTATGCCCGTAGCCTCTTCCAATAAAACAGGACGTAAACAAATCGAAACTTTGAAAGGGTCAAGACGTTGAATTTTATAACTAGACTATAGTAATCAGGATGGGTGGTGTGTGTAGGTATTTTAAAGGGTGTAATTTTGAGCATACCGAAATGTCAATTCATTTCTAATCTTTCAAAGATGAAAGTGCAATCGTGAACGAAGCAAAGGACGCAAATCTGTTGAGTCAGGAATTAAAACTAATGCGTGTTAACTTGCAGCTGAATTTGTCTCCTTCAAATTCGATCACCCCTGTCTTAAAACGGATACTTTTCAATACCTTAAAGTAAATTTACAACCATGAATTTTTTAGGACACACTACAAGGTGGTCAGACTATGATATAGGGGTTGTGAAATAAAGGATTTAATCTGGGTGATGCGTTTTGTTTTCAAAGTCCTTAAGTATATTAATAATGTCTTTGTCTTAGCTACTATTACTTTATTGATTTTTTTCGATGGGATAATAAATGTTTGAGGAGAAAACATCTCACTGCTAATAAAAAGAGCACCCAAAATAGATTAATAAAAAACCTAAAAAATATCAACTTTTGGAATTAGGTTTAAATATAGTCAATTTGTATTATATGTACAACGACTTTCTAAAGTAGCATGTGCAACATGGCTGTTTGGAGGAGGACAGATACCCCAAAAATGTAAGTTACACATCCAAGAAATGAACATGGATGGCTGTCAGATGGTGATAGCAATATGATGCCCATTTGGTTTGATGGAAACTGCATGTCAAAGGTGTTGATTGAAAATGATTACCTATCCGATTCAGAGGAGCTTGACAATGATTATGAAAAGGACTTTGCGATTAATGCAAATAATCACCTCAGTTTGTGAAAGACAAATCGATTTTCTATTAGGTAAATACAAAGCATGGGCCTATATGTAAATAATATATTGCACAGCTTCTACAGAGACTATTTTGGACTCAGATGTCCTTTTTGTTTGGTTTTGTGTAAAATGTAACGTATGCTTCACCCTTAATTGTCCAAATAGACGTTCTAAAATGTATGCTGCAATAAAATGATGATATTTAATACAACTGAGGTAAAATTAATATTAATGTCAGTAAGAAAAAAAACATACAGAAGTGTAGTTATGTTTATTATTATAGAAAACAAATGTCTACTTATCAAAATGGGTGGGGTAACCTTGTATACAGCATATCCGTTATTATGAAGATGCGATAAATAAAATAATTCAGGACTAAATTAATGCTGACAGTAAATATAATTCCAAAATTAATAATGACTTAAACATGCAACTATAATTTGTATTGTAGAAACTCATGGAAACTTTTTTAAGATTAACGAAAAATATGCGAAATTTGTATTTCACTTGGCCGCCATATTAAATATAGTATGTTAATACCTTATATTTAGCTTTTTAGAACCGAAATAGAGTTGAAGATCTTACATATAAATGGTCGTCTCATAAACGTTAGCATAACAGATAGTAGGGGGCTGATATAACACAGTGACTATATAGACATTTTGTCTTTTTCCATGGCGGCCATCTTGAAACCATGGCGGGTGGGACCAACGATATCGAGTGTTACCATCTTGATTCTTAATCAGGGGTGTCCAATGAACAATAATATACCACTCCCAGAGAGCCTTTTTGGGTGCATGGTGACCCCTCCGAGCCCATGGACTAAAACGGTTGACCTCTTGGCTCTCGTTTGTGGTATATAACTGTGAGTTTGCCATTTCCCATTGGTATCCTGGGTTATGTGTGGTACTTGATTGTATCGATTCCTAATCTTTGCATCCTTACTTACTTTACTTAAAATTAACCGAACATCAAATTCAAAGAAGTAGAGTTTTACTTCGACTTATCCGTGCATCGGATTCAAAGGAGTTAAATATAAATAATTTACAACCCAATGAACATAATACCGGACAGGTATTTATCGCACACCGGATGAGGATATCTGAGATATTACCCTGGGATAGAAAATCTTATCTCACCCATGCTATCTTACTCAGGACGTCAAGTAACGCTGTCATGTAAAATTGCATCTTAGCGTATTCAGGGACTTCTGGAAGCGTTTTTTAAAATAAATAAATAAAAACAGTGGTGAGCAAGACAAACAATCCATTTTTCGTGTGAGGGTAGGATAAAAAAATCCGTCTCTCTGGATCACAATTTGTCATCACTCAGCAAGCCTCGTGATGCCAAATGGCGATTCTCCGGACAGATGTTTCTATCCTACCCTCACACTCACGATAGATTCTCAAAATGTGTAAATGATTTTTTAGCAAATTATCGCATGGTCCGAAATGCCTCTAATAAACGCCCATGGTGATTTATCTGGCGAGATAATAAATAATATATTCTGAGTGTGAGATTTGGATAGATAAATTCGTCCCAAGGATCATGTTTGGTAATACAAGGTTTACCGGTTGATGACAAACCGGGTTGTCATATGGGACAGATTTTTCTCGCACACTAGGTCGGGATTTCTGTTGTTTTTACCCATGTGAGATAATTCTAGCTCACCTACCTGTACCAGCGATAGGGAAAGATAAAAAAAACGAACAGCCGCACGTCGTCCACACGATAGCCAAACGTCGTCTCGTGACGTCATTGTAATGTTAAAATGACGTCAACAGGTCTAATCTCAGGGAATTGAGGGTTTTCAGGAAGCTTTTTCATGTCGAGGTATTTAGTTGTGAACAAGAAAAATAATCCATAGTACGTGTGAAGGTGGGACATAGAAAACCGTCGTTAGCAATTACCGATTGTAACCACTCCGCAAGCTTCCTGATTTGAATTGGTGATCCTCAGGACGATCTTTTCTATCCCGCCCTCACACTCATGATGGAATTTATATTCTTTGCCACCCTATCAAAAATGGATTATTCTTCTTGCTAACCTTAAATACAGTATGTTCATCTATTTAAAAATGCACCTAAGAAATTCCTAAATACGCCTAATGTGACATAACATATCAAAAGCGTCACCTGTCTTTCGACGTGCCACTGTTTTTAGCTTTTCTGAGCCGAAGGCTCATGGGTGAGCAAATAGTATGCCAGTGACTCCGGCGTCCGTCAGCCAACAATTTCAAACATCTTCTCCTCTAAAACCACTGGGTCAATTAAACTCAAATTTCACGTGGAGACTCATTAGGAGGCGGGAACTAATGTTTGCTCAAGTGGTCCTCGTCACATGGCCAGGGATGGCCGCCAGACCTATATATGGTAAAAACCTTTAAGAATCTACTCAAGAACTAGAAGGCAGATGATCTTTGGACTTGGTATGTAGCAATGGGAGCGTTGGGTCTACCAAATTTGTTCAAATAATGATCCTAGGTTGACCTTGAAGGTCAAATTTGCTTCATAATGCATTTAAACGGGAACGTTTTATGAAAAGTTGATTTTAAATACTAATACAGCCAAAGTAAGTATTCTTACTTGATATGTTAATTTATAACCTAATGAGACAATGGCTATAAATCAATTTCAGAGGTCAAGGGTGACCTTTGACCTTTCAGCCAAGATCGCTCATATTGGAGTCCAATCAATATATGAAAACATAGTTTTCTAAGAAACCACTAGGCTAATTGAACTGAATTCTTTATGAAGACTTCATACGACATAATAACCAAAATTTTTACAAAATGTCCTGGTCACTTGACCAAGATGGCTGACATGCCCATATATGGTAAAAAAATTAATTATCTTCTACTTCAGGACCAGAAGACTGATGACCTTGGGATTAGGTATGTAGCTTTAGGGGTTTTGGCCCTACCACATTTATTCAAATAATGATCCCTGGTTGAAGTAGACATGCTTCACGTCAAGGACAGATTTGCTTCCTGATGCATTTAAATGGGATTTATTTTTGAAAAGTTGATTTTTGAATACTGTTGAAGTCAAAGTAATAATTTCAACTTGATATGTTAAACTTAATGAGCCAAGGGCTGTAAATAAGTTCCAGGGTCAAGGCTGAAACTTGATCTTTTAGCCATTTTCGCTCATATTGGAACCTAATCAATATATTAAACCCTTTTCTCAGAAATGACTGGGCAAATTGAACTCAAATATCATAAGGAGACTTATGGGAATTTATGATAAACGTGATTTTGATTTTGAAATTGTCAATTTCCATATTTAGATGGCGATGTTCCTCGCTCTACATCCTATGGAGTCTATATCTCTCAACTCATTTGCTTTGCTAGAGCATCTAGCTATGTTACTGATTTCAACACTCGCAATTAATTGCTAACTCAGAAACAAGGCTATCAATATCATAAACTTCGCAAAACCTTGTCTAAATTTTATAAACAATACTATGATTTGATATCTAAATTCCAAGATGGACTTAAATCTCTCTTGCGCCAAGGACTTTCATAACCTGAATTCTATGGTGACTTGGTGTATAAATTGAAGAAGATTATTGGCTCTAATAATTTTTCAGCGCAGTTCATTAATATAAGTTTCCATTATAAAAAAAGATTGACTATAATATTAATGTATTGCAACAGACTGCATGCTTGGTAGTCAACCCAATCGTGGTTGGCAACTTTGGGTTCCTCTTTAATTGCACGCAGGTGTGTCGGACTTCAGACTCTTTTACGGTTCTGACTTAAAGACTTATCTATTGATGAGATTGTAGGGTCCTGATACTTTGGCTGTTAGTCGGGCCCACCAAGTTTACCTGTTGGATCTCTTATGCTCCGGTATTCAGTTTTATTTATTGTTGAGTCCTTATCTTTGCTTTATCTCCTTGTTATACCTTGTTTTTTTATGTTCTTGGAGATGATGCATTGATTCATGCAACCCTAATATCTAGTATGTGTCTTGTTCCACATATGAATTAAGGGTGAGGTTGGCGCCGTTAAACCGGTTTAAGCTCTCCAGTAAAATAGTTTACTAACCGTTCCAAGGCGGTACTTCTTTTGTGGATTTTTTTTTCTGTCTTGTGTTTGCTATGCCTTTGTACACGTCTGTTAATATGTGCCTTGTGGTCACCTGCTGGGAAAGGGCTGACTTCTTGGCTCTCGTTTGTGGTGTCCTACTGTATTTTTGTTATTTTTACATTGGTATCCTGGGTCAGGTGTGGTACTTGATTGTATCGATTCCTGATCATTGCACCCTTACTTACTTTCATAAGTTGAGAGGAGAAATTTAAAACAAGTATAAATGGTCACATGACCAAAATGGTCGCCATGTCCATATAAGGTAAAAACCCTTTAAAAATCTCCTTTTCTGGAACCAAAAGACTTGGTACTTGGTATGTAGCATAGGGGATGTGGGGCCTACCAGGTTTGCACAAATGAGGAATCAGGGTTGACTTTTACCTTTTTATGGCCATGCCAGTTTGATTCCTAATGTAAAATGTTCATGTTACTATAACTGTCTAAGTGGAACTTAGAATACTTGCAGGAAATGTTAAACCTATTGAGACAGCACCATTTTTTTTCCCAAAATAGTGAGTATGATGATATTTGAACATATTTTAAACATTGTCCTGACCATATCTCGTTTTTTTTTTTATTTAAAGGGATGCTGCTTTCACAAGCTCTTTCTTGTATAAATATTTCCTGTATGAAACAAATTGGCTATTTTATCAATACGTCGGATACATTTGGTTAATATATTGTTGTATGAACTTTATAGGCACCTCACACAAATCACTTTACGCCCCAACATACAGCTCTTGAGCCCTCGGCAGCGTGCTGATCAGTCGTTTTAGAGTTACTTCCTGGTTTTATTATGTTTGCAATAGCGTGAAAAAGACATTTACATGCATATAAACTACAATTATCCGACTACAATATGGGAAAGTATTTTCGCCCAAATGAACACATTTTTAATAAATATATTTTTCCATTGTTGCTTATAAATGTTTCATGGTAAAATTAAAAAAAATGTAAAACAAATGCCAGAAATACATATATTTGGGTCAGAATACTTTCGCATGTAAATCAGGAAAATTAAGTGAGAACTTTATTTTCGCGAATGATGTTTAAAGACATATTTGCGACGTCAAACATTTGCGACTGGGAATGATTTACCAATATCAGTAAAGGACAAAGTGATTTCGCCTTTTCGCGAGGATTTTATTCTCACGAAACTTCACCTTTGTGAAATTTGGCGAAAGTAAAACTCTCCCGGAAAAGTCCGAATTTACAGTATTGTAGTTGGATAACTGTAGTTCGTGCGTCCTTTCTTTAATGCAAACATTTTGATGGGGATGAAAGAGCTGCTTACTTTGCTTAGTTTTTCTTCCTGGTGCCTCGTGATTGTTGTGTGACTCTTCCTCGCTGTGCCACGGTTTTACTGCAGTTTGTGATTGTGGTATTTCTTGATCATACTCACTTATTATTTTGGCTCGCTCGTAGATAAAACTCATCACAAATCACTACCAAACTCATTCCAAATATTCAATGTAGCTTATTTTTGTATCTACTGCAAATTCGGAAATATTTACGAGAATTTTATTTTCGTGTATAGCGATAAAATACATACTTGCAACGCTTCAAATTCGCGACTTGGACACGATCTGCCTTCATCATTGAACGACAGAAAGATTTCGCCATTTCACGAGGGTTTTATTTTAGCAAAACTTCGCATCCGCGAAGTGTCACGAAAATTAAGCCCTCGCGAAAATTTTCGAATTTACAGTAATATCTTAATGAGATGATTATCTGCTAAACGGTTTAGAGATTTTCTTATCAAAAGAATAAACAGTCCATACCCAGAAATGTGCCTGTTTGTTTGTTTGTTTGTTTTGTTTGTTTACGTTCCAAGTCAGGCGGGACGGTCAGTTCACCTAACCACACTTTTTCCTGGGCAAGCTTGAACAAGCGGTTAACCAGTACTTCGTGCACATACTTTCGTTTGTAACTGACAACAACCCTTCTTGTATGATTCAGCGGAAGGGAGGAGAATGACCGTAGAAATTATTTCATGATCAATCTCCACGAAAGTATGGGACCAGGCCAGGATCGAATTCGGGACCACTGGATCTGCAGTCAGACTCACATCTGTAGCCAGACAAGTTACCGACTGTGCTACGTGGCCCAGTAAATATGCCGGTACGTCAGAAATGAATGCAAAATAATTTGTGCATATATTATATTTTCTTAGATCAACACATTCAATGTATATTTGTGTCAATAACGTGTAGATTCTGGTATCTTCCATCCGATATTCCGTGGGTTCAATCATTGGTTCTGTAAATATAAGCAACATGTGTTTAGGTCGGTTAGGCTGAAATAAAAAATGGAATTTGGTATGTTTCTCATATATGTCTCTATTCTTGCACGCTGGATAAGGATGTCTGATATTGTATCCTGGGTAAGAAATTCCTATCTCACCCATGTTATCTTGTCGAGGTGGTCACGGGATAGCCGTACAATGGTTACGTAGGAACTCACGCACATGGTCGTCAAGTGACCACATTGTTTAGTCAGTGACGCCATCATACTATATATCATCTCAAACTCCTGGCAGTTCATATTAAAATAACAGTGCAACTACTACATTATTTGTTTGCAGGTATAAGAGAAAAATACGCCCCTCGGAATCACCATTTGTCATCACTCGGCAAGCCTCGTGCTGCCAAACGGTAATCCTCAGGACTGATTTTTCTTTACCACTCTCACATCCATGATGGATTCTTATAATAATCGCATATGCTGCATTATATATATATATAATGTAAAATTTCAACCATATGCAAAAGGATTAGCTTGATCACTGAGGTGGAAGCACCCCAAAAACTGCTTCTGTTTCCTAGATTAGCAGGAGCAGAGTTTTCCACCTTATTTTTCAATCAGTACTTGTCCAGTGCGATAAGCCTTTCTGCATATAAGTCGAGAACAGAACCAACTACCTTTCCACAAGAAATAGCATTTTTTTGAAACTTTTATCTGGCCATATTTATGGTCAATCTTGCATTAAGACTGTTCGAGGTTCTTTGAAATTGCTGTAACATTTTGAGTTCCCATTACGTTTTGTAACATTTAATTTACATATGTTAGTGTGATCTCCAGGATACGCAATCACCATGAAACTAGCTCTTAACATTATTTCCTGGTTTGAAACTATCTCTGAAGATGAGGTGTCAACTTAAAAGCGTTTAGAAAAGCTGTTTGAAACAAAACGTTTCAAATAGTTCTCGAATGATTTCTTTGAAGAAGGGAGGTCTAAGAATTTCTAGCGATAAGGCGGGCTATTTTCCTAAATAAGATGTTCGTTTTATTTTGTTGAAATAACGACTGGAGACACAAGGCACACTCAACAAACACATATAGACGAGCCGTCTGTGTACCCTTGCCCGCTAGTTTGTATATTTAAAACGGGCTTTCCTAAATGCATGTAATATATCTACTTCGCTTTGAATGAGAATTTATTTTGATCATCGACTGTGCTCGCTATTCAGTAACAAGTGTGGGAAATAGACCGTTAAACTAATGGAAACAATCGTCATACATTTATCACGATAGAGTATATTATATTTATTTACACAGTTGATGTACAATAAAAACGACCATCTTGCAAAGTGGTATATTTTTGTCAGATGATTGATGTTTTCTTTCGCTTATACAACCCCTTTCCCCCAGACCCGAGACTCCCTTTACACATGTTGTATATTCATATAATGACGTTCAATTGTCCAAAGGGCACCTTGGGTCTAGGGGGGAAAGCATCTACAAACAAACTGAAAGACACCAGTTCATCTTTTCAATGACAAACATCACAATTTTAAGTATATATCGTACGCATGCGCAGAACGAATACTGCAAAGTTTTTGAAACGAAGGGCGTTTATATCTTTTATAATGTAGTACTTTAACTTTTTGAAAACCTATAATGGATTTACTAAAATTCTGGTCTAAACGACAACCAGTATAAAGACGTAAAATGAGGGGTGGGAGTAGAAAGCGCAAAGTTTTAAAGCTTTGTAAATGACAAATCCCTTTGAAACGTATCTTGATGCTAACTATACATATTATACTACCCAAAGTGACACATTTTAAAATCATTAGGGCTATTTGAAAATTTAGCTTTTGTAATCATGTCCACTAGGGAAAATATACGCCTTATCGCTAGAGCTTCTACTTGGAACCGATTATAACCTGTATATGAATTATTCAAGTGTGACCTACTAGAAAACAAAACAGGTCAATTGGATATTTACTTTTTGGAAGCAACTTCAACACCACTGATGTTCGAGAATATAAACGCCATGGTGTCAGTTCAAACTGTTACATGTTAACTTTGAACTAAACCCAAGATGGTCATACTTTCATGGACCTCAGAAATACAAAACTCATCTTTTACATTAGCATTTACATTCAAACATTTAAAGTTATTTTAATACTATTCTTATTATTTGACAAAATGGATTTATACAATTCTAAGTATACACCCTTGTTTAATATTTAACCCATATAAGCCTAGCGTCCTTTTTGTGGGACATCCGCAAACAGTGGAGAACCTGATAAGACACAGCAAAACGCTGCGTCTTATCAGGTTCTTCACGGTTTGCTTACAAAAGTGTCTGAACAATTGAATACAATGACGAATACGACCCAACAACCCTAAACTTGGAAATTGACTCGTCCAATTGATAAGAATGAAATCACTGATATCGGTGAATTTGTCTCTCATTGGTTTATCTGCAAACACGGGCAAGCTCGCCGCGACGTTATTTGATATACCAACTCTGGACAATAGTCACCGATATTATTTAACATAATCATTACCAATCAGAATAATTACCAATTACTGTAACATAATAATTATAAATAGACTTTTTGCTTATTGTAAAGGCGGCAACTTTAATATTCATATCTGGGCGTGGTTCGGCTATTTCATCTACTAAACAAGGGAAGTCAGGTTCTATTCCTGTATTGGTTAGGAATAAATAAGTTCTTTGGACCGCACAAACGTGTGTGCATTTCATGAAAATCCTAACCGTATACACACTGAACTCATATGTATTAACCCTTAAAGCGCATGATCATAAAATGTATGTTTTTGTCGTCCACTAAAATATTTGAATCCTCAAAGACAAACAATGTGGACCCAGATCAGACTGCTCCTGTAGGAGCAGTCTGATCTGGATCCATAATGTTTGCCTCTATGCGTACGTGTATGTTACATGTAAATAGTCATTTTCAGATGCAGTTATTTTGCTGGCGTTTTAAGGACTAAATAATGTGTTTTGCGTCTATACTGAGGTACTTGCGCAAGGTGATAAGTCACTTTTGAGTCCATTCCACTGGACGGCGATTCCGCTACGATTCCAATTTTGGTCAAAATGACGATAATCGCAGCAGAAACGGCAAGAGCGTAGTAGAAGCGCAGTAGAAGCGCCAAGGTCGTAGTAGAAGCGTATCGGAATCATTATGATCGCCACCTTACAGCGACTGTTTTGACCTGCTCAAAATTTATGTAGTGACATTGCCGTGGACTTGAAACGCAACAGAAGCGTAGTCACATCGCAGTAAGATCTTCATGAGCGTAGCCGTGTCGCGGCGACATCGTGAGCATCGTAGCACACTCGCCGTAACATCGTGGCGAAATCGCCGTGTTATTCATCTGTGATTCAGCTACGCTTCTGCTACGCTCCTGCTACGCTCTGTGCGACCTTGTTACGCTCTGTACGCTCTCACTACGACCTCGCTACGACCAACACGCTTTCACGGCAACTGTGATATTTAGGCATAGTCAACCTTGGCGCTTCTGCCACGGTTCTGCCACGCTTCCGCTACGCTCTTGGCGTTCTGGCCAACTCCAGACCTTTTTCAAAAGCTCTCCTAAAGTTAGTGTCGCTATTTTGGATTCTAGGATCAATTCTGAGCAGTCCCATTCTCATGTTATTAAAGAATGAAGAGCCATCTTCCTTGCTCATTGCTCATTGGGGCTCGAGGAAGTAGCAAGGATTTTGCTTTGCCGTCTGTCTGCAGATGATCATGGATGGACCCAGGACCTTTGGCCCTCCAACTCCGTCTTGCCTGGACCTTAGATCATCCAACATAGTCTGTGGTGTATAATGGCCAGCTGAAGCATATAGCTACTTCAGTGCGTCTATCGTTGGAATTCAACTGAACATAAATCAGTTGAACTTCAGATTTTATATAGAAAGGATTCAAACGAGTATCGAAAGCGTAGCTCCATCGCCTAGGTCGTAGCAAGGTCACAGCTGCATCGCCATCAGCGTAGACTAAGCGTAGCTGGATCTTCATTGTCAAAGTGGGGTCGTAGCAGAAGCGTAACGGAAGCATAGTAGAAGCGGAGTGGAAGTTGACTGTAAGCGTCAAACCCCCAAATCGTGTCGTTGTCTACGCTTCTGCGGCTATTTGGAATAATTTTAGAGAAATTCTGTGATCGCCATGAGCATAGCGGAATCGCCGTCAAGTGGAATGCAGGGTTTAAGGTAGATCAGTCCTAATTACACATTCATGAGGTGCTGCCTTTATAGTAACGAAAAAGTCATATAATATCTACATGTATCAGTGCGATATTCATATATACTGACCTACAGAAATAACCCGTCATATATTTCAATGGCAATTTTGATTTGTCATTCTGTACGCCCTAATAGATTGGATTCTGATGAAATAATGATCATGTTTAGCAAAATCAATGTGCTCAAGAAATCAAGTTGTATCTTTATCATGCACATGCGCGGACATTAACGTAAAACTTTGAACGGCTATTTCTCAGTAAATAATTCCAATAATTTTTCATTTTCAACTGCAACGGAAACAGCAGACACAAGAAAAAGGTGCATCTAAGAATAGGTGAGAAACGGTTAAGCATTGACGGAGAAAGTCGATACTTACTTTTTCAAATGTACGTCATCAACTGAGGACAAATTTTTGAAACTTTAGAGCGACAATTTGTTTGGCGGTCTCCCAACAATACTTCCGACTAGGTTTACTTTGTCAAAACCCCCAAGCTTCTTGCAAAATGTAAATATCGGAAAAAAGTATGAACGCCAGAGTGACGTCGAACGTTGGTGACTGCAATTGTAATTTTCATTTGCTTTGTTAATTGAGATGTTTGTCATGGCCTATGACCAAAGTTTAAATCTTCACCAAATTGATAATGATCCTAGGACCAATTAAAGCCTGCCGGGTTTCTTTTGTAGTTGAGTATAATATGGTGCTCATGAATACTTACAATCATTCAGTTTGCATTCACAAATCGATGGAAGCAAATTGTGGCAATCTTCGTCGTCCCATGTAATGGTCGTATAAACATGCACCATACAGTTTTCGTCATAACCTCCTTCAGGCCCATCTAGCAACATGAAATGGGAAAATCATAATTTAGCACACCTGTATAAGTATAATCAATTATAGTACTTATCGCATATGCATACAAGCCTTTTATCATACGCTGATCAAGAGGGGGGTACAGGGGAGCCAGGCCTCAACCCCCTGGAAAATTACAAAAAATAGGGTTCCTTAGCAATGCTAGTCTGGATCCCCTTAAAATCACAAAGCTACCAATCCAGCATTCAATGTTAGGCCATCAACACATTTAAGATGGCGTTTCGTTGGCGGGCCGTTGACTAATAGTGCTATTTGGATCCTTCATCCCCTCATCAAACTTAAAAAAAAACGTTGTCAAAGTTGGACCTCCTCTGACAAAACTTTTTAGATCCGCGCATGCATACTTTGTGAATGCAAGCAGCGACGGCATCTGACTAGTCTGCATACATGGGCCGATTAAGAGGAGGAACAGGGGGTCAGGACCCCCGTGAAAAATCACAAGAATGTAGGGTTTCTTAGCAATACTGGTCCGGATCCCCTGACAAGTCACAAAGCTACAAAGCCAGCATTGGAATTTGGGCCATAATCTGCCCGCCAGCAAAACTACATTTAAAGGGCGTTTCGCTGGTGGATTGATGATAGTCCGCTTATAGTAGTATTTCTAAAAAAGGGGCATAATTTGAGCACGCTTGGTAGAGGTCTACTAGGTAATGCTACATACCAAATATCAAGGCTCTAGGCTGTGTGGTTTAAGACAAGAAACGTTTTCATGTTTTCCCCCATGTAAGCCTAATATGTAAAACATGTGACCCCCGGGGCGGGGTCATTTTTGGCCCCAAGGGCATAATTTGAACAGACTTGATAGAGGTTTGCTAGGTGATGCTACATATTAAATATCTAAGCTCTATGTTCCAGACAAGAAGATTTTTACATGTTTTCCCTTTCTAATCCTATATAAAACATTTGACCCCCGGGGCATGGCCATTTATGGCCCAGGACATAATGAGATGTCCGCTATAAGATGCTACATACTAAATATAAAGGCTCTAGATCTTATGGTTTCAGACACGAAGATTTTTACATGTTTTCCCTTATAATCCTATGTAAAAATGTGTCTGCCTGGATGGTGCCATTTTTTCGCCCCAGGGGCATAATTTGAACAAGTTTGGTAAAGGTCCACCAGTTGATGCTACATACCAAATATCAAAGCTCTAGGCCTTGTGATTTCAGACAAGAATATTTTTTAAAGTTTTCACCTTGAAAATCAATTTAGCCTCTGTCACCTAGATATGCAATGGATCAAAACCATTTTAACAATTTTAAAATAGGGCCATACAAGGATCATTCCTGCTAGCGATATTTTATTAAAAAACAACAACAACATAAACATCATTTATAAACGTTTGTTTTGCTGCTTTTGTTTGACTTGACTCTTTACGTCCCATTAATAACCTTTCAGCAAAACAGGGACGGGTCTTCCTGGGTTGAACAAGTACCAAGCAAGGATAAATGTGTCTTGCTCAAGGACCTCAACGCAGTGACGCCCGCAAAGCTCGAACCCGCGGCCCCTCGGTCTCGAGTCAAGCACTCTACCACTTAGCCACTGCGCTCCATTGTTTTGCTGCAATCACACTAGGTCTTGTTATTATGTCGGCATTGTTTCCATTATGTCAGCGTCACGTGATGAAACGCCAGCGTCACGTTATCAAAGTAGATCTTCGATGTACATCCGAGGTCTGGTTCTACGGAATTCCATGGAATTGGCTGAGGCAGTTCCGATGGGTGCCACTGCTATCCCTGTCTTGGGTAATTTTGGTGATATCATCATCAGTGTGAGGTGTGAATCAAGGATCACCTTTTGGCATCAAGAGGCTTGCTTGGTGATGACAAACAGTGATCATTTGGACAAATAACTTAATCTGACACTCACAAACATGACAGATTATGCTTTTGCATAGCTTCATTTTACTATGAAGTGCGAGGGGCGTTCAATATGTAATGAAAACTCGTTCATAACTCCATCCACAAACGCGCTCGGATTCTATACTACTTGCAAAACAAAATATCAAAGCATTGCCTTTCAAATGGTGCACCAACCCTTATTTTATCTTTCTTATTTATTTAGTTACAGACTTTTAAAAACACATAGTCATATACATTGTACATATTTTCCTCCAGGTTGCAAATAAACATTTTAAAAGTTAGGAAGGTATACTGTATTTTCTATTTGGAAAATACAATTTTAATTTTATCAAGTTTCGAAACGCACAGTGCATAGGCAGCAGACCAGTAAAACTGAAAGCAATATCTATGGGTATCTCATCTGAGTGGTATGTTTTTTTTGTTTCCTAAAATTTTATAGTCTGAAATTGGCCAGTTAGATTTTTGACATGTCACTATGTGTAAAAATGTCCAAAAATGCATACTAATACAAACATCGATGCAAAACGGTGTTTTGTCTGGGCTTTTCAGTGTAAACCAAAGATGACATTCTTATATGTGATTTTCTTACTTTTTTGAGCGAGAAAACGTATTAAAATTTCAAAAACGGCTGTGTTGCTTGCAAACAAACACAATGGTGCCCAGAAGAAATGTTACAAGCGATTTTCGCAAACCTTTTTGCTATGTAATCGTTCACGACAAAACGACAAAACGACAATGTGAACTGAATGCCAGAAAAAGTGGCATCAAGGAGGAGTGAAACCAAAATGACGGCCACTCTATTTCGTAGAATTTAAAGCAATTTCATATATTTTTGCAGAAATTATTCACCTGTATATACATATTCACCACGCAATAAAACAGGCTGAAAACACCCTTAATTCATTTCATATTGCAGTGTATTTCAGTACCTTATCCGGAAAGCGATTTGTGTGGATAAAGATTAGTGGTAGACAGCTGAAAATTTACATATGCAAAGCCGTGAAGCACTAATGCGCATGAGTTTTGTAACGCGACGGCTGATTGGATAACGTCAAATATTTGCGACAGTATATACTGCATTATACTGCGATATACTGTCGGAAATAGTTTGATGTCAAAAATTATGTCACATTGGTTGGATGACGTGCGGCTTTATGCGGCTTGCAACGCTCCAATGTGAGCTCAAACTGCCACAGTGCATTAGAATGGGGATAACCATATTCAAAATTTTAATTTGGGGAGGTATATTGTCGGATATACGTTCGGAAATCACGCTTTACAGCTCCGCTTGCACGTTGCCATAAAAAAAAAATTTCCGACCGTATATCCGACAATATACCTCCCCAAATGAAAATTTTGAATACAGTTATCCCCTAATTATAATGCACACAAATATAAAACTTTTGGAAGTATTGGCCTGTTTTCATTTCATATTGAACCCCCAAGTACGCTCCTTGTTGTCCCTAAAACACTAGTAGTAATGGACGCCACTCTGACCCAATATTATTTGTTGACGTCATTTTAAAATTAAATTGACCTCACTTGATGGTCATATGCGTGACATCTAATGCAACCGATGCCCAGGTTAATAAAAAATGGCTGAGAGAAGCACTTTTATATATAGGTAATTTTTTCTCAGATGCCATTATCTAACTCTATACAAGGGAATAAAAATGCAACGGCATGATAAAAATTCAACGGTCATTCCGCGAAAATGCACGCGACGTAAACAAGTCAAAAGTGAGTTAATGTTATCTTTTTTTGCTATAATGAAGAAGTATTAAACGAGACATCGATGGATAACTGTTTAGCATTATTGATAGAACCATTGTGTATATTTGGTTTCCCTGAAACAGTTCTGCCAGGACCATGGCAGTCGATGAAAGGTGCTAAAATCGAATTATTTTTATCATCGTCCTCAAAATATCTCTCACAAACATATTTCCCCATAAGATATTACCTTTTATTTTGGACCAAATAGAAGATAATTGTACCTAGCGTTTTACCACAAAAATCGTATAATGCATTGTCTTTGATTAGATAGGCAACGAACCGTGGAGTGACTCTGAGATAGGGTTTGAATATAAAATGTCCAGCCGCATCCCTCTTTCGATGGTAAATAGCACAGCGAACGAATTTTGTCACTTTCTGTGTCACACACTCAGAAATATTTACATTGCAAGTGACACTCCTGACCTCATTTTATAAGACAAAATTGACACAGGAATCATTTAAATTGAGTGCTAAGAAAAGGTTTGTTTATGTTTGCGTGGGAGAAAAGGGGTACTTTCATCTGTGCCCACACATGGATTTCCTTCAAACTTTGCAGATTAATATCTCATTATATACGAACTATGAAAATGTATTTATCGAATTAAATAGTTAAGAATAAGGCTTAGGAAGCAACCCTGACGTACTCCACCTTTTAGGTTGTACCTGTCTCTAAATTTCCATGTCCTAAATCTATAGTTTTGTTTATTTCTATGATTTGTCATCTTGATTGAATCCAAAATACCATAGACATTTTTTAATACCACGAAACCATTTGGATAGATTATGGTTTACGTTTTCAGAAGAAGTGATTGTAAAATTTCAATTTTTTTTTCAAAAAATTACAAAACATTCAACATTCACTTTAAAGATGGATATGTTCTAGTTTTTGTCAAGATATCATATTATCACAAAAACATGCCATATATATACTGCTGATCTGAGCCAAATATCATGAAAATTCAAAACCGGTAACTTTGGCATTTCCTACCTCTTATGGATATAGATCAGTTTTAGCAAAATTAATTATTTAGTTCAAATGAATCAATAACTCGACATAAGGAGGTTGTTTTTAATCTACTTCCATTTTTCTTAAAGAAAGACATGTTTAGACATTTTTAAATGATTCAATGGTCAGAAATGCTGAAGGTCATGGCCCTGTGTCATGGCACTATGGGGACAAGACAATGTGTATCACTTCCTCAAGTGCTGCATGATATTGTTTAAGAAACATAATATCCTAAAAATAAACATGTGAAAACAAGAGGACTAAATATTTCCTTTACATCCCAACTGAACTAGAGGAACCACATTTTGGTGCCGTGACCAGAATAACGTGTAACAGAGTCTTATCAAAGGTATCATAAATCAGTGTTCTACATGAATAAGTGAGGTCCTGAAACAAAACTGTATGCCTAGAATATACAGCCAGCTAAAGTATAAATGTTGCTATTTGATGGAAATCAGCATCAGTTTCACAAAACAGAATGAACAGAGAAGATTTAAGCATTAAATTAGCAATACCTTTGAAGCCAAGAGGTATCTGCGACTAAAATGGTTAATTTTAACCAATAGATTTGGCAGGGCGTTATTTTTATGAAGCAGGTTTATTAATGAGTCTTACAATAATAAAATCATAGATATATGGTTCTTTTCATGTATGAACTGACTTGTCATAAGGTTTCTATTCTGTATGAATTAAAATTCTTAATAATGTTACATATTAAGTGTAACATTGGCTAGATGTAGTTTTAATGTTAGAAACTAGATGTGTTCAGTACAGATGGCAGCATATTGTATCATTTTGGCTAATATTATATAGTATTTTAGTGTAATCACTTCATTTAATAAGAATCGTTGCACTTAATATCAAGAATATTGGGGGGTTTTCTAATCCATAATAGGGAAAAACACTGACCATATCAACTTCTACCAATAAACGTACTAGCATGATGACTCAAACTAGGCAAGTATTCAAGTATGTTTTACACTGAAACATAATTATTGTATTTTTTACATTTTGATGAATCAGGCCATGTGTTTACATCAAGTTAAAAAAAAATGTTACCGGTCCTTGAATTTCATGAGATTTGGTCTACACATTCTTAACATATAAGGATAGTTTATATGTTGAAATGGTATCTTGACAAAGACCACAACCTGTAAAATGTTAATTCCAAATTTGACTGAATACAAAATATACAGTCGAAAATTGGGGTACCATGCTATAAAAATGAATGCCCACCCAATATCCTAATACATACAAAGCCATTTTAAGTAACAGCGAACTTATCAATGATATAGCTATTTAATAAAACATTTTTTCGCCCGTTACATGATATGTTAATTACTTTAGAAATGACTATAACTGGGTACCCTAAGGTATTATAGTGTTATCATTCATGACGTCATAAATTAGATATAGAATATATGTAATATAATCTAGTTATTGGATCAAGTAACACCCCTAGCTGTCATAGTATATCAAGGAGGAGCCAAGTTTCAGTATGCTTTTATATTTCATTCTATACATTCATTAGGTTTTATCAGCGGGCGAAGGCTGTGTTTAAGCTTAATATTACAGTGTTATTTAAAAATAACACCTTTACATACTTTTCTGTTAGGCTAATTTGGAGGCAAATGTAGAGGAATATAGACATTATGTCACTAATTGGAGAATCAACTAATTCTCGCGTCTGCTCGGCTGTCTGTTCATGTGCATTATGTACTAAGATTGCAGTTAGCTAAATTGTGCTAGGACAGGGATTGTTTTGTTTATCAAACATTGCAGACATAAGTACTGGAATACGGGAGTTGCTTGTGCAGAGATACAGACAGATTGCCTTTGTTCTGTGCCTTGAATTCTGAAGAGTTTTAGGCACGGAATTAGAAGCCTTAGCGTACAAATGGACCTTGATTTCTAGGTGGCTCCTTTTCTTGTCTGGGCCATTGGTTAGGACTATAACCAGGGACAGGGATGGAAGTCGGGGTCCATTCGTGCGCGTTTCTTTTCAGGATCATGCCGGTAATATGATGTCTACAAAACTAACGTTACATACATATAAACTATGGCAAGATCAGCTGTAAGTTCTTCTTTTGGCAGCCGAAGAAACATAGACCGGCTTGATGTTAGCCCCATCAGATTGAGGACTTCTATCAAAACATTTGAATCGTCGAATAAACTGAATGCTACTTGTTTGTACATTAACGGAACTCCGTGTCGCATTGGTTTAACAATACATGTTAACGTAATCGAGGAAGTGTTCATGACGTTTTACAGACATTTTCATGAATGTTCATGTGTTGTTCATGGTGTACTGTTGTGGATTAATGTACAACCATAAACAATTATAAGAAGTGGCATAGTTAGTGTCGTAAGGATGACGCATGTCTATGCTCTGGAACATTGTTTTTAACCTATGCATATTTCATGAGTTGTGTGCGATTTAGCGCTGGATCAGAGAAAAACTGAACACACATCAAAGATTCCAGTTATCCATTAACTATAACCATAAACTCTCACAGCTAAAGTGTTACTTAACCTTGTTCATGTTATTCGTAGCAGAATGCGCAAGGCAGGTGTAAATGAACAACATAAGTTCTTGAAGTGAACAAAGCTAAAACACTTCATTATACTGTACCATTACATCATCTAGCAAGATAATTATTTAATTTTGCAGGCATTCTGTGCTCTATTCGACAGACATTTTAATGGATGGATCACGACCACTACAACTGAATCTTCCTGGGTATGTGAAATAAGGATTCAAGTGCTTTGTTTTCCACCTATGATATATGACCTGTAAACTTTACACACGATGTGGTGCATCTCTAAACTGAATAGGAATTTTAGAAGTACCTGAAAGTTTGTCCATTCAGTTAGTGCAGTAATACCAATTGAGTACATTTTTACGCAGGTGACTATTTAATACATATGTACTTAAATTCACACTGCTATGCATTTGCAAGACACCTATAATTTACAAGCAATGAGTTTCGACCATGTCGACCTCTGTATAAATACTTTATATTCTCACTTTGCAGTTTAAGTGAGGCGAATCTTATTGATCCATTTTTGCCAATCAGCAATGAACAGTTTATTTACTTGTTTACCCATCTTGTGTAGACCCTGATGAGATGCCAGGTTTTGTGGCAATTCACCTGGATCTGCATGGGTGTGTGCTTAATTTTACTGTTCCATTTTTACAGGGCACAAGACCTAAGTCATATAATTGAGCCGTTGCATGAGATTTCCAACAATGTGTTGTGTGAGACCAGCAAAGGCTCAGATCAGCCTGCGCATACGTGCAGTCTGATCAGAGCCTTCGCTCGTCGCTTGAATATTCTATGACTGTAATGCTACTGATTGAAGATAATTTGGAGTCTCTAAGCTTAAAAGGAGGCTGCACAGGCTCGCCTGAGTCTACAAATGTCAAAATGCCACATTGGTGGAAATCAAATGCCACGGCTCAAATTTATTATTACTTTGCGATTAGATATTATAGGGCTTTTTGGGTGCTGTAAAGGTTGCACATCATAAACGCGAAATTAAAGAAATGGGTAAAATACTGAAAATGAAGCTGAATTATTAGCTAGTACCCATAACACCTCAATACATACACAAGCATATTATTTGCCCTTGAGGTACCAACGCAAACGTTTGCTGCATACGAGGGCTGTTCAAATATGAATGCAAGTAGCTTTCACAACTTTCTTCACATATGCGCTACGACAAAATGGTATACGTTTCTATAAAGGACTATATGTCACCTTTAAACTGGCACCAGACCTGAAGAAAAATACAGTATACTTATCGAGTTACAGCCCTTTGAATAAGGGTCAAGTTAGTATACTTACAAACTCAAAGCTTTAACATACACCAGCTATATAGACGAGCGTATAATTCTTCGATAAACAGGTGAAATTTCTTGAAATTTTTAACGAAGTATCCCCATATTCTTATATAATGATTCTGTGAAGGTTGCGAAAATCTGACATACTTTTGTTAAATTATAACGAATCGTTTTCACTAAAGTCTCCTTATATTTGCAAATAAATGGTAAACAAAACACCACCTTGCAGTTTTCAGTTAAACTTATCTCTATAATCCGTTTCTTGTTTACTGTCGTGAGTTGGCTCCCGGTACCGTTAGTTTAACAGGTGACCGGGCCCAGGGCGACGACAGTAAACATGATTCGCACTATAATAAAATGCAAGAAGCAACATTTAAACTAGTTTTAACTTAAAGACAATGTGTTGATCGCTCAGACTGAGTTGTTGCTACAAATTATTGATGGATGGTGGGTAATTTTTAAACACTGAAAAGCATTTTTATTAAGTCAAAATGCCTAAAGTAAAGGGGTTATAGAATTTATACTTAATTTTGTTTTCATAATAGTCGACTTTATTCTAAAATTGAACGTAAACTTTAAGTTTGACCACTATAGGCGTTATTTACAATAACATTACTCACCTGTTTTTTAGGACGAGAGAGATTGAACATATTTGAATTAATGTAAACACGTCATTAAGAAACAGAAAAATGCTTGAAAAATGATATAAAATACGATAACTCTTTAAATAGAGGATGGCGCGTTTTGAAAATTCCCTTATGGCATATTTAACATGTTTTCAGCAAAATGCAAAGAAAAAGACACAGCGATGTTGATTATTGCATCACCAGTAGATAACTCAAAATGACGTTTATCATTAAATTAATGACGTCACAAACGTGCCTGTTAATCGAGATAGAAAAAGGATTATATAAAATTTTCCTACAAGCGATTTTGCAATTGTTACTTAAACTTGCATCTAAATTTTTGTGTCATTTTGTCTCAAACCTACAAAGATATGGCACTATATCCGCACATGTACCAAAACGTGTGTTGAAATTGCTTCAGAAAAACTTCAGTATACTGGAGCGGCTTTTATAAAAAGGTCTGTAACTCGAGAAAAATACTAAGTGCTTCTCTATGTTTGGTGTCATTTTAAAGGCGACAAAAAGTTCTTTCAAGAAAGGTATGCCATTTTGTCGTAGCATATACGTGAAGAAAGTTATGAAGCTACTTGCATTCATATTTGAACAGCCCTCGTATTGGTAAACGTGAGTTGATGTTTAGAAGCGAACAGTGTGGAACTCCGATTAGATTGCTCGCAGCATCAGTCTGATCTGAGTCCACGCTGTTTGTCAAACAAGCTTCAAAAACAGTTATACAGACGACGAAAACAGATGACATGCTGTGATTGGCGCTCTAAGGGTTGATAAAAGTAAGGGCCATGATTTTCATAAATATGCGCATCAAACAACTTATAGATAAAACCGGATTTCCTTATTAGCAGATAAAATAGCCGAACCACGCTAAGATATTAATATTAAGTTGCCGGCTATGCAGTGACCAAAGAGTTCTATAATACTTCTTATATTAAATTCGGGCGTAGTACATGTACTGGTTTGAAACTCACTACTGGAGAGTGTCTCCTTGGGCAGGCCCTAATGAGATGCTACTTTTGTAGCAGCTCATCAGGACATTGATGTGGTTTGTGTTTATAGTTACTGTTATATATTTTACGGGACACTAAGCTTAAGTCATACATGTACATTGTACTATACCATATGTTCGTTTTTTGCGCGTGATTATTTGTACTATACTAGTCAAAGTTCTAATTTGACGATTTTCTGAATAGCTATAAGTGCTATATCAGTTTAATTTGCATTCCCGAATAAGAGCAGCCAATCAGTTAATGATACCAGAAATTGGCAAAGCCAAATTTATACAATTGTATTGAAGAGGCTTTGCCGAATACACATACCCTCATTTTAAAGAAAATCACAATACTTTCCATTGGATTTCTTTTGACACTTCGGCCAAAAGCAATTAGTCAAATGCAGATGGAGTGTTCATTTTAGCACTTTAGTGTTTAATATAAGTTTGGCTTTTGAAATGAAGGTTTTGCGTGTGAAAGTGTGTTATTTCACAGGAAAGGTGCCAAAATGTGAATTTTGCAAATGGAGGTACCACATTTCGGGTGGGCATCCTGTTTGGACCAACGCACATTTTGTCAATATCTTTGCTGTCTTGGATATATGACACATCTGGCTATTTTGAGGTGCAAACCAGTATATAGTAATATCATTTAACGCTTGGAAGATAATTAATAAATTGGAGCTTTTGGCTAGTATATTTTATTATGGAACATACGGTAGCGTCTCCGTTGGTAGAGGTTAAAAGCTATGTGCATGTTTAAGTTCGGGAATCATTGCCAGTGATTGTCACGTTGTTATTTGTCCTTGTGTAGACACTGGCGAGATGCCATATATTGGTTTATGTTGGACATTAGGTTCCTGTATACTATATGCAGAGGCAATGTATTGTATCCGCGTGCCAGACACTTTATTTGCTACTTGGTTCAACCAAGGACGATAGGAATTCGTCCCAACATTAATATAATTGTTGATTGGGACAGAAATCACGCATTTTATTCTCGTTTCAACGAATTTGGACGCTATTGGGAACTGATACGGCACAGTTGTGACGAATCAGTGTAATTGATGATACACTATTGTTTTTGACACAGTTGGCGACGAAAGCAATGTTTTTATAATTAAATGTAAGCGTCACTTAAAGCATTTAATTATGTTGTAATGATATACGCCTTAACTGTATCCGCTCAATTACCGTAGTTAATCGTTTATTGCATGCGCAGCTCTCTCTATATATATATTTTTTAACTTTCTTTTTCGCTATGTTACGAGAGGTTTCTGTCTTCGTAACCCTTGACCAGCCTACTCAGCCACAATGACTATTAGTGTATTAAAAGAAAGACATGGAGCTGATTTTCAGATATCTAATTACATGGGCGCAGATCAGATTGTGTGGATGCGCAGGCTGGTCTGCGCCTATGTTCGTGGGCAGCAGTTCGATGGGGTCTATACATGTATAAGACATGGGTGTCATCTCATGGCAACATTGGCCATACACACTTTAAGGAGCATTCGGTACTATGGACTCAATATTAAATCTGTGTAATTAATATCTTGTGTGGCATTTTGGGGTTTTTCGTGGGCCATAGCTGGCGATCGAGGAAGGGTGAACCATATATGTAAGAGCTGGTTTTATACGTTTAGAGATGTATAATGTCTGTCTAAAGATATATCAAATGCCATTTTGAATATCATGTCCCTATTGCAAATAGATCTTTGTGTTACTTTTATATCAGAATTAGAATAGACACAGGGGTATTCAAATCTTAAATTATGTAGGACTGTGTCTATATATGGAGTTTAGCAAAGACTGGTGTAGATTTAGCATTTTTGATCAACAGTCTTCACCAGAGGAAATCGGCCTTCAATAAGCAGTTACATATGTGACTATTCAGATGTAATTTGTTTGTTTATGTTTCTTATTCCAGATTGTTTGATTTTTCATGCTTATTTCATAAGACAGATCAATTTTGTGTTTTGCGTTTGTATGTTGTCGTCTGCTGATCTGCAAATACTTTATAAGAATTCAAGAACTCTTTCGGACTATTACAGTTGAATTAAGACACTACTCGTCGACCATGATTCAGTGAGTGCAACTAAATTTATCGTCAGTAGGCGACTCTAGAGGGTTAGAGCTATTTATTATTTCAGTTACATGTTTATGCATCTGCTCGAGCATATCTGAAATGAATGATGTGAACGAATGTCCACTTGTACTTTAGTGGCATAAGTACGCCATTTTATCAATTCGTTTTCATTTTTGGGGAATTACTCGTACAGTTCTAATCAGCTATGGTATTTCCTGGGGGAACTTCTCAGAACTTTACTCGTTTGGAGCTTTACTCTTCAAGAGCCTTCCTGACGGGTCTGGAACAAGTGTGCCCCTTGAACTGTCTGGAAGACTCTCGACATCGTTTCGACCAAAAAATTTAGATTCTTTCCCATTTAGAATCAACACGATCTCTGCTGGACAAAGCTGATGCTTTTACTTTGGATATTTCGCATCAGTTTTGGCATTTAATTTTGATTGCTTTTCTGAGCTAGCCCCTGGGATTTGCCAAATGTATTTATAATAAAATTAATATTTATTATGTATTACTTGTCATTCAATAAATATAGAATATATGTAATATAATCTAGTTATTGGATCAAGTAACACCCCTAGCTGCCATAGTAAAATTCAAGGAGGAGCCAAGTTTCAGTATGCTTTTATATTTCATTCTATACATTCATTAGGTTTTTTCAGCGGGCGAAGGCTGTGTTTAAGCTTACCCAACCACCACCCCTTACACCATCCTAGCTTGATTCGTTCACAACATGTTTTTCTTTTTTATTTCAGGAATATGCTTGGAATATGTTGTGTTACAATTTGTATATTAGTAGGCTCAGATTTTAACGCAGATGCTTATGGCACATATTCGCCGTTGCACATAGATCTGCTTTTTTTGCAGGACAAGCGTCCATGTATCGCATTCTCCTTTTAGGGGATAAACGTCTCTGATTGCACATTTCTATTTCTTGGTACGCGTCTGTGAACTGCACTATCCTATTGCTGGATAAGCGTCTTTGAATTGCACCCACTTATTACAGTATACGCGTCTTTGAATAACACTCTCCTTTTGCTGGATAAGCGTCTGAATATTGCACGCTCCTATTGCTGGGTAAGCGTCTGTGAATTGCACTCTCATATTGCAGGATAAGCGTCCGTAAATTGCGTTCTACTAATGCATGACTTACAGAATCGAGCACAGTTCGGGCTGTATTTTGGAGAGAAGTTAAGCTAGGCAGAATGTAGCATGATTTTCCTGATTTGCACGATTTTACCTTTTACAGTACAAGACAGTTCTGTAGATTTGTTTTTTCTTTTATTCTTTTTGCTCACCCTCTCTCCTTCGGGGTGAAATATTTAGCTGCAAGAATCGAGCTCGATTCTTCCTTCTGAGCCTACTGACATGCGGGGCTACATTGCAAAGTCAGGAATCTGCTGCCTGTTTTGCTTCGACGCCGCTGACACCTTTTTGCATGCAATGTTACATTGCACAGTCCGGAATCAGGGGATTCTGCTTAGGACACCGCTGACGCCCCACCCAAACTTTTCAGCTTTTCGCCTTGACTGTCGAATATTATCTGCCTTGGACTAGCAAGTTCATTGCAGGCGCATCAATCAACAGCTATGCCCCGAAATCGTGTTGACTGGGACTAGGCTATTGCAGCTATGAGCTATACGGAGCTGGAGCTTTACTCTTCAAGAGCCTTCCTGACGGGTCTGAAACAAGTGTGCCCCTTGAACTGTCTAGAAGACTCTCGACATCGTTTCAACCAAAAAGGTAGATTCTTTCGCATTTTAAATGAACACGATCTCTGCTGGACAAAGCTGATGCTTTTACTTTGGATATTTCGCATCAGTTTTGGCATTTAATTTTGATTGCTTTTCTGAGCTAGTCCCTGGGATTTGCCAAATGTATTTATAATAAAATTAATATTCATTATGTTTTACTTGTCATTCAATAACAATGGAATTGCATAAAAACTCAAACGCACCATAAATATTAAAGTTATACCCTAGACAATTAAATAATATAATATTTTCAAAATCCAAGCGTGGGCAGACTCCCATGTTCATTTCCCATACCATGCAAGAGCCCCTTTCTGAGTTCCACTAAACTAGACAAGAACCAATATAATGGTGCGTCTTATTGTTTTCTCATTTTTGCGTACATGTGTGCAACGAAAAATGAAGAAGCATATCACCACAAGTGAGATATCAAAGACTGATAGCATCACTAGTGAAATATTTCACTCCTCAAGATACAAAAACTATCTCACTGCAAAACAATAGGAAATTCATGCCAGGTATATAATATTTCTTACCTCGCATATCAACTGCATTGATACACGTTGCCTGATAAACGTTGTCTATCTCACGGCATGTGCCTTTATCAGGTCATGATGACGTTCCACTTTTTGAATGACGATGATCAACACAAAAATTGAAAATGCGTCATAATCGCTGGTTTGACGAGTGAAACAGAGGGTAAGCCTCGTGATGTCAACAAGCGTTCTCAAAGCCTTGCCTGGTAAACTTGATATCAAAAGACACTCACCTAGTATTCTCTATTTATTCTTTCTGACTTATCCCGTACATAGATAGATATATAAAAAACGAACAGCTGCACGCCAGTCACACACCAGCCACTCGCTGGCTGTACGTCGACCCACGACGCAATTGTAATGTTAAAATGACGTCACCATGTCGCATTTATGTCGTATCTCAGCATATTCAGGATTGTTTGGAAGTAAGAAAGGTGGCAAAGATCATGAACCGTTACAATCAAGTATCATACCTGACCCAGGATACCAAATGGGAAAGTGACAAATACAATTAAACATCACAAACGAGAGCCAAAAGTTCAGCCCTTTCCCAGCAGGTGACAACAAGGCAGCAATAAACAGACGCGAAAGCATGAGAAACATAAGACATAAATAACCAAATGACCAACAAAAGAAGTACCGCCTTGGAACGGTCAGTAAAAATATTTTACTGGAGGGCTTAAACCGGTTTCACTGTGTCAACCCCAGCCTTAGTTCATATGTGGATCAAAACACACAGATGTTTGGTTTACATGAAATATCCCTAACTTATACATGCATCATCTCCTAGAACATATAAACCAAGATACAAAAAGGAGATAAAGCAAAGATTATGACTTTTGATATTTTCCAAATAAAATTAGGTATTTAGTTATGAGCAAGAAAAAAAATCCATTATTTGTATGAGGATGGACTAGAAAACTCCGTCCCTCTTGATCACTGTTTGTCATCACTCAACAAGCCTTGTCATGCCAATCGGTGATCCTTGGGATGGATTTTCCTATCCGACCCCCATACTCATAATCAATTCTCATTTTCTTGTCCAGGATAAAATCAAGGTACAGTGTGACTTATCGGTATGCAAGAAAACCTCACGTTGAGGCAGACAATGAGAATATATTCTTGCACGACGGTAAAAAATAACTGGAATTTTAGTTTTGGGTAGAATGTCTTATATAATCCGTGCTATCATACCCTCATTGTCACATGTAGGCTGACATTAGTTGTTTTGGTAGTGACGTGCATGTTTGTCGAGTGACGTCATCGCTACAGTGGCGACAGCGTTTTTCTTTACCGTTATAAATGTTTCCTAAACGTTACCAAAACGAACGGTAAACGCTACGTTTACCTAACGCTTTGTGCGTTTGCTTAACGCTGTGCAAGCGTTTACCAATTCAACCAATCATATTTTAGATTAAGAAACGTTAAAAGCGTTTTCGAAACGAATAATGCGTTTTCGAAACGATAAACGGTTCCGATGTTTCAGCCAATCAAATCAGTCGTTTGTCGTTTATCGTTTACCGTTCGTTTCCATGCGTTTCTCGAACGAAACGAACGGTCCCGTTATTCCTTGGGTTAACATGTACCAAGAACCCTTCCGATTACTAATCGAGCAGGTCTGTTAATACTCTCTTCCGCTTCAAAAACGAAAGTAGCCGATTTTATCTTTTCTGAAACTTCAAGTCAAAGAACGCCTTTATTATGGTTTTATATGTATTTTTTTTCAACATAGAATTTTATACTTTGATCTTCATGTAAATACGACTTCTTCTAAAATTTACAATGTAAATTCTGATAAACTTTAAAAGTTTTTATTATTCTCTTCGTGCAAAACGGTATCCAAAATGGTTATGTCACCAAACATAAACAAAACAAACCATTTCTTCAGATCTATTTTTTGTTGATACACTTGTGTTCTGAGAGGTAAGGTTGGGGATAGATGCAATAACAAATCCCCATGGGAAATCCCCCCCCCCCCACCCCTGGAAAAATCTTAGACCCCCGACTCCTTGGAAATTAGTTTTCTTAAAAAATTGGACCCCTCTGTTGCTTTGTAAAATAACGTCAGATGTTAGAGCATTTCTCTACCAGTTCAGCATAGAATCCCCTGGCAGTTGGTCGGTCCAGATTTGAATACATACTGTTTAAAAATTGCCAGATGACAAAGATAGATTAAAATTACACAGCATGCAAATAGTTCATTACGATGCATGTTAGAAATGAAAATCACTACCTTAGCCTAGCTTCTATCGTTCAACAAATTTTAAATGGGGACCTGTTTTACATAACGGCATTGTTGCTAAATACATATATACTTATTGAAATCATTCAGTGCTGCATACATGTGTATCTGCATTAATATGTGTCAGATTCATATTAAAATATCTCTTTGTGTGCAAAATTTAGAAAAAAAAACGCAAAAATTGGACGACGTGAAAATTTCCCATATTACGGTATATCATCTAACAGTGGTACAAAACGTAAGCCTCTTCGGCCTTCCTTGCTTTTCCTCAACGTTAATTATGAAAAGAACAGAAAAGGAAAAATGTTTCTAAAAATAGCAAGTATTGTGTGATTTCGAGAAATTCCTTTTGTGTGTCTCCGGTGGCAGAAACATGGTGTCATTGTCGTTGACACTTCCTATCCGAAATTCTAGAGACAGATTTGGTTAAAAAAGCCTTCCGAAAGTCAAGAACTAAATTCACCATCCAGATCAAACACAGTCATTGTGTTTGAAATGTGTGTCATGTCAACTTCTGTCGGGACTATCGGTGTTCCATGCTGATGGGTAAAGGTCTGGCCATCATATTGTAGAACTGGACATCCTACTTTCTGCACTGAAATACTGTTGAAGCCTCAGAGGTGCAGAATGAGGCCTGTTCCCTTGACCTACAACAACATCATTGGAGAAATGAGACGTGGACTAAGTGACTACCTTTACGTGAAATGCCAGAATCCTGACTGTGGGGAAATCAACCACGTCCCCGATGGAAAAACACATAGATTGAGGAAGACGAAACCGGGGATGCCTTGCTTTGATGTTAATACCAAGCTAGGGACAGGTAAGTGATAATTATTTTTTGAAATACAGCTGCCATTTATTCCATTTTGTTAAACTGTCAAAGCCCCAGTTATGTACTAGACATGGGTTTTGGGTGCTCAAAAGAACCGTCTCATTGAGACGGTTCTTTTGAGTACCCACAGCATATGCTATGGTTGAGAAAGAAGAAAAATAATTTTCCAGTACGCTCTCTTTAAGTCTCTTAGCTGAAGGCCTGCAAGCCAGACAATTTCACAGAATGTATGATCTGGCCGTGGCTCTAAACTGTTTGACATTAGATGAGCTCTATATCTTTATAACTGCTTAAACTTGAAGGATGGCTGCTCATGACATTTGTTTAAAATGTTTTAAAACAAGTTGGATCCAGATCAAGCTCGATAAAATATGTAGTGTTGGTTGGTGGAGGGGGGAGGGGATTATAAGTCTGATGACTCAATTTTCTTGCTACATAGGCATTGTCTGTTGTTCATCCAAAAATAATGTCAAGCGTATCAGGCACACCCCAAAAATATGAAATTACAGCATAAATACTCATTGAAACAGCACAACCCATCAACAGTCATGCTATTGGTTAAATTGCCACTACCGAGGCTCATACTCGTGCAGCAGAGGTATGTAGCTATTCACAAAATGAGGTTGCTACCAACTGAGCTCCCCAATCGGTGACAAATACGTTACAGAGCTTCGCATCTATGAACTAACATCCAAGGTTCTGGCAAGACAGTGCTGATGCCCAACCTTCCTCATTTGAAACTTCACCGCATTGTCAGCCTTATAGTTTTAGTTTTGAAAGCTTTGCAAATGTTAGAAATCTACACAAATATCTTAAATAATCAAATTGTTTAGAATGCAAACTTTTTTTCTCTCCATTTTTTTTTTAAAGAAATAACAAGTACCGTAATCAGTCTAATTTTTCAGACTGTCTGGTATGAGCACACATTGTGGACCCAGATCAGACTGCTCCTTGAATCTGATTTTCAAAGAGTCCACAATGTTTGCCATTTAACTATAACTATATACATATATTGTGATCAAACCAGTTTAAACCACTTTATGCAGATACAGTCAAAACTCTTTATAACGTCACTCGTTATAACAGAATATTCAATATCCGACATAAAATTGTTGGGAACAGATCTGTTTCCATTAAAATTCCCTCTTTATAACAGAATATTCATTTAACGACACCGACAGTAACTTCTGGGAACAGATATACAATTTAAATTCAAAATAAATTCATTATAACAGAATTGTTACCATGTGTCTGACAATTTTGAGATCAGAATAAGGTATTTTTGCATGAACAGGTTTCTGTCTCACTTGATAAGTGGGTCACTTTGTGCATTTTGATGTAATATGAAATTGAAATGATGTATACATTTGGAAAAATAGCATTTTAATTCATTTGTACAATATTTTCTTTTACCAAATGATTATTATGTTGAAATCTGGTAATGGTCAGAATTCTTTATAACAGCAAATTCACTTTAACGTCAAAGATAGCTTGGAACAAACAGTGTCGCTATAAAGAGGGTTGACTGTATTAGAAAACTATTTTTTTTTCAGGTGTCTGAAAATTTAGGAATTTTACAGTAATCCTATACTTTCTATTCTTTTACAGGGATATAACCCAGGATGAATCCCTTATTTTGGAGTCTATCATGGAGGGTTTGATCAGAGAAATTTGTGTCAGTCCACTTCCAGATGTTTACCCATCTGTCAAGTAAGTTCCTTTACCAATATTCATGGGTGAAAGTTTTCAGGATTATTCCTGAATTCAGGATTATGAGGCTGACTTTCCATAGAAAGTCAGCCTCAAAATACTGAACTAGACAGATTATAAAAGCTTTTCGGATATATTTACAGTTTATCTAAAGACAATTAACCATTTAAACTTGAAATATTGATATTTTGAAGGCATACTGTCGGTTTTAAAATTTGAATTTCAAAAGTTCAGGATTTTGGAAATTTTGAACTTTCACCCATGAATATTAGACCGTAGTCCTTGATGTTTTAAAAGGTTGTATTTTTTCAGATACATTGTTTAAGATGCATGTCTGAAACCTACAATTTACATGTGCATCATCAACATTTGAACATCTGCCTAGCATGATCATTTTTTTTTCAGTTTCATGCATTTTACTCCTTAACCCGAATAGAATTTTCCAGTTTTATCAAGTGGACCAGTCCATTTCTGTTTTAATGGTTGTTAGGTGGTATTTTTCATTGTCATTCAAATTTTAAAGAGAACATTCTGTAAGCAAACAGCGAAGATGGAGATCAGACGCCACATTCTGTGGCGTCTGATCTGGGTCTGCACTGTTTGCCTATGTCCTTTAAAAAGGACACTCAAAGGCTTATATAGGTCTAAAAAAGCAAAGTTTGTCATGAATTTTTAAATCCAGAGACAAACCGTCTGGACCCAGATCAAACTGCTCCTCCTATATGACCAGTCTGATTCTGACCAAAGGGCTTCTAAAACAATCCAGCAGACGACAAAACAGACAAGTTTTTTTTTGTGATTGGCCCTTTCAGGGTTAAATCTTGTAACATATTGATATGTGAACAAGAAATAATGCTGAGAGAACAGCATAAAAAATTACTGTTATGAGCCTAATAATTGGGACAGTCAGTTGTGAACTAATTTTGTGGATTCAGCTCAGACTGCAAGTGGAGCAACCTCATTAGGGTCTACAATTTTTGGCCATTCTGTCTGTTTCTTTTAAACCAATAATTTGATGTGAAATGAAGCCTTACAATTTTATGATTTACAGTATTTGCCATCTGAAAGAAGACACATACTCCATGGAATGTCTTGTGCATTTGATGCAGCTTAGCAGAAGATAGGTTTTGACAGCTTGACATGTAAGTACCACATTTTATTATTTATTGTAGTAACATTTTCTAGACCTCCTGTAAAGGGAATCATCAGAATGAAATGTACATGGTACTTACTTAAGTTATTTTTTCCCCCTAAAAGTTCAAACAACTGAAAAACCTGGGGCTAAAAGATCAAAATTCAACTTTATCAGAACATGGTCATGTTGCATATCAAATTATATAGATTCACAAATGCAGCAACATGGTAGTAAATAGATTACCTACAGACCCCTAGTGGGGGGGGGGGGTCAAAAGGTTGGTCGAAATTCAACTTTCAGAACATGGTCATGTTGCATATGTAATTAAATGGAATCACAAATGCAGCAACATGCAAGCACATATTCTGTGACTAAGACTTTAATACACCCACAACCCCTGGGTGGTGTCAAAGGTCTATACAATTTTGTTTGAAGTAGAGTCTAGTCATATTGCATATCAAATTAGAAGGGAATGGAGCATAGAGCACCATGTAAGCACATATTCTGTTCTTTGACACTTCCTCGACCCCTGGGGTGGTGTCAAAAGTCTAAACATTTTGTTTTTGGAAAGTATTCATGTTGCATTTCAAATTAAGGGAGCACCATGCAGGCATATAATCTGTCTGTACACACACCCTCAACCTGTGGATTGGATTAAAAGGTAAACATAATGTGGTCATGTTGCATATCAAATTAAGGGGAAAGAAGTATAGACTAACATAGAGGCAAACATTTTGACCTACACACACCCCTGATCTCTGAATCAGGTTATTATTTTTTTTATTGAACTAAGCGATTGGCTTTTAACTTTGATCTGTAAACCCTAGGTGAACTTAGGGCTTTGAGAAATGGGATCCATGTTTTGTGATTTTTAAGCTTCTCTAAAATAACCCTCACCGGTTGTATAAATTCGACAAATTTGCCTTGTTCAGGGGACACAACTAATTCTGGGAATTCTAGTAAAGTTTTATTTACTAACATTCAGTTAAAAAAAAAATTGAGCGCAAAATATTTTCTTACCCATTAGTTTTAACATATAATTTAGGGTGCACAAAAGAACCATCTCATTGAGACGGTCCTTTTGATTACCCATAACATACATATTGTTTGAGAAAAAAAGAATATTACTTTTGTTACACACTCAACTTAAAGCCTGTATTTAGGTGTCAAAGTTTTAGGTGAATTGTGGTACAGTACAATTACACAGATTACAGCATGATATTTTCTATGTATTTCAAAGGTCTATGAGAAAGCAGGCTTGTCACCAGGGCTATATACTGTTCTTTTTGCCGAGAAATGTGTGAAGAAGCACAAGAGAGCACAGGAGAGGGATCAGCTGCCCTCAACTAGAAGACAGCGTTTGCTATTGAAGCAGGAATGTGCAAAAACACAGGGAGCTGAGGAAGCACTAGAAGGCATTTCTTATTAATCAGGTATCCTAGCACAAATAGATAAAAACTGTTTTGTTGAAAGTGAATTTTTCAGCATCTATATTTCAGAGAGGTATTTATTACACGGCAAGCATGTCTCATCTGGATATTGACACCCAGCTAATAAAGGCTATTCCAAGCTACTGATAACTGCCTCTCAGCTGTTAATTGCATTTTTTAATTTCTGTCAATTGATGTGCATGTGTGTGTGTAAACCTGTCTTTGAGGTTTCTTAGCAGGTCCAACATTAACCAGACTGTACAGCCATAAAAAATGGGGAGAGACTTGAAATTTTGGATTAGAATGTAAAGGGATTGTACTATCTCAGTAAACCTTCTTTGATGCTTTATATCTTAAAGATAGGCTTTATATAAACTGCATTGTACAAAAGCAGAGGTTATCGAATAATACAAGTGGACCAAAGCGCCCTAAATCGCTCACCTGAGTCTTGTTTAAAGCTTACATATAGGTATCTGTTGAAAGCTGACTATGTCCCGGGAGGGGCCATTTTTGGCCCTAGGGACATAATTTGACCAAACTTGGTAGAGGTCCACTAGGTGATGCTACATACCAAATATCAAAGCTCTAAGCCTAATGGTTTCAGACAAGAAGATTTTTTCATGTTTTCCCTGTATAGGCCTATGTAAAACATGTCACTCTCGGGGCAGGCCATTTTTGGCCCCAGGGATATAATTTGAACAAACTTGAAAGAGGTTCACTAGGTGATGCTTCATTCCAATTATCAAGACTCTTGGCGTTGTGGTTTCAGACAAGAAGATTTTTTCATGTTAATCTCCTTATATAAGCCTATGTAAAACATGTTTGCTGCTTAGATAGTATATACATCTAGTATATATACTTTGTACATGAAGACTGTAGCTTGCTTCTCTAGTCAGCCAGGCTGGCTTGAGTCATGCCTGGTCACAGAAAAACTTAAAGACACACTTGCGCTGGACTTCTTTTTATGATTTCTTGTGAGACAAACTGTTTTGTTATCCTAGTTATGACCAGCAGGATGAATTACACACACACACACACACACACACACACACACACACACACACACACACACACACACACACACACACACACACTTAATAAATGACTAAATAAACAATTGTCTCAGAAATTTGCCTCTTTCTGGAAAATGGTTTACATTCTTAGCCTTCATTGTGTGAGTGGAGATACATTTCAAGATGCAACTACTTGTTAGTGGTAATAGTCTTTTTTTTGCATTTTTTTCAGTTCGATGAGGATAGATGCCACACATCACAAAGTTATTCTAGTGGCCAATAATGGCAGAAGATTTGACTTCCCTGTTCTTATTTCGGTTTCATTAACGGAGATATGTAAACAACTAGTCCACAACAGTGTGTGGTTTCATAGATTCTTTGGCAGTGTTTGGTAAGAAATATCCAGGCAGACATAGGAACAAGCAAGAACACCTTGTCAAAGATATTCTTCAAACATCTGACAATGCCCATATTGGTAATGTAGATTCACTTGGCAGTTTTATCATAAAAACTAGTTTGTCTTGTTAAGAACTTCTGCAACACTATTTTCATCTTAAGGCTGTGTTTAACTCTATGTTGTTTAGTAGGGAAAAATAAGAATGTGGGGACTCTTGGCGTTCTTGTAGCAAAGGCATTATATATAAACAAGTAATATCTGAGATCATAGCCGGACCTGGACTACAGCTATACCATCTGCATATCATATTTGATCGTGAAGACGAGGATGGTCTACTAAGAACATTTACATCATAGAATCATATAATTCTAAAGGACAGCCATGGGTCTCCAGCTGTAAAATACTCTGGAAAATGTGATTCCAAAAATGGCAGACTGTTTTCCGTAATTTTCCTATTTTTTCAGATACATGAATTACAAGTTATCATTATACTTTACACATAGATTTAGATAAACAAAAAAAATTCAGCCTAAAATTGTTAATATTTTCTAACCTTTAATTTTGGCATATGTTTTAGGTGCTCAAAAGAAACGTCTCATTGAGACGGTTCTTTTGAGTGCTCACAACATATGTTTTGGTGGATAAGAAAAATATTTTTTTGTTACGCACACTTAGCTAAAGGCCTGCTTTAAGGCAGAATATTTTCAAAACATGAAGTGGCAAATAGTGCGAGCTCAGATCAGACTGTGCATGCTGGAGTCTGATCTGGATCCATTCTGTTTGCACAGGCCGAACTGTCTAAAAACTTAGGGTTTTGTGGTAATCATGGTAAGGACAGCCTGTTATCCACTGGGCTATCAAGGATTGTAGAGTTCTTTCATTCAGATAAGAAATTGTGACACATTCTAAAGCACAGTTTTCATGAACATTTCCAAAGATTTGCGCGAAAGGTCATTCAATATTCATATGGCACCGGTCAATTTTGTCAGATAATACCTTGACCCTCAGACACAACAAAACATCACAGTTAATAATTTTTTAACAGTATAATACTATCGGCTTAAGCATCTCATTAAAATTATAATGACACAGCACAGTGCCTCTGATGAGGCCTCCATCCTAGGCCAAGCACTGGTAGATACGACTGAAAGTGTGTACAGTAAAGCCTCGAAAAATTTGAACGTCACTTTTTCGAAATACACTCGCTAATTCGAAATAAATTTGGGGCACAATGGATTGGGAGACTATGACCTGTTCATTATCTATTTTAATAACTGTCTATATTAACATGTTATGAGTACGTAAAAGAAATGTCTCGTTGAGACGTTTCTTTTATGCACCCAAAATTTATGTTTGGTAGAAAAACAACTTATAATAATCAATTTTGGGGGTTATATAGTTTTATGTTTACCTCCCTATAATTGGAACTGCTGAAAATTCAAAATAAAACCTCTAGTCCCGAGGACTTTGAATTTACAAGTTTTGACTGTGCTTGAAATTTTTTTTCTTATTCCTTAACCAAAACATATAATGTCAGTTCTCAAAAGAACCTTCTTTTCGTCTCGACAAGAAGGTTCTTTTGAACACCTACAACTTATGTGACAGTTTCACACATCCAAACTGACTGTAATTATTTTCATGGTTGTGTTTCACACCAATTTAAACAATTTTCAGTCATGTAAGGACCTTTCCTGGGTTGAACCAATACTAAGTAGAGGCTTACTCGCGTCTTGATCAATGAGACAGCACAGTACCGTACTACCAGTGAGACTTAACCAGAAACCCTTGATCCCAAGGCGAGCACTCTTTCACTTAGAGTATTTACATTTGAAAATTACATTTCTTACTTCTCAGCCTGAAAAATTGTTGACAATGGTGTAAAGCACAAACACAAACAAAATTTACATTTCAGTTTGGATGTGTGTTTTGAGTACTTAAAAGAACTGTCTTAAAGAGGCGGTTCTTTTGAGTACTTACCACACACATCCAAACTGAAATGTAAATTTTGTTTGTGTTTGTGCTTTACACCATTGTCAACAATTTTTCAGACAAGCCTGGACATTTCCTGGGCTAAATTTTGTTTGTCTTTGTGCTTTACACCATTTACAACAATTTTTCAGTCTTGTAGGGACATTTCCTGGGCTAAATTTTGTTTGTCTTTGTACTTTAACACCATTGTCAACACTTTTCCAGTCTTGTAGTGATATTTCCTGGGCTAAATTTTGTTTGTGTTTGTGCTTTACACAAATGTCAACAATTTTTCAGCCATGCCAGGACATTTCCTGGGCTAAATTGTGTTTGTCTTTGTGCTTTACACCATTGTCAACAATTTTTCAGTCTTGTAGGGATATTTCCTGGGCTTAATTTTGTTTGTGTTTGTGCTTTACACCAATGTCAACAATTTTGCAGTCAGGTCTAAACTTTTCCTGGGCTGAAACAGTACTAAACAAATGTTTTTAGTGTCTCACTCAAATGCCAAAGCACAGTGACTCCTGCGAGGCTCAAACCAGCGATCCTCAATCACAAGTAGAGTACTCTTGTATAAAGTTTAAGGGTGTGAATTTCTTATACCTTAACCAAAACATGTCAAAATTTTGACTGAGTTATAGCCTTTTTGGTTAATGAAAAGCTATATTGGCTTTATTGTGTACAATGAACTTTGCATTTCCCCAAAGCTTTTATATCTGACAATTTCTCATTATAGGGGGTGGGGTGGAGGCCAAATTCAACTTTTTCCGAATATGGTCATGCTGCATATCAAATTTAAGGGGATTGAGGCATACAGCAACATGGTAGCAAATATTTTGCCACTAGACAAACCCTTGACCAGGAGAAGTATAAAGGTAAAACTTTTTTTTCTGGAAGGAGTAATGTTGTATATCAAATTAAAGGAAATGGAGCACAAAATACCATGCCTGCCTGTTTGTGGTGAATTTTGTGGTCTGTTCATGATGATCTTTCCAATCAGTTTTAACCCAGGTCAAAACTTTGTGATTTTTTTTTATATTTTCCTTACCTGGAGCACTGCATACTTATGAACATATACTAGACCCTGATTATATCATTTGAATCCAGGTAAGGCCCAGCAGAAAGTCCAGCTTGATCTGGATTCAAGCTGTTTGCAGAATTTCATACAGCTAGCTGATATGACTCCAAAAATAATCGCTACCATGTTGCTGCATACCTGATTCCCTTTAATTTGATATGCAACATGACCATGTTTTGAAAAAGTTGGTGTTTTTCCTTTTGACCCCATCCACAGGGTCGGGTGGTGGGGAGGGTAAAGGTCTTCGGGCAAAATCTAAGTTGCTACCACATTGCTGCATTAGAAATTATATTAAATTTGATATACAACATGACCATGTTTTTGAAAAAGTTGAATTTTGACCAATTGAGCCCACCCCTAGGGTTGGGGGGGGGGGGGGGGGGGAGTTGCGGGCAAAATATTTATTACCATGTTGCTGCATATCTGATTCTGTCCAGTTTGATATGCACATGACCATGTTGTCAAAAAGTTGAATTTTGACCCCACCCCTTAAGTCCACCCAGGGGTTGGGACCCAGGCCTTCGATCAAAAATCATATTTGACCTTTGACCCCACCTAAGAGATCAGGGGGTGTGGTAAAATTTTAATCGATGTCATGCTTATATACAGGCACTTTGTAAGTATGGCCTTAGTGAGAAGTTGTCAGATTTTATAGTTTTGGAGAAATGTCAAGCTTAATCCACAAAAAAAACCCATAGAGCTTTTGCATTAGCCTAAACCTAAGTCAAAAAAGGCCATAACTCAAATGACCCCCAAATTCAAACTTGACCTGTATTTTATGATGCTTGGTCCTTCTGTGAATGAAATTGATGCATCCCTTCAAGAGTTATCGATCAGAAATAAAAAGTGTGTCAAGGTCGACATGATCCCTTTGTGTCGATCATGCTTGGCAGGCAACACAAAAATGAGGTCAGAAATTCTTACCCCCATCCAGCTACTCCCTCCCATTGTAACCCTGATTGCCCTTCAATTTGTAGCATTTGCTTCAAATAGAGTTCTCAGATTTTCCAAACTATCTCGTTTAACTATATGAAGCCCATATTAGGGTTGTTCATGTTGAGGAAATAATATTTTATACCTAACTCTTTGCCTACTGAGTAACTCTCCTTTTATTATTGTTGTCTGCTGATTTATTTCACAATCATATTTTTAGAAAAATTCTTTTAGGATCGATACCATCAGAGTGTCATACAGTTTGGATCCAGATCAGGCCAGACAAACTGGCCCAAACTGCTTGCAACAGGCATCAGCATATGACAATAGTGGGCAAAGAGTTAAGCCACTGCAAAAATTTATCGGAAAATGCTGTCTGTGTATATTTTTTGATGGGTGTATTTAAAGAGGCCCAGATCAGACTGCTCCATTGCAGGAGCAGCCCAATATCACACTGCTTATCCAAAAGGCTTCTAAAACATTTCAGCAGATGACAAAACTTATCTATTTTGGTGTGTTTTCTACATTATTTTTATCAGGAGCACTCAATACTGATCATTTCATGACCATTTAGGCACTGATTAGATCTTATTCCTATTTTCTCATGAAACATGTCCTCCTGAAAAGTAAATCTAAGAATTTTTACTCCAATTATTTTAATGGATTTAATTTCAATCTGATGGAAGATGATTCTTATGATACATATGTGTTCATCAAAAGAATGACAAACTATTGAAAATCCAGTGTCCTATCAAACCAAAGTTGAAATGTGATCATATTCAGCAGGGAAATGGTCACGGTTATAAAAAGGTGTCAAAAGATATACTTTCATAGAGGATTAGATTAAGTCTTAAGAAAAGGGTTTATTTCTTTCATTTGATAGCACACCAAGAAAAAAAAGCTGCCATTATAATAGTAACTGACTCATATGTTTTCATATAAAATTTTAATTTCTTAAAAAGATGCAATTGGACATTTTGATATGTAACTTTAATGGCATAGTACGTAATCTGAGCTAACTAGACAATCAAACTACATTTTCAATACTTTGCAATTATTGGACTTTTTCTTCCTCTTCATACAGATTTATGCCCATACAACATGCTAGATAATTTTGCCCTACCGTTGATGTGGAGATCCAGGAATTTTCGTTTCGAGGGGGGGGGGGGTGTTCCAATTGCCTATTTCCTATAAAATCTCAAATAACGTGTGGTGTTCCAAGGGGGGTTGGGTCCTGTCCACCCTCCTTCTGGAGATGCACATGCAACTGTTTCCATAGGGCTGTCCAACATCAGCAGATGACAAAAATTGCTACTAGCAGATAGAGTTAATTATGGCTGAGTACAGAACAGACATCTTTTTTTTATTTGATTTTTTATATGCCAGTCAACAATTTTTTATTTATGTTGGGATAGGTCATCCTGGGTTGAACCCATACTAAGTAGATATTAATGTGTTTTGCCTTCGGACCCCCTGCCCTACCTATGGATCAATTGCATAGGACATAGCAGATGATAAAAATTGTCACAAGCAGATAAAGGGTTAATTATGGCTGCATACAACAAAGACATCTTTTTTATATTTTATTTTTGACATCCCAGGCAATAATTATTCAGTTATGTCACAGACGAGTCAATCTCATCATGGGTCGAACCAGAACTAAGCAGGGATTAATGTGTCTTTCTCAAACCTTTTGTTTTGTTTGGCTCGGCTTGAGGCTTTACATACCCATCAACAGCTACAGGCATGTTGAGAGGGTCAATTCACCTAACCACACTCCTCCTTGGCAAGCTTGAATAAGCGGTTATCCAGTGCTTTGCACACACTCTTTCCTTTTTAGCTGACAACATTCCTTTTTATCCCTCGACTGACAAGGTGGGAGTGGGAGGGGGGGGGTTATATCGTGGTGTCCGTCTGTCTGTCCATCCGTAGACAAAAGCTTGTGCAATCAATAACTTTAATAATACCTTTGAGATATTTTGATAATACATGTATTTGGTTGGCATGCATAGCCGGTCAAGACAGTGTGTCTTTTGCAAGAATGGTTGCTCTCTTTGCTGGCCTTTTGAGTTATCTCCCTTGAATGAACTTTAAAGAGGGAAGCTTAATTGTGCACTCAATAACTCTTATATCCTTTGAGATATTTTGATGATATTCGGTATAACTGTATATCAGGTCTAGATGGTGTGTCATGTGCAATAAGGGCTGCTCTCCCTTGGTGGCCTTATGAGTTATCTCCCTTGAGTGTACTTTATAGGGGAACGCTTATGCGCTCAATAACTCTTGTACCCTTTGAGATATGTTGATGATATTTGGCATACATGTATATCAGGTCAAGACTGTGTGTCACATGCAAGAACGGTCGCACCCCTTTGTTGTCCTTTTGAATTATCTCCCTTAAATGATTTTAAAGGGGAATGCTTGTGTGCTTTATAACGTTATACCCTTTGAGATATGTTGATGATACTCTGTATACTTATAGATCAGGTCAAAATGGTGTGTCACATTTTTAAATGGTAGCTTCCCCTTGTTGCCCTTTTGAGTTATCTCCCTTGAATCTACTTTAGAGTAGAAAGCTTGTGCACTCAATAACTTATACCCTTTCAGATAATTTGATGATATTTGGTATACATATATATCAGGCAAAGATGGTGTGTCATGTTCATGAATGGTTGCTCCCCCTGCGACCCATTGACCTTAAAAGGGGAAAGCTTGTGGGCTCAATAACTCATTTACCCTTTGAGATATTTTGATGATATTTGTTAAATATATTAGGTCAAGATGATATGTCACATGCAAGAATTGTTGCTCCCCCTTGCTGCCCATTTGAGTTATCTTCCTCGAATGAATGTTAGAGTGGAAGGCTTGTGCACTCAATAACTTTTATTACCTTTGATAAATTTTGATGATATTTGGAATACATATATATCAGGTCAAGATGATATGTCACATGCAAAAATGGTTGCTCACCCCTTGCTACACGATTGGGTTATCTCCCTTGAATGAACTTTTTAGGGGAAAGCTTGTTAGCTCATTAATTGCCAATATTCCATATTGTTACCATTTCGTATAGATCTCACAGACATATTATGGATCTCACAGCCATTATAATACATATTAATGAATTTTTGTGCAGCTAGTCATCATGGAACTAGTCAAGATACTCTGATGAGTATTGAAACCATATACATTCTGCATGAGTTATCACTCTCTCTCAGGGTTTCTTCATGTTTTGCAATGAAGTTTTGCTATTCATAGATCCAGATAAGGAAATTTTATTTGCGTAAACTTTAAATTGTTTTCTTACCCATTAATTTGAACATGTGTTTTGGGTGCTCAAGGGGACGGTCTCATTGAGACGGTTCTTTTGAGTACCCACACCATGTTTTGGATGAGAAATAAAGAAAATGATATTCCAATACACACTCTTGTCTGGAAGCCTGGCTGTTTTATTTGTGTAAACTTTTAATTTCTTACCCATTAATTTAAACATGTGTTTTGGGTGCTCAAGGGGACCGTCTCATTGAGACGGTTCTTTTGAGTACCCACACCATATGTTTTGTATTGCTATTCATAGATCCAGATAAGGAAATTTTATTTGCGGAAACTTTATAATTTTCTTACCCATTAATTTGAATATGTGTTTTGGGTGCTCAAGGGGACCGTCTCTATTGAGACGGTTCTTTTGAGTACCCACACCATATGTGTTGGATGAGAAATAAAGAAAAAATATTCCAATACGCACTCTTATCTGGAGGCCTGGCTATTCTCATCTAAAGTGGTGTTTAATTGCTTGAAGGTCTCACTGTGTTTGCTTCAAGTAGACATGAATACCGACTGAGGAGATTATGCTGATTCTCGTAATCATATTTTAAACTTTCCTCAAATGTTTATTTGTTCGTATGTTTTGACTTGCACCCCGGTTAGGGGTTTTGATCAATGAATAAAACTCTCAAACTCTCATGCTTGCATTGACACTTAGTATTATATCATAAAATATATATACTAGGTTGGCTGTTTGTAACTTCTTATCATTTACTTTGAGGTCAGGGGATTTGCCATCCCTTCTGACGACTATTTTTGAATCAGCGGAAAGAGAATGACCATAGAAATTATTTCATGATAAATCTCCACAAAAGAATGGAACGTGACAATGTTTTTTTAGCTCACCCTAGCCTTAATTAGGCTTCACCAGCTTTTGTGACCGGTCTTTGTCTGTCTTTGGTCCTGCTTTGTAACATCTGAATATATCAGTAAACTTAAATTTCTTTAAATGACATTTTCTAAATCACTGCGCCAAATTTGAATTAAACTACGGTATTAGTTTCACACAAATGCTTCTCATAAGACCCTGTACCAAAATTGCCTTAAGGGTTTACTAGTTGATATGTTTCAATGTATATTGTATATAAATCAGGCCTCTATGTCCAAAGTCAAGGTCACAGGCTAACGGAAACTGTTTTGAAAAACTTGAGAATAGTTCCAAATCCTGTACTTGATTTTCATATCATTTGGCACAAGTATCCAACATAATAAGACGATGTGTATTGTACATGAACCTAGCTGGTCTGTATGTAATTTTAAGGTCATATTATGCGCAAAGATCAAAATATCTTTCTAAAGCCTTAACTTCCATAAAATATCCTTTGACCAATATCGATAATTATCCCCACGCTTAAGGGGATATTGTAATCGCCTCCGTCCATCCGTCTGTCTGTTGTGCTATCTCCTTATAGACCACTGGACAAAATTCAATCAAATTTGGTGTGTGAGTTACCCACATGAATGGGGTATGCATCGGCAAATCTTTTTGGCCTTGCCCCCTGGGGCTGTGGGGAGGGGTCAAAAGGTCAAATATCATTTAATTTCAATTACAAAGCCAATTTCAAAGATTATTATACAAAACTTTGTGTGTGTTCTCACAAATTAAAGATACAAAACATATCAGACAGGATTTTCATTCTGTGCCTGGGTTATATGCCCTAGGGGTTGGGCTTGGGGGTGCTTAGGGGTCAAAAATCAAATTATGCCCCGCCGTCTGTACGACATGCTATCTCCTCATAAACCATTGGATGAAATTCAACCAAATTTGGTGTGTGAGCTACTCACATGAATGGAGCATGCAACGGCAAATATTTTTTGGCCCACCCCCCTGGGACCCTGGGTAGGGTCAAATATCATTTAATTTCAATTACAAAGTCAATTTCAAAGATTTTTACACCAAACTTTTTGTGTATTCTCACAAATGAAAGATTCAAAACATAGCAGACGGGATTTTCATTCTGTCACCTGGGTCATGTGGCTCATGCCCCAGGTGTGGGACTTTGGGTCGCCGGGGGTGCCCAGTGGGTCTTTTTTTTATTAAACATGGTCATGTGGCATATCAAATTGATGAGGATGACAAGCAGAACAGGATGCAAGTAAAATTTTTATCCTCAGGTCAAAATGGTGACCTTGGGGGGAGGTCAATGATCAAATATCATTAAATTTCGGTTACCATGTCAATTTCAAAGATTTTTATACCAAACTGTGTTTGTGTTCTCACAAATGAAAGATACAAAACATATATCAGAAAGGAGTTTCATTCTATCACCTGGGTCATGCCCCAGGGGTGGGACTTTTGGGCACTAGGGGTGCCCAGGGGGTCAACAGTTTGTTTTTTTCAAGCATGGTCATGTTGCATATCAAATCTACGGGGATGACGAGCAGAACAGAATGCAAGTAAAATTTCCATCCTAGGGTCAAACTTGTGACCCTGGGGTGAGGTCAAAAGGTCAAATATCATTAAATTTGGTTACCATGTCAATTTCAAAGCTTTTATACCAAACTTTGTGTGTGTTCTCACAAATAAAAGATAGGAAACATATTTAACAGAATTTTCATTCTGTTGCTGGGGTCTTGCCCTTGAAGTGCTGGGGGGTAAACAACTTTAGCGTGGGATTTGCGATGGCGCCCCCTCAACTGCATGTTCTTGTTTCGGTGCTCCGACATTTCGGCCACGGACATTTTGGCCTCGGAAAATGCCGAAGGTGGACGTTTCAGCCATAACTATAAATTTTGGGTTTGGGATGTGTGCACGCATAAATGTGTGATGCATTTCATAATCTTTTGAAATCAAATATGCATGTGAATTCTTACGTTTTGGCCTGGACATTTCGGCCACGGACGTTTCGGCCTCGGAAAATGCCGAAGGTGGACGTTTCGGCCATAACTATAAATTTTGGGTTTGGGATGTGTGCACGCATAAATGTGTGATGCATTTCATAATCTTTTGAAATCAAATATGCATGTGAATTCTTACAGTTGATTCAAAGATGCATGATAAAAAAAGTATGCAATATTTCATAGAAAGAGGTAAATTATGGTGTATATTATACGGCAGTAAATGATTATGAAATACCTTATAAAGTTCCATTGCCTGAATTAGTTTATATTTTTTGTTTACAACAATTCTCATGTATCTTTGAATCTACTGTACATAACAATTGATTAATGTTAACTACTTTCATGCTGAACCTGGGTTTATCTTTTTTCTTCAAAACACTGCAGGTCCAGATCAGCCAGCTCCCTAGCTGATCAGGATCCACACTGTTTTCATCTCTGCTTGTAAATACATGCAGTTTAATAACTGATAAAAATTTGGTAGAAATACTATGTATAGTATATCAGATTATTCATCAATTTTTTTCTAAGAAATGCATCACACATTTATGCATGCACACACCCCAACCCAAAATTTATGATTTGGCCGAAACGTCCACCTTTTGCATTTTCCGTGGCCGAAACGTCTGTGGCCGAAATGTCCAGGACGAAACGTCCTAGGCCGAAATGTCCGTGGCCGAAATGTCCTACATTCCTTGTTTCTACTGTGCCCACTATAACTTAATGGATATATAGTTTTAGGGTTGTATGCCTGTGTGCATTATCCTTCAGGTCGGAACCATGTCTCAGTATCTGTTCTTCAGATTTGACTCATATAATTATAGACCCATGAACAGTCAACATCCTACAAGCATCTTCGATATTGACTCATTAACACTTGAGATATTGCATTGACTCGTGTTTGTTTGTGTTGATTCTTTATGTCCCAGTCAACAATTTTCAGTCATGTCGTGATGGGTCTTCCTGGGTCAGGGGGTGTTGAAATACCATTATACCTGGTTCCATTTTATTCAGGACAAGGCAGAAATTTATATCGACAAGTATACAAGAAGTCAATCAAAATAGGCATGATAAGCATGGTACGGTGTCAAAAAGTTTACCCCATCACTGACCCCACCTAGTCAAATATTTGAATTTCACAATAACTTAAAGTCAGTTGTCTATATATTTACCGAGCCGCATGGCGCAGTGGGTAATGTGTCTGACTACAGATGCACATGTCTGACTGCAGATCCAAAGTTCACGAGTTCAGAGTTCCATACCGGCCCAGTTAGTCTGATACATTCATGGAGATTGATAATGAAATAATTTCTACGGTCATTCTCCTCCCTTCCGCCGAATCATTCAAGAAGGGTTGTTGTCAGTTACAAGTGAAAGTATGTGCACAAAGTACTGGTTAACCGCTTTTTCAAGTTTGCCCAGGAAAAGGGTGGTTAGGTGAACTGACCGTTCCATAATGACAAAAGCTTTTTCCTTGACTGTAAAGCAACAAAACAAGTGGTCTATATTTTTACTGGAATTTACTGGGGTTGGATAGATGGGATTTTTATTTTATGTGATTTACATCATACAGTTTCTGATAAATAACCCTTACTCAAGGAAAATAGCATATATGATCCATGCCAAAGATCAAATTCAAGTGGAAAATATATTTCCCGATGTTCGATCAATTATCAATTCACTTCAGATTTTTTTTTATCATAGCAAGACAATGCGCCGACCTCTTAACTAGAATTTGTAAATAATTTGTTTTTCTTATTCTCAAACAAAATGTGTTATGTATAATACTAAATTAAATCATCTAAATGAGACGGTTCTTTTGAGCACCCAATATGCATGTTAAATTTGTTGGATAAGAAAATATTATTCTATCTACTTGGGACATTCCACCTTAAGCATTTTATTCTTTTCCCCCGAGACTGGAAAAATCCAATATGCTTAATTTACCAAGACCTGCAGGCGTTTTTTACCGGGCAGGGTAGAGCAGTCAGTAACGTGTCTGGCAACAGATGCGAGTCTGACTGCATATCCATGGGTCCCGAGTTCAATCCCTGCCCAATCCCATACTTCCGTGGAAATTGATCATGAAATAATTTCCTACGGTCATTCTCCTCCCTTCCCCTGAATCATTCAAGAAGGGTTGTTGTCAGTTACAAGTGAAAGTATATGCACGAAGTACTGGTTAACTGCATTCAATCTTGCTCAGGAAAAAGTGTGGTTGGTGAACTGACCATCCCGCCATAACCATAGCTGTTGACTTGGGATGTAAAGCAACAAAACAAACAAACTGCAGGCGGTTTCTTTTACAAAGTCTAGGTCAGTGGGACGGAGGTGTAGTTGGTAGAGCATTAGACTGGGGATCTATGGGTTGCTAGTTTGAAACACACAGTGACTGCCAGCGTCTCGTCACTACACGCCGACTCGAAGCCAATATACCTATTTTCTTCTAAGATGTTGAGTCCTTTAGCAAAACACTTTAGGCCAAATAAAAAAATCCTGTGCTTAAGGTAACCTGACACTATCTAAACCTAGTTTATTTCATGTCTGGAAAAAAATATAATTGTATCCATTTTGAATGGCGAAATGCCTTTCAAAATGCATAAAAAATTCAGAAAAAATGAATGGCAAAAAATGTGTGTGCCTACCTTACCTAATTTTTTCAGACCCGTCATCCGAAACATTGTTATAATAATTATTTTTTTTATTTGGCCTTATCAGCAGTGGATATAATGTACTGGTTGAACACAGGAAAATCAACCAGGAAATTGCCTGGTTGAAAAGTTGTTGGCTGTGCAAAGGCAATATTTAAGGGCACAGAAAATAACAATTTATTTTGTAGGGGGTGGGGGCAAATATTTTAATATTCAGGGAAACTAGAGAGATTCCAGCATCCAAATAGCTTCACTGCATGCCTGGGACTTGGGCTTGTCAAGTTGTGTGATGGATAAATCAGCTCATGCAGCGATGCAGCGTTAAAGTATTGATAGGTCTAATTGATGTTTATTTTTCTGTTTTGTTTTCACGGAAGCGAAGAACTATTAACTGCGCAGGTGCAGCGTTTTAAGAAACGGTATGTGCTTGATTAGCATACCGGGAAGCGTTTTATTTTGTCACGTGACCGTTTACCGTTTCTGAAACGAACGGTAACGAACGGTTGGAAACTAACGGTTTATGCGCATGCTCGTGGAAGCGTTTTTGCGATTAATAAACGCAGCACAGTTGCGTTTCGTAAACGATTAATTGATTGGACAATATCTGTAAACGTAACTAGCGTTTGAAACGCCATTTTCGTTTCAGAAACGTCTCTGTAACGCATTCGAAACGAACGTGACATAAACGCGACAGAAACGCACGAAAAACGGTAAAACGGTAAAGAAAAACGCTGTCGCCACTGTATGTCAACATGAGAAAAAAGTTATGTCGCATCTAAGCATTTTGCGTTTTGGTGCACGTCATGGAGCTTATCTGAGAATTATAACGTGGAAGTGAATGGTGAGCAAGACAGTTGTCCATCATTTGTATGGGGAACGGCTGAGGGAATCAGGCTATTGAATTTATTATTTAACATCACTTAGCCAGCTATATGATACTAAACGGTGATCCTCAGGACAGATTTGTAAATCCCATTCCTTCACTCGTAAGAGTGTTTTACATTCTGGCCAAGGAGAACGTTCCAGGTAACCTTATCTGATATGCAAGACAATTCCACGTTGAGCTTGGACAAGACAATTCAGTTGACGCTAGTTTACTTATGCGTATCATCAGGGTGGCATATAAAATCTGCCCTGATGATCACTATTTGGCATTATGGAATTTATCCTGTGATGACAAACGTACTTCCAAGGGACTTATTTTTCTAGAGCACGCCCTCTAATAATGACTGGCTATTTATAACTGTTCAACCTTAAACTAATAAAGTAAGGAAGGGGTAAAATGATGTGGACTAAGAAAACCAATCTGCTCATGTAAAGTATGAGTTTGATAACTGACTACCGCAGCTTGTTATTGACTACTGACTTGAATGTTAACTATATAATCAAACCTAATATCATGTTCATATAAATACAGAAGGGATACTGAATCATGAGCATATTGCTTCTAAAACTTAGAAATACATTACCACTGTCCCAGTTTGTGTAAATATCAGAAGTAGAGTTGGAATAAAAGATATAGCTATCTCCATCTCCTTGAAAAACCCATTCACCCTCCACTGTGATATCATTACCACCCGTCCAAACGTTCACTCCTCCGACTAAAAATATATATTGACATTTAATCATTATAGATTATCTCCTTTATAGGGAACCTGCTTTAGTAAAAGAAAGAAAAACCTTGCTGTACTTGCTTAACTGAGCATGCAATTTATCCTGCTCATAAATATTAATGTGCAAACATTTGTTTGTCTCAAATAATTGTTGGCATTTTGCATTTATAAGCAGGATAATAACAACATTAGAGACTACAAAATCATTTAAAACCTTCGTTTGTAAGAATTTAGTTATAACAAGTATATTACAGTGACACTACCGGTGCTTATGGCATAGGTTTTTTTGTACATTCCTATATATCCCAAAAAACGTCCCATACCTATATCCAATATTGACCCTTATTTGTAATGTTAGTTGTGAGTTGTCCCATTTAGGCAGGCAATTGTAGCTATTTACCTTTATGCTGGCACTGTAAAACCACAACTCACATTCTTATTATTGTATTACACAATAAATATCATTGTACATTCATTGTCATTTACATATTGGTTATAAGTCATTAAAACATATTATTTCAATATATCTGTTCCAGGCCTGTTTGTCATAGTTAATGAACCCACACCCACATATACATAGCCTTTGTTGGTATTTTGGTTAATCCCAGTATATTATACAGGTCCATTAAAAAGTTATTTCACTACGCAATATTTCAAAAGTTTTTTCACATTTTGATAGACTTATGGTTTATGTTTAACCATACATATGATTTAAATTTCATGCCATTACATTTCCATTAATCATATGTACATATAAACAGACAACATTTGTTTTATACATATTAAATACATTCCAGTAAAAACACAACAACATACTTAATTTTTTAAAAAAAAACACGAAAAAACATACCTGTACGCCTACATCATAAAGTCAGTATTCGTTACACCTCCCCTTGTGTAATAAGATCTTCACTTCAATTCTCCTTGTCATTGAATTGTAAAATTCTTCCAGAACGTTTGGTGCTACACTATACTACGCGTCAAATACTCGCTTCCAAATCTCTTCTTTAAACACAGCAATTGGTTACCAATCTCTTTCTTCCTCATATTCAAAACATGCTCTATGGAGTTCATTTCTGGTGTATTCTCTGGTCATTTCAGAACGGTATTTCGTTGCATTCTAAGAATGTTCTATGTCTTTTAGAGTTATAGCATGGCGCAATATCATGCATAAAGATGTATCCCTTCTGTAAGAACACAATGCATTCACATGAGTATGTGTTTGACAGTCATTACAATCGACGCCATAGTCGTGTTTGGCGCAAACAGAATGAGAGATATCATCTAAGTGTACTCAGACTACTGTAAAATCGCCAGTATGTGTGCAAGTCTGGGGAGCCATTAGCAGCAGAAGCATATCTCTTCTGAGAAAAGTGAATAGTAACATGGATAGTGCAAAATACCAGAGTGAAATTATTCATGCTATTGGAATGACATGTTAAAGCAGTGATTTCCAACAGAAGTAATATATATTCATATGTTATCTCGCACCATGCCATAACTCTAAAAGACTTAGAACATTCACAGAACGTTAAGGAATACCCATTTTGGTATGACCAGGGAATTCACTGGACATGGATCCCAAAGAAAACGTTTAGAATATAATAAAGAAAGAGATTGGTAACCAAATGCTATGTAGAAAAGAAGGGATGTGGAAGCGAGCATTTGATGTGTGGTATAGTGTAGCACCGAACGTCCTGGAAGAATTTTACAATGCAATGCCTCGGAGAATTGTAGATCTTATTATTGCAAAAGGAGATGCAACAATATACTGACTTTATGATGTAGGTGTACACTGTTATTGTGTTTCATTGGAATGTATATAGAGTACGTTGTTGTGTTTTTCACTGGAAGGTGTTTGATATTTATATGCAAATGTTGTCTAATTATACGTTGATATGATTTATAGAAACAAAATGGCATGATAATTAAATAACATGTATGGTAAAACATATACCATTAATGTATTATAAGAATGTGGAAAAACTTTTGAATATTGCTTAGTGAAATAACTTTTTAAAGGACCTGTGTACCTATTTGGTATTTGGTATATTATATACCTATTTTATCTATATATTACTCTGCTTCAATATATTTATCCAAAGATCTGCTTAGAATTGTACTGTAATTTGGCGATATTATTCGTGATGCCAGATACCTGAAGTCGCAGACTTACACCAAGCCCCCCCCCCCCCCCCAAATTTCACAGGACGTTGAATCTCAAGACAAACACTGGTCTACAACAATGTAAAAATGTTTCAAGGCAGTGCTTTTATGTGGATACTTTTTGTTATTTAAATTTTGTATATGCCATGCTGTCTTGTCCGTTCTTTGAAACCTTGTGGTCACCTGCTGGGAAAGGCGTGACCTCTTGGCTCTCTTGTATGTGATGTTTTCTTGTGTTTTTGTCATTTTCCCATGTAGTGTCCTGGGTCAGGTGTAGAACTTGATTATATCAATTCCTGATCTTTGCCTTCATTCTTATTTTTACAATAAAATATTTATATATATTTGTCATTTGAAATTTATACTTTTTTGAGCTGAGTCGGGCGATAAACTAGCTATTCCTTACAGTTCTATGTAAAATGGTCTTGGGCAACAGTATATTGGGCCAACCACAGCCCTCAGGCGTGATAGGTTTGACTGTTGCACATAGAGTTATGGAACACTTGTAGTTGTATATTGCGACTGTCTGCAAGGCAGCTGCTAGTGCAGGTTTTGAGGTCTTCTTTACAGTGCAGTTGTAACCCTTCAGTATGGTGCTGCAGTTAATTGACAACCCACAGATTCCCATAGCAGCATGTACGTGCTCTATCAATTGAACTATCAATGCATTCTTCTAAATAAACTCTCATAAACTTCAATCAAATTGTTATTCCTTTGGCTTCGCAGCATGTACAGGCTTGTATGATGGGCACTTTTTTATTCTTTACTTTGCAAAGATACACCTTTATCTAAATTTCAGACCAAACGTGGCCTTTTTCAAAGCAACAAATCAAAAAGTAGTACTCTTTCATGTATATCCGTCTCTACCAACAGTAAAACTTATTAATACTTGGTTTGAAATCATTTCATTCATTTTTTATTGGTTATAACTTAGCCATATTCGACACAAAAAGCGCACTGCACAGTTATATTTTGTTTACAATTATATACCTTATTTTAAAACAAAAATCAGGACCCATAATGTTTTACATTTACAGAGTGCGTCCAGTCTTAAGACTGGGTAACACAGTTACACCACTGGATTGACGGATAATCTGAAGATGATTTGAGCCGTGACATGTGATCTCCAACAATGTGGTATTTTGACAAGTGTAGACTCAGACGAACCTGTACAGCCTTCTTTAAGCTTAGAAACTCCTAATGATGTTCAGTCAGTAGCTTAACATTCATAAAATAGTCAAGTGATTAACAAAGGCTCTGATCAGACTTCGCGTATGCGCAGGCTGGTCTGAGCCTTTGCTGGTCGGCCATACCAAATTGTTCAAAATCTCATGCTGCGGCTCATTTGTGTTAGCAAAGTAAGTAAGGGTGCAAAGATCAGGAATCGATACAATCAAGTACCACACCTGACCCAGGATACCAATGGGAAAGTGACAAACTCACAGGTAGACACCACAAACGGGAGCCAAGAGGTCAGCCCTTTCCCAGCATGTGACCACAAAGCACATATAAACAGACGCGCACAAAGACATAGCAAACACAAGACAGAACAAAAAAATAAAAGATCAACAAAAGAAGTACCGCCTTGGAACGGTCAGTAAAATATTCTACAGGGGGGCTTAAACCGGTTTAACGGCGCCAACCTCACCCTTAATTCAGATGTGGGTCAAGACACATAGATATTTGGTAGCCTATATAATACTTATGCGTATATGAACATGTGCTCTTATTGGATCAAAAGCAGTAGTATCAAAAATAGTTTCACCAACTTGTCCTTTGGGTTTTGACGGAATACAGCTTAAGCCGGTGCGCATGTGCGTGAGAATTATTGCGCATTCCAATACTTCTCATGAACAAACTCAATAAAACCGAGTCTGTTGTTTTCTGAAATTGTAGGTTCTCTGTATTTCTGAATGATGTGTTTTCCAGATTATTTCGGGCAAATGTGGTTTTTCATGTCAGTTCAAAATGTTTTCGCATATGCTTTGTTTATTCATCTTTAAGACAGGGATTGCCCATATAGTATCACTTCAACTATGTAAATCATTCATATTTTAGCTGACCTGAGCTCTGGGTTAGATATTAGTGTGATCGGTCTTTGTCCAGCATCCGTGTGTGTTATGCATAAACTATTCTTTAAGCAGCATTTCCTGAACCATTGGTCCAAATTTAATGTAATTTCTAAGGAATATTCCCCATACAATCTTAAAAATGCACAACATGGTTTTGCTCTGCTGAAAAAAAAAGTCACTAAAAGAAAATAAATGATCTTGCACGGCTGATCAGAATGGCAACCAGAGTTAAACGAAGTGATCATTTATATACAGTTATTGTATGCCTGTTTGTAGTATAGTCAAAACTTTAACCCCCGAGGTGCCGTGGACGACCTGATGCACTATTGCACGAGGCTGAAGGTCGTCCACGATACGGTAAGGTAATACTTAGCAGCGTTACTTACCACGGTACCGTAATATTTAGCAGCGTTTATTTCATGGAGTTGCTGTAGACGATGCGGTTTTGCTGCAAAACAGAAAATTTCACCAAATCTGCTCAATTTTGGTCTCAAAATGTTCCGCCTGTTCTAACTAGGAAAACGAGTACCATTACTTTATGTTTCTGACCATAAACAACGGAATTATTTGAGTTTAAAGTTGCCAAACCACGCCTTATGTTCACCATTGTTGCATAACGTCACCTTTCATATACGAACCGTACGCGCATCGTTGTCGCGCATGTTCATAAGCGCCTGTGTGTGTTTAACAGGGATGCGAGTAACCAGGCCATGGTATAGTGCCAGTCAATAGTCAAATTTATTGACTGGTGGAATAGTTCAGTGACTCATGGCATAGCAAAAAAATAGACAATTACTCAGTATATAGACGGTTGGGTTATATATTATTTTATAGCATTTTCAGTATCTAACTACAATCATGTTAAATGTCCATTAATTTCAAAATCATATTTAGTACAGTGTTTAACATGTTCCTTTTATGTATTGTTTATGCTTCCCTGTAGAAAACTTCAAAGCCTGATCAAGTGGACGCATTAAACCTGACATTTCGTAGAGTTAAGAACGACTTATGATGGACTCCTCCTTTATCGCGGCACTTGTTTGTTAACGGGACAAGGCAAACACACAAAATTAACCAGTGAAATTTATTCTACCTTAGTAGCTTTGTAAATCCTTTCTCTGAAGCCCTATAGTGATTACGATTGCTGATTATTTGTCAGCATTATAAAATTTCCGCTTTTGTGCGGCCATGTTGTTTTCTTCCCAGGTGGCAACGGCGACTCCTGTATCGCGTCATTCACTTAAAATAAAAATATCAAAGTATGGAAAGCCGTATCACCAAGATTTTCTTTTCAACTGTTGAACTACATATGTAACTCGCCAAAAATCGATTTTGAAACATTTGTAGCGAACTGAAGCATAATAAACTCTGACCGCAAATGCAACTAACGTATTTTCACATTTTTTTTCATAATTGCAAAGTGCTTGCTGGAGGTTACACGCTTTGGTATAAACAGCAAGATGCTTTTAAAATAAGTAGAATTCGACCATTTAAACACGTCACTATGTTTATATTGCATGGAATTTTACGCTACAAAGGTTTCGTTATTGGAACATTTTTTTATTGGGCCTTATCGAGTTTCTGAAGTGTTGGTATTTTTCGCGAAAATGAACTTCACTATACATTTGTGTTTAAATACGCTAAATGCGTTCCATACTTTGCGCCTTTGGAAATTTTCCAAAGAAGGAGGTAACGTGACCTAAAATGGGCGGGAATCAGCCCTGACGTCTAGACATAAAAAAATGGCTGCCAAAAAATAAACCAAGGGATTTTAGAGGTTTTACTGCGGAGATTTCATGGGGAGGGGTAGCCGTTCCTTTTCAAAATAATGATTTCTGCATGGTTATTGTAAATTTACAGATATGAATGCCAAAATTCGTGACTTTTATTTTATTTTTTGCTGGAGTTGAGAGATTGAAGATCACCCTCCAATACGTTGGATGTTAACAATCGCTAGGTGGCGTTGTACCCGAAGATTCACGTGATATGCAAATGCCGCGATAAAGGAGATAAAGAAGGGTTTGAGTAGCCAAGGAAGATGGTGATTAATATGAAACTTGATACCTGAGTTTCCAGGCATTGCCTGACATGCTACCGAATTATTTTTAAACTTATATTCAGTTGTTAGTTAAACCTCAAAATGTAAGCTTCTAATGTCCGTTGTGCTACAAATGAATGCATATGCATAATTCAATCATCAATTACAGATTTGGTGACATAGAATTAGTTTGTAAATGGTACTTAGATGGAACGATACAGAGATGTTTTATTGCAGAGACTGACCACAATTCACCATTGATAATTAGGTCTATTGCTAATAACATCATAAGACGTTAATGATAACATTGGAATGTTTGAGCTAAGAGAATATACGCAGTATGATAAGGAATCAATTTTCAATAACGCACTCATAATTGAAAGCCTGTGATATGTGATTTAGATACTATAAATTCTAAGAGAAACACTCTTTGATTTTGAGACAAGATATAATAAATGGAATCTATAGATAATTTGTTTGATAACACTTCAATTTATATTTATTTATTAGACATACGTGTCTACCTTAAGCCCCTGCCTGGACATGCCAGCAAGATAATGAGCTGCTTGTGGACTAGTACAAATAAGGATTGACTAACGACTAAGACTAAAGTTTATGACCAAGGAATGGTGGCGGGCTCAACTTATACTTAACAACATTTTAAAACACAACAAATTTGCTACATCGCCAGCTTCTACTCGTGTAAATAAGAGCCCAAACCTCAGTATCATTAGTTCCAGTGTATTTCTTGAATAATTGTCATGTTTATTTGTAATTTTGATTGAAACAAATATTAATGGAAACTAGATCCGCCTCACTTAGAAAATTATTCATGCGCATTCAATGACGTATATTCACTGGTATGGATAGTTGTACTCGTCTAAAGTTACAAACATGTTCAAAATAAGAAAACGAAATAAGAGACATACAATGCAGCAGACTGTTGTCTAGTGGTTAGAACAGCTGACTCATATACTTGTGGTCGCTGGTTCGATTCCTACCTAGCATATATTTTTTTCAAGTTTTTTCTTTTCTTTTTTTTGAAGCTTTACGTCCGCGTCAAAAAAATTTCAGTAATGTCGGGACGATTTCCTCTTTTGAAAGGTTGAACCAGTAGTAAACAGTGGATAACGTGTGTAATAGTGACTGCGCTGGCGGTGAGTCTCGAACTGGCATTAGCCTTTCGATCCCCAGTCTAACGCTCAAGTGGCCTTTTTTTATTTGTTCTTTCACTGGGACTGTAGAATGTGCCAATGTACATGTAGTCCCAAAATAATGTTTTATATGATATCACATTATAACATTATATAGTTTTAGAAACACTTTGGGACGTCTAAAGACCTGTTTTTCACCACACACTGGTGGGACCGCTGGTGCAATCTTCAATGTGCTTTGCTGCCAATTCAGAGACCCCGTTTTGGTAGAAATTCGTTCTAAAATAGTTTCTATGGTCATCCTTTTCCCTCCGCTGTCTCAATTAGAGCAACGAAATACATGTAGTGGGCACTCAATATTGATTAAGTATGGAACAGTGTAGATAGGTTAATCCATTTATGCCTACTGGAGTCTTAAATCCATTTAAACTGACTGGTCGATCTGTAATTGTAGGGTCTTTAGTTTTGCTTTATCACTTTACAGAAATTGTTGTATCATTTAAGCAAACAGCGTTGACCTTATCAGACATTATTTCATTCACCATCTGCCTTGTGTCTATGTTGGATCTACACTGTTTGTCAAATTCCTTTATACAATGTATGGGTGCTAGGCATTATTGGGCTTTTAAAATGACTGTGTTCAAATAATGTCGAAATGTCTTTTTTGTCTGCGCTGATGGTTTACTCATCAGTCAACAATCTTTCAGTTATATCGGGACGTTTCATAAATTTTTGGGTTAAACCGGTTCTAAGCAGACAATATAAAGTGTCTTCCTAAAGGACACAACACATTGGCCCTGTTGAGTCTCGAACAAGTGGCCATTCAGATACTACTCTTGGTTATATCGGCAATCTGGAGTTAAAACTATTCAACTTATGAGAAGTCCCTAGGGAAATATATACCACCTGACTCGGCCAAAAACCAGAGGGTAGTGATTTCGAGCTTTAACCCACAACCGTCTCCGCAAAAACATCTTCAGCCAAAACCCAAAATCAAGCTTAGACCGTCCAAATAAGCACTCGGGCGGCGACACCCATATGGACGGGAACCCCACTAGCCCTGACATGCACCCTCTTTGATAAATGATTGCCAGGCTGATATAAAGGCAATAGAAATAAGGTTAGAGAAGTCTGTTTCTGTATTCCCTGCAGCTCTGAACAGCTGAGATCCCACTACACCAACACGACTCTGGCTGTACAAGAGCTCACATGCAGTCTTCCCCGCACCTTCACACCTTTCATCACTGCGTCTGTTAGACAGGGAGTCAAAACAGTCCTTGCACTCCCGAAACCTGGGCCCAAACAGTGCCTTGTAAACAATAGCCCTGGTATCTATTGGACAAGTCAAGGAAACCTAGTGCACGCACCAACACAAACGCCGATTCTATTTTTTATATGCCAGGCGAAGTGATGTAATTGTAAATGCTTTTCGTTGATATGTTGGGTATGGAGATGCAAACAAACACGTGAGTGCGTGTGTTTGTTGGTAGGGGAAGGGAGGGGTTGGGATTGAGAACCCATACTTAGACTGACCTTAGCAGTCGCTGAGAGTTATCGAAATATCGAGTATAGACTTCCTTTCGACTACGGTTATCTGGCTTCTTCAGTTTGTCAGATGCGGCTTTAAGCCATGACACTGGCTCCATTTGACCTAAGCTGTTGACGGAAATTTACATACACACACACACGCACGCACGCACGCCTGCATGCAATGACGCACGCATGCACGCTCACTCGCACGCACGCACGCACACACGCCATCCGGTGTGAGGTCACTTACATCTGGAGAGATTACCCTAAACATTTCATTAAAATGCAAGCTCACGGTTTTCGTGTAGCTGTCAGTGGTCTGTGTTTAATTCACGGTGACAAGGGTTAGCTTGTGGTCTATGATTGCATCTTTCCCTGGTTATACTCACTTTTTCTGACCACACACATGACATTTCGAGCACACCTTGCTCTTACGCTTCCTTTTGTATGATAGCTCTTCACTCACTTAATTGGTTTGAGTGTAGGAAGTGTTAATAAAACAATCAAATTATTCGCAGACATTAATATCCCTTTATCTACTATTGGCTCCTAATTCCGTATTTTGGCAAACAGTGCAGACCAAGATGTGCATTTGATCAGAGTCTTCACTGTTTGCTAAGACAAAATCGATCGTCAGTGAAAGAATGCATTTTTTTCGAAAGTATAACTTGTGGCCCCTCAATATATACAATTGGCCATCGTTTATTGCATTGAATTCCGCTAATATATCTAACTTCTGAATAATTATATTGCTATGAATCATTATATTGCTAAATAATCATTAAATATGGTATTTCATATATGAAACTTTTTTTGAGTTATTGGAACTCTTTGCCCTACCCTAGGAGAAAAGTAACCGTGATAGTCGAGTTGTGTGCTGGCTTGTCACACAGTAAAGCCGTACTTCTGTCAACATTCTTCTACTTTGGTAAATGATCGAAGCCGTTGTTTTGGGCAATCAGAGCGTTCGTGATCGCCGCCTTATTGGTAGAGCTGTAATAATTATAACAGAAAAGACAGGGTCTTCTTGAGTTACTTAATTTTGAATTAACCCAAAAGCCTTATGAGTAAGTTTGTCTCTCTATCCTATTTCGATTTAGCCGAGTTGTTCAGGAAGTTGATGTTTTCCATTCATAGAAACAAACCAATGAACCTGGATATTTGTCTGTAATTAAAGGCTCCGATAGACTGATCATGTTGCTTATCACAGGGTGCAGCATATTATGATTTAGAGGTCCACCGTTTTGCTTTTTTCATATCAAATTTGAATGAGTAGATGTTGTCATATATTTGACCTAATGCACGATGTGGAGACTGCTATGCTACATTACTTGCATCTTGAAATCTCGACTGAATATGTGTGTTGCTCTAAAAACTTCAATATGCAGTTTTCTGGGCGTCTAATAGTTCAGACATACATCGATAAATTTGTATTCTTTTTACCTACATGTGTATGTAACAAAGACCAAATAATCTACAAATCGTTCACTAGTAAATATATAACAAGACCTATCCAAACAAATTAATTTTAATAAAACGAAAAAAATTGACTCCTAGCACACAAACGTTGCACCCCGTGTTACATCATAAGTACTAGTTGGTCTATCAGGAACGGACAAATGGTTTTGGAAAGGCAGATTTTCCTCCAGAAAGAAGGTAGATACTCTGTGCAACACGTTTTACATTACCCGACAGTACCTATGAAAGTTAAGACTCCAGCTCTCATTGGGGAGGTAAACTTAGGGTGCCCATCCATCCTCTTTTAGTTGACTGGCGATCGAACTAACATCGATAGAATTAATCTGTCATTAAAACAGTTGGTCAATCATGCAGTCGCTCGAACTACTGTCGTGCCAACCAAGAGTGACAGTGACGTAATCTTTTGTTTTCAATTGTTAAGTTCGACATTAACTTGTACACTCCACTTGAGCTAACAGGCGTCGATAGATTACCTGCGGATAGGATTAATACACAAGTGATCCATCGGTTATTAGTCCCTGACGTCACTGTCACTCTTGGCTGGCATGACATTAAAAGTGGATAGAGAACACTATCCTTTAATAATAGCTGTTCGTTTAAATCCCTATCGGTATGTATATAAGCGGTCCGAATATTGTCCGTCATGAGGCTCAAACCCGTTACCACAAGCCTACGAGTCATGTTTGCTAGTCGCTACACTATAAAGGTTTAAGCAAGTGGCTGTCGCTTTTTTGTGTTAAGATTCATTTTCCGCTTCAGTGCAATTAGTTACACAGTATACACTATTATACACAGTGAGTTTGGTTTTTTGTCATTAGTCGATAGTCGTTAGTTTCATCCTTATTTGTACTAGTCTAGTGACCCACTGAAGGAATCATGCAAACCAACGTAGGTATTAAAATGATGGCGTTGATGCAAAACGACATTATAGCTATAATGAAATGATACAGAGAAAATAAAATATATACTGACATTTGTTTATCAAATAAAACACTGCTAACCATTAGGGGCGACTAACTTAGCGTAATGCCAACATGACAATTAAATATAACCATCAGCCCACATAGCTACACTGATGGCTAGATACAGATAAAACGAACTGTCAAAAACTGTTGATAACAATGTTAAATGTAAAACAAAACGAAGAAACGAATATGCAGGAGAAATATCCTTAGCATACCTCGTCGCCAAAGTTGTTGACTGGGATGGTAAACATAAATCCTATATACAAATACAGTTTACAAGGTGTAGGTGCTCATGATGTACATGACCATGTAATTATCAGACATTCACGTAAGAGCTTTCGTCTGGATCGTTTCACACAAACAAAATAAAATTCTTGTCCATAAATCGTTATGAGCTTGGCATGTCTATTGCTGTTGAAATAAAAAACACATATACTATGTTTTCCCAGTGGTAATCTTAATTGAAAAAACATATATGCTTGTCAGCAAAAGAAACGCATATTTTCAATATCCATATAATACAAGAAACCCTTTTAAAATTTTACCCTAAATGATATGAACATGTTTGAAAGGACGCATGCGTTCGTTCCAGACCATTTTGTTTGTCATTACACATTTAATTTTGTTTAGTTAATTAATGCAAACACGCCAAACCAGTGCCGTACATTGTAAAACACATGATTTGTATCTGATTTCATTGCATGTCACGACAACGCACTGTAACAGATAAGAAAACATCATAAAACTTTAAAATTCACTGCTGTAGAAAAAAAACTGTTAATCCAAATATCTTCATGTTTTGCTTTTTTGCATTGGTATTGAAAACCACCGGAATCTTTGGGGTGTAAGAATATCTGGAACAGTATGATTGATGTCAAGTAAGGTAGTGTCCACTAGAACCATTTAAAACAATTGTTTGGACGTTTTCATGCCAGTATTAATCACACTTCCGGTTATTTGTCCGATAATGTAACTGGATCACAAAAGTCCACTGTAAAGAATATCAGAAAATTTAAACTTCATAAATAGTCTGTATGCCATGATTATCACGCAGTGTGATTTTCATTCAAATCTGTTCGGAGGATTTAGGCATACACCATCTTGAAAATCGCCCTTATTATGAGTTATTTTAATTACGCCCAGAGTTACGTCCCTTTATTATCATTATTCCATTGACCCATCCATTTGTGATGTATTTGATAAGTCACATGTTCAATACATCAGTGATACCTTACATATCATTTGATCAGTATTTAAACCCCTATTTACACACTATACCAATTTTGCAAAATATGCGTTTCTTTTGTTGTTAAGTATATGTTGACTTGGCTGTTACACATTAAAAACACACTAAATACCATCAATTGTGCCGTCTATTATAAAGTCGTCTTCAAGAAAATCTTCAATTTCCACAAGCTTGGCGCCGTCAGATTTACAGTTCTCCTGAAAATATATGTGTAGTAGGAATACGTATGTAATACACTTTTACTGCCTGTAGTACATAGTAAGGAAGAAGGTTACAATCAGGAATCAATATAATCAAGTACCACACCTGACTTAGGACACCTCATGGGAAAGTGGCAAAACACAAGAGCACATCACCTACAAGAGAGCCTTATGTTAGCCCTTTCCCAGCAGGTGACCACAAGGCTGTCATCAAGAATAAAATGACCCACAAGAACAGTACAATTCCAAACAGACTTTTGGATGACTCTCTGAAAGTAGGACAATATGTAGATGAAATAGGTGTATATAATATACACTTCTCTTGTCTGAAAGCTAGCTTTTATTATTAGAATCTGCCTTGAGACGCAACAGACAAGGTTCGATTACTGCAGCAGGTATTAGAGATTTTTCTGCACAATTGACATTAGATAAAATGATAAATCATATTTTTCACTGACGCGTATTTCGGATTCTAACTTAATTATCCATTTAAAACAAGCATATTTCATCCAAGTCATGAAATCAGATGAATATTTATTAGGGAAAACTGTATTCATTTGAGGACAGTCGAAGGTATATCGTCAGAAATTTAGTTTTATGGCGACCCACAAGCAGAGCCGTAAAACGTGATTTCTGACCGTATATTCAACAATATACCTCCCAAAATGAAATGTTTTGAATACGATTATCTCCAGTCTTAGTGCAATTCTGCAGTTTTGTCTCAAATTGGTGCGTGGCAAGCCGTATGAAGCCACAGTCGTCCAAAGAAATGTGACGTTATTAATGACGTCAGCCTATTTCAGATAGTATAACACAGGATATACTGCCACAACAATCCTTGAAATGAAACTATAACTATTTCGTATTATTCAAATAGAACAGTGAGTGCCTTTCAAGTTATAGGTCGAAGCTATACCTATTATATATAAGTAATTTGTCAGGCGATTGCTAATTGATGATATGGATGCTGTAGATAAGTCCTTTGTCATTTGATTCCATTTTAATCCATATATTTTATATGCATAATTACCTTTATCAGCCTTTCGCTGCAGTTAGAATAAAAGTATGCAAGATGAACGCTCACTAAGGTGGAATGCCTGTCTATGGACACTATAGCCAAGTCAATTGTCACATGATTACTTAAAAATCGCATATGCTTCACGTTTAATGTGAATATAGGTACTGCCTTGTAGCGGGTATGGCAACCTCTTTTGTGTTCGTTAAGGATACAAAATGCAATCTTGCCCACCATATTGGAGTTTCCAACGTTTTTATTCATTTGAGAGATTTTATCTGGCATACCCATACAAACCCATTGGGAAAGATAAAAATGGAACAGGCGCATGAATGAATACATGTGACGTCATTGTTATGTAGAGGTGACGTCATCGCGTTACGTCGTATCTCAGCGTATACAGGAACTTCTGTGAGCCTTTAGAAACTATGGAAATGTGATATTGAATGATGGACAAGAAACAGAAACCATTATTTGTCAGTCCCACGTAATCAATGTTTGTCATTAATATAGCTCTGACTATCTGTGAGTGGTGAGCCATTTGTTTTCGTTTAATCATAGCGTGTTAATTTGATTAGATTGCTTTTCCATGATGTTCACCGAAAAGCCTAAAGGAAAGGTAAAAGCAAAAACAAACAATGATATCAATATCACTGTTGACCAAAATAAAGTAAACAAACATAAAACAAAGAGAGCAAAAGGGCAAACGTATGCAGGTGCATATTTAAAATACTAGGTGAATGTCCTAAACAATTTCGAAAAACACTGCAAAATGTATTTCACAGGATATACAAAAGTTCTATTTTTATAGATTTAAGCAAATGAATCCGTGCAATTTTAGCAACGATCTGAATTATAAATGCAAGTGAAAACACGACCACAAGGAGAACATTTAAGACTGGGTATAAAATAAACAGTCCAAAGCAATATAAATAGAATGAGAGATGACCTCGACCAGCCTTATATGTTTCTGAATACCAGTTTCGGAGGATATGCTAAACTGAGCTTGTCACAATAAAAAGAAAAGGTAAATCAGGAATTTTCAACATGGCTACCATATGAATACAGATCTGAACCAAGTCACAAGCCCATAAGTAGGCTAGGCATGAATACACATCTGAGAGTTTGAAAGCAATATTTTTTTCTTTTTCTTTTCAGTATTGTATTTTAATCAGTAGTAATTTGCAGCTACATTGTAAACGTTCATGCTCTGGTTAGTTTAGCATGAAAAATGTTTTTAACCTCATGACCAACAGAGGGTTTGGAGGAGATGTGATAACAAATAAAATTTAAGATAGCTAACACTGGTCATCTTTATTGACGAATTGGATGCAATACCGCAAATGTGCAACTGGACAACTATATATATATATATATATATATATATATATATATATATATATATATATATATATATATATATATATATATATATATATATATATATATATACAGATATATATAATGTGCAACTGGACAACTATATATATACTATCGTTTCTGACCAAGACACACAGCAAAGGCGTTTATCAGAGTTACGCACATCTTTACAAAAACGTAACTATCCTGATACATTAATAACCGAAGGTTTTAAGAATGCAACATCAATACCAAGAAACTTACTATTAACAACAACAGAAAAGAAAACTGAAGACATACTTCCATATGTATCAACATATAATCCAAATAATACAGAAATGTTTGGAATTCTAAAAGGAAATAGTCACATTTTAACCAATGACCAAACTATGCGTGAAGCACTTTCAACAACAAAAATAATTAAAAGCAAGCGACAACCCCCAAATTTGAAGAAAATTTTAACTAAAGCAAAATTTGCTGATCAAGCATCAAGAACTACACATAAAGTCTTCAAGTGTAAACGCCCCAATTGTGCCCTCTGTAATTATTTAGCAGAAGGCCAATCATTTAACTTCAACGGCAAAATATTCTTTGTAAAAGAAACCATGTCATGTGACGTGAAAAATGTTATTTACGCCCTCCAATGTAATGGCTGCCAAGAATATTATATAGGGCAAACGGGGGATAAACTGCGCAGTAGGCGAACCGTACATGCTCAACAAATTAGAGACCCTTCGACAAGACAACTACCTTTAAGTGGACATATTGATATTTGTTGTCAAACTGACCCAAAGTTCACTATGTTCCCATTCTATAAAATGCATTCTGAAAGTATTTCCGCCAGGTTAGCTAAAGAGAAACATTTTATTAAATGTTTTAACCCAAAGTTAAACGCTCTATGAGCCTACAATTAAATAACGTCAACTCTCGTCGCATAACGCGACGTCGTGACGTTACGACGTTACTAACGTCACTAAGCAACAGTCCTGATGAGCTGAGCGAAACGCGTTGACACATTGTTTAAAATAGATGTAATTAAAACAAAAACATGTGACGTCAACTTATTTTTTCAATATTTACTTATCATCCGGGTATTTTATACCCTTATTCATCTGTTCTACCGGAACGAGCGACGGAACATGGCAGAAGAAAAAGCAAAGAAGAAAACAAAGGCAACAAGATCACCAAAGAAGTCCACTTCCTTAACAAGTATGGAAGAAACAGAGATCACCAAGCTAGGCGAGATAAGTAACAAACTTTCTGATATACTTTCTGCAATTAAGGACCTTACAAATGTAATTAAAGACTCTTCGTTGGTTTCCAAAACAAACGATGTGGTTCCTGTGAATCCAGCAATAAATGAACTATCACAGACCTTGCGAAACATATCAGAGACAATTTCTACCCAGCAATCTACAAATACAGTAGAACAAAGCACACACGCTTTAGCTGAAGAGGAAGCGTCCAGAGCGAAAGCTCAAATTTCCAATATTTGGGACACAAAATTAGAAAGGAGAAAAGACGCTTATTGGAATTACACCAAGAATAAAGGACATAATGAGACATACGCTAAGTGGCTAAATAGCGACCACATTGTGATACCACAATATCTGCAGAGAAAGCAGTTCAACAATGAACAACCAGACCAAAGAAAGCTACGCGAGGCCGCAGTCTTGCATGACTTTAAGACAGAAACTGACCTGCGAGGACTACGAGCAACACAGCAATTTGAGAAAGTCAACAGGCTAGACAGTGAAATGGAAACCCTGTTTCAAGAAAAATGCAACGATAACGCTGCAAAATTACTGTCTGAAACTTGGAAAAAACAAGTATCTCAAAACGAAAATATATCCCATAGACGATGGCTAAAAAGTGAGAAGTGGTTAAACGATTATGCGGAGAACTTCAAGCAATCTCACGCTAATAGCAACCCATACTTCAAGCTCGAGGTGCGAGAGAACGCAACATATGCAGAGCTAACATCAAACCCCAAAAAGAAATCACCACCTTATCAACAGAGTGTTAAGGCTGTTGATTTACAACCGAAGCAACAGACGACACTTGATAGTATACAGACATTGTTGCAACAAGTAAAATTTCAACTTAACACAGAGGCACCAAAACAGCAAAGAAAGCCAACAAGAAGAGCGGAAAGAAAACAGACACGACCGCAGACATCCAAATACAGTCCCACCTTAATTGAGTCAGACGACAATGAAGATTTTTTAGAAGAAAGCACAAGCACAGAAACTATCAAATAGATACAGCTAACCTGGCAGAATCAAATTCTGGTGAGAAAACAATTAAAATATTTAATCTTTCAAGTAGAAAACTGTCGAAACATGAAATGTCTGTCTTGTCGAGGGGCCTTAAATTTACCCCCACGCCAGATAAGAGCAACAACGAACAGTTAGCATATGACGTATTAGAATTTCATAGAAAACTGAAACTTAAAGAATACTTTTATGAAAATGAAAACATTCAAGAAGATGACTCATTAGTTAGAAACAACAGTTACTTTGAACCACCGAAAGGTAGAAATCAAAGCCTTGATGAGTACATTGAAATAACTAAGGTTATACCACGAAATGATACCATAGGAAAAACGTCATTTAATATAACACGTAATGAAAGAAAAGCACTTGATAACTTAACAAATGACACATCAATAGTAATTAAAGAAGCAGATAAGGGGGGAGGAATTGTAATAATGAACAAAGAATTTTACAAAAGAAAAATTTTAGAAATGCTGGATGATAAATCATTCTACCAGCAAGTAGAAAGTCAAAGTACAAAGGGGACCATGAAAAAGGTTACAAAAGTAATTGGTTTAGCAAAGGAAATTACACGTCATGAAATCAACTACCTACTCGATTTTGAATGCAAACAAAGCATGTTTTATGGCCTCCCTAAAATTCATAAAAGTGAAATGATAAGAAAGGAGTGCAATAAAATAAATAGTGAATATTTAGAACTTTTAGACCCTGAGGACCTAAAATTTCGCCCCATAGTGGCTGGTCCAGCATGTGAAACACATCGTTTAAGCAATTTAGTTGATATTCTACTTAAACCCTTCATCGAAAAAGTCAAAAGCTATGTAAGAGATGACATCGACTTCCTAAACTATATACCAAAAACTGTACCTTCTAATACATTGTTAGTATCTTTTGATGTAGTTAATCTCTACACAAATATCACCCACGAGTTGGGTATTGAAGCAATCAACAGTTGGCTATCAAAATACCCTGATTTGATACATAAAAGATTCTCAAAAGAATTCATACTAGAATCCATTAAAACGATACTTGAAAATAATAACTTCTTCTTTAATGAAACAATGTATACTCAAGTTCGAGGAACAGCAATGGGAACAAAATTTGCGCCCACATATGCTACACTGGTTCTGGCTTACCTAGAAGAAAAGCTGTACTCTGAAATTGAAACCAAATTTGGAAAAGAATTTGCAATTTTCATTAAGGAAAATTGGAAACGATTTTTAGACGATTGTTTTGTGTTTTGGACAAAAAGCAAAGACGATTTAAAAACATTCCATTTAATTTTGAATCGCTTGAACCCTAATTTAAGTTTTACAATGGAAAAAAGTGAAGAAAAACTGCCCTTTCTTGATATTTTGCTGCTTAAAAACAACAGTACGATACTCACTGATATATATTCTAAAGAAACAGATTCCAAACAGTACCTTAATTTTCATTCTTGCCATCCAAAGCATACAAAAACAAGTATACCCTATAATTTAGCCAGACGAATCTGTACTATCGTTTCTGACCAAGACACACAGCAAATGCGTTTATCAGAGTTACGCACATCTTTACAAAAACGTAACTATCCTGATACATTAATAACCGAAGGTTTTAAGAATGCAACATCAATACCAAGAAACTTACTATTAACAACAACAGAAAAGAAAACTGAAGACATACTTCCATATGTATCAACATATAATCCAAATAATACAGAAATGTTTGGAATTCTAAAAGGAAATAGTCACATTTTAACCAATGACCAAACTATGCGTGAAGCACTTTCAACAACAAAAATAATTAAAAGCAAGCGACAAACCCCTAATTTGAAGAAAATTTTAACTAAAGCAAAATTTGCTGATCAAGCATCAAGAACTACACATAAAGTCTTCAAGTGTAAACGCCCCAATTGTGCCCTCTGTAATTATTTAGCAGAAGGCCAATCATTTAACTTCAACGGCAAAATATTCTTTGTAAAAGAAACCATGTCATGTGAAGTGAAAAATGTTATTTACGCCCTCCAATGTAATGGCTGCCAAGAATATTATATAGGGCAAACGGGGGATAAACTACGCAGTAGGCGAACCGTACATGCTCAACAAATTAGAGACCCTTCGACAAGACAATTATCCTTTAAGTGGACATATTGATATTTGTTGTCAAACTGACCCAAAGTTCACTATGTTCCCATTCTATAAAATGCATTCTGAAAGTATTTCCACCAGGTTAGCTAAAGAGAAACATTTTATTAAATGTTTTAACCCAAAGTTAAACGCTCTATGAGCCTACAATTAAATAACGTCAACTCTCGTCGCATAACGCGACGTCGTGACGTTACGACATTACTAACGTCACTAAGCAACAGTCCTGATGAGCTGAGCGAAACGCGTTGACACATTGTTTAAAATAGATGTAATTAAAACAAAAACATGTGACGTCAACTTATTTTTTCAATATATATATATATATATATACAGATATATATATATATATATATATATATATATATATATATATATATATATATATATATATATATATATATATATATATATATATATATATATATATACAGAGGGATATAGTGAATCGACTGAGCCGATTGATGCTGTAAATATTTTGCCTCTAGCGAGATTCGAACCCACGACATCGACAACACCGCCTAGCACAACACCAGACATTGACGCTACCAACTGCGCCACTGAGACATCCCCAAAAAAGGATGTTCAGGAAGCGCTGATATTGACAACGCCTGATGCAGTACATGTCGTATATTGGTTCCTTTTTCAATGCATGGCATCTATTTCGTTCGCAAGTGAAAGCCTGATGGATCCAAGGATACAAGTGAAATTAGATAAATATCAGAAGTGCGGATATATAATTTCAAGGATACAAGTGAAATTTTACATATATATATGTAAAATACAAAGTCCGATTTCACAATGATATAACTTTAATTTCTTCTGTTATACCGGTTTCACTGTTTACAGATCATCAGGAACTATTCAAAATGGTGGTCGTTGCATAGTTACAACGTTACCGTTATTAACGTTACGTCTATGACGTAAACGTTATGCAGTTGAATATAATAAAATACATGTAATTTGGAAATGTAAGCTTAGTGCGTTAATATATAGTGCAGTACATTTTTTGTACATCGCACTAATTAGTATATAGTATTTTAGAGTGTCAGACCACCAGAAAATAGTGCGTACTCAATCATATTTCTACGCCCATAATTATAGCGCTGTACATTCGCTGTGCGTCGGACTAGTAAGAATAGTATATTGGAGTGTCAGATCTCCAGATAAGAGTGCATACTAATAAATATTTTTTTTCATATTTCTCAACCATAACATCCGTTTTGTGTATTCAAAAGAATCGTCTCTTATGAGAATCTCTAAACATGTTTCTACCGATGGTATACATGTAAGAACATTATCGCATTTGTACGCAGAAAAAGTGGTGCTGTGTATTTGCTGTACGTCGCACTAATAATACTGTGCAGTACATGTACTGTACGTCACACTGATAAAGTACAATATTAGATTATCAAACTTCCAGATAAAAATGCGCACTTAAACATGATTTTTCGTATTTCTCAACCAAATACGTTTTGGGTATTAATTAGAATCGTCTCTACGAGACGGTTCTTTTGAGCACCCAAAAACAAGTTCTGCCCATTGATAAGAAAAAAAAATCACGTTTGTACTCGCATGAAGTTGTCTTATTTGGATCTATGAGAGTACTCCGAGGACACGGGTTAAGTCACCCTGTTTAGTTTGGGTTTTAGAAGTTTTATAAAGTAATGTTCTTTTGCACCTCTTAATGATGTGCTTTCTGAATACATTTTATGAAACGGGAAAATATGATACTTTGGTTTCATTTGGTGAGCACATACATTCAAGTGCTCACTGACAAAGAGTATTCTTGTTTTGGGATCCCTTATTTGTTGACTATGAACTGTGACCCGTTTGCGTGAAAAGTTGCCGGTTTCACCGATGTATTCATCCCCGCAGCATCTGCATTTCATTACATAAACACCATTTTTCACTTCACAGGTCATTGATTCGTGAACAAGAAATCTTTGTCCACAGTAAAATTCGAACGAGTTACTTTCTAATAGGTGTATACAGAGGCTACAGTTAGGTCTATTACACCGTTTTACCTCATGGTTAGAATCGTGATTGAATTAAGCCTTGGTTAAAAGTCGTTTTAAGTTATTAGGCTGCCGTTTGCAATTTGAAGTTAGATAATACTTTGTTTATTTTTGGATCCTCTTGTAGAATGGGTAAATTGAAATTAATTACATTAAATATTTCTGGGTTTTTAGGGTTATGGGTGGAAACGTAAGTAATGACAGATTCGCTTGTTTTCTCAGTAACATTTCTTAATGTTTTTGGTCGAGTTGCATCGCCCTGTCTATTTCACTCTGAATGAGCTTCTTCGGGTATTTTTGGGTCAGTAAAAGTGACCTTAATTCATAATATATATATATACCAAAGAAGCAAACAATTCAGTCCATCATACGGGTAAAAAATAATTGAAAGTTAAAAAAAGACACACTGGAACACTTTAAGTTTTTTGATTAATTTTTTCAGCAACCAGTATAATCATTGAATTTTCAAGCTGTTTGTTAACGTTTTTATTAATAATAACGTTAACAAACAGCTTGAGAATTCAATGATGATACCGGTTGCTGAAAAAAAATAATTAAAAAACTTAAAGAATTCCAGGTGTTCCAATGTGTCATTTTTAATTTTTAATTATATATATATATGCTTGGACAGAACAACTAGAGGAACATAAAAGACACATTAGGAATGTCTCAAGGAATGTGTTATAACAGAAAAAAGGTTTACAGATGTATAGATGAACAGATGGCATGTGCGGATCCAGAGGTTGGGGCAGAGGGTACGGACTTTGAAAAAATCACAAAGCCATTAATGTTTCTTAGCAATACTGGACTTGATTCCCCTGAAAAATCACACGGCTACCAAGGCAGCATTTAATTTTTCGCTGGTGGGTCAATGATGGCTCGCTTTGTAACATCCCGTTAGTGACTAAACACCCGTTAGTGTCTACGTCGACGCTAACGGTTGCAGTCCCAACCGTTAGTGTCTACGCGTTTACAATAACGGTTAAAATATAGGAAAAACTGAACCGATTCTACTTCTTATGGGTTGTCGGTCGTTAGCCCAGTTTATTAAATTCGTGATCTTGGTTATACGTGAGGGTGTTACGTGATAATTTATCAGCAATAAATACTCAACATTTAGTATTCTTAGTATATGTCATCTTAATGATTCATTGTCTTTATTATCTTAACTTGTTTAGAAACATATTGTTAACATAAATGGACAGAAATTACCCATATTTTGTATACGCATTATCATTGACAAGATCTACTTTTGGGATAGTAAATTGTCATTTTTCGCAAATTTGCAACGGAGTAACAGGCCTTGATTGACATCAGAAATCATTTTTTTTTTAATTTTCTTGAGAAGGAATAGACTTATTGAGACCAGTCTTTGTATACTCATTGTCATTAACAAGATCTACGCTTAGGTTGTAAACCGTCATTGTCCACAAATTTGCATTGAGTTAGTGCCCTTCTTTGATGTTAGAATTCATTTTTTCTTCAATATCTTAAGAACGAATAGACTGACTGAGACCAAATGTTGTATACACTTTATCTTTGACAAAACATACTTTGGGATCATATATTGTTCTTCTTGTCTAATGTCAGTAATCGAAGTAGAAAATCGTTGTATAACCTGAACTAAACAGCGGTTCTGCAAAATGACGAAAAAGAAATGACAAAGCTACTGCATTTACCTGAGCATCAAGCCAGTTCATAGGCGTTTGTACCAAACGGTACGAGCTTCCCTCATAAGTGTGCGCGTACTCTGCCATTTCTGAAAAAAAATCATACATGCGTATATATTGCACTATAATCAAAAATACTTTTGAGTGCATTCAGTATGTCCATCCGTCTGTCCATTATTCCACCTGGTATCAGTAAACAACAGTAAATAAAAATGTATAACTCAGGAACTACTGAGATTCTTTTTAAAACCAATACAATCTCCTACCTGATAATGAACGGCCCTGTGTGGCGTCTGTCAGCATCTTGCCCATTCCAGTTTATTCTCTTAACATGCAAAGCCCATTCCCACCAGGGCTCACGAAATGGATGGGCTGCCTGGTACTTCTGTGGTAAAGCTGCTGGAAACTTATAGCAGGGCTTGAGTGTCATGTATCTCAAGTCACGTATAAGTCCCAAAAATTCAGAGGCAATGTCTCAATATGGCTGAAATTGTTGACTGGGACCTTAAATCTCATCTAAACATGTTTGCGTGAAATCAACTTCTTTTTTTTATGCATGAACTTAAAACCTTTTTTGTATTTTGGGATTTATTTCTGCTTTATGTCGTTATAATAAGGTAATCTTTTGTCTATGTTTGGTTGATCTGAGCTATTTTAATAGAGAGGTATAGAAATCAACTGATATATTAGTTTGCTTCACAATGCATCCTACAGGTAAGCTACGCTGTCATGCGACAGCTCTTGTTTTATAAACGAATCTGGGTAATAGTTTGTATATCGCATGCTTGCTTTTGCATTTCTCCAGCTTGCCTATGTAAATTTGTTAAAAGTTCTGACTATTAACTTCTGAACTGTGATTTAACGTTTTTTTCACAATTAATCACATGTTTTGTAGGCAGGCATAAGTTGATTCAATTTCATGTAGTTTAGCTAAAGAGTATCCCACATTGACATTGCTATGAAATATCTAAATATTATGCTACTGTCACTCTTAAAATATATCATAATTGGCACAAGTGTCTGGTGGTAAATATCAAGTTTCAATGTCGTGAACACGCTCATTATAATGACACTATAAATAGACAGTGCGATTACTATCTGCCTAACTTTGGGGGTATAAAACTGTTAATCATGTCCCTCAGGACAGTGCCTGAATTCATATTAATTCCATATGATGTAGATGAAAATAGCATATTACATTTACTGATGTTTACCACTATTTCGCAAATTATGAGTTTTGACTTGGGGACGCTTCCTGTTAATATTTTTCTATCCGCGACCTTCATGCTAACAGTTTTCTCTCGGTCTTCATTGGCCCCAGTTTGCTTCGCACAATAGGTAAACCTACAGTTATAAATATTCGAGAACCAGTCAACGTTATCCTGGTTTCCCACTAGTTGTTCGACAGTAAATAAAAATACCCCAAACACAGCCATGCATATTACAGCTTGGAGATTAACTGATTCACCAAGTTTACAATGTAAGCTGAAATTGAAAGTACATAGATCTAATGTACCAGTAAAAATGACAGGTGCAGTAAAGTACAATATCAAGAAATTAATTACATTATAATAACAAGTAACAAGGTTAACTTTTACAAAAGCTTTGAACCATCGCATGGCGTTTTACAGTTATTAAAGAATAACTTTTATAGTGTTGTATTATTGCATTTGCTGAAGCCACTCTTTTCAGTGTTTCATGGGCCTCAAGCTTTGAGTATTTTTTTGTTTTAGTTAACGATGTGTACATAGGTAATCCATTGGAAGCAAATAAAAGACCGCAAATATGCATATTCCAGTAAGACTCTGCTCATGGACACACTGAATAATTGTAGAGTTAACCCCCTCCACCGGAGTATGTATTAGGTCATTCAACCATATTCCTCAATCGAAGTCAATGCGCATAATGCCTAGGGGGCATATTGAAACTGTCCCATCTACGTCTAGATATTCCGTTACATTAAGTCTAGAATATCCGAAGGGCCCATGTTCGATTGGGATTCTCGCTCAGTGGTAAGGTCTCTAATAGGCCTTTTCGCTGTTAGAAGCAATCCAGTATCCAAAGTATATCAACTTCGCTCACGTAATGATGGAATTTTGGAAGAACCATGGTCGACGGGGAGTCTTAGAAAGAACTGTAAAAGATACTGCTGTTGGGGAGTTAACACCTTATCCATTTCCGCAACTTGCTAATGGAACAGGCCCAAATCAAACACGCGCCCAATGGAAGTTTACTAACGTATATTACCAACGCTGGTGAATAAAACACAACCCTTTTCTTCAGTAAACATTATATTATGTCAAAATAGATCTTGATGTTTAGTCCGTTAGGCGAAATGAAATAAGTTGCCTAATAAAGGAGTTGGTTGCATCTCCTAGGTACCAAGGTTCCTATTTATCGTGTTAAAGCTGGAAGTCTGCTGAATATGATGCACGATGTTGTTAAGCTGATAACCTGTGTATTTATTTGTAAACATGCAAATAGAGAGGTACCATTTGTGGGTGGGTTAATTGACACCACAGCACAAATAAATTCATGAAAAATTCAAGAAATTTGGAAAATACGATTCTTTGCTACAATCAATTTATCCACAAAGCTTATCCAGCGAAACAATTTTGTATTAAAAGCTAACAAAAAAAAGACCTAGGGGCGAAACTTTCATCAATTGTAAATTACCAAGCACTTGTTTTTTTCCTCTTTTTTTCTCCTTCGAAAACAAAGCGTACATACCCTGTTTAGAAATATCATGACTGGCACTAATTCCGTATGTCAGAAACATGAATTTAAAATCGACAAATAATATACCAGCAGCATGTGCAAATCTCATCTTACTCTGAAAGCCATTTGCGCTGTAATGGCACATTAACAGTTTGAATATACCGTAGTTTGAAAAGATCCTGCTTCAAGCAAACTTACCACCTTAGGACGATCAAATATTTACAATTACTTGGTAATTAATGTAAGAAAGGTGGCAAAGATCAGGAATCGATACAATTAAGTACCACACCTGACCCAGGAGACCACATTGAAGAGTGACAAAAACACAATAAAACATGATAATTGAGAGCCAAGAGGTCAGCCCTTTCCCAGCAATTGACCACAAGGCAGAAATAAACCGATACGAAAGCATGGCAAATACAAGACATAAAACAACACCAACGACCCACAAAAGATAATGGCCAGTAAATTATTTTACCACTTTAACGTATAAGGTTCACGCACAATAAGAGTGCAGTTACGAATCAGATTTACCGTTAGAAATATGAAAGAAATACGTGCATTTGTCTAATCAAGTGAATGCAATAGCATAACGTGACCAACTACGTAACTTTACTCTGATTGTGTGCCAAGTATACCCAAATTTTTCTGAAGATTGTTAATAATGCCAGCATGCAAAAGTTACCTTGAGGCGTGGGGAACACTTTGTATTGCAATTCAGACATAACCAAGTGACTCTTACTGTTTGCTGATACCATTTGCCTGTTTCAGTAGGGTCTATATAGACAATTTTGATCATGTTACTTGTTCATTGGTAAAGTACGAATTAAACCCTAGAGTCATGCATCGTGATATCTCCTAGATTTTCCATAGTCATCGGCGCTGCTGTCTTTGCTTGAAACGTCGTCAAATTAAATACCTGTGCATGTAAACATGGATTGATCTTGTAAGATTACGCATTTATATTCTGTGTGCCTTTATGAAATATCATTTAACAATAAACTAAAATGTTCTCGTTCGTAAGTATTTGAAATAACTCTATAATGTTACATACATCCGATTTACATATAATGACATGACCTAAATTTTGATCTCAAAGCATATTTTCAGATGTTTTAAGATATTTAAACACTACATCTAGTGAAATTATCTAAAACTCGTTGAAATCATTGTTCTGGTGTATGCACTAATTTGAATAACCTAAGACTTGCTGTATACATTATCTCAATTTGATGTTGTTATGACATTGAAAGTAGCTATGTTTCTGACAGAAATGTGGTTAATAAAACTGCGAAAATTATATAGCCAAACTGTAGGGATTCCAATGGGTACAAATTGTGCCCCTCTTGTTGCAGATTTGTTTATTTGTTTTGTTATGAGAGAGACTTCATGTTGTCTCTGTCAGACAATACTCAAACTGTTATTATTGAAGCTTTTAACTCCACATTCAGATATTTAGGTGACTAAATTAATATTGATAGTCGCTATCTTGAACAAATGGTTGATCAGATATATTCTTCTGAATTTCAGTCCAATAAGGCATACATTCTTCTAATACGTAAGCTCAGTGTTTGTCAATAACAAATGGCATAGTTTCATCTAAAATTTTTGATAAACAGGATGCTTTTAATTTTGAAATTATAGTAAATTTCCTATTTCTTGATGGAGGTGCTCCACGCTCCCTTTCCTATGGTGTATAAAATTCTCAGCTTATTCGTTTTGCAAGAGAGTGTTCTAAGGTTGATGGCTTCAACAGAAACTTATTTTTAACTGCTAAGTTATTAAAACAAGGTTATAGATATCATAAAATTCGATAAGCATTTTCTAAATTCTACCACAGACACTCAAGACTTAATTGTTTAATACAACATTGGGTTAAAAACTCTTCTGAAACGAAGCATATTAAAGACTTTATTTTATGGTTATTTAGTTTATAAATTCAAACGAATTGTTGGAAAACCTTATTAAAATGATCAATTCAAATAAATGTTATCAAGCGTTAAATAAATGTTGGATATAACTTTGATGCCATGCGACAATCTACATGCCTGGTTTTGATATAGCTATGGTTTCCTCTTTTATTGCATGGCGATGGGTCAGGCTCGGGCTCTATGACTGCTCTGACTTAAAGCTTTAATCGGTGGGTTGGTGCTGGATGCTTATCTGTAGCTAGACCCTCCATGGCTCAACTTGAGGTTTTCTTTAGCTCTGACTATCTGTGAGTCATGAGCTATTTTATTTGTTCCGTGAAAGTGTGTGGCTTAGGCTGCTGTCTGTTCTAAGTCGAGGGGTCTGTTGTCTGTTGTTGACTTTTTTATTGTTACTCCCATTGTGGGAGTCTGTTATTGCGCTATGTTTTATTATTCATTACTTAATGTCCAATCTAATTTTGCAATCATCTTGATAGGGAAGAGAGAGCTGGTTGCTGCTTTGCTTAGTTTATCTTCCTGGTGTCTCATAATGGTTGTGTGGCCCTTCCCCGCGGTACCATGGGTTTGTCTGTGGTTTGTGATTGTGGTATTTCCTGATCATACTCACTTACTATTTTATCTTCTTATCTGGAAGAGTAATTGAACCTTAATTGAAAACCGCTCATTCCACTATCATCAGTAAATTGATCTTCAAAACGTGACACGTTTTACGTTTAATTGCAAATAGGAAAGTCCAAAGATGAAAAAATCATCTAAAATCCCAAATGTGCTTATTAAACGAGCGAAAATGCAATTCAAAAACATTAATTTAGGAAATTAACTGAAATTACCTCCCTTTGAATTAAACAAATAACAATCATATTACCTCCTATTCGCCCTTATTTAACATCATTTGAGACAGTTTTTGATTTAGTTTGTTGTGCTTGTATATGACAGCAATTGCACAAAAGATAAAAAATAAAAACTATTGCTGATGTCGGCCATCACATGTTAACTAAATTTGTGTTTTATATCCCACCCCTTGTTGAAAAAAAACACAAGTGAATTTCCAGTATCAATTGTTTTGATGATGGTTAGACTTAATTAATGTTAAAATGCTTGTGATGACGAAAAAATTCAAATTTGACCGACTCTGTTGATTATCAACATGCTGGACCAACAATGACTTTTCTGTGTGTCTTCACGCACTCTATTGATCAATGTTTTGTGACGTCAGAGTATGTTACAGATTAATGGTTGTGGCCGTAAAAGCAATGCATACAGCTAACATGCATAACATCTTACTAGAGAGTTTGCTCAGTGATGTTTTAATGTGCTTGATTGGTTTGGAATTTTGATGGACACCCAAGCCATTGATGTTGTTTTTTTTATTTTATGGGTACTCGTGTTCTCTGAGTTGTCAGCGGCTCTCCATGTAATCAAATGAATTTCATGTAGGTGCATAACGTTTTTAAATGGTAACAGTTTGTAATGCAAAAAAATGAAATGCGTTCATACATTTTGAAATGGCAGACATAAACGTCAAGCGGACATAACTTTATTGTTTCAGTATACTTTCAAATAAGATAACAGCAAAGGCGCAGATCAGACCGCGCGAATTCGCAGGCTGATCTGCGACTATGTAGTTCACAGGCCCTAAGACAGGTTTTCTTGCACTGGGGCTCAGTGGTGAATCAGATTGTGTGAAAACATTATGTAGAGACACATAGATTTTTGGTTACATATATGAGTAGATCGAAGATGAAAAGGACCAGCTAAAAATATCTGTTATACGAGGGTTGTCCCAGAAAGTCGTATACTTTTAATATAACACGAGACTGTGTATCAGGATTTCTCTGAAATTTGTATGATATTTTATGCACATTTTATAAACAGTTTGTACACATACGGGTGGAATCACAGTTAATATAACACAGTTATGAACGTTTGCTTGACTGTGTGTCAGCTTGTTCAGAGCAAACGCAAATAAGTTAGCTATATTTTCAGAGAGGGGTGGTAAAATGTTTTGTCTATACTCTTTTTATATCAGCTCTAACTGTATAAAACATTGCAATCAGTTTGTTAAGTAAGTCTTCCTAGTTCAAGTGATGGCTTAATATTCAGTTTAGGTATGTTTAAATTTGTAGCAAACAAACAAGCGCAATGTTTAGAGTTATACGAGAAAACACATTTTATATTAAAATAACTGACAGCAAAATAACATGTGTTCAGTTAAAATTACTAAAAGGAGCGTGTTTTTTCGGTACTACTAGAATAGTTTTGCACGAAATCCATTTAACGATACTAGTGATTGCTTAGCCAATTGGTAAACATTAGAAGAACATGATTTTGTGAGTTTAATTAGCCAAATTATATTGAAAGTCTATTTTTTTGCGCCGCACCGTTCTCATAACCTTTTTTCTGAAAAATAAAAATGTAGTAGGCATGATAAATCTTCTATAAAATCAATGCCGACGGCGGAAAACGTTTCAAATTTTTCAACACTATACATTGAGTAGTTCAGTATTGAGGTGGTAATACATTGTACATTGTTTGAAACATAAATGCGAAATTTAATTGAATGTACACTAATATTTGAAGTAGATGAATTTTATAACAAAAATGTTGATGTGATCCGCACACGCCAACACACAGTCTAGGAAAAGTTCATAAAATTGTTATCGAAACTGTGATTCCACTGATATTTGTGCAAATTGTTTATGAAATGTGCATAAAAATATATTTCAAATTCAATAGAATTCCTGATATACAGTATCGTGTTATAACAACAGTCAAGGACTTACTGGGACAACCCTCGTACATGTATCTTTCAAAATACAGTTGAATGTAAACTTCATTGGCTTCGGTGATATCATCATAAAGTGGCCTCTTCTATCAACACTTAAGTTTGAAATGTACAACTAAACTCGACGACGTTATTGCTTCGTGAAGATTTAACCACTGAAAAATTTCTTAAGAAGCAGATTTTTAAAGTCATCAAATTAACGTCAAAATGCAAGCCTGTTGTATAACATACATGTACCTACCAATCAAAATGAAAGCAATTCCGTGATGACTAGCAAAGTTCATAATGCCTCTCGTGTTTCTTGATTTAAAGAAGTAGGTGACCTTTCACTTTTAAAATTTTGTCAAATGAAATAGTTGACCCCTATTTTAAATACTTTGACGTCGCGTCAGATGTTGGTGTTAATTTGTGTAACGTCAAAAGTTGTTTAACACGTCAAACAATGAGATTTTCACAGATAAGAGAGGCGATCTTCCTTGCGTTAATATTTCTAAGCACACATGCCCAGTTGTAAAATGATCAGATGAAAAGTTTGTTTTGGTTTATATATATTTAAGTTTTTAAAGGTTTTATTAATACATGTTCCCGAGTAGAATTACAATAAGTAGGGTATACCCAGGTAAGCACAATTTATTTCAGTAGTAAATGCGATGATTGGTCGGTCGGTGCTTATTAACTACATGAATCTATTCTCGTTGCAGTAGACTTCAATGGACAGACGGACGGACGGACAGGGTGATTATAGGTCTTAAGGATATCTTCGATGCACACACCTTTGCATGTTTTATATCAAAATTAGCCAATACGTAAGCGTTTGGTACTTATCGCCTTGTCCGGCAACTAGGACTTGTGACTCGGGAATGTCTGTGTAATGGTACAGGCTCGTCAGAGTAAAGTATGAATGTAGATGATAAATAGCTGTAGAATTGAGACCTCTATCACCGCTTGATACATGTATGTCAGCATCCGCATTTTCACGAGGCTTTTGCGTAAATGCGATAATGACCAACATATCGCCAAGAGATAGTGTTGGCCCAAACAAACATGTAGACACAAATGAATGAAAACAACAAAGAAATTAATTTATTTGAGATTCGGGCACGTCACGTTTGAGTTTCAGACACACCCTTTTCATCGTATGGCTTCCAATAAGTTGACTATTACTAATACCTAGCAATATGATGTACAGTCTCGGGACATGGAGTTGTTTGCCACTTTGCGACGTCGCCGCTTGAGACAAGACCTTTCTAGAATTTTGTAAAAAATACCATGACAAACTTAATGGGTTAGATTTTATAAAACTTACATGGATGAAGAGCAAAAAGAGAGCAGCAATATACAAAAAATAATTAAAATAATTACACTTTTGGTTCTCAATAGAACGCATTTTAAAGTGAATGTAAATTTTAAAACATCACTATTCCCGTAGACGCTAACGTTAACGTCACCGAAAACTGTCATTTTAATTTGTGTTTGCTTTTAAATTACTACCATACGAAAACAACAGAAACCGAGAAGCTACAATAAAAATGTTTATTGCGTAAATCAATTTGCTTTCATTTGGTACTTCTTTCAAAATTGTAGCTTTTATAGTTTTTGGACAATAATTTTTGCAAAACATCTGGAAAAACATCGATTTAAGCGGCAACGCCACTGGGTGGAAAGTGGGTATGTCCTGTGGCTGTATATATACACAGGAGCTTGAAGTTTGGTCCTTACATTACATGTATATGCCTCATGACCAAAAGCTTAAATGTCATCATTACGTAATGACATTATGAGCTTTCGGTTTAGGGGCTATAGGAGTGAATAAGGATCGAATTTCAAGCTCCTGTGATATATTTCCTGAATCTTCCTGAAAACAGGGGTAAAGGTCACTGAATATTCAGATTTCTCGAATTAATTCTGGCCAGTGACCTATTTTATATTACTTTATATAAGACAGTGTCCTACAAGACTATGCTAATGCATCAAAATATAAGTTTTAAGAAAATGCGCGATTAAGTTTTTGGCAATTACGCATATTATAACGCTAAAATGTTAACGTTTTTACGACGCGAATAGCAAAGTAAAAAAAACGGCGTCTGTGACATTTTTGCTAGACAAAGCATTTTAGCGATATTTTATTCAATATTTAACAATTTCTGTTAATTTAAAAACAGCATAAAATATATGAAAAACGCATTTACATATCTTATTTAGAGAGAAATACCTTTGAAGAAACATCTTTTCATTTAGTATTGAATTAATGTCTCATATGTCGGAAGACGCCATTTGCGTGAGTGTGACATTTTTGCTAGACATAGCAAAATAACAATTTTTTGCTCTTAATATGGAAAAAATCAAGAATGAATCCAAATTTTAATTCTATTTTGAAAACGCATTTTTGTGATATACTTCAAATTTCAAAAACACGAGGCACTAAAAAGTAATACATCAACATAAATACACAGAACCCATGTTTTCAACGTTTTCTTTAAATCTCTACACGTTCCGTTTCTTTGCTTGGTTGGTTATTTCTGGTTAGTTTGCCGATTAACGCCGATTTCGCGCATGTCGTCGTGGGGATAAGCACAAAAAGTAGCTATGCGGGGAAAATTAAAAGATTTCATGCATTATTAGTTAAAACTTTTTGATATAGAAACACTCCGCCAAACGATTTCTGTTACATCTCTACATGCAAAAAATCGGCAATTTATACGGAACATGTTAGCGATAACTTTTTCTTTGTATCTCAATTTGTCTTTCGTTTTTCATCAATGTAAAATATAATTAATAACCTTTTCTTTGATGTTTAGTTTGTAAAAATGTATAATGGAATAAGTGAAATAGAGAACGTTCAATAGAGAGGACCCCTACGTTTTTAAAATTAACACCAACATCTGACGCGACGTCTTTACATTTTCAATGCTTTAAATGAGTTTGATGTGGACATGTTTTTCATGCCATACTCAAAAATGTACACGTTTTAATATACAATCAAATTGATTAAGTTGCATTCGTTTCTGAGACATACATTAACGCTGTTGTCCAAGTGTGGCGTTTTTAAAGCCGGTCAGTATATAATAAATACATACGTCGGCATGTTTTTACACAACACAGAGACATGCCATCCCACGTATAATCTTCCAGACAGATTCTTGCGCCATTCTTGTCTCCGTCTAGTTCAAATCCATCCAGACAATCAAAGGTGGCGACATCCCCAGGTTTGGGATTGCTTGGTACGTCTAGTAAGCGTCCATTGCAGGGAGGTTCAAGTGCAGGACACTCTAGAATTACGATACTTAATCAGTTAAAATTTAGCATTTACAATATCAAAACTCAATTAGCAACGTATATATTTCATTTTCGTGGTCTCATTACCCACATGTGGTGTACGTGTATGGAACTCAGTTTGACAGTTGCGTTACTGTAGTATAGTCTTCAAATTTGATTCAGTTTTTCTTTTTTAAACTTTTATATTGAAGTTACTTCCAGCTGAAATTTTGTATGAGCATAGAAATAGCAAATTTCAAACTAGAATAAAATATTGACGGAGAATGATATGAATCATAATGCTCTGGTATCTTTTAAAATAAAAAAACAAAGTTTTTGTTGGAATGAAAACCCATTTTGTACTGTTTGTGCAATACACGTAGGATAGAGACCACAGTGTTTGCTCATCTATACAATGTGCATTCAATACTGACATGTACAAGCAAATGATTGTCTTTGTGAAGTCATCAAAATTGTACTGTTTAAATTGAACACTCCAGCTGCAGCTGTTTATATAGGTCTACAAACGATGGGTCATTCCTACCAACCCAATCAGATTGTCTCGCTTGGTATTTCTTACATATTTATATGGTCTGTGTCTATGTATGTGCGAGCGTGCAAAAAGATAAGCAGACTGATACTGACGTGCAAATAAGGACAAAATACCGCACACACACACACACACACACACACACACACACACACACACACACACACAGACACACACACACACACAAACACACACGGATGGGTGAGCATCTATAATCGACACAGAACCAGAAGCATTTAATTCATATTTTACATTTTACTGTTACATTGTACTTTATATGCTAGAAAAAGTATGCCTGTTGTGCTTACATCAATGCTTCCAAATGATAAGGTTTTATATTTAACAGTCAATGGAACTGCATTTGCCAATTACGTGTAATTCCGTGGATGTACATCGAGGATCTACTTTGATATCGTGACGCTGACGTTATATGACGTGACACCGACGTCACAGAAACCATGCAAATACAATAACAAGTTAGATTGCAGTGAAAAAAAATCCACAAGATGCTATAAATTAAGTTTTTTTCAATAAAATATTTGCTTAGCGATATTTTATTGGAAAAAAAAAACATAAACATAACTTCATTTATTCTGTTGAAAAAAGATTAATGGATTTTAACAGAACTGAACCAACATGCTACAGAACTAATTTTTCTTACGCCAGTTCCGGTTAACAAAATTAAGATTTTCATACATAATACTAAGTGTAATGCGCCTTACATACATGTACACCCAACAGGCTTGATTCGATTCTCGAATTATGCCTGGCTTTGCCGATTGATTTAACATTATGCATTTACGAAACTTAGTTACCTTTCTTCATGTGTAGTACAGTCTTTCTTGTCGGTTACCAGCTTTGTGGCACAGTTGAAAAAAACTGATTATCATCTACTAATGTGTTAAATTGCAACACACGCAGATTACGCAATACATATAAAACCATTGAAGCATTATCGTATTGATATGTTAGTATAATGTACAATCGCGACTAAGTCTGGCAGAGAAACCCCCAAAATAACAGAGACTATAGAAAATGTTTTTGCAATTTTGTAAAGCACAGGTATTGTACACTGCAAAACCGCTGGTTTGGTAAATTCTTTGAGCAATAATACTGGTACCACTCATTATGACTCTCTCCAGGGGTCATACTGGGCAGATCAAAGGGAAAGTCGTAATGAGGTGATTATGACTTCCCTACAGGGGCAATAAAGTGGTCCAATGAAGGGATTAGGTAATTTATGATAAAATATTGATCTTTATCTAAGTTTAAGAAATTGTGTTGCATACAGGTAATTCCCCACTTGAGGCCACCTTTAATTTTGTGAAATATTGAAACTGTGCCTTATCAGTTAATCTTTTAATGAGCTCTATTGGACAGTAATATATGCCTTTAAGATTTTACCAAACGAGTCGCTATTGTGCAGCCACAAGGCTTGCCAGACTTTTCACTGATCAAGAAACGATCCTTTGCAGCCACAAAACTTGCCAAACTATCAGCTTACCTTCTTTCCTACAAACTGTTTCAGGGTCACATCTTGGTGACGTCCCACTCCATAGACCAGAACTAAGGCAGGTCCTGCTCGCAGGATAGCTAAGTACATATCCTGCATTACACCTGTATGATGCTAGACTTTCAAACTTGGTTCCACCAAGAGTTGTTACGGTACCATTTACAGGATCTGATAACCTTCCACAATCCACTGTAAAACGAAGATTGACACATGTACAAATACGTTTCCAGTAGCATTTGCATACTACGTATTTATGAGAGGAACTGTTATCTGTGTTATAAAATGAATGAAACACTCTACTACCCTTTGTATATTTATGGACCTTTCCTTCAAGTTTGATATAGCGAACCAGTCATAATTTCCAAATTAAGTTGTATGTTGTATATAAATAGTGTTTTGTTTCTTGGCAAATAGTGTAGATGCATGTACGGCTGAAATGCAGTATCATGCAGCATTTTATCTGTGTCTTTACTGTTTTAGGAAGTACGCATACGCGTGTATGCAAAAGGAATTGTTGATATGTATACCTTTAGTTTAAATAAGGATTTAAAGAATACAGACAAAGTTCGCACCTGAATTTCATTCCAGAATATTTCCACGGTATTACAAACGTGCACAACTTAAATACCTGCACAGTAATGAACTTATTAAACATTACAACTTACCTCAATACTTACCTTAAAAACAACATTTGAGGATTACAGTTAAATGTATATGTTTGTAACGCAAAGTTATACTCCAACGTTTGTCTATGAATAACCCTCATTTACAATTAAAATGGAATGAATCACTCAAATTGCACGTCTTCTTATTTTATAGACTCTTTAAATAGATGAAGATGGTAAGGTCCATTTAGATAACCCGGATGAACATTTATCCCAGCTATATGGATAGGGACAAGTCTGTATGATAACATCAACCAATAATCAACCAATTTTACTTGTATTTGTTGATATATGTACAGCAGTAAGTCACATTTTCAATAATTGATAGCAATTATATACTAAATTGTTCATACCAGTAACACATTTGTAAAATGTTCTTCCGCGGACTGTTGTTGGTTCAAATCTCTTACCAGTACAGCAACACTGTAAATTAACAGAAAATATACTACTAGTGCCCTGAACTGAAACTATATTGTACATGTACACATGAAATTAATTAAATTTCAAAGATTAAGATAAATATATTTTTGAGCGTAAAATAATAAACATTTTCTTATCTATCAGCTTTATCATATGTTTTGAGACGGTTCGTTTAAGTACACACAACCTATGTTTTGGTTGAGAAATAATAAAATCATTTTTCGTTGTGCACTCTTAACTAAATATGATGTTTTTGAATGCATCAGAGTTGTTTTAGCGGAGCAGATAGCTGCAAACATCATACGCATTTTTCACCTCCGGAAAGAAACATCAAACTTAGGACAGATACTGTTTAGGGGCTCTTCTTTTGAGAAACCCGCTAACCAGTTGAAAAATTCAAAGTGGCGGCCATTTTTCAAGATTGCCGCTATTGATCTGCAGAATTTTTGCTTTTTGAGATACATTCGCCTAGTTTTGTCCTATCTGAATAATACAAGTATCAAATAACACCTTTCCAAATTTGAACTCTGAAAGTGATCAGAGGTTTCCTATAACCAAATATCAGCCTCGGAATACTAAATAGTCTACTAAATAAGAGGTCCAGTTTACGTTTTACTGAGCTACAATGAAAATGAGTACATATGTATATTTTAGTTATACAAGTAGCGAATGTTTACAGTTGTACCTAAGAGGAGCAAATGTCAATGGACAAGCCAGGGCACACTGGTGATAACACTTCTGTGAAACTCAGCATTGTGTTCAGTATTGGATTAAAAACTAAGTTAATTGAAAATTACACCAATTCTCTGTAATCATCGAACCTAGTTGTTCACGCATAGTCTCAGAATTTGATGAAACTTTCTTTGATTGTTTTTTTTTCATGCCAAAACTCGTAAATCATGTATCATTCTTTCATTTTCATATCCGTTGCCATGGTAACGGGGTTAATAATTTTTGGCTAAAATTTTGTCAGAAATTCAATGAAATTTGGTGAATTTTGGACTGTTATTACTTCTTTAATAGATATATGTTAGCTATAAAGCAGTTGATTAATTAGAGGATTGCCATTGGCTAGTACCGAACATTATTGTTTAAAGAATTGCTAGTCTCTTTCATATCTAAGTTCTATCTGAAAGCTTGGTGGGGTAACACAACCCCGAAATTTGTTGTTTTTTGCACTTTTTGACAGCTTATATCATTAAAGGCACGACAGCCGGACACATTATAGGACAGACATGAAATAAATATAACCCCATCTTTCAAAAATTAAAATAAATATTTGGGAAGTTACCATCTTCTATGTGTTACCATGGGAACAAGAGGTACACCGTTCCAAAATGCATGTTTTGAATTTAACAAATATTTGTGAAGTGTGTGATTCACACAATTGCCAGACTGTAACAATGAATATAACATGTTGGTTAAATGAATGTCTAATATGTCTTTCACAAAAACTATTTAGCACACAAGCTTTTTAATGACATACTGTATATTCCTGGTGGCTGAGATCGTGAACGCATCGCTCTGACTAATGACCTTCAATTGCCTAGCAACCATAATAGAAGCTTCACTGGGGTAATTCTTCACAGTCAAAACATCTATGACATATAATACTAATAGAACATAATCACATTTTTTGTCTACAACAACAAACTATAATGTTATGAGGTAGGGCTCAGTTATTTTTGACTGACCCTCGTACATGTAGCTGGTCTTAAAATCAGTCACTTGGTTGCAAAGCACAATACAAAATGAAGGGCCAAAGTGGAAACTGAACAAATTAGCCACCACGAGGAGACCTAACGAGCGCAAAAAAATCTTTCATTGTGAGGTGGAAATGTAAAAAGGTATAAGAAACCATGACAGAAAAAGCTAGCTTTTTTAATAAGAGAGTCAGACCTGCTTTTATGACATACTAGGGGCATTGCACACCACACTGCCACCAAGTGGATTAGCACACTCCTTGAGAAAAGCAAGGTCTGATTCAAGGCATTTTTGAAGGGATTTAAGAAGAGAAAGACAAGTGTCAGCTTCTGTTGACTCTTCTAAGCAAATGGTAATGATGGAAGACCTCTTCTCCACATTGATAATATCATACATGTACCAGGGCAGCATGTGTGTCTTGAAGGAGATTTTCCGTCATAAGAACCATTAACATCCGGTGATTCACACATCCATATCACTACCATTCTTAAAGGCAAACTCACGATTCCTTTGATAGAATCAGGCACTGAAACAATCAGTATTGATGGTGCAGCGATGATTAGCTGTCACAGAGACGACTAAAGAGTTTCCTGGAGTATGCAATGCAAGATGTACACTTAAGCAAACTTATAAACGAACACTTTTCAAACTCATATTGTTCTGACTAAGGCATCAATAATATTGAATAATTTTTAACCTAATCATGAACATTTCAATGGACCAAAGTTAAGAGGTGTTTCGGAATAGTTTTCATTCATTTTACAATTTTTGGGTTCAAAAATGTAGAAATAAACGGTTTTGGTGGAAACAAATAATTTTGGGGAATTTTTATCCGTAATTTAAAAATAGTCGCGCTAAAATTGTGCTATTTGACACTAGAATCTTTGAAATAGATTGCAATTTTATAACAAAATACAGTATTGCAATAGCCTTCATTTAACAATTTAACAATTTTCAGATGGCTAACAGTTTATCTCAAAAGATCTTTCTCGGAGGACCGGACCATTTGACACCAAAATCGTTGAAATAGGGCAGATGCTTGCAATTTTATTGCTAAAGACAATGTTTACATATAGTCCAAGTCTATGGTGACCATGTTGAAAAATGGCTGTATTTTTTAATTTTCTGTTGTCTTACAGGTTTTCATAAAAGAGCTTCCAATGAGGAGCATTTGACACCAAAAGGAGTGTAACAGAACAGGTGGTGCGATTTTATATTACAAAATATATTATTTCCTTATATTGCAAGGTGGTCATTTTGAAAATATGCCGCCGTTTTGAAATGTTAAGAAAGCTAACATAATTTTATCAAAGAGCTTCTCCTGAGGAACAATTTACACCAAAAGCATTGAAAGAGGACATGCGCTTGCTATTTTATAGCAACATTACAATATTTCCATATGGCGGCCATCTTGAAAATGTCCGCCATTTTGAAATTATTAGGTGACTTATGGATTTCCTCAAAAGATCTTCCCCTGAGGAACATGTGTGCCAAATTTGATGCTTCTTACCAAAATTGAAATATTATTGCAGTTATCTGCTCGGCTTTTTAGAGCGTTTGATAAGTAAGGGAAAAACATTGAGGTGACATTGTTTCGCTTTTCTTTGTGTCAGAATTGTGTTTGTTTATTCTTCGTTTCGCTCAACAGAAAATGCCCCTTTTTATGCTTAAAATTCTGAGGCTTAAAAATCACCAAGTGCAAATAACCAAAGATCTAGTGAAGAAACACATGAACGTTGACAGTTTTTATTGGAAATCTGAAAATCAAAGACAACGTTGTAGATATATTTATATAAAATATCTTCACATATTTATACATGTATTCTCCTTATCTTGATATTCAGACAAAGTTGATAAACAAATCATAACAAAACAGCAATTACAACACTTATAACAACAACAAAACAACACTTACATCATTAACAATCGTACCTAAAATTAAACGTATACACACACTCCTCAGGAAACAACCACGTGCAGTTTATTTGAAATATCCGCCACTGACAAACAGTAACTTACACAGTGAAAAAAGTAATACTATCTCTCTGATTGATTTGTTTCCCTTGTTGTTTAGAGGTTTTCCTTCGAGCTAATTATTTTTGATTAAAGAAACTCAATAGATGTCAGATTCATAAGTCTCTATGCAAACATATCTAAATATGCATTCACTTTATTTTGGCTGAATGAAATCGTTTATAGTAGTGTATCATGACCTTGTCGCCTTTCCTTTGATCTAAGCTGTTCAATAATTTCCACAAGACCCTGTCAAGGTCGGAGCTAATAAGTGACTTGAATATCTGATGAATAAATTAAAAAGTGATTGTTTTTTTCGTGTTTTTTTTCGGCCATGATACAATAATTTTAGTGTATTCTTCGACTCGTCCCGCCTACAAGAGGGAATATCTGTATATACACTGTACAATGAAGCCATCTTAGATTTGGAAAATAGAAACGAAAACTAAGTTAGCATGCGGTGTTTGAAGGAGTATTTAAATGTAATCTTTCTTCCATATTCATCGTGCATTTTGTATTTATTGGTTTTCTGTATTTTGGAATTATGTGTCGTTTGGGTTGCAAATACATGCAATGTTACTATTTTTCACGGTTTACGCATTTGTATGTTATTTGAACTGTTGGCAATGTCACCATGTTCACCGTTTGAATATACTGCTCAACAAAAGTTTAGCACGGATAATTAAAAATTGATTTTTATTTGAGCAAATGGCTTAAAGTTATAAAATATCTACTGAAAATGATGGTTTAATACTTGCTAAAGTTGAAGACAGCAATTGGTGTACTTAAATTGGATGTCTATTGTGTCGTTCATTACTTTAAACAAGAGAGGGGTCAAAAACGTGTTTCAACTGCATTATTGGCAATACAAAATGGACACAGCATCGGTTTTTAAAGTCCTTTGTTTTCCAGCTTGGTCGAATTAGCCATTCTGAAAAAAATTAAGGTCGTCTCCTTTGAGCATTTGAAGCAAAAGTTGAATCTTGATAACAACGAACGTCGTTGTTATAATGACGTTTACAATTCAAAAAACAGTACTGTTTTCGTTGTGTAGGCATGCTTAATTGAAAGGGTTTTCGTATTTAAGAGGATGTCTAAAGAGAGACAATTAAGGGTAAGGCACGTTTATGAAATTTCGTCCCTGGGTATTTAATTCATAAAAAAATGACGTTATCTGAAGTTGAGGCTAAATGTAGGCGGTAACGCTATCTAAAGCAGACGTTTTCAAAGAATCAACTAACAGAAATGTTCCTGGTGCTTCTGCCACTCTAGCATAAAAAAGATTACTTTACCGCTCGATTCAGTTCGCTGAAAAAGTCAAGAGGTGGAAAACACCATTTTAACGTCATAATGGAACGGTAAAACGTGGCATAAACGGGTATCAAACTTAGACGTTTTTAACGTTTTTCATCATTTAGAACCTTTCGCTTTACATTAGAATCAAAAGTTTAAATTTTCGATGTAGACGTGTATCCGTTACATGCCTATGACCTCAAAGGAACAGTGTCTATAAGGCCTGTTTCACGGCCACTATGAATTTCCTTTAAACTTTGTGTAATAAAAGTAGCATGTTTTAGCTGTAAAATGACGAAATGTTGGATCAATAGATGAAGTTTTCTGAGTTGTATATTCATTTGAAGTGGGTGGGGTAATTCCACCCCAAACAAGGTTATGTAACGATAACGACTATATATTTATAACCATATGTAGCTGGGAATCAGGCATTTCAAGATTATTAATGGGATATCAGATCTAAATACTGACACTCATAATATTTCAAAATATTTATAAATGATTAGTATATACTCACTTGAAAGTCACGCCAAAATTTTAGTATTTTTTCCTCTCCAACTTTGCGAAAAACCACAACATCTATTCATGCTTAAATGGATTCAATTGAAGTTTAGAGGTTACATAGTATATAAGATGGTTATTATAAAATTATGAAGAATTGTTTCCATGGTGATTACTTTAAGAGTTATCTGCCCGCAAAACCGGGGATTTTATTTTTTTTCTTTTTTTTAGAGTGGGTATACATGCATTAGAGATTTTTGATACACAATTGCTTCTGAAATAAACAATGATTGGTCATGGTGTGTGGAATGAAACAAAGGTTTCAGAGAGCTGATTTGACCTTGAGGTCAAAGGTCAAGGTCACTAATACTTTGAACGTGTCCATGGCTTAAAACGTGAATACCTCTTTCATTTTTTGACCTAGAGTAAACATATTCGCAAAAATGATCGCCTATTATGTGTAGATTACAACAAAAATCTCAAAATATGGATTCAACCTTGAAATCAAGGGTCAAAGTCAAATATTCTTAAAGACTGTCACATTGCTCATAGTACAAACTCCTCTTTGGTGTATTCATGGGATTTGTTCCTATTTAGCACAATAATTGCATCTGATGTGCAGATTAAAACGAAGGTTTCAGATAGCTGATATGACCTTGTGGTCAAAGGTCAAGGTCACACATACTTAGAACTTGTCTATGGCTTAAACGTGAATTCCTCTTTCATTTTTGACCTAGTGTGAACATATAGCTGATATGACCTTCACACATACTTAAAACATGTAAAATTGCTCGAAACACAAACATCTTCATTTATTTTGACCTAGGGTGTTCATATTCGCCACAATATTTGCATATCATATGTTAATTGCAACAAACGTCTCGGAATATATTTATGACCTTCAAGTTAAGGGTCAAAGTCAAATATTTCTTAAAATCTGTCTTACGGCTCATAACACAAATTCCGCACTCATGCATTGACGGAGTGCCTTCATATTAAGCACAATAATTGCTTATGAAGCGTAGTTTAAACCAAGATTTCATATTGTTGATTTGACCTTGAAGTCAACGTCAATGTGGCACTTGCATAGAACCTATATACAGCTCATACAGTGAGCTCCTCTGTCATTTCTTGAGCGAGAGTGTTCATATTTGGCAGAATGATTCCCTATGGTGTATTGTTTGTTTGATTTGATCCTGTTCATCCCAGTCAATATTTTTTTCAGTCAAGTCATATCAGGATGGGTCTTCTTTGGGTTGACCTGGCACTAAGCAGGATTTAATGTGTCTTGCCTGTCATGCCTATTTATTGCAGCCTTGTGGTCACCTGTTGGGAAAGGGCTGACCTCTTGGCTCCCTTGTATGTGATGTTTTCTTGTTGTTTTTGTCACTTTCCCATACCATACCATTTCCTGGGTCATGTGTGTTAATTTATTGTATCGATTCCTTGCCTTTGCCTTCTTCTTTACTTTGTCACGAACAATATGCAGTTCCACCTGTGAGACTCAAACCCGCAACACTTCTATCTCGACTCAAGCATTCTACCACTGGGTACTGCACTCGCATATTGTGCGGTGAACAGATGAAAGTTTCAGATTACTGCTATGACCTTGGAGTAAAAGGTCTAGGTCAATATATCTTACAAATGTTGACGTGAATTCCTTTAATCATTTTTGTTAGAGGATGTCCATATAAACCAAAATGATTTCTTAAGGTTGGTACATTAAGATGAAGGTTTCAGAGCACCAATATGACGGTGGGATCAAAGGTCAAGGTATTTAGAATCGGTCCTACGGCTCGCAACACGAACCTCTGTAGCTTTGATAGAGTATATATCGATTCAAAAGACCTATATATATTATCAGGTTTGTTCGCCTCTAGTGCCACTCCTCTTACTTTTTCGATGGAGGATATTCATATTTGCAACAGTGTTTGTCCTAGGTATGTAGATGAAAAGAAACTCTCTGTGTTCCAGACAAATGTCAAATATTTAAAACTCAAAAATATTCAAAAAAATATTTAAATTCTGGTTCTATGGCTTGTAAAGTGAGTATCCTTTAGTAGTTTGGGTGAAGATAATATAGATTTTGCACACTTATTGCCTTAATGTGTGCTGTAGATATCATCAATGGTTTCAGGTCGCTGTTATGATATATTATTCAAAGGTCAAGGTCAAATATTAGCATTTAGAGCAATTGACAGGTTTTTAGTATGTGTGGCCTTGACCTTTGACCTAAAGGTCATATCAGCTATCTTAAGCCTTCATTTTAATCTACACACTATATGCAATTATTGTGCTAAATATAAACACACCTCATCAATGCACGAAAGAGGAGTTTGTATTATGAGCAGTAAGACAGATTTTAAGAATATTTTGCTTTGACCCTTGATTTCAAGGTCATATCCATATTCTGAGACTTTTGTTCTAATCTTCACATGATATGCTGTTATTGTAGCAAATATGAATATGCGTAGTCAAAAAATGAAAGAGGTGTTCGCGTTTTCAGCCGTAGACAAGTTTTAAGTATTAGTGACCTTGACCTTTGACTTCCAGATCATATCAGCGATGTGAAACCTTTGTTTTATTCTAGTCACTATGATCAACCATTGTGTAACCTAGAAGCAATGCTGTATCTAAAATCTCTAATACATGTAACCAACCCCAAAAATTTGGAAGAAAAATACAAAAAATACCTGGATTTGTGGGCAGATAACTCTTAAAATAATCACCATGGAAACAAATCTTCATAATTTTATAATTACCATCTTATATACTATGTAACCTCTGAACATCAATTGAATCCATTTAAGCATAAATAAATGTTGTGGTTTTTCGCAAAGTTGGCGAAGAAAAAATACTTAAATTTTGGTATGACTTTCAAGTGAGTATATACTTATCATTTATAAATATTTTAAAATATTATGGGTGTCAGTCTTTAGATCTGATATTCCATAAATAATCTAGAAATAGATGATTTCCAGCTACATATGGTTATAAAAATATAGTCGTTTTCATAGCATAACCCTGTTTGGGGTGGAATTACCCCACCCACTTCAAATGAATATACAACTCAAAAAACTTCATCTATTGATCCAACATTTCGTCATTTTACAGCTAAGACATACTACTTTTATTACACAAAGTTTAAAGGAAATTCATAGTGGCCGTGAAACAGGCCTTATAGACACTGGTCCTTTAACGTCAATACACTGACGCCTAACCAGATTACCTTTTGTCTTGCGGACACGAAAAAACGTAAATTTCAAGATCCCCATACATGTTGATTATATCAAATAAAATGTTTCATGTTTATTCAAAGTGGGGCATCATATTTTAATCCGTGCTGAACTTTAGTTGAGCAGTATATTATAAGTAAAATCAGTCTTGATGCTTAAGAAGGGTTACGTATATTGGTCAACAGAATCTAATTTACACTGTGTATTGCAAATACGCGATGATATGACTTTGAACAAAACAGTTAAATGACAACACTACTTATTATATGATAAAATATTTGTAAGGCTTGTAACGAAAACTTCAAACATTTAAACCTGTGTATTCTAGAAACTCCTAAAAGATTAATTTTGCAAACAGTGAAGGTCCGGATGAAATGCAGCATAATGCTGCTTTTCATCAGGATGTACGCTGTTTGCAAATGTAAATAAAGACCTTAAGACAAAATAATTCAATATTTTTTTATAATTATAACCTGACACCACTAGATATGTACAATGGATATCCAACGTTTATTGCACAAACCAGAAGGATGAATGCATCAGTACACATGTTTGTATATTTGGCACATTGATTTCCAATGGTGTGTAGATGACAACAAAGGTTTTAGATTTCTAAGTCAAAGTTCAAGGTCAAAATATTTCTTACTATGCGATATTGATTACAATATTACGCATATTTGTGAGTATGTTTTCAATCGATTGATTTCATTCTATAAATTGCTATTGTGCTTACCTTGGCTTCACACTGACGACGACTATAATAGCACCCTGCTGGTCTCTTCTTTGTATAACCACCGTCACAGGCCAAAGGAATGACAAGAAACATCATGTAAATGCATGCAATCTGAAAACAGACATGGTAATTAATACCGATGATAAGCCACTTTGCATACTTCATGTAAAACTTTATTGTATTATTGTACTTTATAAGAATCAAAGAACCCTTGAAGAAACCCGCAAAAGGGGACATGAAACTTACAACCTTAATTCTTGCCTTTAGCTCTGCGGCTCTCTCGCTTTTCACAGCCTTTTTAGAATGCACCGGTATCAAAGTGTGCTTGATTACCTCTTTATTGGTTAATTCCTCAAGCCGGACTTTTCAGGTGCAAACTCACCAGCTTACCTATGTATCCTGGAATATGATACCTGACATTTCACTGCACTCTTCCTCACCATATGAGAAAGGCCTCAACCATGATAGGGAGCCGAAAAAAAAATGTACAAGCCATTGGCCGCAACACATACAATACCACTTTGGTGTAGTTTACAGCAACCAGGGAGCTTCTGTGAACTATATGTCCACTTGAACCTTCTCAACAATCCATAGTCAACTTACAACATTCTCAGATCTAGTATACGAAGGCTGTTCAAATATGAATGCAAGTAGCTTCATAGCTTTCGTCGCATATATGCTACGACAAAATGATATACGTTTCTACAAAGGATTATATGTCACCTTTAAACTGGCACCAGACTAAAGAAAAATACAGTATACTTATCGAGTTATAGCCCTTTGAATGAGGGTCACTTTAGTATACTAACAAACTCAGTGCTTCAAACATACCAGTGATATAGACGAGCGTATAATTCTTCGATAAATCGGTGAAATTTCTTGAATTTTTTAAGGAAGTAATCCCCATGTACTTATATAATGATTCTGTGAAAGTTGCGAAAATCAGGCATGTATTTGTTAAATTACATCGAATCGTGTTCACTAAAGTCTCCTTATGTTTGCAAATAAACGGTACCAAAACACCACCTTTCAGTTTTCAGTCAAATTTTCTCTAACAAAATGCGTGAAGCAACATTTAAAGTAGTTTTAGCTCAAAGCCAATTTGTTGATCGCTCATACTGAGTTGTTGCTACAAATCATTGAAGGATGGTGGGTAATTCTTAAACGCTGAAAAGCATTTTTATTAAGTCAAAACTGCCTTAAGTGAGGGGTTATAGAACTTATACTTAATTTTGTTGTCATAACATTGCGGCTTTAATCTAAATTTGAACGGTAACTTTAAGATTTACCAAAATAGGCATTGTTTACAATAAAATTACTCACCTGGTCTTGAGGACTAGATAGATTGAACACATTTTAATTAATGTAAACACGTCATTAAGAAGCAGAAAATGCTTGAAAAATTATATAAAATGTGATAACTCTGTAAATAGAGGACGGAGAGTTTTGAAAACTTCCTTATGGCATATTTAAGCATGTTTTAAGCAAAACGCAAAGAAAAAGACAGAGCAATGTTCATTATTGCATCACCAGTAGATTACTCAAAATGACGTTTGTCATAAAATTAATGACGTCACAAACGTGCCTGTTTACTCGAGATTGAAACAGGATTATATAAACTTTTCTGCAAACAACTTTGTCAATGTACCTTAAACTTGCATCTAAAAGTTGGTGTCATTTTGTCTCAAACTTACAAAGATACGACACTATATCCGCACATGTACCAAAACGTGTATGGAAATTTGCTTCAGAAATATTTCAGTATACAGGAATGGCTTTTATATAAGCGTCTGTAACCCCAGACACATAGTGAGTGGCTCTTTATGTTTGGTGCCATTTTAAAGTCGACAAATAGTTCTTTCCAGAAAGGTATGACATTTTGAAGTAGCATGTTAGACCATAAGTTCATGGGTAACTGTGAACAGACAATATGTCCGATCTCTTGAAGAACTGTTGGTAACTTGCCATGAGCTAAAAGCATCAAAGGCCCTTCACTAGCATGGGAACCACCCATATGACTGTTCTCATGGAAAGTTCTCATGAAAAACTGTTAATCTGAGGATCATCTCAACAATCGTTCGTGTAAATCATCATCATGGTAAACATTATAGAGCTAAAAGCCTTCTGAACGTCTGATCTTATTTTATGTGATAGCTGGTAGAACACTGGAGAGGTAGGAGCCCTTCCAATGTCTGGATGCTGGGAATTCCGCCCGAAACTGTAACACTGGAGAGCTAGAAACCCTTCCAATATTATATATGGATGCTGGGAATTCTGTCCGAAGCTGTAACGCTGGAGAGCTAGAAGCTATTCCAATATCTAGATGCTGGGATTTCTTTCTAAAGCTGTAAAACTGGAGAGCTAGAAGCCATTCCAATGTCTGGATGCTGGGAATTCTGTCCGAAGCTGTAAGACTGGAGAGCTGGAAGCTATTCCAATGTCTAGATGATGGGAATTCTTTCTGAAGCTGTAACACTGGAGAGCTAGAAGCCCTTCCAACGTCAGGATGCCGGGAATTCTGTCTGAAGCTGTAACACTGGAGAGGTTAAATCCCTTCCAATGTCTGGATGCTGGAATTTCTGTCTGAAGCTGTAATACTTGAGAGCTAAAAGCCCTTCCACTGTCTGGATGCTGGGAATTCTGTCTGAGGCTGTAGCACTGGAACGCTAGAAGCCCTTCCAATGTCTGGACGCTGGAAATTCTATCCGAGGCTAACACTTGAAAGCTAGAAGCCCTTTCATTTCTATCTGTCTTGGAACTAAAAGAACCGTCTTGAAGTTTTCCTTCTCTTTTGGTACTTAAAGTACCCTTTTGAAGTTTCTTGTCTGTTTTGGTACCTAAAGCACCCTCCTGGAACTCCGGTACTGTTTTGGTACCAGAAGTACCACCTTGAAAATTCCTGCTGGTTTCGGTAGTAAAAGTACCATCATGGATCTTTGGAACTGTTAAGGTACTAGAAGTATTACTGTCAATTGCCACATTATTTGCTTGTGATCTCTTTATCCGCCTGGATTTACTGTTGGTACCAGCTTTAAAGCCATACTGTCTAAATCTGTAAAATGCCCTATCAATAGGTTTACATTCTTTTGAGTCCTGAGATTCCATAGTCTTTCTCTTCAGTAGACTAACTTTCCCTACTTGATATGTGTCATATGTGCTCTCTTTATAATCCTACTCCTGATCGCCTTACTTATCCGCTTTAGACTGATGCTTCTGAAGCCAAGACTGATAAACTCTACATTCTTTATTAAATTGTTCAAAATTCTTACAAAATAAACACTGTTCTGATGATTTCATTTTACATCCATACTTTGCTGATATGGTTGTGGACTGACTTGAAGTTTATCAGCAATCTTTTTTTTAAAGCTTGAGCGATGAGCTGTTAAATACTATCTTCAGATGTTGACTGCACATCATTAACTGAAACATCATTTCCTTGTTCGACTGTTTACCATCCACTGCTTGTGAAATATACTGGTCATGTTTCACTAAATCAAAGGTTCCTCCATTGTTGATGGATGCTAAAAAAAGCATACTTGCATGCATCTTTGTCACAGCAACCCTGACTAAACTTAGCAATGGCCTCTTGTTTCAAATGTCATTTATTGGTAACTAAACTGCTGGTGTCGCAAAAGTCATTACAAGATCCGCCCAATCCCCTGACTAGCCTGGTGAAACTTTGCTTTGAATGTTTTTGTCAACTCCTTGACACCAAATCTGACCTCTAGCTTTGTAATGATTTTTCGAAACAAATACATTTTGTGTCTGAAAGAACCCTTGAAGAAACCGGCAAGAAGGGACTGGAAACTTACTACCTAAAGTCTTGCTTACAGCTCTGCGGCTCTCTGGCTTTGCACAGGCTTTATAGAATGCACTAGTATTAAGGTGTGCTTGATTACCTCTTTATTGGTTAAACCCTCAAGCCAGACTCTTCTGGTGCAAACTCCCCAGGCTATCTTTGTATCCCAGAATAGGATACCTGACATTTGACTACAACATTTACCAAACTCGGTTTTTGGAAGATCCCGTTTTTATATGTAATTTTATGTCATACATGTGCATCATTATGAGAAAGATACTTGTGTAGACCTCTCCAAATTTCATCAACATATTTTGCCAGTGCTGGCTTCGGTCAAAGCCCTGATATCTTGGGAAAATTTTAGAAAGTGAGAAATGCAACCGCCGACTAAGACAATTTGATATCCGTAAAACGCACTTCCTGAACAAATATGGAACACCAACAGTTTCATTATAATATTTGGGAGTGGTCATTTCAATGCTTGAGAAGTTCGTGAAAAATCATTAAGTGTAACCACACACCGTATATCTGGAAACTTGAGTGCGGTTTTCTAAGATTTTGCATTAAAATGTACATGTAGTTCAGAGTTAGAAGAGTCAGTGGTTTTAAAACGCACCTGCAAACAATATTTCAGTCAAATCTGCCCATATAAATGAAATGAAGAGAAAATAAATGGATATATCAGCTTTTTATCCTCCTATCCCGTTTCAAGTGAACCCTGTAGAATATCATACCGATAACAATAGCCTAGCCAACCATCGTCTAAAATCTAGGTAGATAAGCATGTGGCCTTGATCTAAGACTTAAACAAACAAAACAGCAAAGTTATTGCTGATACATTTTATTCCTCGGTCGGTGAATGGAAGAGACTATAAGTTTTTATTCTCCGTCCTTCTGTATGCCTGTGTGTTCGTCCACCAAAAAGAAATAAAAAACGTGATGTTTCAAAATCATTTTTAATAGATACTAATTCTGAATCCCTGAATAAAGCAAGTGTATGAGGATATCCGGTTCTGGATAAAATATCATTTTACAAATCGAAAGTTAATTAGGCGGCACATTTAAGAGAGCGCAGTGGCTCAGTGGTAGAGTGCTTGTCTCGAGACTGAGGGGCTGCGGGTTCGAGCCTCACCGGTGTCACTGCGTTGTGGTCCTTAAGCAAGACACATTTATCCTAGCTTAGTACTGGTTTAACACAGGAAGACCCGTCCCTGTTTAACTGAAAGATTGTTGATGGGACGTAAAGAATCAAATTAAACAAACAAATCAGGCGGCACATTTGGAGCAGGTACTGCATATGTCATGTCACAAAGTAAAACGAGCGTTCTTGACTGTTGCCTGCGATGTACGCCCTCTACAACTGAAGACTTTTTGTTGCTATTGTTAAATGTAGATCCTTCACTCCCCGGGAATCGCTCCTTCCACTTACATGTTATAGGCACTATTTTAGGGTCAAGGTGAGGATAGCCATCGTTTTCGTGAACTAAAACAGAAAGATTCACCCTTAGTTTACCCGTGGTCTTTATCATTACATAGTCTAGTAAAGGGCGTGTTGTTTTTTTATATTGAAGCATATCAATATTTTTGATGTTTTATTGTGACAATCATCGTTAACTGGACTTAATCTGTTGGTGCATTTCTAAATTTCATGAATTTTTCCGAGAATTCAGGGCTTTGCCAGAGGTTCGCTTAGGCAAATGACCTGCTGGAGAAATTATGGTAGGTCTACAAGTCTAAGAGTAACTTTCTCATAGTGATGTAGGACAAAAATGACGTATTAAAGCAGAAATTTAGAATCACCGTTACAACAGAATTTCTGAATTTTCAAATACCAATAGGGATGGGAATACACACAGGGTCACATGTCGGAATTTCTAAATTATGTAAACGGATGAACGGCAAAGTGAGACGTGTTTTTCAAAGAGGCAATACGGTTTGTGTCAAAGATAATCCAGGTGTGCTTTTCCGTTTATGGCTACACGAAAAGCCTTATCACGACCAATAGTAATAAAAATATCTTTAACCAGATTGTCATTTCAACAACGTATAAAGATAAGAACTAAATAGATGATGGCGTCACATTCAGCTTTGACTGCGACACAACTTCCATCCCAGCCATTAATACCAATCTGTGATACAGTTGTTTGCATAATCCAATATCAGTGCGTAACTAAAGAAAACTTATTATTACTTAGCCAAAAACATAAGTTGTTGGTACTCAAAACATATGTTGTGGATATTCAAATGAACTGTTCTTTTGGGCACACACAACATAATTGGGCCATGACATGAGATTTAGAACAATATGGTATGTGCGACCAACAAAGACTCCGATCAACCTGCGCATAAATGCAGTCTGATCAGAGTCTTTGCTAGTCGCTTGAATATTCTACGATAAAAAGCTACTGACTGAACATCATTTGGAGTTTCTAAGCTTGACAAGAGGCTGCACAGGCTCGTCTGAGTATACACTTGTCAAAATGCCACATTGTTGGAAATCTTCAGTCGCAGCTCATATATAAACTGATAGGTAACAAAATATTTATAGTTTATGCTCAAAAATATGTTTATCTGAACATATACATTAAGTATGAAAGTTCGAAGTTAGTGGCCATACCCAGGGGTAAGGATGGCCCAGAGCTAAATTTTAGAACTACATTTACGATCATGTAAAACACAATTAAGGATATAATTATGCTACTAAATACCCACATTGAACTCGTTTCAATACTTGCATAGAGCTTGTTTTATGTATGGACTGTCAAATTATTAAATAAAGAGGATATGTCACCATGCTTTTTTCATAATCTCATATGGAAGTTTTCAGCATTTGGCCAATTTTCTTTACATAGCCCAAGTCTTTAATGTTGAGCTAAAATAGTTGTTGTTATCTTCATCCAGCTCCTTTATTTTAATTTTAAGTATTGCTCATGACCTCAAGCTTATTAGAAAACGTGAAAAATATTTTCCCTAGCCGTAACAAGATACTGCATGATATATTTTGGTAATTCCCCCAAAATAGAATTTCGATTTTTGGAATTAATTATATATTAAAAAAACTGATATTAAAAATATTATTTTTTGTGTATTATTTCATGAATTATCATTTTCCATTTTAGGACAAAGAAAAACAAACGGGGGTCACCATACTAATTATCTTTCAGGAAGGCCAAACTTAACTCCACCCCCACAGATTTCGAGGATAGTTCAACATAAAACGTTAAGGAGTGATTTTTCGTCATTTATATATTACATATTACTCGTATGATTTAAATAAGCAGTATAACGCTTAAAAAGAAGAAAAAGAAAACAAGAAATAATAGGTGCCCACCCAGGAATCGACCCTGGTCATCTGGTTCCAAAGTCTGACACGCTAACCACTAGGCTACGAGGTCAGGTTGTACACAGCGCGAAATAACAGCACATATTGGACAGATAATCCGAGTATCGACATATTCGTATTCGCAAACAAGGTTAAAAAGGGAAATTGTGTACAGTGTTTGTGATTTCACCTGATCTATTTATCTGTATTTGGTACTAAGAAAATCAGTCCTGATAAAGGATCAATAGGTATTTCGGACACGTTTGAGTTACTTTATTTTGTCAAGAAATTTAGAAATATCCATCTGACATTAGAGTTTCTGTAAACTGTATTGATCCGAAATCGTAAATGGTCAAAAGACGGGACCCAGACAACTTTCCATGTTTCCCGAGCATGAAATATGCGAATGGAAATTAGCCGCATATGTCTTTAAATACATCTAAAGCTCTCGATGATGTATTACTATATCTATATGAAGTGATCGTAACATTTTGACTTTTTATAACATTAAAAGAAAAGACAATGACTGATGTGAAAGTCCATGACAATCCAAGGGAGATACTGGAAACATACCATAGCACAAATAAAAAACAATCATTTTCAATTGATTATATCCATACCCCCATTTAACACCAACTATTTGCGTTACCATCACAAACCTGGTACACAAAATACGTTTTATATTCTGCTCAGAAATGTTAAAATATCAACAATTGGAATTTGAACATTTATTAGCAGGTTGAAAACAACATGTGGGAGTTTATAGCAAGTAAAATCTTCTTTTTTCAGCATTTCTTTCTTAGCAGTTGATAAATCATGCTTGTTTGAGCTTGAAAATGTTTTATAAACTCGAGGTTTGGCATAATAACGTATTACTTACTTTGCTTGAAGTCCACATAGCTGTCGCCCGCAACGTTTAACTTTGGTGGAGAGCCTAGTAATATATATTTAAAATCTTAAATTTTTACATGTACATGAGGAAATTGATAAGCCAAGTCATTAAAAAACCTGTTCTTTCATTATGTGAACAACAGATATGTTGATCTGCATGTTCTTAGATTTGTAGCTGTTTGTAAGGCACACGTCGTCACATATTCAGGCGCGTTTGTACTGCTTTTTTCGAGGTGGCTTATAAGCTTCTTTGACATGGCTGACGTATTTTTGTCACATACCTATTTGAGTCAGTGCATAGGATAATGATACTTATCGCATAAAATAGAGGATCTTACATGTGTGCTCATGTTTTATTGAATTTATTAAATGAGTTGCGAAGTGTATTATCTGACTTTACTTTATGAACCGTTCTGATAGTCTAGCTAGTCTCTGAAGTCTGATCGGTGTCATTTGTTATTCATTCCCTGATAACGTATTTATCTGACCTTACTTTAAAGTAAGAAAGACGGCAAAAACAGTTTTGTATTCTAGCTAGTATCTACATTCGGGTTAGCGCCATTTGTTATTAGTTCCCTGCAAAGTGTAGTTTTCTGACATTTCTTTATAAACTGTTTTATGCATTCAAGCTAGTCTCTGCAGTCTGATCAGAGCCATTTGTTTTCTGTTCCCTGCTAAGTGTATTTATCTGACATTTCTTTATAAACTGTTTTGGTACTCTTGCTAGTTTCTACAGTCTGGTCAGCGCCATTGGTTATTCGCTCCATGCAATGTGTATTATCTGACCATACTTTTTCACATTTTTGGTATTCTAGCTAGTCACTACAGTCTGGTCAGCGTCTATGCTATTCGCCTCCTGTCAAAGGTATTATCTGACCATACTTTATACACAGATGTGGTTTTCTAGCTAGTCAGTACAGTTTGGTCAGCGTCTATGTTATTCGCCTCCTGTGCCAAAGTTATTATCTGATCTAACTTTATACACAACTTAGGTATTCTAGATCGTCACTACAGTTTCGTCAGCGCCTATGTTATTCGCTCCCTGCAAACGTTATTATCTGACCTTACTTTATACACAAATGTGGTATTCTAGCTAGTCCTTACAGTCTCGTCAGCGCCTATGTTATTCGCTCCCTGCAAAAGGTATTATCTGACCTTACTTTATACACAGATTCGGTATTCTAGCTAGTCACTACAGTCTGGTCAGCGCCTATGTTATTCGCTCCCAGCAAAAGTTATTATCTGACCTTACTTTGTTTACAAATGTGTTATTCTAGATAGCCAGTACAGTCTGGTCAGCGTCTATGTTATTCGCCCCCTGCAAAAGGTATTATCTGACCTTACTTTATATACAGATGTGGCATTCTAGCTAGTCACTACAGCCTGGCCAGCGTCTATGTTATTTGCCTCCTGCCAAAGTTATAATCTGACCTAACTTTATACACAAATGTGGTATTCTAGATTGTCCATAAGTCTGGGTAGCGCCTTGGTTATTCGCTTTTAGCAGAATTGTTTTTTTCTGAAATTACTTTATAAACATATTTAGCATTCTACCAAATCCCTGCAGCTAAGCTGGCTAGGATGAGCATGACCTAGTCGAAAACCCCGAAGACAATTTTCTGTCAACGGGACCATTTGATGTATATATATACGGAAGTTGGAAAATATTAAGTTAGTTAAGGGCTACTGAGATTAATTGAGAACGTGGTACATGTCGTACATCGAAGCGGACCTGCAGAAACCCAGATAAGACTGTGCATCCGCTGATCATACACACTTAATTTTAACCAAAACTAATATATCTGTGCATGCAAGTTAAAGGAATGACAATATCACAGGTTGTGGTTTTAGTATGTTTTGCATATACAGTTAAACCTGTCTTAAGCGCCACTCAAAGAGAGGACCAAACATTGTTTCCAAGACTGATTATCGCTTAATATAGGTCAAAAGTATTGCAGAATGCTCCAAGAGAGCATTCTGCAATACTTCTGACCTTCATTAAGCTTCCATTTGTCTTTAAGACTTTTTATCTATTTTTGAGTGGCCGCATAACACAGGTTTTACTGCAATATAACTATGCATGTACGTTAAAGGAATGACAATATCACAGGTTGCGATATTATAGTATGGTTCACATATACAATACCACCAATAGACCATATATAGACCATCACACGTATAAATCATAGAAGATACAATGATATATAATCAAACACAAATAACGCCGACTAGGCTGCGTGAATGCGCTGGCAATCTGAGGTATTGTTGTTTGCATAATGCAAAATAGTTCTTATCTCATGATACGGCTTATATACACGTCGTCAAAAGTTTAGAACCACCTATATTATTGCTGGAACAGTTTTTAAACTAACGTGAATACCTTTTATTTAAAATAAGATATCTTTATCTGATGTGTAACTCTGCATAAATGCATAAATGAAAATTTAAAAATACATGACATTGTGATAATCAGATTCTGTTACAAAATCATGAATTTTCACGACTTTACAACATTTATATCTATTGTTCTTGAATCTTTAAGAATTAATCCCCAACACCTTGAAACAAATAATATATTGTATGCCTTTTTCGTACAAAATTGTCAACATTTATTCATGTACACAAAGTTGCAATGTACTAAGTTGACCCCTATGTGCTTATTGTTGAACACACGATCACTTTATTTCGCAAAAAAACATGATTGTTTCACGATCTTATTCCTATATGATATAGTTGTCTGTATTTATAAGGTTTATAAGGCTGACCTCTTGGCTCTATTTTGTGATGTCTAATTGGTAAGTTGTCACTTTCCCATTGGTATCCTTGGCCAGGCAAGTGTGGTGGTTGATTGTATCGATTCCTGATATTTGCCCTCTTTCTTACTTTTATTTACATGACATAACCGTGCTCTGGGCAATTAAGCTACGAAGTTAGTGGTGCTTAACTTTTGACGCTGTGTATGTAATGGTACACGTAGCATATCCTAAAATATATATCGGTGGTTTTAAAAATTATCATCGGAGTCAGTGAACGTTGGGGCAACAGCAATGCGGATATCTAACATAGTAAGTTACATAGCAATGCATGGTAAATAATAATAATAATAATAATAATAATAATAATAATAATAATAATAATAATAACTTTATCATTTGATAAACCACCGGTGCATTCCTGTTTCTCCCACTTTTTGATTTTTAGGTAAATTTTGGGTGGGAAGAAAAGGGGAAAAGGCTTTAATCCATAACCTGAGGACATATAGTTTATTTCTGTTTCTCCCACTTTAAGAAATTCATATTCCTGTTATTCCCACTATGTTAAATTTAGGACAACTTACTTGTGTAATAGAGTGTGTTTATGAAATATTTTAATTCTTCACAGTAAATTCATTAATCTTGGGATTAGCTTAATTGCTTAAGAGCTTAATTGGGACAAGACAGTATAATCCTAATGCTATAAACGCACAGCATGTATTTCATCTGTGGCAGTATATGCTAATAAAACAATACTTGCTTAGAGCAGCATGTGGCCACCACCATACTGCTGTTCATATCTGTTTTATGTATATAACAAGTGTTATCTATCTAATTTTCAAACATGTAAACTATACTTTATCAGCATTGAACACAAATGTCTTGTTATTAGTGTTTTTGAATATTTTTGTCGTGTTTGTTTGTTTTGTTGGTTTACGTCCAAGTTGACAGCGTTGGTCATGGGGGGACGGTCAGTTCACTTTACCACACTTTTTCCTGGGCAAGCTTTAACAAGCAGTTAACTAGTAATTCGTACACGTACTTTCTCTTGTAACTGACAATAACCCTTCTTGAAAAAATCAGCGGAAGGGAGGGGAATGACCTTAGAAATAAATTCATGATCAATCTCTACGACAGTACGGGACCCGGCCAGGATCAAACTCGTGGCCCCTTGAACTGCGGTCAGACGCGAATCTGTAGTCAGAAACGTTACCGACTGCGTTGTTTTGTGACATGATGATGGAAAAATGGAATTTAATACAAGTAAACATTATTTTATTTATTGTTTAATTTTCTTGACATTAATTGAGCTGCTTAATGAAAATACCTATATTTTCATGCATTATCATCAATGCAAAAATGCCGTATTAAAGTTTTGGTCTCGCCCAATCCAAACATTTTGTGGGTACTAAAAGGAACCGTCTCATTGAGACGGGAACCGTCTCATTGAAACGGTTCTTTTGAACACTCAAAGTAAGTAAGGTTGCAAGGATCAGGAATCGATACAATCAAGTACCACACCTGACCCAGGATACCAATGGGAAAGTGACAAACTCACAGAAGACACCACAAACGAGAGCCAAGAGGTCAGCCCTTTCCCAGCAGGTGACCACGAAGCACATATAAACAGACGCGCACAAAACATAGCAAACACAAGACAGAACAAAAACATAAAAGATCCACAAAAGAAGTACCGCCTTGGAACGGTCAGTAAAATATTTTACTGGAGGGCTTAAACCGGTTTAACGGCGCCAACCTCACCCTTAATTCAGATGTGGATCAAGACACATATATATTTGGTTTGCATGAAAGACCCCTAACTTATCAATGCATCATCTCCTAAAACATATAAATCAAGATATAACAAGGAGATAAAGCAAGGATAAGGACTCAACAGTAAAATAAACTGAATACCGGAGCAAAAGAAATCCAACAGGTAAACAAACAAATATTTAAACTGATGGACAAAAGTATCGTCACAGTTTTATTTTCTTAAAATTTCCTTCTCTGTCGCTCTTTTCGATTCTAGGTATACTCTGGTCGGTTCCATTCTTGTGTAATTAAAAAATGAAGAGCTATGTTCCATCCTCATAACTCTTATTATTTGGTCATAGTTCCCAAAGTGTAGCCAACTGTCTGCGTGTCAATCATGGACGGACCCAGGACATTTTGGCCCTCCGACTCCGTCTTGCCTGAACCTCCAATCATCCAACATACATGTAATATGTATGTGGCTCATAATAGCCACCTGAAGCATAGGGACTTGGGCGCGTCTATCGTTGACATTCAACTGAAAATAAATCAATTAACTTTCAGATTGTATATAGAAATGATACAAAAGCGCAATGAAAGCGTAGCTCTATCGCCAAGGTCGTAGCAAGGTCGCAGCTGCATCACCATCAGCGTAGACTAAGCGTAGCCAGATCTTCATTGTCGCAGTGGGGTCGTAGCAGAAGCGGAAGCGTAGTAGAGCGTAGTGGAAGCGTACTGGTAGCGTCAAGTCCCCAAATTGTGTGGTTGTCTACGCTTCTGTGGCGATTTGGAATAATTTTAGAGAAAATCTGTGATCGCCATATGGGTAGCGCAGTGGCTCAGTGGTAGAGTGCTTGACTCGAGACCGAGGTCTATATAAGGACACAACTTTCATAAGGATGTTGTAATGCAGACACGAAACATATCACTGTAAATACATGTACTGTTTGTTTACTGGAAAAAAGCAAAGTGTCCATGAAATACACATGTACGTAACTTTTTACCTTTTAAAAAATGTGCAGAACATTAACAATAGTTCATAAAATTATATAAATTTGTATCATTTTGTAGGCCACCATCTGGTGAACGCAATATACAACTAATAACCGAGTTTTTCGTTTCTAATAACTTAAAACCGAGACAGCAATACCAAAACCGTTTAGAAAACAAGTTAATGCGTTTATTTTAACGGTTTTAAATCGCACGTAGCAATGCACATATTTTGAAAATATATAATCGCCTCGGGCAGCTGTTATCTGCGTTGGAATTTTTGTCAGGCAAACCTTGAGTTCTTTGTAGTTTTTGTAAACCAGAGCAAAAGAATGATTTATCTTGCACACAGGATAAGGATATCTGAGATTTCACCCAGGGATAAAAAATCTTATCTTACTCATGCTATCTTACCCTGGACGTTAACTAACGTCATCATGTGAAATTGCATCTTAGCGCACATTGTATTCAGGGACGTCTGGAAGCCTATTTTAAAATAGATATAAAAACAGTGGTGGGCAAGAAAAAGAATACATTATTCGTGTGAGGGTAGGATATAAAAATCCGTCCTAGTGATGCCAAACGGTGATCCTCGGGACAGATTTCTTTCTATCCTACCCTTACACTCCATATATATTCTTATAGTCTTAAAAGCTTCTTATGGGGAAGAATGTGTTAGCTTTGGGTTGACTTTCTGGTGTGTTTTTTTCAGTTAAAAAAGTGGCAAACAGTAAAGTAAGAAAATCTTGAGAAAAGAAATCATTTAATATGCGATGGTTAACGCGAAATCACGAAAAATATTATGCCGTCGACAAAATATGAGAGGCTGAGTTACATGTACCCCACCCACTTCTTGAAAAGAAAATGGTATCAGGAATATTTTTCTTGAATAAAAAACTAAACAAGTCAACTTTTTTGTGCGACAAACTGTATCTTCTCCACTATTCGCTGGCAAGTAAAAAGTTTCAAAGAAAATTATTATGCCCTCGGATCATCCCGAAAAATGTGTTTTACATTGAGTAAGTTCAGCTTAAAATATTTAATATATAGGAAATCAAAAAACATGTTTTTAAACTGCTTTCCACTAATTGATCAAACGTGTCCTTTTGCATACAGTTGTAGTTTTACATTACACACATAATATAAAAATAGCTTTCTTGATAAAAGGGGACATGGCTGCCAACATGCTCAAAAACAAATTAAAAGTACGGAAGAAGGCAAATATCAGGAATCAATATAATTAAGTACCACATCTGACCCAGGACAACATATTGGAAAGTGCCAACATCACAAGAAAACAATCACACACAAGAGAGCCAAGAGGCCAGCTTTTTCCCATCAGGTTACCACAAGGCTCCTAGAAACAGAAAATACAGTCGGTATAACAAAGACAAACACGAACCACAAATAGCGAAACGGATCCACAAAAGAAGCACCGCCTTGGAATGGTCAGTAAGAAAATAATAGAATAAATAGGAGACTGTTCCATGTCCATTATTTATTATGTGGCATAAGAAATCTATGACTGTTTTCAGATAGCTTGTATTTGTTGTCTGATCTGTATTTCTGCGTTAACCTGTGAAGGAGGTTACATACGGAAGAGACCATCTGGTTGCTATTACAGTCGTCGACAATGCGAAGCCAAGGTTTGTACAGCGGGTATTGTGTTAGAACATGTGCATTGCGAGATATTTGAAGATAAACATTGGAATGTCCATGAAAGATGCAATAATAAAATTAATGGAAGTGTTACACTTTTCATCAACCCTGCCACCGGCTTAAGCGGTTTTCGGCTTTCTGCCAGAACCCAATCTGTAGGAAATAAGTGTAAGATAACACCAAAAGAGCTGGCAGCTCATATGTTACCCCTTCTGATGTAGTCGTTTACTTGTTTTCCTACTATGAAAACTTAAGGACAAAATTTCCCCAGTAATAAATATTTAAAACTCCTACCTGTTATAGCTATTGACATGTATTCTCCAGACCAATACAGTCGAAAATAACTCTTTATGCAGTTGAAATGTAACGTCATCACAAGTGGCAGTTTAGTAGCCATCACATTTGCTCTAAGGTTACACTTATTTTATAACAGTGTACATGTAGCACCAGCTTAAGCAATATTCTGCTTTCTGTCACATTCCATTAATCTTGGGGGAAAATCTGAAAACGGCTGACATGGTTTCATTGAATCTCTTCATAAGAATACATGGAAATTATAAAACTGCAGTGTCCCATAGCACCGACTTAAATGTGTTTCTTGGAGGAATAGCAACGGGAAAACAAGAACAATTCTACCGACGCACGCGGTACAGCGACGGCTTTTTGCAACCTTTGAAATAAGCTGGAAATGCGTATGCTAATTCAAAAATATATGACAAATAAATAATTATGTATATCAACTATTTGACAACCGAAATACATTGTGTCACTCAGTCTCAGAGGCTATAAAACGTTTTATGACGCTAACTGAATTACTGTATATGAAAACTAAATGCTGAAAAAGGTATTGCGTTAGATCCTATGTTGTATTAATCCTGCTAATAAATGTTTAAATGTCAACAGTTGCTGGCATTTTAATATTACATAAAATTAGATCGATCGATGGTTTCTTCGGAAATGTCCGCACTAAAATTTTATACCAACTAGTATGACCTTTTTTGACCTTGACCTTTGTCTCCAGGGTCAACAGTCCATAACCATTGTTGTTAACTATAAACAACATACAACCAAAGTTCCAAATATGAACCACTTACATCTTCTGTAAATGTAGGCGTTGTGAGACATATTAACAGTTTAAGGTAGTTTAAACTTTGAATTAAAAGCCATATCAGTGATGATATCAACACGTCTTAGGCAATCATTGGGCAAATATAAGCTACCTAAATCAAAATATGTAAGCGATATACACCTTACAGTCGGTTCAAGGATAGATGAGAATCGTTGTAAACAACAAAAAACAACTAATCCAGGTAATGGGTGTTTTACACAAGTATATATCCTTAATTGCATCTGAGTGCCGTCATTCATTTACTGTTATTTACCTGTTTCAATAAAAATGGTATTAGTCCTATAAGTATGCATCTTTGAAACAGTACAGTACAAGCAATACAACTCTCAGACAAGGTCTTTTGACTCAAGACCAATATCGGGAACACAAATAATGTCTTTTCTTCCACATACTTCATGCAAACATTGTGTCATATCTGAATAGCCTGCGTCAAGCCGAGTAAGAGTAGTTAGTATTTAAAGCAAAGCAACAGGTATTTATATATATTTGACTTTGACCTTTCATTTGAAGGTCATATTGGGAATCATTGTATACAGTATGTCAAAATACAGATTCTAAGTATATCTGACCTTGACCTTTGATCACAAGAATCATAGCTGTGATCTGTGACCTTTGCTGTAATTTACACACTATATCGATTACTGGACTAAAATAAAAACCCTCTGACAAAAAGGAGGTCGCGTTATAAGCTATAAAACTGATTTTAAGTGTCCTTGAAAATGATCTTTGACTCCATGGTCATATGCATATGGTAAGAGGAGTGTTGTTATCTGCACATGGCATGTGATAATTGTGCCAAATATGAACACCTCGGGTCAAAAAATTTAATAAGAGGAATTTGGTTTCGAGCTCTAGACAGGTTTAAATGTATTTGAGCCGCGGCATAAGATTTCGAACAATGAGGTATGGGCGATCAACAATGCCTCAGATCAGCCTGCGCATACGCGCAGTCTGATAAGAGCCTTTGTTAGTCGCTTGAATATTATACGAGTGTTAGGCTACTGACTGAACATCATTTTGAGTTTTTAAGCTTAACAGGAGGCTGCACAGGCTCGTCTGAGTTTACAAATGTCAAAATGCCACATTATTGGAAATCACTGTAACGGCTCATATTTGTTCTTCCCTTTTGACTCCAAGGTCATATCAGTAATCAATTTATCTGAAACCTCTGTTGTAATCTTCACATCGGTAGCAATAGTTGTGCTAAATATGAACACCGTCCATCTAGAGATGAAAGAAGAGCCGTAAGATTAATGTTGATAACATCAGGGGTAATCATTTTACTGTCCAGCCATCGAAGAGTGACAGCGACCTCATAGTTTGTTTACAATTGTTAAGTAAAACAATAACTAGTACACAGCACTTGAGCTAAATCGAATCGATAGATCACTTCTGTATCAATCCTATCCTGCAGATAGCGGATAGGATTAATACTCAAGAGATCTATCGATGTTAAGTCCCTGATAGCTTGGTAAACAAAACATGACGTTACTGTCACTTTTGGGTGGCAGGAAAGTACAATGTAGCTGTGTTTCATAGTGTTGCTGTAGTGGGAAGAAATGTGAACCAACAGCATATAGAGGAAGGACATATTACAAGTGTGTTATTGGTATGTATATATTATTATTACACCTAAGGTACTAAGATACAATATAGAAATATCAACTGTTCAGTGCCTGTATCTAATGAATCTTTTAACCGAGAAACTGTGCAAAAACTTAAGCTAAAAGAAAATTTGTTTGTCAAGTTTTTTCAGGAAGTTCACTTTTAGTTTCACACCAATATTTTCATGTCGTGAACGTACATTTATCATAATGTAAATATATATTTTGAGTAACCAAATCCTCTCGCTAAAATCGAGTGTAAGGGTTGAAATTTGACTTTTTGTACATGTATTAATTTATGAAAATATGCAGATAATCGATACTTAAAGCTGCATAGTCTGTAACTTTTGATATTTTAATTTTAGAACTAATGTTTCTATTTTTCAAGAACACAGTAAAATGACTAAAATCCAGGTAACTATTTTACCAATTTCGTAAATCTTAAGAAATTATGGGTATCAAAAACAACAGCATTTATGTTAAAATTACCTGTCTATAAGTATTAGAGGGACGCAAATAAATACCAACAAGAGAAAGACACACCTGTTTTTTTCCAGATAATTCACTTTTCCGTGCAGTTTCCAGCTATAGTGAACATATGTTTTGGGACAACATAACTTAATTCTACTTTTACAAATGATTTAAAAAGAAAATAAAAAAATCGAAAAATGTTCATAGTGGCAGACTTAGTCTTTTTTAAGAGACAGACAACTGAGGCAAGCACCTTGTCTTAGTGCAAAACACTGACCAGGACCTCAAGCAACATTTGAGCATAAACCGTGCTTATGAGTTTTTTTGTTTCTGGCCCTCAAATCGCTATGCAGTACTTAGTGTCCTTTCTAGTTTTTCTTACGGTGCCATGGGTTAAACTGGTCTTTCGCGCAAAAGAGTAAGCTCAAATGTTGCCTTAAACGTCACACTTTTAATGAAGTTCTGGGTATTATATCAAATAGTTTAAAGTTAAACTATATACCAACATCATCTTAGTAGAGATCAAGTTTCTAAATAAGCAATTACTTGTTGGAACAACATTTGGTCTACTAAATATCAAATAAAGATTTGATTTCAGTAGCATGAATTTTGAGACATTTTTCGACAATGGCAAATAAGCACTTATTCGTCAAAACCTTTATTAATCACGTGTATACATCTGACTCCTAAATGCATACTTCGACAAACCTTGGCATTGATGACCCAGATGAAATGCCGCAAAAAGTGACATTTCTCCAGGGACTGCACTGTTTCTTAAGACCCTCTATTAAGCGATTTTCAAGGAAACTAATAGTATTTTTTTTAATTATATACTTTGACCTCCACATATGCAATAGACAACCTCCAAATTGTTTAGTATCAAAGCAGAAGGAAGAACCTATTAGTGCATAAAGAGTTGCAAATTAGGAACATATAAAGAGGAAATGTATAGAGGATCTTACATGAATACTCATGTTTAATTGAATTTATAAAACGAGCTAAGAAAAAGAGATAAAATACGAGGCTGGTCGAGCATTTTATCTCTTTTTCGCAACGAGTTTAATACATTCAATAATACGGGAGCACGAATATCAGAATCTAATTATCATATGACATTAATATTTCTTTGATATCTCATTACTGACATTAAACATTATAATTGTGTCATTATGTACGCAACGTTGTTATAGACGTCATAACTCCCCCTCCCCCTCAAAAAAATGTAAAAAACACTTAGTCTAGTGGTTTATCAAGTTTATAGCATGACTTTATTTCACTCCCAGACGCGACGTCATATGATAAAGTCTAATAATATTTAACAAAATGAAATGGTTGTATTGGCTTTACCTACTGACTTCTTCTATTCGTATTGCAGTGAACTGCGAAAATTTGCCAGATCCTGTCAATGGTAACGTAACGACTCTTGGTGGAACCACATTTGAAAGTTTGGCAGAATACAGGTGTATTGACGGATATAAACTTAGCTATCCAGCTGGAAGAACATGTCTCAGTTCTGGTCTATGGAGCGGGACGGCACCAAGATGTGAACCTGAACAAGTTTGTGGGAGACAGGGTAAGTAATCTAAAGTGGTGATTGGTACATGCATCTGTGCCACTTCAAATGACTTCAGGTTCAACGATGTATAAATCAAGCAATTCACGTGTTGTTGATGCACTGCTTGTGTACCTTACATATACGCATTCTAGGCCGACACAAATACTGACGTCATCAACAGAAACTTGCTTAGAAATGAACGTAATATACTGAAGTTAGGATGACGTAAGTCTTTGCTCTGGACAGTCGTTTTAAAAACATAGGACTCCTTCATGTTTTTGCGCGCCATTCTAGTCATAAAAATGAACATTTTGAAGTGTTTTTTCCAAAGTTTCAAGTGACAACATGACTTTAAGCAATTATAACAATCAAATATTGTATTTTGATACACTAACATCTGCTAGATCCCTAGGGGTCGTTATAAACCTCGCTTGTCAGGCTTGGGTTTCAACAACACCCTTGGGGTCCAGCAGATGTTAATGCATAGTTCATGTATGATCCCAATATTGTAGTATGTCCCTGTCACGTTTAATTCTTGTGCCAGTAATGTAGTGTCTCTACCTTCTGGTGCTACGGGATTTGCTTGTGATACCTGATTGTAGTTGTTCCTTGTCATAGACAATTATTTTGTCATTGGTTTAGTGTCGCTACTTTTTTACGACAAGATTTGTCTGTGATACTTGATTGTAAAAGACGATTGTTTTGTCAATGGTTTAGTGTCTCTACCTTCTTGTGCCACGGGATTTGTCTGTGCTACATGATTGTTGTTATGCCCTAGTCCTTGTCATAGTGAATTGTTTTGTCAGTGATATAGTTTCAATCTTTACGTGCCACGGAATGGTATGTGAGTGCCTGATTGTCGCATGTCCAAGTCATAGTCAATTGTTTTGTCATTGATGTAGTGTCTCTACCTTCTGATACCATGGTATTTGAATGTGATACCTGATTGTTTTAGGTCCTTGTCAGAGTCAATTGTTTTGTCAGTGGTTTAGTGTCTCTACCTCCAGGTACCACAGGATTAGTCTGTAATGCCTGATTGTAGCGTGTCCTAGTCATATTAAATGATGTGTCAGTGGTTTAGTGTTGTACCTCCTGGTGCCACGGGAGTTGACTGTAACATCTGATTGTAGTATGTCCTTGTCATAGTCAATAATTTTGTCAGTTGTTTAGTGTCTTTACCTCCTGGTGCCACGGTAGTTGTCTGTGATACCTGATTGTAGTATGTCATTGTCAAAGTCAATTGTTGGCAATTGTTTTGGGGTATAAATAGCATATATCAAGTTAGTCTTAAACATGCACGCCCAGGTATCAAACGGGACTGGTGACCTATCCTTCATCTTTTTTCCAAACTTTGTGTGTTAAAGCAGTGAGATATCTGTCAATCCTGCCCATTAGCTCCACGGAGTCTTAACTGCTCGTATATGTGGTTAACCCAACAGTACATTAGCTTGTCCAATATTCATTTTGCAGTTAATTTATCTTTCCTTTTTCCACATTTTGCTTAAATGATTATAAATAATGATCTTATTTAAGACACGAGCAAGTTCAGAATGTTTTGGTAGCCGGGACTATTTGCTATTATAACTTATATTTTTAGTTTTGGAAATCTTTTTTGTAACTTTCTTCAAATACTTCTAGATTATATTACGTTTACAGGAGTTATTGAACATTCTAAACACATGCACTGGGTAATATGGTGAGTAGTTATACACATATATCAAAACTTCTAAAATAAGATAACTGCCAGCATCAAATACAAAAAGTCAAATATATGTACATAGACATTGCTCGGAACGCTTTACATGTGCATTCTTATTTCAGAATGTCCTATACTCAAGCATCCCTGCAACGGACTAGTTGACCTACCAGTAAATCCAAAACCTGGAGATGTCGCCACATATAACTGTTCAGAGAGATTCGAACTGGATGGAGAAAAGACAAGAACATGTCTGGATAACTACACGTGGGATGGCATTGCTCCATGTTGTGTAACAAAGACATGTAGAAGTATGCATTAATAATGTTTATAATAATAATAATAATAATAATAATAATAATGATAATGATAATGATATATTATTACCATTATTATTATTATTAGTAAAAGTAGTAGTAGTAGTAGTAGTTGTAGTAGGAGTAGAAGTAGCACCTTCATATAGTTATTATCTACCTGTTTAGAGTGCCAAGAGGTCCGAACAAGAATCTTTAAAATTAGCTAAAATCTTGAGGAATTTGAACATCATTGTTTTAATGGCCTCACTCTCATCGCAACATAGACGTTGACATGTACCTGGAATCTTATTAAACTTTAATACTATTTTTAACGTCATCCTTTCCATTTAATTTGAAACACAAACGTTGTTGTATACCTGGAATCCTATATTTTTAAGTCGGTCTTGTGGAACTTGATTCCTATTCGTTTACCCCCTATCTCCCATTGGAACACATAAGCTGACGTGTACGTGTAATCGTAAGATTGAAGGTAGATCTTGTTGAACTTAAAACTGTTATTTAACCGCCCTCATCGTTACATAGACGTTGACATGTACCTGGTACCCTGCCCTACAAAGTAACGTTATTCTTAAAACCTTTCTACGCCTTAAAGTCATTTTTTTTTGTTTTTGACAGAGTGTGTTCATATTCCACACAGCTTGTATATGTTTATGTATTTCAACTAAACTTCCAAATCAGTGCTCTGAGGTCGCAGTCAAATATCAAGTTCTTATATACTTAATTGGTTCAAATGTCCCTAATGTGAATTCTTGTTTTAATTCTTTATGTGGTAGTAGTTCATATGAAGCAAAATGATAAAAAAATTGTGTTAAGAATAAGACATTGGCGTCAAATTGTTGATATGACCTTTAAGTCAAAGGTCATGGTCAAACTTACGTATCTATAGCTTGCTCATAATACAAATTTCTCTTGCATGGATTGACTGAGGGTGTACACGCTTGGCACAATATAAGCCTATTGTGTGTATAATGCAACGAAATAAATAAATAATTGTAATAACATTGGAATCAAATGACAATGTCAAATGTGTTTGAAATCTGTCTTACATCTCAAAAGGAGTATTCACTTTATTTTTTTACTGAGGGTGTTCATATTTGACACAACAATAGTGTGTATATTATAATAAAAAGTACCCAATCACTGCTATGATCTTGGAGTCAAATGTCAAGGGCAATACAATTCAAATTAGCTTGTACCATGAATTCCTCAATTATTTTTGACCAGGTTATTCACGATTATAAAAATAATTGCTTGTGGTGTGTAGAATATACAGTACCGCCAAACGTCAAAGTCACCACCGGACCCACCGGTGACCCATGAACGACCTGAGCGCAACCGCGAACGGAGCGGGTTCTGAACGGAACTGGAATAAGGGAACGGGACCTGAGCTCCGGTCCATTCGCGTTGGTTCCGTTCCATTCCATTCGTTCCGTTCCATTCCGTGAAGGGTTAATTTAAAAATTCGTCAATTTAAAGCTGACGAAACGAAACAAACCATGTTAACGTCGTATCGATTTTCTTCAAGCAAATATCAGTTTTCACGGTGCTTTAAGAGCATTGGTCATGTCGAGACTCGAAAAGATGTTGTGTTTCGAAATGTTCCTGCGCCTGGGATGAGTTCAGAAGTGATATCAGACTCACAGAGGTAAGTTTGCAGTTGGCGGATCCATAATGGGTTCGCTCGAACCCCCTTCTGGCCCCCATTTTTAAATATCCTATGAAAATAAATAATTTGGTCTCAGTGTGAGAAATGTTTTTCCCCTCAACTGTTGTTTATTGGAATCAGCTCCCAGCCCAGATCGTACTTCTGCCCACTCTGGACCAGTTCAGTGTGGCAGTACGGGCACATAATCATCACATCCCATAAATCAACATAAACTGTTTTTATCCTGTTTTTAGCTCTTCCTGTACATGTACTTTTAACAACTATCTTCTACCATTTTTCTTTTTCTTAAACTTTGTACCGTGACTGTAAGGCGTAATCAACCTGCACGTAATCCTCGCGAGGGGGTGTTGCAGAATCTAAAGAAAGAAAGAAAATGAGATAAAATCATCAAAGCGAACCCCTATACCTTCATACCTACAAACCCGCTCTCCAGTAATCCTGGATCTGCCCCTGTGTTCGTCATTTAGTTTCCTTACCAGTAGACATTGGGGGTGCACTCCTTTTTTGTAGCAGTTTATACCCGTATGGGGGGCTTGCTTGTCATTTGTGTACTGATACGTGAACAAAAAGGATAAGGGTACTTTTTTTCAAGCTGGGCATTGTGCAGCACCATCATCGTTTGTAGGAAAATTGTTGTAAAATGCTGATATATGTAAGATTTATGTTTGTTTGAGGCTTTATGTGCCGTCATCAATTTTTCAGTGACTTTAGGAAGGCTTCCTGGGTTTAACCAGTACTAAGCAACTGGCCCAGTGATGAATGATGATGTGCCTTGTTCAAGGCCTTGCTCCTGTAGGACGTCTGATATGGGTCTGCACTGTTTGCTAGAGGCGTCTGGTATGGTTCTCAACTTCTGCACTGCTTCCCTAGACCTGAAGCCAAAGGTTCACAGTCTAAGGGAATTATATTTTTCCAGAAAAAATAAAAAAAATCACCATTAAATTTAGGTAGGGTGGGATTACCCTAAACACAGGATTTTTTTTAATTGGCCTTGCTGCTAAAAGTACAAAAAATAGCTAAAATGGGTACCTTGCTTTATTGCTGTCAGATCAATGTTCACAAATCAATAAATCTAAGTTTTAATATATATATGTTTTGGGTGTTCAAATGAACCGTCTCAATGAGACTGGTCTTTTGAGCACAGGACTTTAGTTAAGAGTGGGTAGCGAAAATTTGTTTTTCTTATTTCTCAACCAAAAGTTAAAAACATATGTTGTGGGTACTGAAAAGAACCGTCTCAATGAGACGGTTCTTTTGAGCACCCAAAAACATATGCTAAAATTGATGGGTAAGAAAATACTTACAATTTTATGCTGATTTTTTTTGTTTATCTAAACCTGTGGAGCACCCACAATATATGTTTTTGGTTGGAAAATAAGAAAAGAATTTCTTTGTAAGCACTCTTAACTAAAGGCCTACTCATCATAAAATATCATTTGCAACTTGAATGGGGTCATGCATGGCACAGACACAGTCCCAGTGTTATCTGGTGTGCTCCATGTGGTTGTCCTAGTTTCCACTCTGTTCCTCATCTATATTACCTCACTTATAACATGGATTGCGGTCAATTTCAAAAACTTCGTCTGTCTTATCTGGTGCATTTCTTTAACCAATTTTCTTCAAACTTCGTATAAGAGTTGATATTGGGGATGAGTGGTTTGAGATTGTAGCTGGGTAAATTTCCTTGAATAATTGCAGAGTTATTGCCCTTGATTTATGTTGAAAATTGGATTCCATGATGCTTTCTCCTTGGCATTTTTGCCAAATTTTCTTCAAACTTAATCATTGCCTTTTTTGGATTGGGAAGCAGCCTGTATTCGGCTCAGCTGTATAATAGGCAAAACAAAATCACTGTTTGCACATGAGTTGATATTGAGGAGGAGCGATTTACTATCATAAATGGGTAAATTTTGTCAAATAAGCACAGAACAATATTTTGGGCTGACTGTGGGCCCCATTCCTAATGGCAAAAAGTATCTTATTTTCCCAATCTAAAGTAAAAATTAAAAAATCCCAATCCTTGTAGTACAAACTACATATTTTCATTTGTTAAATTTGTGCTGAAATTAAAAATTGCATTCCTTGTCATCATAATTTTTAAAGGTCCCTAGCCTATAATCAACATTGGCATTATGATGATCTACACTGTTTTCAAAAGAGGATAAATATATCGGGGTTGGGTTTAAATGGTCTGCAATTCAAGTTCTTGTGAATAAAGATCACACAATCATTTTGTTTTGAAAAGACATCACAATTAATGTTTCCCAATTTCAGATAAAACACCTCATTACACCTGTACTTTCCCAATTTCTTCACACCAGGCCCCAGTCTAAAATCTGTGACAAGACCCCTGTAAGGCTGACAGAGTCACTGCCCTTGGTAGATCGCCGGGCTGCGTAGCGCAGTCGGTAACGTGTCTGGCTACAGATGCGTATCTTATTGCAGATCCAGGGGTCGCGAGTTCGATCCCGGTCCGGTCCCATACTTTCGTGGAGATTGATCATGAAATGATTTCTACTGTCATTCTCCTCCCTTCCGCTGATTCATTCAAGAAGGGTTGTTGTCAGTTACAAGTGAAAGTATGTGCACGAATTACTGGTTAACCGCTTGTTCAAGCCTGCCCAGGAAAAAGTGTGGTTAGGTGAACTGACCGTCCCGCAATGACCATAGCTGTTGACTTGGGACGTAAAGCAACAATACAACCAAAAAACAACTGCCCTTGATATTTGTTGAACATTGGTTTCTGTGCTCTATCTTGAGCATTATTTAATCAATTTTCTTCAAACCTTGCATTAAAGTTAATATGAGGCAGGAGTGTTGTGGGTTATTGCATGTCATTTAATTTTGTCAAAAATATAGTGTTAGTTGGCCCAGGATGTACATTTCCCCATATTATGTCTATAAAACATTGGGCAAAGGGTGAAAAAATAGGAAACACAGAGGACAAAGTTCAACAGAACCCAAACAAAGAAGAACATTAAACTATGCATGTGTTGACCAGCATAAAAAGTAAATTTTCTAAATGTTTTTATATACATATTTTTCAGGGCATGGAGCATGCGGAATATCAATCTATTGATGCTGAGGATACAAGTCTCAAAAGAAAGGTCCAGAAAAATTCTCCAGCTTAACCATGGAGTTGACCACTGAATATTTCAATTTGTAATTATAATTTCTTTATTTCCTTTAGCTTGCAGCTAAATACCCGGTATATCAGTGGTGGGTCCAGGATTTCTTGATAGGGGTTTCAAATTTACAAATAGGGGTTCGATTTGTTAAATTTACCTGGTTTTTTTTCTTCATTATTTTATCCTGTTTTTCTGAAAAATCTCCATAAATATGAGAATTTTGTCTCAAACAGGGGTTCAAGCAAACCCACCGAACCCCCTCTGGATCCCCCACTGTATATAGAAAAAAGACTGACACAAAAACCATCTATATTTATCCTAGCTTAGTACTGGTTCAACCCAGGAAGACCCGTCCCTATATAACTGATAGATTGTTGATGGGACGTAAAGAATCAAATCAAACAAACAAACAAAACCATTTATATAAAACAGTAAATTATATAAGTGCTGCTGATCAAGGAACAGTGCAATGATCGACTATCATGTTATGACTGAAAACTTGTTGAAAGTATTTTGTAAAGCAGATCCTTATGACATATACATTCTTCTGGTATTTTAATTATAAAGGTACTTAATTTGAATGCAATCTATTTATTGGCTCTAATAGTGCTAGAATGAATTAGTACATATCATCAACTGGGAGATTCCATTTTTAGAAAATCTCCAGTACTTACATATAGGAGTATATTGATAAGCTAGCAAACCCTAAATATAAAAAATAACAATGATAAATTAGCAAATGATATCAACTAATGCTAATGTGCATGACCAACTCGATTCACTGCATTGTGCATATATTTTTCCTGTCTCACCAGAGTTTTCGTTGCTTTCAATTCTAAAGCTAGGATATGTGTCGAAATATTTTAGCTTCACCAGATATCAGTGAGTTTCATGCGCAGATCCAGGAATTTTCGTCAGGGGGTCCAGGTCAGTCCGACAGAAAAAAAAAAGCTCTGGCGTTTTTTTTTTTTTTTTTTTTTTAGTCCTCAGTTTATTTTACAGAAGTCGAACGGTCAATTTCAAGATATCTATCATTTTTCAAGGTTCCAGAGGGGGTCCAACATTTTCCAGGGGGGTCCAACTTTTTGCAGGGGGGGGGGGGGTCCAATTGCTTATTCTCTATAAGAGTTGGTAATGTAGGCTGGGAAATGCATTGTTTTTGTTAAAGTTTTATGCAAGGTCTAAAAAGAAACAAAAGACAGGGAACCCAATGAGGAATTGCCAATAAAGTCTTAAACTACACTTTCACTTTTTGGCAGTAGCACCCCCACCCCAGCCCACCCACAAAAAAAAATTGAGTAAATTTAACCTTAATCATGCTGATTGACTAGTCTTATACGTATACTACACTCCCTCACAACAATTTTTATCCAGTTTAATCTGCAGCATTCCCGTCTTACGCATGTAATTTCAATCAGAGTTGAAAACAGTGTTGATCCTGACCAGATGTCTTCATAAGGATCCAACTGATCCAATAAATGACAAATTTTGGTTCAGCAGGATCTTTATTTTGACCTTGAATAATAAAGATCTAGCTGGTGACTCCCAAAATAACAAACAGTTTAATCCTGAGTAGCAATAGCAGGTCTGTTTAGGATCTAAGGCCAAAAAAATTGTTTCTCAGGCCCTCCCCCATCTGTTTCAATGCCCCTCATTTGGCTTTTTTCAGACTCTAGGGTAAAAAAGTGGCCTCATTTATTTGATTCATTTGTCAAAATCAAAATACATGTACTTAAAATGAAAAAAGGTGCCTCATTATTTTTTGATGAAATAAAAAAATAAATAAAAAAGTGGCCTCATCTGTTTTTTTGGGAAATAGAAAATAAAAATCTGCCTGCCTCATCTATTTTTCAAAAAAGTGGCCTGTGAAACACTTGTGTATTATTTTTTTAGCCTAATGAAGTGCTTTTTATTATTTACTTTCATTATATCAATTTTTTTAACGTCTACCTGTAATACCGTATTCAACCTTAAAGGTGCACATGCTTAGAACTATTTATAAGTACACACTGAGTACTTCACAGGGTAAACTTTGGTTAACTGTCTACAATTTCCATTAAACAAAATAAGTTATTCATTGCGTGGATTAAAAGCAGTTTGGATCCTGAGCTTTATCAGATTTTAAAATATTTGTATAGCATTTTGATAAGTTAATTATGCACTCAGTGGTCTTATTAGGTTATATAGAATTAGGATACTATGATCTTGTTTAATTTTTTCCATGCTCCTGCTATTCATGCTCTCTCCTGCTTATATATTGGTGGCCTACATATTTCAAATAATATGGACCCAGATCAGATTGTTTCCTTGGTTCAAAGTGCCTGCTTGCATGATAAAACTAGTCAGAAGTGCATGTCATCAGCAGGTAACATTTTCTTGACATAATTCTATAGCAGGATAAGGTAAAAAGTAAGTCTAAATTTCGTCTACTTAATATGATGTTTTTATTTTAGTTATTTGGAGACCTGCTAGTAGCAGCTACTGTTCAATCGTTGGTATACTTCTACTATTGCTACTGCTTATGCTACTACTTTGATGTAAGCATGTAAGGTACTGTACATGTTTATTAGGGATTACAAGACACACTTTTGTTTTTGAGGGATTAGTGTGATTTATGACAGGATGTTTATTGTCCAATATGGGATGTGGACATGAAGTTTATGGCTTTTTTGAATATACAGACCTGTTTTTGGTATTAAAGAAGTTAGACTTTTAATTGGTTTAAAGAAAATAGACTTTTGATTGGGCCTCTTAGTGATTTAATGATCAAAGAATTCTGATTGGATCATCTTGTTTAGAGTTGGTGGCCCACTTGAGACTTCTATCATTCTGCTGCAATTATTTCATTCGTCAGCATTAACAGCTCAAGAATTTGAAATCAGGGTAAGAAAAAATTTGTATTTTTTTTAATAAGTGTCAGGCTCATTTTTTCTCTTTCCATTAGAGATGTTTGTCTGTGTCTTGATTTGGTTAATTCTGTAGGAGTATGCACAGAATTTTCAATATTTACTGACAGGAATGTTATTTCATTGCTTTGAAGTCATATATTGCATTTATTTGAACCCTTAAGGGCCAATCACAACAAATGATGTCTGTTTTGTTGTCTGCTGAAGTGTTTTATAAGCATCTTTGACAAACATTGTGGATCCTGATGAGACTGCTCCTCATGCTCTAGCAGCTGTCTAACTTGGTTCCACATTGAAAGTCATTTATATCATCTCATGATTCAATTTACATATTTTTATTTGTATTTAGTCGCCTTTGTATTCATTATTTCCTAGGTTCTAATAACTCTTTATCCTTGCAGTGGAGACTTGTTGTCTGTTGGTAACACTTGCAAACAGTTTGGACCCATGTCAGAACGGACAGAATGTTGGTCCTGATCCGGATACTGATTGTTTGCCACTCTGATAGTGTTCCTGAAAGAGTTTGTGAAAAAATAAAGATTATTAGATTTGAAGAAAAAACTCAGCAGATGACAAAAAAGTATTAAAAATACTCAGTGTGCAAAGAGTTAATTAGAAATCATTCACAGTGCCACTTGTGTAATTTTGATGCATAAATGTATGGGTAACTGGTCAGCTCGTACCTAAGTCAACTTGTACCTTAGTCAACTCGTACCCATTTTTGGTCAACTCGTACCTCAGTCAACTCGTACCTTAGTTAGTTTATCTATAATAGTATATGTAATCACCCAGGTGAACCGCATGTATAGATCTCGGAGGGTGTTGGCTATCGGAGGTAAACAAAGGATTTTTTGGTTGGACATGGTCTGTATTGAGACGATTTTATTTCATTTAGAGTCGTTTTGAGGGATAAGAACAACATATAGGTCGATAGTATACAGAATGATGATAACTCTGAAAACATTACATGTTTCGAAACTTAATCTGTTCGAGTTTAAATTGCATTTGAATTCGGAAATGCAGTAATTTGGACGAATATTTCGAATTCATCAGTTAATATTCATATCTATTATTTTATTTTTACTTGATTCACAGCCACCGCGGGAATGTATAACCTCTCTTTGGAATGAATCAGTCAAATACAATTCAAAAATACATGTAAAACATTTATTTATTTGCAATTTCATGACGGTGGTATCATGTTTATAGGTAGCTTTCCGTTCGGAGGTATGTTGGGTAGCTGTCGGAGGGAAGGCATGTGCATGTTAACATTGATTACGGAGAAGGGCAAATTGATTATGCTCAACAAACAAGCTCTCGCATACGGAAACAAAAGTGTAACGCTCAAACACTTTCAAAAACAAGTGGTTCGATTGGCGGGGAACATATCAAAGGAGAAACAAGCTTAAATAAACCAATTTGTTAGAGTTTCTGTTCAACACTGAATGGGTGTTTTTGTGCATTAGTTTGTTTTGTTTGTTTTAGCCTACCATATCTATTTAGCCCTTTGCATCACATTAAAGTAACAGTGCAGTAACATAACATGCCAGAACATTATACTAAGAAATGGACACATACCTTTTTGTGAAGTGACGGATCAAGTAGCAATGCAATTAGTATACCAGATGTTTAGACGAGCACCTGTACGGTCTAATCAGTTTTCACTAGATGCATAAATTTAACTCTCTCTTTCTCTACTCTCTCTTCTCTACTCGCACTCCTTCTCTACTCTCTTTTTCTCTACTCTCTTCTCAACTCGCACTCCTCTACACTCTATTCTCTATTCGCACTCATTCTCTACTCTCTCTTCTCTACTCACACTCCTTCTCTACTCGCACTCCTTCTCTACTCTCTCTTCTCTACTCACACTCCTTCTCTACTCCCTCTTCTCTACTCGCACACCTTCTCTACTCTCTCTTTCTCAATTCTCTCTTCTCTACTCGCACTCCTTCTATAATCGCACTCCTTCTCTACTCTCTCCTCTCTACTCGCACTCTTTCTCAACTCTTTCTTTCTCTATTCGCACTCATTCTCTACTCTCTCTTCTCTACTCGCACTCCTTCTCTACTCTCTCTTCTCTACTCACACTCCTTCTCTACTCTCACTTTCTCTACTCGCACTCCTTCTCTACTCGCTCTCCTTCTCTACTCGCACTCCTTCTCTACTCGCACTCCTTCTCTACTCTCACTTTCTCTACTCGCACTCCTTCTCTACTCGCACTACTTCTCTACTCGCACTCCTTCTCTATTCTCACTTTCTCTACTCGCACTTCTTCTCTACTCGCACTCCTTCTCTACTCGCACTCCTTCTCTACTCTCTCCTCTCTACTCGCACTCTTTCTCTACTCTCTCTTCTCTACTCGCATTCCTTCTCTACTCGCACTCCTTCTCTACTCTCTCTTCTCTACTCACACTCCTTCTCTACTCGCACACCTTCTCTACTCTCTCTTTCTCAATTCTCTCTTCTCTACTCGCACTCCTTCTCTACTCTCACTTTCTCTACTCGCACCCCTTCTCTACTCGCACTCCTTCTCTACTCGCACTCCTTCTCTACTCTCTCTTTTCTACTCGCACTACTTCTCTACTCTTTCTTTCTCTACTCACACTCCTTCACTACTCGCACTCCTTCTCTACTCGCACTCCTTCTCTACTCTCTCTTCTCTACTCGCACCCCTTCTCTACTCTTTGTTTCTCTACTCACACCCCTTCTCTACTCGCACTTCTCCTCTACTCGCACTCCTTTTCTACTCCCTCCTCTCTACTCGCACTCTTTCTCTACTCTCTCTTATCTACTCGTACTCCTTCTATACTCGCACTCTTTCTCTACTCTCTTTTCTACATGCACTCCCACTACTCTCTCTTTTCTACTCGCACTCTTACTCTACTCGCAATCTGTCTCTACTCCCTCTTTCACTACTCTCTCTTCTTTACTTGCATTCCTTCTCTACTATCTCTTCCTCTACTCGCACTCCTTCTCTACTCTCTCTTTCTCAACTCTCTCATCTCTATTCGCACTCCTTTTCTACTCTCTCTTCTCGACTCGCACTCCTCTACTTTCTTTTCTCACTTCTCTACTCGCACTCATTCTCTAATCTCTATTTCTCTACTCACACTCCTTCTCTACTCTTTTTTTCTCTACTCGCCCGTCTTCGCTACTCCCTCTTCCCTACTCGCACTCCTTCTCTACTCGCACTCCTTCTCTACTTTCTCTACGCTCTCTTCTCTACTCACACTCCTTCACTACTCTCTCTTTCTCTACTCGCACTCATTCTCTACTCACTCTTTCTCTACTCGCACACATCTCTACCCCCTTCTTCTCAAATCGCACTACTTCTCTAATTTTTCTTTCTCTACTCGCACTCCTCCTCTACTCTCTTTTTCTCTACTCTCTCTTCTCTACTCGCACTCCTTCTCTACTCTCCTTCTCTACACTTTCTTCTCTACGTTCAATCCTTCTCTACTCCCTCTTCTCTACTCGCGCTCCTTCTCTACTCTCTCTTTCTCTACTCGCACCTCTTTTCTACTCTCTATTTCTCTGCTCGTACTCCTTCTCTACTATCTATTTCTCTACTCTCTCTTCTCTACTCCTTCTCTACTCTCTTTTTCTTTCTCGCATTCCTCTCTACTCTCTCTTATCTACTCGCACTCCTTCTTCACTCGGACTCCTTCTCTACTCGCACTCCTTCTCTACTCGCTCTCCTTCTCTAATCGCACTCCATCTACTCCCACTCCCACTACTCACACCCTCTCAACTCACACTCCCTATACTCGCACTCCCTCTACTCGCTCTTTCTCTACTATCTATTCCTCTACTGGCTCTTTCTCTGCTCTTTCTCTCTCTCTCTCTACTCGCACTAACTCTACTCGTTTTTCCTCTACTCTCTCTTTCTCTACTTTCTCTTTCTCTCTCTTTCTCTACTATCTCTTTCTCTGTCTATCTCTCTGTCTCTCTGTCATTGGTCTGTCTGTCTCTGTCTGTCTGTCTGTCTCTCTCTCTCTCTCTCTCTCTCTCTCTCTCTCTCTCTCTCTCTCTCTCTCTCTCTACTCACTCTACTCTCTCTCCAATGTATTCGGTTATTTACTTAAAATATCATATGAGCAGTACGGGAATATAATGAAATGAGTGTTCGACTCCCATGTTCAGTCCTCCTCTGTCAAATTCCAAGTATGTCATCCGATGGTCAAGAACTGTAATAACGTGCTATTAGCAGGGAAACATTTTTTTTCATGGAATTGAGAGAGGAGTTCTCTGTATGCCTTAACAATTAGGCCCTCTCGCGAGTTAGGGTGTATTTGTACAAGCCATTCATTCTAGGGAAAGGGAAAATGCCAAATTGAGGGGAACAAGATTGTCAAAGAACAGGGAAATAAATAAAACATGAAATATGGAAACAAGTCAATGTTTAAGAAGAACAAGGGAACAGATACTTCCTGGGAGAGCCTCTATTATAGATAATAGAACAAACATCACAACTATAAAACTACTAAACTTGATCTGTTTAAAATATATTGTACCCAAACTCTAAATGAGTAACAGCTAGTTCACAATCCGATTGCCCATCTCTTTCTGAAAAGGACGTCACCCAGGTACAATTATTGAACTAAAGATAATTTAAAGCCGTACTGCAAATAGTTGCAGAAAGATCTAATTAAACATTCGATTTTACAGAAATGGGAAGCTACATGTTATAAATACATGTTGTTTTATGCTAATGGAAATCGCTAGAAACAGTGTTTTAGATTGCCATTTGTCGCCAGTCGGGCGACAAATGACAATCGAAAAATTGGGCGACAAATGGCAATCGAAAACCCTGTTTCGAACGATTTTGATCTGCGTTCATCGATAGTATTAACTTTTTCGATTGCCGGTTATCCGGTGTCATCTTAAAGATATACAACTCATCTTTATTGCTTCTTACAGAATGACAAATGAGCCGCAACATGTGATTTCCAACAATGTGGCATTTTGACATGAATAGACTCAGACGAGCCTGAGTAGCCTTCTTTTAAGCTTAGAAACTCCAAATTATGTTTGTCCAGTAGCTTAATATTCATATAATATTCAAGCGACAAGCAAAGGCTCTGATCAGTCTGCGCGTATGCGCAGGCTGGTCTGAGCCTTTGCTGGTCGCACATACCACATTGTTGGAAATCTCAGGTCGCGGCTCAAATAATATTGCTTTAAAAGATGCCATCTTGGGGGCTTGGGCTGCTGTTACTGGGATATGAGGACCTGGGCCCGAAATTACACTGCCTCCTAAAAGTTAAGGAAGACTTACTGAGTTACTTACTTACTTAAGTATTGATTTATCAGGATGCGAAAAATAAAGTTTAAAACTGATTAAAATCAAAATAGTTTCATTTTTTTCTCTAGATCACAATGATATCTTTTGACCACAAGTACTGCATCTATACAGGCAATTTATTTAGCATGTTGAAATATCAATACTTAACTTAAGTCTTCCTTAACTTTAAGGAGGCTTTGTAATTCCGGGCCCTGTACTACTATGTAAAGTTTAAAAACGTTAAAAGATAAAATAACAGAACGGATTACATGTACCACCGAAACTGTAATATCTTCAATATTTTACGGGTATTTGTTATATGGATTACTTTTTCCACCTATACAAAAACGCAGTGAAAATCCAGATAAGCTTACATGTATATTAATACTTTTAAGAATGAAGTGACAACAGACCAAAAAGGTAAATTGCTTTTAAATACGTGTGGTATTTTATTTTACTGTCGCAATGGCGAAAAGAGTACAGCTATAAAACGTATGCAAACTGTACAGGGTTCATTATTACGTTTTTTTTTATCTTACTCTTAACATCCAAGTAAACAATTTTTCAGTTATGTCGGCGCATTCAACTAAGATTAAGATGCGCGGATCCAGAGAGGGGTGGCAGAGGGTCCTGGCCCACTCCCTGGAAAGTCGGAAACCTTTAGGGCTCTTTAGCAATACTGGTCCAGATCCCCTGGAAAATTAAAAGCTACTAAGCCAGTATTCCTCGCCCCGCCAGCGTTTTGCTGTTGGGCTGATGATGGTCCGCTTTTAGTGGTATTTTGATTCCTCACTCCATTCATCTAAAAGAAATGTGTCTGTTGAGTTAGACTTCCTCTGACAAAACATTCTGGATCCGCGCATGATTAATTGATGATAACAACATCACATTAGCTTGCCCATTCGAGAACATTTGGTATTTTTGTATAAGTATGTGCATTTTCTCACTAAAATTTTACAAAAATCGAAGAAAGCGTATCAGTGCAAAGCTAGATGTCGGTACAAGAAATGGGCACACCCTATGTCACATATGAAAATAAATAAATAAAGAGGGTGGGCGGGTGCGCAGCAATGTGAACCCTGCATTTAGTAACCCTGTTGGCGCATTTTGTTAATACACTGCGTTGCCAGGTAAGAAAACGGGTATAGATCTGGCACTTGTTCTTATCTTCCTTCAGGGACCATCCCTTCGCCACCACCACCCCACCAACCTTGCTATCATATTCCCTTCCTAATTCAAGCATACTGATTTCACCTTAAATGTATCAGTGCAGAATTAAAACACGTTTTCCCTGACCGACTAGACCAGGGTTCATACGGACAAGATTGTGTAAAATTCAAGGACTTTTCAAGGACTCATAAAAGACTTTTCTACTGTCTTCAAGGACTGAAAACTTAAGAAAAATACTGATTTACACGTTAAAATTCTACGCCGGAAATGCTAGAGTCCATTACTAAAGATATTAGTTCAAGAAAATTAGAATAAAATTGAGGTGTCTTTTTTTGGTGCAGCATATGCTGCACCAAATAAAGGCACCACAATTTGATACTATTTTAGGTCTCCATAACACTGTTGAATCCTCCTGTAATTGATAAAATTCAAGGACTTTTCAAGGTCTTTGAGTGTTTTTCAAGTACTTTTCAAGGCAAATTTAATTTTCAAGGATTTTTCAAGTCACTCCTGTATATTCAAGTACTTTTCAAGCCTGTGCGAAGCCTGTAGACAAAACATGCATGCCCCTGACTGAAGATGAGCGTTTTTCACAACACTTAACAGCTGCAAAACCTCTCAATTTGTCTTCTGAATTTCGTTCCCTGGTAGTCTTTCATTTGTAGCATTTTTTTGTAACTTGGCACGCTTAAACTATATCAGATTCAGGCACTAAGTGTGTGGCAGTATGTATCAATCTCCGAAATCAAAACCACTGTCACTCCGATAGCAAGCATGCCAGCCGTCAAGTAACCTCTGCACATTTTGCTAACCATCAAAATGATATGACCTTAAGCAAATTTCAAGTATTGATATTTAAATAGCATTTTGGGGACATGGTTCTTATATATCATGCACGAGAATGATACAGAATTGTGGCGGCACATGCAATTTTTGTGTCAAAGGTTGGTGAAATTCCAGCTATGATCAAAAGAATAGCCTTTTTTCATTGAAAATATTGCAATTGTCATTTGAAAAGTCGCCCTGGGTACTATGGACATATATCAAAAGCATTTAACACTTTCCGAGTCCTTATCATTCAATAAAGAAGCAACCTGTTTGCTGCTTTCGTCTCCAAGGAACTCTCTATAAGAAATAAAAATGGATAAATACAGACCCTGTCCATCCATATTCTGTTTGTTTACCTCCGGTAGCCAACACCCTCCGAGATCTACACATGCGGTTTACCTGGGTGGTAATAGTTTTATGGAGTTGTCTAAGTACGTTAATCATGACAAAAGCAAAATGATAAGTTTTGTTACGACCTAGGCAAATTCTGCACGCAAAAGGAGATTTCAATTACAAATGGGTAAATACAGTAACTGCCCAGGTGATGCTCGCTCTTACAAATAACAGTAGATGAAGAAAACGCGTAACTTAACACCCATTTTGGTTGCAGCCGGACTGCCACCAGTCTTGATGTAATAACAGGAATAACTGTTAAACAACTATCACGGGTTAAATGTTTACCTCTGGTAGCGTCGTCTTAGTATGAAAGTGTGGCTAAATGAACATCCAAATGGGTGGCAACTACTATTGTTAACTTACAGGGATAGCACATTGCAAACTAATTATCATCACAAATAGCACTGGTTCCATCGAAAATAAAAAAATCTGGTTTTGTTGCAATGCAAACAATAAAGGTACAGACTCGAGCATATAGACCGATCAGAGCATCCAAGCCGTCTGATCAGCGCATTTGTTAATTGATCTCTAAAACTTTGATAGCTAAACTTGCTATGCACATTATTCAAAATGAAACCTAGTCTTTGTAACAGAGCATGCTGGATGTGTCCTTACAGGGTAGCTATCCCCTGAAGATATGTTTTCTCGTGGCGCTGGTTTTGTGTACATAAAGCCTCTTTACAGTCACATGCTGGTGATTGTTAGGGTGTGAAAAACAGTATTTGGTACCTAATCAATGATGATCATCATATATGATTGTATTGATTAAGCTGTAATAAGAAATTAACCTTGTCTGACAGAGTAAAACTTGAATAATTATAAAATAGTACAATCTTATTAAAGAAAACCTGGCAATTGCAATGTAATTGGAACCAGTACATAATCTTTCTGGTTTATAACTCACTCAGATTAAAACATTTTAAAAAGCTCATGTCAGAGGGTTTTATTCTTTAATTTAGAAAGTCCAGGTGAGTCTCTCATCATGTAGTCTCACCTGAGCCTTCGCTAATTGCTACTTAAATGACTCCAAATTTGCATTTTGTTTTGTCGTCTGCTGACTTATTTTGAAATGAGTAGTTCAAAATACCCTCTAATATTTTAGTGCTAGTTGAAAAAACATACTGCGTGCTATCATAACAGAACTACATGTATGTCCGAAATTCAAAACTTTGTGTATTGAGCATCGAAGACCCTGCGGAGCTGTCATTATATATAAAGGTCTAGGAGATTGGGACAGACAGATCCGAAACTCCCCTAATCGCAGCCTAACAGGTCGTAATTTATCAGGGTTTTTTTTTTCTTTAAATATTTGAACTGGCTGGCCCGAATCTCTCCTTATCACAGATAGCAAAACTGTGTTGATTTGGTTGCCCGAACCTCGTCCGATCGCAAATACGATATTGTGATGATGATGTATGATTGAACAAGCTCCCAGAACGCCACCCCATAGGCATAAGAGTTGGATCTTTGAACAGGCTGGTCCAAACCTAGCCTCAGCAAAGGTATACTAGTAAATTGTGATGTTTTAGTTCTGAAAAGGCTTGTTAGGACCTAGACTTAGCAACTCTCCATCTATCATGCTCTACTCTGCCCCGTTTTTTTTATAGGGAGCTCAGTGGCTCATTGGTAGCATGCTTGACTCGAGACTGAAGGGCCGCGGGTTCGAGCCTCGCCGGCGTCACTGCCTTGTGAGCAAGACTTTTATCCTAGCTTAGTATTGGTTCAACCCAGGAAGACCCGTCCCTGTTTAACTGAAAGATTGTTGATGGGACGTAAAGAATCAAATCAAACAAACATCTGCCCCGTTCTTTGCCTCAGGTACTAGTTGACTTGGGGTAGGTAGGAGTTGACCAAAAATGGGTACGAGTTGACTTAGGTACGAGTTGACTAGAACCCAAATGTTTGCCAGTTTCATATTAAAGTACCATTTGTGAAAAAATTAGAAATAGGACAAACAAATAAACAAATAAATGGGAGAACAGGGCAGACTACAGATTTCATTATAGGGGGTTAAAATTTACAAAGGAGGATTCCATTTGTTAATTTAGTTAATAATTTATTGATTTTACCAGGAGTAAACTAATCCAAATTTAGAGTTAATGAGAACTCTGATCCCTCCTTATCCCCTACCTGTGAAATATTTGTTCTTGTTTCAAAACTATTTAAGCATAAATATATATTAAAGTCAAGAACCAAAATTAATTCTTAAAATAGTTTATTTAAATTAACATAGACTCAGCTGCATTTTCAGGCAAATTATACAGTAGGTAGACTGGACTAGAAGGTTAGAATTTGTTGATTATGATAAAAATTTATATTGACTTATTTTCATCAAAATGTAACAAATTTTAGGCTGTATGTAGCCAGTCTTTACAGTAGGCAAAGAGTTTTAAAAAAAAAAGGTTATCACCCAATGTTCTTTTCAGAGCCATGATGTAAAACGACATTTTTATTATATACAAAGTAATGAAATACAGGAAAATATTTATTAAATATAATGCATATTTTAAAAAACTGTATTTCACAGCCTTGAAGATATAAAAAGCTGTATTTCAAAATGGACAAAACACAAAGTGTGGGTATTCATTTTCCTATATCTAGATTGCAAGGAAAATTTTGGTAATTAAATTGTCGGAATTTGCTGAAATTTTAACTTTTTCTGCTCCTGGCCGTACATGTAACATGTAACTCTTTTGGCCGACATTGCACATTATCCAATGTATTCATTAATAGGATGTTTGAATGTGTATGACCTCATTTAATGCTAAAAATCTGTCACGCTTAAAATTGTATATAATAAAAAGAAAATTCTAATTTTTGTCATGAATGTGCCATTTATTTCATCTCTTGAAGCAAGAAAATGTATTTTTCATCCGTGGCTTCGCCCCTCATGAAATAAGCATTTTCCGCTTCACTCAATGAAAAAAATGGCATATTCATTCCAAAAATTTGAATATCCTCCATATATTAGACAATAAGAATAAATTAATAAATCTCTTGTTCTCAGTAACCCTCACTACCCTCATATTTTGAGCTTGAAGCCTTCTCATGCTATTAAAGTCTGATTTAAGACTTAATATTTTTTTCACTGTTTTTATTTTGAAAAATCTATAATAAAAAAATTGTCTTTCTATTGAGGCTCCAAATATTGAAGAATTAGAATAAAAAAAATAGCCTCACTAACAATGTACAATACACAGTCTTATTCTAATCAACTACAGTTAATGCATGATTTGACATGCACAGCTTTATCCTGCTTGTTGATTAATTCTTTGCATACTTTGTAATTTTTCATGCTTTTTTTTTGTCATCTGCTGATTTCCTTTGAAGCAACTTTTCTAAAAAAAAATATGTCAGACAGGATCACCATCAGCAGTGACAGATTTAGAGGGGGTTCCAGGTATTTGCTTGACCCCCTCCCTGCCCCCAGTTTTAAACATCCTTTGAAAATGGAAATAATTTGGTCTGAGTGAGATATTTATGAAAAATTAGTTAAAATATACAAAACGAACCATTCACACCTTTACACAAATGAACCCCCTTTTCAGAAATTCCTGATCCGCCCTGATCAGAGTGCTGAATACTTTAGATTCAGATTAGGACCGACAGATTTCAGACAAGGACTGACTGACCTGGGTCCAAACTGTTTGAAAAGGTTACTACTGTGCTTCCAGGTTTTAAGTGACCCCCTTTTTTGCCGATTATTCTTTAATGATGATTTTAATTGAAAATAAAAATAGAGAAATGAATTTCGATATACACAGAGTAATTTAATTTTTTTTCCTTAAATCTCCGAAGTTTACTACATATCCTTTTATTCCTCTGCTACTATGTTTCCAGGTTTTAAGTGACCCCCACTTTTCTCTTTTTTAACAACTTTAAAAGTTACTTAGACGAACGACACTTAGCATGTCATTTTTTTGTGGTTGTAAATGTACACCCCATAACTAAAACTTATTTTTGGGACAAGCCCTTATTTTTAAACTGAAACCCAAATCCCCTGTAAAAATAGAACTTAGTTGTTTCCCTATGAATATAACCATTTGTTCCTTAACACTTTCACTGCCAAACGCGACTGTAGTCAAATTAACCGTTCACTGCCAAACGTAACTACAGTCGAAATTTAAAGGCACGGTTGATAGCTTTCGATTTTTAACCGTTATAAGGGATGCAAATCTTTGTTCTTTATTTCAAAATGTTCAGGGGACATGATAATATCGTAAATGGAAGATTACGCAATTTTCTGTACAAGAATGAACTTAACAAAAATGTATGTAATGTCACTAGATTTCTCGAAAATCAAAACAACGAAAACATGTCCAAGGGAATGACATACAGGACGCAATTAAGACCTTCAGCTGCCATATTTTGATTTATTTCTGATGAAACAATATAATATCTGAAAAAAATATTATGTTTGTTACTTGGTGTAGATGGATGTTTCATCTTTTTTGCATAAAATAATTGTTTATAGGCATTTTTTACATTTCAATATGGCTTCCAAAATGCCGCCAAAGGTCACATGGTTATTTTTGTTATTATTGGCTCATATGAATGTATAATATATTAGCAACATTCTGTGAAAGTTTCTCAGCAATAGGTTGAATGGTTCTGGAGATACTTTGTGTTGAGCCCATATACCCTCAATATTCAGGAGTCCTTGAAACATGCTTGGCACTATATCTGCTGATTCAGAGAAAATCTCACTCACCAGCATTTCGACACAAACACGTACATACACGCGTGCACACACACACACACTTGTTAAAGGTGTATAGGGGAAGGGGGTCCTAGACCGTGCCAAATAGGGAGCAGGCAAATGATAGGATTTTGCATGAAAAATAGCACCTTCCTTAATATCGGTAAATGAAACATTATTTTTGATTTTTTTTTTCAATTCATTTTTTTCGCAATATGTTCTTTCAGGAATATCATCAGAGTGTCAAACAGGTTCTATCCAGGTCTTGCCCGATATTTTGTCAGGCCTGATCTAGATCCTAACTGTTTGCAAATGTTATAAGCGGACGACACTATAGTAGTTTAAGAGTTTATGAGGACAATTCAAACTAGAGCGCGCAGTCGATGGGGCACCATCCCAAATCCCCACGCTAAAGTTTTTGACTCCCCAGCACCCCCCCAGTCCCACCCCGGGGCATGACCTTGGCAACAGAATAAAAATTCTGTTCAATATGTTTTCTATCTTTTATTTGTGAGAACACACACAAGGTTTGGTATAAAAATCTTTGAAATTGACATGTTAATGATATTTGACCTTTTGACTTCACCCCAAGGTCACCAGTTTGACCCTAGGATGAAAATGTTACGTGCATTTTGTTCTGCTCGTCATCCCCGTCGATTTGATATGCTACATGCCCATGTTAGAAATAAAAAATTGTTTGATCCCCTGGGTACCCCCAGTGCCCCAAAGTCCCACCTCTGGGGCATGACCCAGGCGACAGAATAAAAATCCCGTCTGATATGTTTTGTAGGTTTAATTTGTGAGAACACACACAAAATTTGGTATAAAAATCTTTGAAATTGACATGGTAACCGAAATTTAATGATATTTGACCTTTGACCTCACCTCAAGGTCACCAATTTGACCCTAGGATGAAAATTTAACTTGCATTCTGTTCTGCTCATCATCCCCGTCGATTTGATATACCACATGACCATGTTTGAAAAAAAAAATGACCCCAGGGCACCCCCCAGCACCTCAAAGTCCCACCCTGGGGCATGACCCAGGGGGCAGAATAAAAATCCTGTCTGATATGTTTTGTATCTTTCATTTGTGAGAACACACACAAAGTTTGGTATAAAAATCTTTGAAATTGACTTTGTAATTGAAATCAAATGATATTTGACCTTTTGACCCCTCCCCAGGGCCCCAGGGGGCGGGGCCAAAAAATAGTTTGATGTTGCACGCCCCATTCATGTCAGTAACTCACACTACAAACTTGGTTGAATTTCGTCCAATGGTTTAGGAGGAGATAGCATAGCGGACAGACGGACGGAGGCGATATTGATATCCCCTGCGCTTTTTTAAAAAAGCGTGGGGATAATAAATTCGGTAACTGACGAGATATAGCGATACAAAGTTTGGGTAAAAAAATCTTTGAAATTGACTTAGAAATTAAATTGGTTACGAGGGTCATTTTTTATATTCGTAGAATCGGGCTGTACCTCTACAAATATAGAATTTACGGTACCATAAGTATATATATTTTGAAAGGTCTAGCTTTTGCCTATCAACTGATATAAATTTTACATCATTAGCTTAGTTTGGTCAAGATAATATAGCTTTGAATAGGGCATGAAAAGGACACTGGTCGAAATCCATGCCAAGTTGTTTGCTGTTCTATAACAATTTTGAAACACCCATAAAAATACCAAAATAATCACAGTCAAGTGCTAGTTATTATATCTGTTAAAATTACGATTATGAACAAATTTTAAAATTAAATCTTCTGGTTTTGTATAGCACATGTTATACTCAATCATTCATCAGCAGTTATATTGATGTATCAATTTAAGCGTGTAACTGGCAACTTCCGGTACTGGCATACCCCCATGTTATAAAAAGTGGATGGGGTATATCAACCCCGCGTAGAAAACACAATAACAATCGGGTCTGCATTATTTTCTTATTGCAGTGATTTCAACACCTGTTTAGAGGCACAAAAACAGTTTAAATGTAATTTCTAAATATAGTAACGCTCCATGGCGTCATTTGTGTACAAAATAAGGGATTTTAGTTTGGATGAAAGTTACCACAACACTTCCATCTACCATATAAATAAGAAAAATTATAATACTACTTTACAGCTAACATATTAAGCCACATTCAAAAGCTTGTATCAAACTTCCACTTGTGTCAACTTTTTACAATAAAAGTTTATATGCCTACTGCTCACTTTGCTGAGGTTCCAAACAAATCTTCCATATCCAATAATTGCTGCGTATTTGCTATAATGTTTATATAATATTGTAGCATGTGGTGTCCTTGATCTGCAGCCAAATTTTTAGAAGCTGTGTATGGCTATGGACCCATTTTAATGCAATTGTTACTGACGTTCTGTCAGAGACTAAGTCCATAAATGTCATATTTCTACCATATTTCCAGTGTGGGATATTATACAATTATTGACTATTGAGGCATTGGACAAGATGTGATATCGACCTGAGAGTACCAATATTGACCGATGCGGAGCCGAGGTCAATATTGATATTCTCAAGTCGATATCATATCATGTCCAATGCCTCAATAGTCAACAATTGTTTTATTATATTATTTCTCTAAACAAAAAGCAACAACAACAACAGCAAAATCTTGGCTATGGCCTATGTCTTCGACAGTCTTGAATTTCTTTTTTTACATTTTAACTAACTGATTTCATTCAGTTAAAAGAGGAATGAACGCATACTTTATTTGTAATCACAACTGCAGACAGAAAAGATCCAGATTAAATGCTGCATAATGTGGCATTTCATCAGGGTCTACACTGTTTGCTAAGACTAAAATGATCTTCAGGGAAAAACTGCAATTTTGTTTAGAAAATAAAACCGGTGACCCCTTGAATTATACAATGGACCATTCCAAGTTTATTTCATCAATCCAGAAGGAAGAATTCATTAGTTCATTTAACTGTTCTGCTAATTACTGTATTCAATAGCAATGTCTGAATTACATGTATATGATGAAACATCAAATCTTGTGAATTTCGTGCTGCTGTCACTCACTGAATTGTATTTACAGCAAATCATGCAAGTTTCATGCTGATAACACCTGTTATGGAAAGTTTCTATGAAGTCTATTTTTAGTAACTAATATTGCATGGGAAAAATCAGCAGCCCATGTGATATGTAGTTTTATGGACTCGGGTGGATAGGCATCAAGTGGATAGGCATCTGGGCCAATCAAAAGATGTCTATTTATAGTTTATATAATAAATAGGTATGTCTTTGCCTCTTATATAATAAATAGGTATGTCTTTGCCTCTGTCAATATTGGTACTCTCAGGTCGATATCACATCTTGTCCAATGCCTCAATAGTCAATAATTGTAAAATATCGCACACTGGAAACATGTAATGCATTTTGAAATAATTGTAGGTTGCATGTATAGATAAAAGCTCAATCTTTCCAAATATATGCATGATGTATGCATTTACTTTTGCCGTTTTCATTAAATCTCCCTCTCTACGAACATAAAAAACGTCCCTCATATATGAACTGATTTCTCGACATGACCAATGCTGAACAAACAAACATGTACTGGCTTTTATGTTATTCTTAAGGTTATCATTTAGTATCCTTTTTTTCAGGGAACAAAGGACAGAAAGGTCACTGTGCTCTTTGAAGGATCTGGGGATTACCAGGGTAACGCAGCCCCAAGACGTGATCCAGTGTTTCTAGAGAAACTGTCTGATGACCAAATTGATATCATTCATGGACATCTTGAAGAATTTGGAAAGGGAACTGCTTCTTTTGGGGTGCAAACAGACCACGTTATAATTATATCGACAGATATTAAAATGATTGACCTTGTCAACAGTAAACGACCAAAAATGGTTGACAAGAGCACAGACACCAATGACTTAGAGAAATGTGAGGTTGATAAAAAGTTAGATAAGTTATTAACCCTTTTTCAAGATAGGAGTTTGTCTTCAAATGTTGAAGGTCCTCCACCAAGTTCATTGAATAAACCTCTGGAAGAAGAAGCTGCAGGGACCCAGATTTCGGATGTACATATAGAAATAATTGAAGATTCTTCGCCATCAACGAGTAATTTTGAGCAGGTTGGTGCACATGAGACACATGACCTTGTGCTGTCACCAGAAGACACCCAAAAAGACAGTCCCACCATTAACCACCAACATGGATTAGGGATCAAGTTCATTTCCGAGGCATATGCCTCTCCAGGAAGCCAAATCACAGAAAGTAATGAGACAGTAACTCCAAAAGGTCTGCCAGAGAACATCATTTATACATCAACCCCTGAAAATCTTTTTTTTGCACCACAACCCAGCATAGAATTGGAAGTTGCAAATGAAAAGACTGATTCTTTCGTGTTATCAAAAACTCCAAACATAACAGTTGAAATTAGTGGCCCTGATGACATGTGCAACGTTCCATCGGACGCCAATGTTCAGATTGCTGGAGCAACAGTAAAAAGAGCAATGGCAGGATCAAGTGGGTTTGGCAATTTTGCTAGAAGACTGACAACACTTGTGTATAAAAAAGTGAAAGGGTCGACAGAGTGTGGAATGCTGACGACAAGTCAGGTAAAGTCCCTATTTCCCCAAGGAGGAAGGTTGCTGTTGTAAAAGCCATTAAAGCGACTGCTGAGGGTCATGAGGCAGAAAAAACCTTACTAAAGTCAGCAAACGATTGTATTGTACAGGGCTTGAGGAATGACAGTAGGACAAGGCAACCAATGAAAGACTTAACACAGTCCTTTAAATTTATGTTGAAGTAAGGAGTTCTAGCGATAAGGCGTATATTTTCCCTAGTTGACATGATTGCAAAACCTAAATTTTGAAATTGCCCTAATGTTTTTAAAATTGGTCTGTTCCGGTAGTAAAATTTACATAGAAAGCATCAAAATAGGTTTCAAAGCGATTCATCATTTACAAAACCGTTAAAACTTGCGCCTTCTACTCCCACCCCTCATTTTACGTCTTTAGACTGGGTGCCGTTTAGACGAGAGTTTTAGTAAATCCTTTGCAGGTTTTCAAAAAGTAAAAGTGCTAAAATATTAAGGATATAAGTACCCTTCATTTTCGAAACTTTGCGGTTTTTCCTCTGCGCATGCGTACGAAATATACTTAAAATTGTGACGTTTGTCATTGAAAAGATGAAACTGGCGTCTTTCAGTTTGTTTTTAGATGCTTTGCCCCCCTAGACCCAAGATGCCCTTTGGACATTTAAATGTCGCTATACAAATACATAACATATGTAAAGGGCGTCTTGGGTCTAGGGGGGCAAAGGGGTTGTATAAGCGAAAGAAGACATCAAATATCTGACAAAAAAATAGACCACTTTGCAAGATGGTCGTTTTTATTGTACATCAACTGTATAGATAGTTTTACTGTACATAGCGTGATAGGATGATTGGTTCCCTTGTTTAACGGTCTAGTTCCCATATATGTTACTGAATAACAAGTACAGTTGATGATCGAAATAAATTCCCATTCAATAAGAAGTAGAGTTATTACATGCACTAAGGAAATCCTGTTTTAAATATACAAATTCGGGGGCAATGGTGCATCGACGGCCCGTCTATATATATTTGTTTAATGTGCCTAGTTTCTCCAGTCGTCATTTCAACAAAAATAAAACGGAAGTCTCGTTTAGGGAGATTGCTCGCCTTATCGCTAGAAATTCTTAGTTTGACTAGTTAAGCTGATTGTAAGTTCCCAGAAGTCATGGATATGAAACTTCACAAACAGAACCCCCAGTTCTGTATATGAGGCTGCAAAATAGCCTAAAAACCATCGCTTTCCAATCAGTCTGTTAATGGTGTAAAATAGCTAAAAAAGGAGAATGTATTGCTCTGCTCTGGTCATTCAATTTCTCATTCCAGCTAATGCAAAAGGGTATTATATGAAGTGTTTTATTCATGCGATAAACAACCTTCCATTACCTCCGGACAAAATGGAATCAAACAAAACCATTCCATAGATCCAGATAAGGAAATTTTATTAAAAATTGTTATTATTCCCGTACACATCAATTTAAGCATGTGTTTTGGGTACTCAAAAGAACCATCTCATTGAGACTGTCCATTTGAGTACCAACATATGTATTGGATGAGAAATGAAGAAAATAGTTTTCAGTATGCACTCTTTTCTGGAGGCCTACAATGATTCACAATTTTCACCTCATACCAGCCTGGACTGCAAGTTAAACACAAGAGCAGGGAACTACATTTTACCCATGAAAAAGCTGAATGTGGAATTTACAGTTTTAGAAAAAGTTGAAGGGGCATATTGCTTGGGGCTTGTCCGTCCATCCGTACAAAATTTAAGATAGGGTTTGAAATTTCATACATGGACTCAGCATCAAAAAATAACTAACCCGTATTTTATTTAAATCTGGATTATCTCCCTTTGTGGAGTTATGCCCCTTTTATAGGTAGGTCCCTTTTAAAGGGTCATAATTAAATTTTGTAATCAGGATATTTCAAAAACTATAACAGCTATAACTTGGTCAGCTTATGGAGCATACTGAGTAGATTACCTGGTGAAAATTAAAAAAAAATTGTTTTATTTTTTTTTAAGTTAATGCCCTTTGCAAATTTGGACATTGTTACTCAATATCTAAAAAAAAACATTACATCTAGGAGCTTCAAAGTTGGTCAGCTTTTAGACGATAATGAGTAGACTACTCGTTGAAAATTAAAAAAAAAACCTTTGTATTTTTTTTGAGTTATTGCCCTTTGCAAATTTTGACAGAAAAATTGATATATCAAAAACCGTTACAGCTAGGGCTCCAAAGTTGGACAGATGATAGAGGAAAATGAGTAGATAACTTGGTGAACATTTAAAAAAACAAACATCATTTTTTAATTGTCACCCTTTGCACTTTTTATAGTTAATGCCCTTTGCAATTTTGGACATTAAAAACTTCCAATAAAGTTATCATGAAAACTATTACATCTAGTAGCCTCAGATTAGCTGAAGGAGGGTGGTGATTAGATAACCTGGTGCACAGGATGGTGGACAAGCTAATGGTTGGGGCATAGTGTTTCACAATTTCTAGATAGGCTTTTATTTCAGCCTCCATATACAGAATCGAAAATGAGTCTCATAAGATTTATTTATCAGAGCAAACATTTCTGTTTATGAAGTTTCCTATCCGTGTAAGTATTTTCTTCACTTTGAGGTAACAATGATATTAAATTAGTATGAAGATGACAATGACACTAGAATCACAGGGTGAGAATAAGTAAATAGAAGTTGATAAAAGTTTTAAAATAGTTGTATGCATATGGAAAGATGGGCAGCTCACAATATTTTGGTTGTCAACACATGTGTTGTAAATTCACAGTTAATGTGTTTTATGTGTAGCTGCCTAGTGGGGCCACAGGTCTATTGTAAATCAAGCAAGCAGCAGTCATTCTAGCTTAAATGTACAGTCTCATCTGAGTCTTACACATCACTGCAATAAGAACCAAAATCTTGTGTTAATACCACATCTTGTTTGTGAGATTGAAATGAAGTGTTTGACCTTTTTCTTACAGGCAAAAGAAAAACAACTCTGTTGGTATCTCTTAGTTTACTGCAAAAATCATTTAAGCAGCACATATATGTATTTGGCTGATTTCACCATATCATTGAAATACAATTTCTAACTAGTCATCTCTGCTAAGAAGTTGTCCAGTTAAGGCAGAAAATCTCCCTAAAAGTCATTTGTGAAAAAGTCAAATTTTCAAACTGATTTTTGCAAGAATTGTCATGACTTTGAATGGACATGCATATAAATTAAAAGCATATTCAGTGATTTTCTAAACGAGGACAAAGGGGAGATAAATATGGTTTAACATAGCTACTCCAAAATTTGTAAATTATTCAAAAACATATATAGTGATGTTCAAAGTGAGAAAAAAGTTGAGATAAATACGGCCATAGGGCTAGTTAAGCAAAAATATTTAGCGTAAAATTGCGATTTTTTCTTGTCCATCAGTTTAACATGTTTTGGATGCTTAACAGAACCGTCTCATCGAGACGGTTCTTTTGAGTACCCACAACATAATTATGTTTCGGTTGAGAAATAAGAAAAATAATTTTCAGTTGCGCACTCTTATCTGGGGTCCTGTACGGCTTAACACACCTACTGCGAAAATTGTATTTTGACACTATATCAGTTTGAAGGGCTAAAAAAGCATGTTTTCAATGGATTCTACAACTGTGTATTACCATCAAAGAATGTAAAATAGATTTATCTAGCACTATCTGGTTTGATCTGTCTGATCAGTAATCCTGCGCATTATTTAAGCGTGCAAAATGCAGTTACTTCAAATAGACAAACGTGGATGCTTCGTTGTTTTTCGTATAGAAGTATGTTCCCCACCTTAACCCAGCTGCCTACTAACATATATTGTGTTAATATATTAAAGATGATTACCTTTTGAAATATTTGCTGGGTCAAGGTGGGGAACATGCTTTTATATGGAAGAAATAAAGCATCCCCTTTGTCTATTTACAGAGGAAGTATTAAATGCAGATTGCACACTTAAATCGTGACAAGCTTACTGATCAGACTGATCGAATCAGACATTGTTGTATGAATCTATTAAACATTCTTTGATAGTAAAACACAGTTGTGGAAATAATTAAAAACATGCTTTTTAGCCTTATAACTGATATACTATGCACAAGAAGTTTAGCAATTTCTTACGTCTCACATCTTTATGTGCTCATCTTTGTGCAATATCAGACAATTTCAATTGCAATGACGAGAACAGGATCTTAGGCAAATGAAACCAGGAATTTACACATGCCATCCTTTAAATAGGTATTTGGGGAGAGCAAAATTGCAGGAGGGGTCAGTAAGCAAAATTCACATCCGTTGTAAGTAATGCTAAAATGATAAGCATGTGATTTTTCATTTGGTGGTCTTACATTTTCCTCATGCATCATATGCCTATAAAATTTTTGGTTATGTGACAGATGTGATAGAGATTTCATGCTAAAAAATCAGCTGCCATCAATGACGTCAAAACATAGTCATCATTTGATTAAACTTCTTATGCTAATTGGCGTTTCAATTCAAAAGTGTCTCAGTTTATAAAGATGTCATAGGCTTACAATGTAAATCATCTTATGGTTGATTAAAACGTTAAGTTACATGGAAATGGTGTGACGAATTTGCGAGATAAAGGTGACGTTAGATTTTATCTTTTGGCTCGTGCTCTGTAGCCATGTAGATGTTTCATTCAACATTATTTGTCTGAATGTGTTGGACTGCATCAAACAGTTTTACTTGTCAATGTGCTTCAAGAAAAAACGACAATAAACACTGTTTAAAGGAGATAACGTAAAACCATTAAAAAAAACGTCTCTCTGAGAAAAGTCAGAAAATTGTCAGCATTTGCTATGCTTTTTTTTGGGTTTCAGTGACCAAACAATCGCTTGAAATATTTTTGGCTTCCCCCAATGATCAGAGATACCCAAGTTTACCGCTAGTCTTAAAATTTAGTGGGAATTGTCAGATGATCAGCACTTGTATCTTCATGACAGCAAATGAAACTTGAGATCTGATGTGGATGGGTTCATCCATACAAAACAGTGGCTCAACTTATTGTGCATAGTAATGACCAATTAGAAATTGTGTTTGTTGTACTCAGTAAAACATATAAAATGTGCATTCCAAGTGATATTATAAGGCCATTGGGTCAATGCAAAGGTGGCACTAATGAATGAGTAATAAGGACTGATCTACATTAGTCATATGTAAAAACTGAAGATGATGTGTGGTTTTAGTTGAAAATAACTAACATAACACCTCAGTAGACACAAAACATGATATTAACCCTTAAAATGCCAGCATAAATTGTATGTTTATTGGTTAACACAAGTAACGAGGCAAATGTAGTGGATCCCGATCAGACTGCTCCTACATTAGCAGGAGCAGTCTGATCAAAATCTAGTTTGTCAAAGAGGCTTTAAATATTTCAGCAGACGACAAATGTACATGACTGTGATATGGGTAAAGGGTTAACAAATGTAAGTTCATTGTATATACAGTCAGGATTTTCATGAAATGCACGCATGTTTGCAAGGCTCAAATATCTTATTAACTCATTACCAAAGAGATATATCCTGATTTCCCTTCTAGAGGTGATGAAATAGCGGAACCAGGCCTATATATGAGTATTAGGTTACCGCCTTTACAGTCTTTCACCTAAAAGCTCTATAATACTTAAGGTATGCATAGTTGTAGTTTTTAGGTATCATTTATCAGTATTTGATAATCAACCTAGTATGTATGGTACTGGCATGTAGATTGTTGTCACAAAGCTTTGCTACTTAATTTCAAGGTGAAACTCGCACAATTGTATGATATATTCTTGTTTACTTACAGTGGAATCTCAAAATTCTAAGCCTTCAGGACTAGAGGTTTTAATTCGAGTTATCAGTAGCTAGACATAGACATAATAATTTTTTTCAGTTTTTTCCCAATCAAACAAGTTTGCGGTGCATAAAAGAAATGTCTCAAAGAGAAATGTCTCAAGGAGACATTTCTTTTACATGCACAAAACATACATAAATATAGATAGTTATTAAAGTAGACCATGAATTGGTTCTATATCTGAATCCAGTGTATCCTAGATTTCTATCAAATTAGGAAGCATTTCAAAAAATCAACATTCAAATTTTTTAGGTTTTACTGTAATTGCTTTCTCCCATTGACTGGGAGAAATTTGATAAACAACATGCCCAGAACACCTAAATTACATGAGAGTGCAGTGGCTCAGTGGCAGAATGCTTGACAGAAGACAGAGAGGTTTTGAGCCTCACTGGAGTCACTGCCTAGTTTCCTTAAGCAGGACACAGTATTCTTAGCTTAGTACTAGTTCAATCCAGGAAGACCCATCCCTACATACCTGACAGATTGTTGATGGGACATAAAGAATGGAATCAAACAAACAAACACTAAATTACACGAAAATATCCAAATTTTTCAAACTTTAATCTCTAAAGCATCCAATTTTCTTTCTTTGATGTGCTTTCAATATGCTATTGTAATCAAAAAAAAATGTTCAGTCAGGGCACTTACTTAAACAAGAAATCACCCTCTGTAAGACTTGTCTTTCTTGAAAATGATGAAAATTGAAAAAAATCACTTGTCCTAATAATTGGGATAGAATGCTGATCACTGTTTCAAGTAACTAAGTAATAAATCACTCAAACAGGTGATTACATCACTGTAACAAATGATTGTACCATTTTGAAAATCACTTTTGATTTTGTAAACAGAGGGTCAAAACCTATATCCCTGTCCAATAGAGATAATTAACTGACAATGGACAGTTTCAGTATCTCACTGGATTAAAGAGGTCCCAAAAGGGGACTTACCTGTATACAACACAATTTCTTTCACTAAGATAAATATCAATTATTTATCAGAAAATACCTAAATCCTTCATTGAACCATTTTATTGCCCCCCCCACCCCACTGTAAGGAAGTTGCAGTCACCCCATAAAGAAAAGCCTTTGATCTGCCTGGAAAAGCCCTTAGGCAGTGGTACCACTTTTATTGTTTCAGAATTTAGGTCTTTAAAATCTCACAGGTGTTTTGGATACAGCCAAATAGGAAATATACTATAATAATCCATAAAGGTGATCAATTCTATGGCAATTTGTGTTATCGTGGGCTTCTGAGGTCAAAACCTGGCATTTAATGTCAACAAAATTGAATAACTGGTCAGATATACATTTTTAGAAGGAGAGGTCAAGGAGTTTAGGTGATGTATTTTAACAAAACAAAAGTAAAATAAGTCAACATGACCAGAAGGGATTTAATCTGAAAAATAACTTGAACAAGTGATTGTAGCAATCATTTATTGAAGTAAGTGTCCTGACTGTTGTTACTGAATAGGTTTTGTATGACAATAATACTGCATGTGTAAATATTTGCTTAGGTTAGGATTTTCTACAATCATACTCCATGTTATTCCCTTTATAGTGTAACACAATTTAGGACTATTCCAGAAAAAAGACCTGGGAGGGGAAGGCGGCAGGCGATATATTTTTCTATGGGTGGTTGGTGCTTAAAGTTTTCAAATTATATGGGTCATTGGTGTCCGACCAAATCTAATTACATGGGTGGTTGGTATTTCGCTGCGTGGAAGGGGCAGAAAGAACATTATCTGCCAAAAAAAGAGAGAAGTTTTATCAAATCTAGCCAAAAGAAAGCGTAAAGCATAGCACACCACATCGGAAACGGCCATTTTTGTTTATACGCAATCGTCAAAACTCTAATGTTTCCGTCAAACATTGGTAAAAACGGTACCAAAATAAACGCCTCAATAGTGGCTTCTGTAGCGGTCATTACTTCACTTGGGAAACATGTATTTTCAGAAGAATTTATTCAAGGAAACAACGCTATAGGGTAGTTAGGCTACTGGTAAAAGCCAATACCTGTAAAAACCTGTACCAATAAAGACTGAAACTGGACATTGGAATAATGCGTTTTACCATTTCTTTCATTGAGAAAGATGTGCAGTTGATTACACTCATAATAATTGTGAATTGATCTGTTTGATTGCTTTGCACAGTTAAGGTAGCGTCTAAGTTCATATTATTCTACTTATTTCAATTTGCTTTGTGGCACACTCAGTCTCTTATGAACCCCCCCTCCCCCCTTTTTTCCTTCCTTAAAACGATCCAATGTCTTGCTGTGACATTTAATTTGGACAGCAAATGTGGAGCCAAAGACCGGCATTGGTGTAAGCAAAAATGTGGTGTTCAATTTCTGAATTTGCCCGCCGATTTGGAAGATCTCCGTCGCCTGCACCCCCTGAGTCCAGAGGAGGCTCTGAGAACAGACCGCTGGGGAGTTAATCGCATAGATGCGCATGCGTACTTGCAACTGTCTGATATAAACATCCAGTTTGCAAAGAAAAAGATTGACCATCTGTATTTTTACCTTTGTTTCGTCTTTTCTGAAGGATAAAATGCATTTTACGTGTCAATCCCGAAGTTTCACCAATGCTAGGGAGCAGATGGGGAATTTAACACCACTGGGCGTAGGAAAATTGAATTCTATGGGTAGTTGGTGTACGAAGCTTTCTAATTACATGGGTGGTTGGTGTCCGACGAAATTGAATTCCATGGGTGTTTTGGTAAAAAAAGGTGCCGTCCTCCACCCCCAGGTGTTTTTTCTGGAATAGCCCTTACCGATTGTTGTAAATTGTTTATTAATAGTCTAACATAATATAACGATTGTTGATTGTTGTAAATTGTTTATTGTATGTGTTTAAACATTCCTTAAGTATATGCACATGCAAAAATAAGGGAACCCTGTTCCAGCTTTCATTTTGCTTGATATTATAGGAGACAAATTACCTTTTAAAAGTTCTTTAACCTGAACTCAAATCTCAGTGCAATATAGCACATTCATTACTACATTCAATTATGTATATTCATGTTGACTGTGCACTTCATGCGCTGAAGAATGCCTAAAACAAACATCAGGGTTCCCTTATTATTGACTCAGTGTATAGTAGATGATGACTGAATGAATATAAGTTTGTTACATAGATATCACTTACAGTGCAGTGTTTCAGTGGTAGTGTGCTTGACTTGAGACCAAAGGGCCGCGGGTTCGAGCCTCACCAATGTCACTTCTTTGTGTCCTTGAGCAAGATACATTAATCATAGCTTAGTACCGGTTCAACCCAGGAAGATGTGTCCCGACGTAACTGAAAGATTGTTGATTGAGACGTAAAGAATCAAATCAAACAAAATAAACCAAATATGGACCTTGACACAAAAAAAAACCTGTTTTTGGAGCAGACAAGCACATTCTGATAAGAACTATTGCTTTTCACTAACATGAAATAACAAAACTTACATTTCACGCCTACCAAACGCTCAACACCTGGTTGAATATTAAAAACAACTGCTCTTGGAAGAAAATAAAAATCAGGGAATGTCATGCAACAGCCTATGGATTCCTGCGTTTGTGGTATAAATACGAGCTCAGAAAGTATTCTCATTAGGTCAATTTACTTTTCACGTGATAAACACGTTCCTGACAATTCTGGTACACCTATTTTACGGGAAATGTAAATCTGACAAAACAAGAGAACTTTCTGACCTCAAATTTATACCACAAACGTAGGAATGCATAGTCTGTTGCATGACATTCCCTGAATTTTGATTTTCTTCCTGGAGAAATTGTTTTTAATATTCAACCAGATGTCCTATGGTCAAAGGCCAATAAAACAGTATGAAGAACTGTAACCAGTAAATGCAAATTCCTTAAGACTGTTGTATTGGTCCTGAGGCCAAAGGTCAATAAAACAGTCTGAGGAACTGTAACAGAGCAGATGCAAATTCCTTAGGACTGTTGTATTGGTCCTGAGGCCAAAGGTCAATAAAACAGTCTGAGGAACTGTAACAGAGCAGATGCAAATTCCTTAGGACTGTTGTATTGGTCCTGAGGCCAAAGGTCAATAAAACAGTCTGAGGAACTGTAACAGAGCAGATGCAAATTCCTTAGGACTGTTGTATTGGTCCTGAGGCCAAAGGCCAATAAAACAGTCTGAGGATCTGTAACAGGGCAGATGCAAATTCCTTAAGACTGTTGTATTGGTCCTGAGGCCAAAGGCCAGTAAAACAGTCAGAGGAATTCCTCTTACCAGTGGATGCAAATTCCTTCAGACTGTTGTGTTGGTCCTGAGGCCAAAGGCCAGTAAAACAGAAGAATTCCTCAAACCAGTGGATGCAAATTCCTTAAGACTGTTGTATTGGCCCTGAGGCCAAAGGCCAGTAAAACAGTCAGAGGAATTCCTCTAACCAGTGGATGCAAATTCCTTAAGACTGTTATATTGGTCCTGAGGCCAAAGGCCAGTAAAACAGTCAGAGGATCTGTAACAGGGCAGATGCAAATTCCTAAAGACTGTTGTATTGGTCCTGAGGCCAAAGGCCAATAAAACAGTCTGAGGATCTGTAACCAGTGGATGCAAATTCCTTAGGCCTGTTGTATTGGTCCTGAGGCCAAAGGCCAATAAAACAGTATGAGGAACTGTAACCAGTGGATGCAAATTCCTTAAGACTGTTGTATTGGTCCTGAGGCCAAGGCAAATAAAACAGTCAGAGGATCTGTAACCAGTAGATGCAAATTCCTTAACTCTGTTGTATTAATCCTGAGGTCAAAGGCCAATAAAACAGTATGAAGAACTGTAACCAGTAAATGCAAATTCCTTAAGACTGTTGTATTGGTCCTGAGGTCAAAGGTCAATAAAACAGTCTGAGGAACTGTAACAGAGCAGATGCAAATTCCTTAGGACTGTTGTATTGGTCCTGAGGTCAAAGGTCAATAAAACAGTCTGAGGAACTGTAACAGAGCAGATGCAAATTCCTTAAGACTGTTGTATTGGTCCTGAGGCCAAAGGTCAATAAAACAGTCTGAGGAACTGTAACAGAGCAGATGCAAATTCCTTAGGACTGTTGTATTGGTCCTGAGGCCAAAGGCCAGTAAAACAGTCTGAGGAACTGTAACAGGGCAGATGCAAATTCCTTAGGACTGTTGTATTGGTCCTGAGGTCAAAGGTCAATAAAACAGTCTGAGGAACTGTAACAGAGCAGATGCAAATTCCTTAGGACTGTTGTATTGGTCCTGAGGTCAAAGGTCAATAAAACAGTCTGAGGAACTGTAACCAGTAAATGCAAATTCCTTAGGACTGTTGTATTGGTCCTGAGGTCAAAGGTCAATGAAACAGTCTGAGGAACTGTAACAGAGCAGATGCAAATTCCTTAGGACTGTTGTATTGGTCCTGAGGTCAAAGGTCAATAAAACAGTCTGAGGAACTGTAACAGAGCAGATGCAAATTCCTTAGGACTGTTGTATTGGTCCTGAGGTCAAAGGTCAATAAAACAGTCTGAGGAACTGTAACCAGTAAATGCAAATTCCTTAGGACTGTTGTATTGGTCCTGAGGTCAAAGGTCAATAAAACAGTCTGAGGAACTGTAACAGAGCAGATGCAAATTCCTTAGGACTGTTGTATTGGTCCTGAGGCCAAAGGCCAGTAAAACAGTCTGAGGAACTGTAACAGGGCAGATGCAAATTCCTTAAGACTGTTGTATTGGTCCTGAGGCCAAAGGCCAGTAAAACAGTCTGAGGAACTGTAACAGGGCAGATGCAAATTCCTTAAGACTGTTGTATTGGTCCTGAGGTCAAAGGTCAATAAAACAGTCTGAGGAACTGTAACAGAGCAGATGCAAATTCCTTAGGACTGTTGTATTGGTCCTGAGGCCAAAGGTCAATAAAACAGTCTGAGGAACTGTAACAGAGCAGATGCAAATTCCTTAGGACTGTTGTATTGGTCCTGAGGTCAAAGGTCAATAAAACAGTATGAGGAACTGTAACAGAGCAGATGCAAATTCCTTAAGACTATTGCATTGGTCCTGAGGCCAAAGGTCAATAAAACAGTCTGAGGAACTGTAACCAGTGGATGCAAATTCCTTAAGACTGTTGCATTGGTCCTGAGGCCAAAGGGCAATTAAACGGTATGAGGAACTGTAACCAGTGGATGCGAATTCCTTAAGACTGTTGTATTGGTCCTGAGGCCAAAGGCCTATAAAACAGTATGAGGAACTGTAACCAGTGGATGCAAATTCCTTAAGACTGTTGTATTGGTCCTGAGGCCAAAGGTCAATAAAACAGTCTGAGGAACTGTAACCAGTGGATGCAAATTCCTTTATACTGTTGTATTGGTCCTGAGGCCAAAAGCCTATAAAACAGTATGAGGAACTGAAACTGAGTAGATGTGACTTTCTTATCTCTGCTGTATTGGTTTGGAGGCTAATGGCCAATATAACAGTCTTAGGAACTGTAACTGGGCAGATATGAATTCCTTTACTATGTTCTATGGATCTGAGGCAAAAAAAGCAGGCTGAGTTACTGTTACTGAGCAGATGCTAATTCCTGGACTCAGTTGTTTTGGTCCTGAGGCCAAGGGCCAATAAAATAGTATGCAGAATTGTTACTGAGCAGATGTGAATTCCTTAACTCTGTTGCATTGGTCCTAAAGCAAAAGGCCAATGAAAGGGTCTGAGGAACTGTAACTTAGCAGATGCAAATTCCAAATATTGTTGTATTGGTACTGAGGCCGAAGGCCAATAAATGAGCCTGAGGAACTGTAACTGAGCAGATGCAAATTCCTAAACTGTTGTATTGGTCCTGAGGCCAAAGGCCAAAAAAGCAGAACTGTAATCAGACAGATGCAAATTCCTTAAACTCTTGTATTGGTGCTGCATCTCAATCCAATAAAACAGTCTGAGGATCTCATATATGTGTTTTGGTTGAAGTAGGTAAATTAGGTAGAACTTGCTCTTCCTTTTAGAGTTGCCTCATGGAATATTAGCCAATTTTGCTTAGTAATTTACCCTCTGAAATGAAAGCCCATATATATTGTTATCATAATCATTTATATACATGTTTGGTCCTAAGGCCAAATGCACATAAAGGGGTCTAGTTGAAAACCTATATTCTCTATTTAAACTTCAGTATTGGCCCAGACTTGAAGGGTCAATAAAGCAGTTTGTGGACTTGTATTTGGGCAGATGTAGCTTCCTTAAGACTGATGTACGAGTCCTGAGGCCAATAAAGCAGTCTGAGTAAATGTACATAATGAAATATACAAATTCCTTGATTTAAGACTGCTGTGCTGGCATAAGCAGACTGAGGATGAGGATATGTAAATGTCCAGACGGAATGAAGTCCATCGATCTAAAAGACTGCTGTATTGGGCCCCAAATCCATAGGCAAATAAATCAGTTTGAAAAGCTGTACATGGGCGGATTCAAATTCCTTAAGACTTGTATTCGATCTAAGGCCAAAGGCCAATAAAGTTGGCTGAGGATATGTAACTAAGCAAATGCAAAGATCTCAATTTTAAATCTGCCCCAAGGCCAAAGAAACAGTCTTAAGTACCTGTAACTGGACAGATGCAAAACCCTTGATTTAATAATGCCACATTGGTCCATAGGCCACAGGTAATTCTTAAATATAAAATACAGGGTTGCCACTCAATATCCAAAATTATCTGAACAGTGATTTTCAACCATTTTTCAGACCCTTTTGAAAGGTTGATTTTAGCCATAAATAATTCTAAAATTTTGTAGAAATATTTACGCCTACTGTTTTAATGATTTTAAGAAATACCTCAAACGATAAATATTAAAAAATGAATGTTTCTAAACATAAATTGTTTGCTAATTATGGAAAATAAAGTTTCCAGAAGCCTATGAATTAGCAACTTTTTTTGGATTTTTTAAAAATTCGAATTCCCTGGACTTTTCTGATTTTTCCCATTTTCTCTAAATTTCACTGACTGACCATGAAATTCCCTGACTTAAGACCTGATTTTTTTTTCATTTTTCCAGATTTTTTACCCCTTACCGTGGCAACCCTGTATTTAAAAAAAAATTGTATTTTTGGGATTGGCATTTTGAATTTGTACCATAGAATACTAAGAAACTGATAATAAATTATTAAGTAGAACTTATTTTGTTTGTCTTTAATAATGGCTTAGTGTTTGAAAACTTTGTTTGGATGCTTTACCATCCCATTCAACAATAATTGTTCAGTAATGTCAGGATGATTTCCTGTCTTTCTGGATTAGCAGTGGTACAAAAAATGTAAGTGTCCAGCTCATGGAGGCAACACAGTGACCATGCTGAATCTTTTACAATCACACTTCAATCCTCATCAAATGCTCTCCCAACTGAGCCACTGTGCTCCACATTACTGATGGGCTGAACTTTAAACAAGTCATATAACTATTTACATTTGCATGAAAAGCTGTGTACGCTATTAACATCAGGGTTCCCATAAGCTCTGGAAATCATGGAAAACCTGGAAAATCACTAAAATGGTTCCATGCATGGAAAAATCATGGAATTTGAAATAACTATGGAAAATTATGGACTTTTGTGAAATAATTTGACGAAACCACCAGTAGCCAGAAAACTAGCTGTCGGACATAAGTGTCCGGCAGCTAGTTTTCTGGCTACTGGTGGTTTCAAATTTTAATTATTTGAAAATGCATACATGGTCTACAAGCATGTTGTTGTTGCTGCATTCCGCATTTATGCTCAGCATGGTGAAGATGCTGCTAAAAGGGGAGGATGGAGGCAAAATAGCCATGGAAATTAAATTGCTGATTATGGAAAATCATGGAATTGTGTTTTTGAATCTCTGTGGGAACCCTGTAACATGTTTTAACCAGCAATAAAGCCATGTATAAACATGATATGCCTAACTATTACATACAGCTTTTCTTACTTTATGTATGAACACATTCAAGGGCAGGGCTGTCACAAAAATTGATGTCATCAACTTAAAATGTACATTGAAGTTAACTTAATTTTAGTGAAGTCAGGATGACGTTAGTCTTTGTTCAGGCAAGCATGTGCATGACACAGTCTTACAAGACTCTTCACTAGTAATACACAAACTTCACTATGTCCCCTTAGCAATTTCTCTTCAAAATTTTGAAAAGCTCCAAATACATGCCTAACTATTCTCCTCCTTTGTCACATAAAATCCATACTGTTAAGAACAAATGACATTGACCTTTAATTCAATAAAAGAAACGTTTTTTTGTCAACAGTGAAATTTATAAAGCTTTTTGATAGTTTTGACCTTGACACCTTAAACACAATACCCACTCTAGAATCTGTGTTGAAGTTGTAAAGATGCCTCTTTTCTTGATTACAACAGGCCTCCAGATCAGAGTATTTTCTTTATTTCACGTCCAAAACATATGTTGTGGGTACTCAAAAGAACTGTCTCAAAGAGACAGTTCTTTTGAGCACCCAAAACACATGTTTAAATTGGTTGGTAAGGAAATAATTTCAATTTTACACTCATAAGTTTTCCCTGTTATCTGGATCTATGATTACAAACATTTTAAAATGCCAAACATATCCTTTTAAAAAGGATATCCGTGTTCAAATGTTTAATGAGTTGCCATAATTCTAAATTTTGCTATATGTGATGGAGTGGGATTGGAAGGCATACGTTTAGGGAGGGAAAATCAGACTTTAAGTGAACATTGTAGATAGTTCTTAGTATCACAGTCCAGATTGGTGTCCATTGTTCAAAATTACTCGTGGTATGGCTTTGTGAATGTGGTCTATATATTTAGCACACTGGCTATCAGAAAGCTCTTCCCAGAACACCTTTATTCCTGAAACCAGCTCTTCTTTTGTCTTTGGCTTAATCTTTGTCTGCAGAAAATCTTTCATAGATCCCCAAACATTCTCTATAGGATTCAAGTCTGGAGAGAAAGCAGGAACTGTCATAACCTTGTCTAACATGTTTTTAGACTCCATCCAAGCTACAGTAGACTTTGACTTGTGTTTACTGTCATTGTCCTGAAAAAAATAGCATTTACAATTAATGAAATATTATGTATGTAGTTAACATTCAATAATTTTCGCCAACAATGAAAACAGTTTTTTTTTTAAACATTGAGGGTGTGAAACTTCCAAAATGGAAGTTGCTGGCCATCAATATCTCCTGGTTTGGTTATAGCCAGGTTAGAAAATTCAAGTCATAGGACTTTCTCCTTATTATGACAAGACCAGAGTTCTTCAAGTGGTTTTAAGCATAGGTTGGAAAAAAAAATCATACCATATAATATACAGGGATTATCATACCTTCCATGTTGAGGGCCAGTTGAATTTTTGGGGAAAAATTGAAGTCAGAGCAACAAGGCATTTAGTCCATTTTTCATTATTTTAGGGGAAACGTGAAAAACATAATTTTTGGCAATTCTCAAAGTATGTAGATTTTTCTTGCACAAATGAAATTTGTTAAAAATATTGAAATCAGGAGATTTTGAAATGATTTTACTGCTTTAAGCGAGAAAAACTTGATAGAGATTTCGTTTTTGTAACAAGGAACCTAACTCAAAATTAATTCCATAAAACTTAAAAGTTGCATACAGAAAGTTTATGACAGTAAGTTGCATGATACTGTGTGGAAAGCTTACTTCTTACGAGTACAACAGTGAAAACCGGGATACAAAACCTGATATACGTAAATTTCATAGATTTACACAGACCTCAACGACACAACGGTCCAAACTCCATAGCCTAGGTTTAATGTTGTATAAAATTAATTTAGCGATTCCATTTGAAGGGTCCCGACCCAAATATATGTTTTTCTGGTATTATTTACAATGTTTTATTTTGACCCTGAAAAATTGTAAATATATATTGTTCTACCAGAAATGTGTACATTTGGAAGAAAATACTTCTATATATTGTAGTCGGATAATTGTACTTCATGTTCATGCAATTGTTTTTTTTCTAAAGTTCACCCAGTGTGCCACAATATTGCAAACGTTATCAAACCAGGAAGTAACTCTAACAAGACCAATTTGTCAAAATTATATCCCCCCGAAGAAGGGTTATTTAAGAGAAACATGTAAATCACAAAACATAAATTCCATTTATCAAAACCTGAAGTTCACCTTCAGTATCATTCAGATGATAACAAACGCCTGTCAAGTATGTTTTAGTGCTTAGTTTAATAAAAAAATACTTACATCTACACAATTTCACTATCTTACCTTTAAACCCAACCCCAGAGGTCAAGGGTGTGTGTAAATTCAAAGTGTTACCTTGCATGTAGGTCTACACAGGACTTACCCTAGCTCAGAATTTGTTGTAGCCAACTCTTTAGCCAAATCGAAAAAGTTGGAGCCAAATGAAATTGATTTTAGCCAAGGTTTTAGCCAAGGTTTTAGCAAGAAAGTAGTATCAAGAAGTTGTTCTGTATTTAACTCTTTGCCAGCTAGTGGCAACTTTTGTCATCTGTAGAAAACCTTTGCAAACAGTTTGGACCCAGATCAGGTCCGACAAAACATCAGGCCTGATCTGGATCCAAGCTGTTTGACACCCTGATGGTAATGAAAAATCCAGCATTCAAAAAGTTAAATATGGCACAATAATAAAGTGTGATGGAATAGTAAAAGCAATATTGGATATCGAAATACATGTACACTTTTTCGCAGATATGTAAATTTTGAACCACCTTGTGTGTACTTTTAGCCAATGACTTCTATTTGTAGCCACTCTACATTTTTAGTAGCAAATGGCTACAATGGCTAATGGCAGGGTGAGCCCTGCTACACTTCTTCCAATTTAATTTTTGTCGGCACTTAGCTGATTGTTCAACCAAATGATATACATAAATTTAGAAAATATCCACCTTGGCAAAATGCTGTGGATATTTGTTCCAAGTTTCTAAATTTCAACATGACCACTTTTAGAAAAGAAAACAAAAATGACCTTTTGACCCACCCCAGGGGTCGTTGGTGTGTGTAATGACAGCATATTTTGCTTTCATGGTGCTCTGTACTCAATTCCCTTTAATTTGATATGCAACATGACTACTTTCAGAAAAAGAAATAGTTTAACCTTTTGACCCCACACCTGGGTCAAGGGTGTACCATGTTGCTGCCACGTTGTCAACTTTAATTTGATATGCGACACCATTTATGCAATTTTGAAAGAGGGCATCATGGGGAACATTCATGTGAAGTTATATATTTGGACCAGTGGTTCAGGAGATGTTGTTTAAAGAAAAAGTTTACACACGGCGGACCAAGACCGATCACAATAGCTCACCTTGAGCATTCGGCTCAGGTGAGCTAAAAAGTAAGTACATGTACATGTATTTGCATTGGTGAACCATAGACTGCTGCCCTAGTTTGATATGCAACATGACTATATTCCGAAGAAGTTCAATTTTGGCCTTGGCCCCACCCCCTTAGTCCATCCCAGGGGATTGGACCCAGGCCTTCAGACTAAAACCCTGTTTTGTCATATCTATTGCTCCTTTGCCTGCACGCAAAATATCAACAAAAAATATTTACAACTGCCTTAGTTATCCACAAATTTAAATATTTGACCTGTGACCTCTTAGGTCCTCATTGTCAGTTACACGCAAAAGTATGTGCACAAAGTACTGGTTAATCGCTTGTTCAAGCTTGTCCAGGAAAAAGTGTGGTTAGGTTAATTGACCGTCCCGCCATGACCATAGCTGTTGACATGGGAAGTAAAGCAATAAAACAAACAAAAACATAAGCTTTCATATTTAACATGGTTTCACTATAGACCATGATTGCCCAGTGCCTGAAGATAAGCATGGCAGTGATTGGGATTTAAGCAACAAAACAAACAAAAATACTATTTTTTTTTTAGACAAGGGCAATAAGTCAAGATTTAAGGGGTCAATTTTGATGAAACTATAGGATATCGAGAGTCCATGGTACTAATCATTTATACCAAGAATGCATCAAATCTGACAAATAGGTACTGAGAGTCTCAGATATGGTTTTGTACGGACAAAAAGTGTGGACACACAGACGGACAAAGACAAAACTTTATCCCTCCAAACATTTAGCCAAAATTACACACTGCAGGGTAGCAGGGGGATTTCCCGTAGCAACGCCTGCCTTTTATATATTTAGAAACTCCAAATGCTAACACTTGAACTTACTTGATACAAACGATATCCATCTGGAAATTGAGCAGTCACAAATGGCAAGAAATTCCTTTCCAAAATCTGCTGATAAATGACAGAGTCCATCACGCCAGTAAAAATACAAATGTCAGTCCTGCCTTTATACGAGATACCTCCCCAGACGTTAACCTGAAAATTAAAACAGAAAGCATTTCATTAGAAGCTTGAACTGTTTTCAACAGAGCACAACATACATGTAACCAGTATATACAGGAACTGGAGGATCTAAAGGGTCCTAAAGCGCTTGTGAACCTGATTTCCTTTGTAATGTTAAAATAGGTCTGACCGGGTCAAAGTCGACTTAGGCTTATTATTTTAACATATTTTGCTTGGTTGCCATTTTGAACAAATAACATTTATATTGCTTTGTCCACTGAATCCTCCATATGACAGTCCAGTGGTTTTTGATACATGTATGTGGCAGGTCAAAATCCTTAATGGCCTTGGATGAAGGGTCAAAGGTCAGTTTTGGGAAATGATCAAATTAAGCCTCACAGCTTTTTGTCAGATCCTACTTCTATACCATTGTACTTATGTTAAAGTGATTGACCAAATAAAATATGTTTAAACCAAAGGTCAGTTTTGATGCTTGATAAAACCAGTGTCTCATTAGGTTTAACATTTATAGCAAGTATTATGATTTCCACTTAAATAGATAGAGGATCATAGAGTAAAAGGAACATTATATTTGACATCGCTGTAAAAAGGTCAAGGTCCATACAGATTCTTCATTTGTCGAAACCTGGAAGGCCCCCACATCCCCAATGCTACATACTAGGTCCCAGGGCCATTGAGCTTTTGGTCCCAAAGAAGAAGATATTTCAAGGGATTATACCTTATATGGACATTTTGGTCATGTGACCATTAACATAAGATTTGTTACAAATTTACTCCCTCAAACTCTAGAAATCTCAGTATTAAGCTCGCGTTCAATTGGCCCAGTCATCTCCAAGAAAACTGTTCGGCTCAGGTCAGCTAAAATGTATTTGGTACTGTACTACAAAATTGTACTACAGTACTAGTATGTATTTTTTGTATGTGGTAAAACCGCAATTTCTTTCAAGGAAAGAACGTAAACTGGACTAGAAATTGTGTTTATGAAACACTATGCTCCCAACCATTAGCTTGTTGATAAGGAGGGTCTAACCACAATCCTTTTCACCAGATAATCAACTCACCAACCTCTATCAGCTGCCCAAATCTGAGGCTACTAGCTGTAATAGTTTACAAGACATCTTTATTACAAATGTTTGATGTCCAAATTTGCAAAGGGCAATTACTCAAAAAATGCAAAAAGCAATAACTCGAAAAAAATAAAATAACGTTTTTTTTTTGTAATTTTCAACAGGTAATCTACTCATCATTCTCTATCAGCTGGTCAAGTTGGAAGCTCCTAGCTGTAATAGTTTTTGAGATATCAAGTTTTCTATGTCCAAATTTGCATAGGGCAATTACCAGAAAAATACAAAAAGCAATAACTCGTAAAAAAATAACTTTTTTGTAATTTTCACCAGGTATTCAATTTATCCTCTATCAGCTGTTCAAATTTTAAGCTTCTAGCTGTGACAGTTTTTTTAGATTTTTTGTTTTCTATGTCAAAATTTGCAAAGGACATAAACTAAAAAAAAACATTTTTTTTCTATTTTCACCAGGTTATAAATCTACCGATTATCCTCAGAGTAACAGCTGACCAAGTTTGAAGCTCCTAGGCTACCTAGCTGTGATATTTTTTGAGATATCTTTATTACAAAAATTACATTATGACCCTTTAAAATGGGCATACTTTCACAAAGGGAGATAATACATCTTAAAATTTGTTCGGATGGACGGACAAGGCAATTTAGCAATATGCCCCTTCAACTTTCCCAACATGTCCAAAGGGACTTTTGAAAAAGTTGGGAGTCAGAATAAAAAAAGTTGGAGTAAAATAATACTATATTGGAGTCAATGAGAACTCTGTCCTTGACTTGATATCTTTGTAAAAAAAACTCATAAAATGTTTCCACATCTCATAGCTTTAAATTGTCTTCAGTGTGACAAAAATCTGCCAATAAGAGGCATTTTCAGACACCGTTCTCAAAACAGAAACAATCTTTATAAGTGTGATCAGTGGGACCCTTCAATATTATTAATCAATGGAAATAGACATTATTTGACAATATTTCTGAAGGAAAGGATAACTTTTGGAGGTACAAACTGAATTTGTAGGGTATAAATATTAGAAAAAGCATCCAATATGACCCATTTGTCATAAAATCATGTCTTAAGTATATGTCATGTTGTGTAGGCAGCAATACAACTTCTGTTCCTTCTCTGAGAGTTTTCGATTATTATAACACTGTATTAGAAAATAGCTGAAAATGAAACTTGAATTTTCTCAGAAAAATATGATACATGTGAGATAAAAACTTACTGAATTCTGAAAATACAATGATTCCACAAATAAATGCATAGGTTACATTGGTATATTCATAGTTTGAATTTTGACCCCGGGCCCAATGTCACACTTCTGCCTCATTTTTTTGAAAACCACCCTCATACATGTAGGTTCAGACAAGAAGAGTTTTTTCAAGTTTTCCCTTTATAAGCCTTGTGACCCCAGGGAGGGGCCATTTTTGGAGCCATGTAGCATAATTTGAACAAACCTGGTTGAGGTCAACTTGAAAATTCTGCATCATATCAAATATCAAGGCTCTAGGCCTTGTGGTTTCAGACAAGAAGATTTTTTCATCATGTGCCCCCCTAACAAGCCTATGTAAAATATGTGACCCAACGAGACGGGCCCCTTTTTAGGCATAATTCAACCAAACTTGGTAGAGGTACACCAGGTGATGCTGCATAAGAAAAATCAAGGCCCTAAGCCTTTTGGTTTCAGACAAGAAGATTTATCATGTTCTCCCCCCCCCCATATAAAGTCTATATATGTAAGAATGTGACACCTGGTGTGGGCCAATTTTTCGGACACCAGCAGGCCTTCAGATTTATGGTGGGCCCGGGTCATTGTCCCATGATTACAAAATATGGCCCATCACTTTTCAAGGCAGTGGGCCCAGTTGACCCATCCTTTTTAGTTGTGAAAAAGTCTCACATTAATAAAAATATTCATCTTACAGCCAGTCTACAAACTCCGCAAAATAGAAAGAACATGTATGTAGTCAATACAGTAAAACATGTCATTAGCAGCCACTCAAAAAACAAAGATCTTGATAACAAATGGTAGCTTAATGAAGGTCAAAAGTATTGCAGAATGCTCCCCTTGGAGCATTCTGCAATACTTTTGACCTGCATTAAGCGATAATTGGTCTTCTTTTTTCAGTGGCCGCTTAAGAAAGGTTTTACTGTATCATCAGCAGTCAATGTACATACCCACAACAGTGTCTGCGTCAATGTGTAGGTAAAGTACACTGCCCAAATGTCAACTGTGGTTAGTTTGATGTGCTTGGGCCCATCATTTCAGAAAATGGCCCACAAATTTTTGCTCCATGGGTCACTTCGGCCCACCAATCTTGGAAAAAATCTGAAGCCCTGCACCAGTGCATAATTTGAGAAAACGTGGTAAGTTGGTACATGTAGGAGCATAGGGCCAGTTCAGCCAAATTTATCAGAGAATAATTGTGATTATTTTCTTATCCATCAGTTTAATGTGTATTGCGGGTACACTAAAGAACCGTCAAATTGAGACGGTTCTTTTGAGTACCCACAACCTATGATTCGGTTGAGATAAAAGAAAATCGTTTTCAGCTATGCACTGATCTCTGACACCACCTAAGGGGTCAGGAGGGTTGGGAACTTGGGGGGGGGTAAATGTGTTTGTCACTGTCATGCTAATCTACAGCCACTAGGTTATCAAATCATGGCTGTCAGATATTTAGCTTTGGGGAAATATGAAATTCAAAACACAAAAAACAATTTAGGTTAAAATTTGTTTCAGGCCAAATAAAAAATACCAGTATTACTAGCGAAACCTAGAATCTTGACTTATTTCAGGTTTTCTGGAATTAATATAATCGTATGCCTTTTGAAAGACAAAATGTCTAAAGTTCAAAATGCATAAAATTATTTTTTCAAATATGTGTGCCTACCCTGCCTAAAAATTTCAGACCTGTTAACCTAAACATACACATCTTTTTTATATGGCCTTGAAGTAGCCAAAAAAAAGTAAAAAAAAGCACTTCAGTGACATCAGTCTTTAATCTCTCATTTTTTTTCTTCATGTATAGGTAGGCTCGGACCCAGCATCTACAGTTCATCCCCAAAAAATATCAGTAATTTCAAGCACCCCAAAAAATATTTGAAATTTTAGCAACCCAAAAAACGATCCCCTATTCTACACCTTGATGTTAAGAAAAAACACAAAGTTGCATAGAAATAACCCCTAAATATTATCCAATTTTGTGATGACCCCAAAAAATATCCACAAAATCTTCATACCCCCAAAACTATTCATTTTTTCTGAACCCCCCCCCCCAAATATGGAAATTCAAAATTTGAACCTCAAAAAATCACCAAAGCCTACCTATGAAAATATCAGAGCACCCCCTGGGAATCGAGACAACTTGTGAACACTTTTTTAGACAACTCGTCAACAGATCATGAGACAACTCGTCGACACTCTATTGTTGACACTTTTGTTCAGAGTAAATTGACCTGTGACTGATAATTAAAATTAATTATAATTCGTAATCAGGTGCAATTAGGGATAATAAAAATTATAGGCGACGTCTATTGCCAGCTGGCTGTCAATAGCGTTTGAAGTCTAGTGCCAGCCGGCTGGCAAAAGACCTGAAAGTCTAGTGCCAGCCAGCCACTGGAATATAGAAAAATGGATATTAACAAGCTAAAATTATAAGATATATAATATTAGTGTATTAACCAATGCTGATATCTGTATAAGGTAATACAGAGAAATTGGGTAATATATACATGTGTTTTTATTATCAATTAACAACTAAAAGATTTACATATAGACTTATGATTCATAACTTATGATGATGCAAGTATGCTTAAAACTTACAGTACTAAGTTCTTATCCTGCTTTATTATGTAACCAAAAACTTTTGCTGCCAACATTAATTTTTTGATGAAAAGTGGTTATTTATGTTGATAAACTGTCTTAAAATTACGCTCACATAGGGCTGGCTAATCGACGCCAAAATACTAATCGATAATTGGTCCTTGAATTTTGATTTATAATAGATTCTCAAACTTGAAAGAAGGTCTCGGAAACATTTGCATGGTCCATGGCATTGATTTCCCCATCAATTCGCTACACAACACTAAGTAGTGTGTGTTATATATTCAAAAGACAATAGGTTTTGAACAATTAAAAGTCGGCACCTTTGCTCAAAGTCCACTACGTTAGAATAAAATTGACTTGCTAATTGGCAAAGTCGGCAATTAAACTCACTGTCGGCCATTGTTGTTGTCACATTGTGTTACGTCATACAAAAAGAAAATCAAGTATGCATGACACGAGCTGCACCCTTGTGTAAAATCAGACCCGATATAAATAGTCGGTAAAATTTAAAGCTTCTTTAGAACCCAAATTTACTGCGGAGAAAAAACTTTGAATACTAGATTGTTTATCTGACGAATATTTTAATAATTTTGTACTACTTTAAAACAGAGAAGGGCAACTACAACTTTTTGTTGAGTTAGCCTGTAGAGTACATCATTTTTATAACTTCGTTACAGCAATTTATACCCACCTACTGTTTACGACAAGGCACTTTCGGTCTGAACAAAACATCACACAAGGCACATAGGTTTAGATAAACAAAAATTGTCAGCGTAAGAATGTAAATATTTTCATTTTTTTTTTAATGATATTAAAGCTGCATACTCTGTAACTATGAACATTTTTCAAAAAAAAAATTTTTTCTTTTTTCATCTTTTGTAAAAGTAGAATAAAGTTATGTTGTCACAATAAATCTAATTTCTACAGCTGAAAACTGCATGAAAAAGTGAATTATCTTATAAAACAGGTGTATTTTCTCCCTCCAATAATTCCAGACAGTTAATTTTTAACATAAATGCTGTTGTTTTGGCACCAATAATTTGTTACTTATTACGAAAAAGGTAAAATGTATACCTGAATTTTAGTATTTTTACTGTGTTCTTGAAAAATAGAAACATTATTTTTAAAATGAAATTATCAAAAGTTACAGATTATGCAGCTTTAAGTCAGTAAATAGCTATTCATAGCTAATGTTATACTGTTTGTATCTTCGACTATATAAATAAATTTTGTATTGTATTGTCTTACCAATCAGTTTTAAAATATGTTTTGGATGCTCAAAAGAACCGTCTCATTGAGACGGTTCTTTTGAGTACCCACAACATATGTTTTGGTTGAGAAATAAGAAAATTAAATTTTCATTACGCACTATTAACTAAAAGACTGAAGGCAATTACACTTTAAATTTGAAGGAATAAACGAACAGAAAAGCCATTGAAATAACCGATTTTTGAATTTTCATATTGATAACCTGTTTTCAATTAATCGTGCCTGGACTGCCAGCCCTGCTGTGAGCTTTAAAAATTATAGCAATTATCATTTACTGGTCAATTGACTTAGAAATTAGAATAAAGGTGTCGACGAGTTGTCTCATAAAGTGTCGACCAGTTTCTCACGATCTGTGGATGACTGAGTTGTCCCAAAAAATGTGTCAAGACGAATTGTTCTGTCGACGAGTTGTCTTGATCCCCCACTAGCCACTTTGAGAAAAGGAAAATGAACTAAATATCATACCTTGTATGGGTGTTTTGGCTTTGGAACCTTCAATGTTGGGCATTCAATTCTGGCACCCTTCTGGTAAAAGAAAATTTTCCCGCTGTTACGCATCTCAACGCACGTTTCGTCAACAAAAATCACATCTTTGAAGGTTTCTTTGGTTTCTAATGCACGCAAACACCACTGGACACGAATCTGTCTATTCTTAATATTCACAAATTGCCCATACTTGCGATTTGTTTTCGTCCACTGCAATTTCTTTCTCATTATTTTCACTTGAGATACAGATATATTGAGTCCAAAAACATTCACAAATCTCTTCTGTATGACTCTTGCGGTCTGCTCACTATTTTCTTGTAGCCACACTTGTAAAAAATTATAGTGTGACTTTGTGACTTTAGTCCATGCTTGTGGTCGTGGCTTTGGAACAGCTGTGCGTTTTAAATATCTTAAAACCGCAAATCTGGAAAATTCAACACCATGGTTCTTCTTCAGAATCCTCGATATCTGCACAGTAGAATTACCATGACTTTTGTACCTCTGTATTAAGGATTTTACCTCAAGGGACATCCGCGAAGACCGCGACATGATCACTTTTTCACATGAAATTTAGTTTAACACGAGTAATTTGCTATAAATCTATAATTTTAGACTTTTGTAGATAAACAGCGATGCCGCCATGTTGGAACGGTTAACTGAAAGTGCTATCAAGTATTCGAACGAAACGAATATATTTGTGAACCCCCCACACAATTCGCTAAAATTTGTCAGTGATGATGTAAATCGTAGTAAAATATACATTTAAGTGGCACTTTTGTAAGATTTATTATTATTTTTAATTACTTGAGTTCAGTTGTACGCTAATAAAGACAAAATACTAAATAAAAGCTATTCTGTATCCACGTTTGTCGACCGAACATGACCGGAACGGAATGGAACGGAACTACCACAAAATAATTGGAACGGACCGCCGTAGCTGAACGCACCCACCGGGGAACGCAACCGGACCTGGAGCTAACCTACCCATGAACGCGAACGGACCCGAACGCAACCCGTTCATTGGTTACTTTGACGTTTGGCGGTACTGTAACAATCAGTTACAGATAATTGATAAGACCTTGGGATCAAATGTCAAAACCAAATACACTTAGAATCTGTTTTTTGGCTCCTAACACAAGCTCAACTTGTATTCCTTGACAGAGGTGTTTCTTTCCTACTTTGTACAATGTGTACCGGTATGACAGGTGAATAAAAGGTCAACTACATATCCCATACGACGTGTACTGCATTGGTCGTCGTCAATATCAGCGCTACTCGAACATTTTTTATGGGGATGTCTCAGTGGCGCAGTTGGTAGCGTCGTTTTTCTGGTGTAGTGTTAGGCGGTGTTGTCGAGGTCGTGGATTCGAATCTTTCTAGGAATGAAATATTTACAGCATCTATCTGCTCAGTTGATTCACTATACCTCTCTGTCAGGCTATTTGGTTTCAATTGCCAACTCCTCTTAATTTTCTGATGTAAGATATTTACATTTAATACAGTGTTTATCTGAACAAAAATGTTTTGCTTGTATGGCCTTAGAGAGAACGTTCAAGGTAGAATAAAAAGGCATAATGTATAGTTAAGAAATATAGAAACACCACATGAGGATGTATAATTTTTCTGTGTTTAAATGACAGTTTGGTGAAATCTTTTTTGGAAATGTCTAATTGAGTATTTAGCTTGTGATGAAATACCAACACGTCATTTTAACGCTAGAATTTACTCTACAAGAGGAACACATGAAAACGTAGAATATGACGTGAACGTCAGAATAAAGATCAAGAAACTCCGTCTTTTGCGTCCTTGTTTACTTGGCGTCGACTTGACAATGTACAAATAAAAAAATAACGTCAAATTATATTCGCAATACAGTCAAGTATTGCGTTAAAACATGCTATTTGAATATCAAGATACACAGTGACAGAAAATAAGCGATAAACGTCTTTTAGAGCCGTCGAGTTTTGGTCGCTGGTACATTATACGGGTAAGATAAACCTAGAATCATCAGAACACGCATTCTTTTGAAAACCTGACTTTTCAGATACCGTAGAAATACGCTAGCAAGGTGTTTATATTGACGTTAGCCAAACAAGGCATGGCATAACGCAAATGAAAACACCTGATTACATGCTGAAAGTTAACACTCAACTTGCTAACTGTTACCTAAACTTTGTCACTGGACCATTATCTCTTTTGAAAATGCATAAACATTATGGCAACCGTTTAAATGTGGGATAACGATCTTTTACGTCAGAATTGACGTTTTTTGACGTCTGAGATCTCAAGTCTTAATTCGAGATAAAACGTCCTTTTATTGTATGTAGCTATATCAGAATATAAATTTACGCGTTTATCGAAGTATTCAGAGTCGATGTTGATGACGTTAAGCCGTTTCAGAATCCTATAGAAAGGTTGCCAGCTGACCATTTTCATTATCCGCAATATATACCAAGACATTTTAAATTGGTAGTTGATTCAAATTTTCCTTTAATTGACCACGTTTAAACAGTTTAATACCGGACCGCGTAGCGCAGTTGGTAACGTGTCGGGCAACAGATGCTAGTCTGACTGCAGATCCTGGCGTCGCGAGTTTGATCCCAGCCCGGTCCCATACTTTCGTGGACATTGATCGTGAAATAATTCCCATGGTTATTCTCCTCCCTTCCGCTGAATACTTCAAGAAGGGTGGTTGTCAGTTACAAGCAAACGTATGTGCACAAAGTACACTGGTTAACTGCTTGTTGAAGCTTGCCCAGGAAAAATGTGGTTAGGTGAACTTACCGTCCCGCCAAGACCATAGCTGTTGACTTGGGACGTAAAACAACAAAACAAACATGTCTAATAAACAGTTTACTACGAGGGGCAGTCTGGTTACGCCCTTACCAACACGATTACGTAATCGAAAATCACGTTGTTCCTGATGTAATTGAACGGATACATACTGCTTCCGTGAATTAATATAATTTGCACTAAAATTTGCATCGTATTGTATGCTTACAAGGCATTTAAGTGTTTGTCGCGTTTCTTTAAGCCTTAAGTATAAGTGTTAATATTGGTGATGGGTCCCCAATCGATTGACAGGTTTCTAGTTATGATCCAAATGTACTTGCACAAAAATTATATGCGTCTAAGTATGTATAAGAAACGCAGGTTATTTACACTATATAATCTCTGTCCTTGAATTCAATAATAGAAAACAATTATCAGACAATACTTTTCCTCCTGTGTATAGTGTTCAAAATGGATGGATCTGGATTTCCGGTGCTAGCAGAAAGATAGCTTTTTTAAATTAAATTTTCATATGACACAGAAGTACACAGTAAGTTAAAGACAACACTGGCACTGATGGGAAAATCCATATGATTATAAAACTAGAGAGACAGGTGGAAAGTCCATGTCCTGTACATACAAATGTTTATTACATAATCATTTAGTCTCTGCAATATATGGCATATTGGCACAAAACAGATGAGAAGGCAATTATCTCATTTCTTCCCAGAATTGTAAAAAGTTAATTGATTTGTCTTGAAAACTTCCCATTTCTTGACTGTGATCATCAAACACAACATTACCAGCTATATATATTTGTAAGTTGTATTATAACAACTGTTTATTTCCTATTTTGGAGTTAAGATTATATAAAACATTATATGTGACATTCTCTGGGATTTAAGGTATTATTGAGGTACATGGTCGATTTTGAGATTTTAGCATTTTCTAAGACCATGGTACCTGCCAAAACGTTTGGTGTAAAATGAGCACTGTATGAACCCTAATTATAGAGTTATAGCCCTTCGAATAGCACAACTGATAAGCCAAATCTAGGCTCATGCCCTTACATTGTTTGACGTCATGACGCTCCTTTGAAATTGTCAATATTTTATGTTCAGTCGATAGTTTATTGGACAATTTGAATACTATTTATTTATTATGGAACATAGTTTGCCTTTTGATTTCAGGTACATGAAAGGGTCGATTGCTGAGTTGCAAACACCATATGAATAGTAACTATATTCACTGGCTTATTAAGTGAATTTGTGTAAAATAGCCTAGATGGATGCGATAGAATGTGTATATTAAGAATCTAAGAAGCCCGCTTTTAGTGGTATTTAGATCCACTCTCCCACTAAAAAACGTTGTCCATAACATCAACATGACATCTAAGCGCAGTCAGCAATGAACTAGTATTGTTTTCATTGACATAAATGTTATAACATGAGGGTTCATACTATCTGATAAGTTAGGGATCTTTCATGCAAACCAAATATCTATGTGTCTTGATCCACATCTGAATTAAGGGTGAGGTTGGCGCCGTTAAACCGGTTTAAGCCCTCCAGTAAAATATTTTACTGACCGTTCCAAGGCGGTACTTCTTTTGTGGATCTTTTATGTTTTTGTTCTGTCTTGTGTTTGCTATGTTTTGTGCGCGTCTGTTTATATGTGCTTTGTGGTCACCTGCTGGTAAAGGGCTGACCTCTTGGCTCTCGTTTGTGGTGTCTTCTGTGAGTTTGTCACTTTCCCATTGGTATCCTGGGTCAGGTGTGGTACTTGATTGTATCGATTCCTGATCTTTGCACCATTACTTACTTTTAGAGTCCGTCCCTTTTTCATATTTAGTACAGTTATTCTTGATCATGGTCTGAAACGAACTCTACTTAAATTGTTTTCTCTTTTGATGCAAAATGTATCTTGCTTACGCGGCGCGATTTGCTGTGGAAGCTAGGCGTGATATTCATTGCATCATTTGTTCAAAATATAATGTAAATACAGATCAATCAATTTAAGCAGCATATTTGTTGCATTATTCATTGTACACACTGACAGCGTCATTTATAGACTCTAGACTCTCATAAGGTCCTTTTTTTAAAAAACAACAACACAAAAACAACAGTCTGATCAGTAGAGTCCATTTAAAATTTTGATCATAAGCTTTGTCTCACTTCTTTTGGTGTGTAATTAAAATAAGAATGTCATCGCCGATGCGAATCTTCTGAGTACTTAAATGTATGCACATAAAGCAATCCTGAGTTTGAAGTGCAAGTAATAGTAATAGCGCCATTTAATGTACTCGAAATTGGCATTTTCTGCGAGCTGTCTTATTTAGGGAATTACCCAAACATGTCTTCCGCAGGACATAAATTATTCGCCACTTTGTTACGTCACCGTTTAAAACAGTGCCTTTCCATATTTTTTGTAACAATTATCTTGAAAAAGTTAATGGATTAAATTTTACAAAACTTAGATGGATGGAAAGCAAATAGACAATAGAATATAAAAAAGTAATTACACTTTAGTTTTTTCAATAAGAGCGCATAAAAAAGTGACATTTTAATTTGTATTCGTGTTTAAATGACTACCATACAAAACAATATAGACCAGAAAACTACTCTGAAAATATTTATTGCGTAAGTCAATTTGCTTACATTTGGTACTTTTTTCATTATAATAGCTTCAATAGGTGTGCCACAATAATGTTTTCAAAATACCTGGTAATGCACTGATTTAACAAGGGAGACGTCACGAAGTGGCAAATAAATATGTCCCGTGACTGTAGACGACTGTCATCATCGTTTATTGGCAAACAACAAAGGAAGAGATAGAATTGAAAAGAAATTTTCACTGCACAATTTGTGCACAACCTGATCTGAGCATTGGCTGTTTGACAGCTTTGTCATGGTTTAATAAGTCCAATTTCAGAGAGTATGACTTGTCGCATTTGCGATATAGAGCACCATGAACTGGTCCGAATAATTTATTATGCAATGAAAACAGTAAAATAACTTATTCTGTTCGTGCATCTATATGTCCAACTAGAATAACCATTTGCACTAAAATTTTATAACGATTTTCTTTCGTGGTAATATACACTGACGGAGATGCCAGCTGATCTGACAATCAAACATTGAGGGTTCATACTATCTGACTTGTACATTTGCGGTTTGGTCTGAGTTTGCTCCATAGCTGGTTTTTGATAATTTTTATTTAGTCTTCGCCGTTTGCTCCATAGCCGGTTTCTGATAAGATTTTTTATTGAATTATTTATTTCTGCAATGTGTGCATCCTCGTTTACCCAGGGGTAATAAATTCCATTTCACTCCTTTCATGATGAATGCAGTGTAATGGAATGGGTTTCGCAAGGGTAACGAGAATGCAGTGTGTGCGGTATCTACGCAGTCTGACTTGAACCTTCGTTAACTACATTATTGGATGCAAAATATTGTTTGCATTATTTTTTGGTACTCTAGCCACCCTACAAAATACATGCCCATAATCTATACTTTATATAGCCGGAATGACTTTACTGAACCTGTTCAGTTAATGATTGGTGTCTCAGGATTGTCGGCAAAACTGTTTAAAGTCCTACAGCGCTATTTTGACTATGTTGACATCCTGTATTTACACAATAATATTTACCAATAACAGTTATTTTTAACTCACTATTTTAAAATAATGAATGTATTTTATTACATCTTAAATGTTATACACAACCCAAACACAAGGAGAATTCGTGCAACTGATGCTCAGAGGATGTGCTTTTTCACCAGAACCTTCACTGCCTTTAAAGATGTAATAAGGAAGCAGATGAAGGTAGACCTATAGCCTCACTAGTCTAGCTGCTTTGAGTTTGTCGGCGTCGAAGTTGGGTTTCGCTTATTTAAAAAGCTTTATGCGTCTAGCATGTTTAAGCTTTCGGTGACTGATGAGCAGTATGTAGATCCAGATCAGATTGAACAAAAGCACAGACACATTTGAATCTCCTAGATTTCCTCACAGATATCGTACATGCAGATGCTGTGCTTTTCTGAATCTCCTTTTTTATTTAGAACATCACAATTAATTAACGATGCGGTGTTTTAGATAAAGCGCGTTGTTGTCATACCCCTATTCCACACAGGCCACTAATCACCCGAATCGCCACGAATTGATTTTTTAGGGGGGTTCGTGAGGTTTCATTATTTATTTTTCTCCAATCGTGATGTTCTACGAGTCAGTACCGATTCAGATACGATGTCGTTACGAATATTCAAGGGAATCCGCTGTATACGGCTGGAATCGCGCAAGAATTCATTACGATTAGCAAAATAACAATAGGACATGCTACACAAAAGTTAAGGAATCAATTACAAATCAGTTAAAAATATGCCGAATTCAGCACGAACTTAGCACGAATTAACAGAAATCCACGACGATTCGCCACAATTCGCGATATTTTCTCTCCCATACATGCTTTGGGGCATCAGTTCCGAAATGAATGTTCCTCGTAAAGCAGCAGTAGAATTGATCCTGCAACTTGAGTGTTGAAAATGGCTTCTTATATTAGCTAGAAGAAAACAACTACGTTAAAGTCGAGAGGCCCTGACCAAGACTCTTTGACTTGGAAAAATATGGCAGTTCGCCATTGGCAGAATCACCAGCCAGGAGCTACTGACTGATCCTAATTGTGCTCCAGAATCTGCCAAATCTGTTTCAACTTCTAGGACTGCTCACATGCGCGTGACGTGGTAATTAATCTAAGGGCAAGTCCTTCTACTATCTCTTCCTTGGTTTTATTGCTTGGCCTAATCTCCCGATTACCCACGAATGAGCTAAGAGTAGCTACGAATGCCAAAAACGCCTCGGGTGAATCGATTACGATTCAGTGAAGATGTCCAAGAATGCCGTAGGAATTTGGTACGAATCATGCACGATTTTTTCGAATCGGGGAATTCGTGGCCAAAGTTTGAACAGTTCAAATCTTTTGAGCCGAATTCCCGCTAGACCTACGAATTGCAAGAACTCACTATGGACTGTGCGAATCAGTTAAGATCTTCACGAACTGAGTACAATTCAGCCACGAATCCAAATATATGTCAATTCGTGTGAATTTGCGGGATTCAGGGCCTGTGTGGAACAGGGGTAAAACGCACGACTGTCATAAACAAAGCCTGATAAATTCAATACAGGAACACCAACCAATTTCATAAAAAAGAATATGTAATGTAGAAACGTGTGAAGTGTAGAAACGTTTACCTTTTGCTGAACTAAGCAAGTGTGCGCTTGCCAAATAACATGCGTTGCATTTGAAAGTTAGTTACGCCATTTAAAGTCGTGTTTTCTGCTGATGACGTCGTACCTCATTTACAGTTACTTCCTGGATTAATACCGTTTACAATATTGTAACACGCTGGGTGAACTTTAGAGAAAACCATTTGCATAAACATAAACTACAATTATCTTACTACGATATTTAGAAGTATTTTGACCCAAATATAATGTATTTCTGGTATTATTTACAATTTTTCATTTTGACCTTGAAAAGTTCACAAGCTAAAATTGTAAATATATATTATTCTACCAGAACTTTGTACATTTTGGGCAAAAATACTTCTAAATATTGTAGTCGGATAATTGTAGTTCATGATCATCCAACTGTTTTTTCTAAAGTTCACCCAGCGTGTCACAATATTGTAAACGGTATCAAACCAGAAAGTGACTCTAGAAAGACTGATACGCATGCTTTGGATTGCTCAAAAGCTGTATGTTGGGGCGTAAAGTGATCTTTGTGAGATGTATAAATTGTTCATACAACAATGTGGCCAAAGGTATCCGTCTCCTTGATAAAAAAAGCATTTTTTGTGTATACAGGAAAAAAAATCATGCAAGTAAGAGCTTTAGAAAAATATATCCCCTTAAGAACGCATGTTGAATCATTCTACAAGCATCGCGATGTCAAAAAGCGTCAAAGCCTTGCCTGGCAAACCTCATATCAAAATAAACTCACCTAGTATTGGTTCTCAATAAAATATAAAACAGTCATCCCATATTAAACACACATGGTTTTCCATTTTCAGCAATGGAAAAATATGTAGGCAGTTTTGAGGAAAGCATATATTGGTTTTCGGACAACACAAGGTATTCATCAATTGGCTGGGCAGATGCTAAGGTAGGTACAGGAGATAGGTGCCGCCTCACGACAAGACCTGTCTTCTGGGTTTCTGACAAAATGATATTCAAATCAGCCTGCTCAGCTACAGAGACAAGCTAGAAAATTAAAATTTCGGTTGTAGCATGTCTAGATATGATAATTTTCATTAAGCAAATAACAAAGGTGCTGATTAGACTGCGTATAGTCTGGTCCGCGCCTTTGTTGATCAAACCCCAGAAGACAGGTTTTCTCCTGTCGAGACTCTTATCACAAATATATTCAGTGTTTTGTGACGTCACTGTTTAGGGGGATAGTATGGATGTTTCACTGATATTACATCAATGATTGTAGTCATTTATTATATGCTGTGGCCCATGGTCGACGTTTTACCTCGACAAGAAGTTAGATAAATGCATGGGTTTAAAAAAAAAGTGGTTATAATGTTAAGGTTTGTACAAAAGTAACATTGTTTAATACAGAGACATTGTTTAGCCAAGTATGTTTTATGCAAGTTACTAGTAGTTCTTCGTATAGTGCACATGTATTCATTTTGCTAGATTGTGAGCAAGTTTATGCTACTTGGTACACGAGAGAAACGCTTTACATAAGATTATTTAAATCAAGCTAGTTCCTCGTATAACTTACATTAGTTTCAAACTCTTAATTGGGGTTCTGTGTTGGTCTTTGTTTTGTTATGCATTAATTTGTGTCCTATCTAGTTTTTCAATCATCCTTTAAGAGGAAGAGAGAGCTGGTTGCTTTGCTTAAAATGTCTTCTTGATAGCTTGTGCCTGTTAGTGTTATGTGGCTCTTCCTCTCGATGGGTTGGTCTGCAGTGTGTGATTGTTGTATTTCCTGAATATATTTACTTACCTTTCAAGGTTTTTTGTTTGTTTGTTTGAATTGATTATTTAAGCCCAATCAACAATCTTTCAGTTATACAGGGACGGGTCTTCCTGTGTTGAACCAGTACTAAGCTAGGATAAATGTGTCTTGCCCAAGGACAACAACGTAGTGACGCCGGCTCTCGTTTGTGGTGTCTAACTGTGAGTTTGTTACTTTCCAATTTGTATTCTGGGTCAGGTGTGGTACTTGATTGTATTGATTCCTGATCTTAGCACCCTTACTTACTTTGAAGCCCCTGTCCTTCGGTCTTGAGTCAAGCACTCTACCACTGAGCCACTGCGCTCCCTCTATCAAAGTTTGCAGGTGTTTAGGTCGCATGATGTAGAAAAGGAAGTCATATTGTAATGACCTCCATCTATCGATCTGTCCAACCGTCTGTCCGTCTGCCTGTCCTGTTGTTATGCTATCTCCTCCTTAACCAGATCTGGCGTAAGAGTTAATCACATGAGTGGTGCATTCAACTGCATATTTATTTTGGCCCCTGTCCCTTGGGAGGGGTCAAAATGTCAAATATCATTACATTTCAATTACATAGTAAATTTCAAGTATTTTTTAGATCAAACTTCGTTTGTGTTCTCACAAATAAAATATATAAAACATATCAAACGATTTTTTATTCTGTTGCCAGAGTCATGCCCCAGGGGTGGGGCTTGGGGTCAAAATTTTAATTTCTCCAATACATTTTGTTTTTCTCTTTTCTACAACCTGTTTGATAAATTCAATACTGCATCAGCCCCCAGGCAATCCTTTATTTTTATTTAAATGATACACATGGGATAATGGACAACTTAAGTCTTAGACAAGTGAAAAACGCCTATCTTAAGCTGATGTAGTGCCTATAAAGTATCTCTGAATAAAAAAAAGTTTTATACAGTTATTTTTATTTTAGAGCATCTGTGAAGCTGAGAGAGCCCATCTTGTTGAAATAAATTCAGAGGCCGAGCAATTATATCTGGAGAGTGCACTGTTAACAGGTATGTTCTTAATTTATTTTTATGTGCAACTTCCAAGTCACCATATCTGCTGACCACACATTTTCAAATCACTTAGTAAAATTAACAATATGTTTCCTAGGCATGTATTGTTAATGTATGTATTTATTTTTGATGCCCCCATTAAATAGCTTTATCATGCCAAGAAAGGCAAGGTTAGATAACCACCCTTTACCTGAGTAAGAATACTGTGTGAAAGTAGGTGTAATTTTCTCTCACATTACCGAATGTACCCTGTTAATAGATGTAATTCCCTGAAAATTCTCAATGATTGCAAGGTAATTGCCAGACGTTTGTAATACTGCTCTCGCGCCAGGCGAATATCCCTTGTGAATGGGCAACGAAGTTAATTGCAAGACACCATGACTTCTTCCTGAAAAATGCATATCCTGTCTTCACCTCAGGAGTCTACAGTAAGTGTAAAAGCCTCTTGTTTTCTTACATGTTAATTTACATTTCTATCCTTTCAATTTGACCATTGTGACCTCTTTCTGTAAAAGATGAACTTTAATTCTGGCTCCATTAAAGGTTATAATGGACCATTTAAGGGGTTTCTGTGCTTCAGTTGATTCAATTTGGTGTGCAATATGACCACATTCTGTGATGCGCGAGAGGGCCCAAAAGCAAGTTTTTAGTAAGCAGTTGTGTTGGCCATTTTTGTCAGTGGAATATACTAGTATTTAGCAAAATAAAGCACAATAAATTTCTCATACACACCACTGATCTCATTGATTAAGCAAAATGTGAAAAGTTATCTTATTTAAAAAAAATGAGAGGTAGATTTAACAATATTATGTTCTAAAAATGCCAAGAAGCCAATTATCATTGGGCTGCAATGGACAGGTGACTGGTCAAAAATAGATTCAGAAAAGGGTTTGGGTTGAGTAGTGTGTTGTCTCTACTGTGACCATTACAGGTCCATTAAAAAAATATTTCACTACGCAACATTTCAAAAGGTTTTTTCACATTTTTATTATACATAATGGTCTATGTTTTACCTACATGTAATCAAATTCCCGTGCCATTTGTGTTCTAAAAATCATATCAACGTATAGTGCATTTGAATATAAATTTCAAATGCATTCCAACGAAAACACAACGACATACTTTAAAAGATTCCAATGAATACACAAAAGCATTGTACGCCTACATATAAAGCCAGTATTTTGTTGCAGTTCTCTTTGTCTTAAAAAGATCTGCATTTCTCCTTGGCATTTTGTAAAGCTCAATAACGATTGGTGGTACACTATACCACGCTTCTCATACTCGTTTCATCCATTTTTATACAGCATTTGGTAACCAATTTCTTCTTTATATTCCAAATGTTCTCTATGGGATTCATGTCTTGCGAATGCCCTGGTTATTCTAGAATGGGTATTCTTTTACATTCTAGAAATGTTTAGTACTTTTAGAGTTATGTCATGGTGCGAGTTCATTGGTAAAAATATATCCCTTCTATGGGAACAAAACGCATTCACATGTCATTTCAATATCATGAATAATATCATATGATAATTTGTATTACCCATGTTACCATTCACTTTTCTCAGAAGAGACTGGCCCCAGATGTCAATGGCTCCCCAGACTCGCACACTCTTTGGCGATTTTACATTAGTCTGAATACACTTAGCATGATATTTCTCATTCTATTTGCGCAAAACACGACAAAAGGCGTTGATTGTTATGACTGTGAAATACAGGCTCATGTGAATGTGTTGAGTTCCCACAAAAGAAATGTATCTTTAGGCGTCAGCTTGTGCTATGCCATAGCTCTAAAAGAACTTGAATATTCCTAGAATGAAACAGAATATTCATTCTAAAATGACCAAGGAATTCGCCAGAAATGGAAATGAATTCCATAGTTAATGTTTGGAATATAATGAAGAAAGAGATTGGTAGCCAAATACGGTGTTTAAAAGAAAAGATGCGGGAGCAAGAATGTGAAGCCTGATATAGTGTAGCATCGAACATCCTAGAAGAACTTTACAATTAAATGCCAAGAACAATCGCAGATCGTATTTATCTTATTTAGCAAAAGGGGGTGCAACGAATCCTGTCTTTATTAGGTAGGCGTACAGTTATGGTGCTGTGTTTTAATTGTAATGTATTTAAGTATGATTATGTGTTTTTGTTGGAATGTATTTGATTTTTATAACCAAACGCTGTATGGTTATACGTTTGTATGATTAAAAGAAATAAAATGGCATGAGAATTAAATAAAATGTATGGTAATCTAAAGACCATTAATGTATAAATATGTGAAAAAAACTTTTGAAATATTGCGTAGTGAAATAACTTTTTATCGGACCTGTATATACAACGGCACCATTGATCAACACTTTTGGTATAAACACATAAAAGCATTAGTGGATGGTGCCCTTAAACTTTGTAAACCAGTAAAACAGTTCCAACTAATTCTCGAATATGAATCTTACTGTAGTGTCCGCAAAGGAACTGACAACTGACCTTTAGCATAAAACAGAATCGTTTGAGATTCAACCAACAGAGTTTACTTCATTGCACGTCCTTTTTTTCTAAATAAAGTTATAGACCAAGGTTTTTCATTTAACTAAAAGGATCATCGCTCATTTGTAAAGCCTTATTTCATTACCAGCTGTTTACACTATTTTGACAAATTTCAACACTAATTTTCATATGTGTACTTTAAATCACATTTATATTGAAATTCAGTTCAGTATTCTATTAGGTATTAAGGAAGATATGTACAAACGTATACTTCATTGCTAAATTATAATTTAATAGATACATATGATAGATCTGATTGTATTCACACTGGTAAATGCATACGTCAATTTGCTGGTATTTATGTGTATTGCCGGTACTTCATAGACCAGATGTGGTAGATATTGGTGTAAATACTATATAGGAGAACATGCTGTATGCCACAGGAACAATAGACTTCAATATTTTTTAGTATTCAGTATGTGCATGGCGTTGCATGTAGGCATTTAGGAATAGATTCGAGTGTCGATGGAATACCTATCATCCAGATCAGTACTCAAATCTATTCCTAAATGCTTACAAAAATAGCCATGTGCATGTGGAATACTTAAAAATGATCTAATTTTATAGTTCATTTGGCATACGGCGTGTTTTTCTATATAGTATTCACACCATTATCTACCACATCCTGTCTATCAAGTACCGGCAATACGCATAAATACCAGAAAATCGACGTATACATTTACCAGTGTGGTATTCTAGCGTCTGCAACGAAAATGGTGCAAATTGAAAAGTTCAAATATGATGATTTTATAGCAACATGTCTACAAGTAATGGTTCAGATCACATAGTGTCACTATATTTTCAATATATGATAAAAATGACTGTCTCCATGTGCAATACTCATTTTTAAAGCATTGGCAAAGTATAAGAATAATTAAAGTATTGTCAAAATTAAAAAACAACAACTGAAATTTCAATTTTGTTCATAAAAATATACCATACAATCTTATTTGAAAAGCTATATTGGTACATCAGCCATACAATAAACAATTATTTTCTCTATGATGGAGTTAAGTTGTCTTATATTTTGAAATATTAAATTTGGAATTATTAACATGTCTCTAATGATTGTAGGCAAAATTTCAAAACGGAGAGGTAATAGTGTAAGATATTTTAGGATCTATATGTCAGGTACAGCAGTTTCCAAAAAAAATATTGATATTCAATAACAATTTTGAATTTTTACCATATGGTTGATACACTTGTGTGCACTTTATTTATTGTAAAACTGCCGAAAAGGTTATCACTGATTGGTCTTACAAGAGGTGATTCCAATCCTACTTTATGATTAACGCTTGAACATCAATATATATATACACTATACAAATTAGTGTTTCTAGATATAATAGAGAGCAAAACAAATGTCAGGGGAGAAACTTAAATATATAAAGTGTGTACATTATACTAGAAAAAAGCTTCAAACTTTAGATTATCCTAGTCTTAAAAAGAGCACTATCCTTATATAAAAGCGTATGGTTGGGGGCCAAGTATTCACAAACATAAGTTTTTAGATTTTAAATTGCTTTGCTTTTTAGTTTACCTGAGCCAAAGGTTCAAGTTTAGTTACTGTGATATGTCTTCACGTGCTACGTGTAAACTTTTTTTCGTTTCACAACATCTTCTCCTGAATTGATGGTCAAAATTTAATACAATTTCACACAAATGTTTCCCATAATGCCTTCTATCAAAAATACATTCCACTAGAAAAAATGGTCAGCAGAGCTAAAATGAGAACAATTTTAAGATACATCTCTTCTTGAACCACTGGCCCAATTTCAAAATGATGTTACAGAAATGTCCCACATAAGACCCTCAGCAAAAATGTTTAAACAGTTCTGCTCTGCTAAACAAAATAGTTGACATTTGCCAGTGTATCATTGGTCTCTTTGATTCTGGGTAAGTAATATGCATCCCTTACTTTTCTGCTATTATACTCATAGAAACGATACAAACTCAAAGAGCACGATCTTCCTTGCGGATTAGGGCCCCCATTGGACGTAGAGGGACTACAGACTTACTCACGAACCTCTTATAATAATGCAGGTGGTATCTTCTCTTCAGTGGGTTTTAAATGGCGTCTCATCAACAAGTTATAGTTCATGTTCAATGAGATTGTTAAACCCATGATTTGTAGGACCAGTTGGAAATATATGTTTCCAATTAATGAACAGGTATTTGGCTTTATGCATTTCACGCTGGGATAAATTGTCTTTAGGTAGGTATATATTTAAGTCATAAATATACTTTGAAGAATAACCTGCAGATACACAGATATAAGACTGATTCATGGTTTTAATAACATTGAACTCTTGTAGGCTATACAGATGAGATTTGGGCATTATTTTAAAGGCAGGAATTCTGTAACCCCACCCCCCCCTAAGACAGAGAGAGTATTACCTGTATGAGATGGTCAGTGGGTGGAGTGGGCGGAGCTTAGCTATTGACCAGGCCACTGTCCTAATCTGGTCTAGCAGATTATTGATAAGCCTCATGCTTCTACTGTTCTGTTTTCTTGTCTCAAAAATGACAATATTTTTGTAATAATTATTGGTATTTTTATTTTATGAAAAATAAGAAAAATAAGACCAAACAAGCTGATGAAAATTGAATTAAGACATATTCATGCAATATTTTCTTTTCAAACATTGTCATGCTGAATTTTTATGCCCTTGATCCCTCCCATATTTGATCAAAATAATTTTACCTAAGATGCAGTACGAGTTCTGATCAGCATAACTAATCTGGATCTTCGCCGTTTTCTAAATAAACCTTAGTAAGATTTACTCTGAACAAATACTAGTCTAAAATATGAAAACGAAAGGTGACTGTGCAACCATGCGATTGATGTTAATTGCTGTAAAAAGTCAACCTTTTTGTAAGATTTGGACCGTGTAGGATCACAGTAAGCTAAATGCCAATTATCAAGAGTAATAATAGAGTAATAATGAACCAGTGGACACATAACAAAGATGACTCGCCTCATTTATTTTCAATGGCAGTAATTTATAAAGTGTCATTACATGTATGTAATTATCTTAGTTTGGATTAGTAATAATAAGTAAGAAAAATGTAAAATAAATGCTACTTTATTAATTAGAGTTTTTTTTATATTTGTCCAATTGTCACAATACGAGGGGGGTTCAATATGTAATGAAAACCTATTCAGAACGCTATCCACAAACGCGTTAGGATTTAATGCCATATGCACAACGAAAGATTAAAGCGTCGCCGTTATAATGGTATATAAAACATTATTTTATCTTTACAAATTTAATAAGTTACAGATTTTTTTAAAGGTACACTTATATATACTGCATATATTTTCCATCCAATTGTAAAGACTCATTTTAACAAAGGAAGAAAGGCCTGCTGTTTTTTCGAAAACAAACATTTAACATGCATGAATCACATATCCATAGTTTTCTGACTCGTTTCCCCTTTATCTGCTATAACAATACAAACTTTTGACCAGCACCGATGTCTCGTGCAAACGGTTTTATCACTTGACTCCCTCTTACGTTGACGTCGTTTAAAGCAATGGACGTAACACTAAAATACGCACGGTTTTTGAAAATCAGAAATGTGGCTTTGCACCAGGAAAGGACAATTTTGATTGTATCGAAGTTTCAATACACACAGTGCATAGGCAGCAGACCAGCTAAATTGAAACCAATATCTAGGGGTATCTCATCTGATTGATATACCATTTTCGTTTCCTATAATTTTATAGTCTGAAATTTGCCAGCCAGATTATGTACATGAAAATACGTGTAGCAAAGTCCAAATAATGCACCCAAATGCAAACATCGATGAAACGCGGTATTTTGGCTGATCCATTTCAGTGTAAGCCAATGGTTGCATTCTTTTAATTTGTTTTCTTATTTCAAATGACGTACTTGGGGGTACTTTATGAGTGAGATTGAATATGGAAATTTCAAAATCGGCTGTATAACTTGCAAATGAACATCAAAGCGACCAGAAAAAAATGTTACAAATGATTTTCATATGAGTTTTCGCTATGTATTCGTTCACACAAAAACGACTCTGTAAATGGAATGCCAGAAAATGTAGCATCAAGGAGGACTTTAACCAAAATGACAGCCTCAATATTTCATAGAATATAAAGCAATATCAAAAACATTTGCAGGTATGAATCTCAAATATATAGGTATTTCCCACACGAAGATACAGACTGAAAATATCCCTCGTTCATGTAGTTATCTGCTTTTGAAAACATTGTTTTATTTAATATCGCAGTGTACTTCAGAACACTATCTTGAAAGTGGCTTGTGTAAATTCGATAAGTAGCTGGACATCTGCAACTTTACATTTACTTAGCCAAGAAACAGACCTTTTAATGAAAGCTATTATGAAATGTGTAAATGTAAAACTTTGGGATATACTGGCAGTTTTCATTACACATTGAACGCCCCTCGTAAACAACCTTTTTAGTGATTCTAAAACAAGAATTTTATAAATCCAATAGTAAAAAATATAGATGAAAAAATAAATTATAATTTCTATTAATTTGTTTGCTAAATGATTTATGATAAAACAATTTAGTAGCAAATATTGATATTTTGTCTGAAATTTTGATATACAGAAAATCATCCAAACTAAAATTCTTTCAAAATTTAAATTTTATTGCTTAGGTTTTGACTAAATTCATAATAATTGATAGTGATTGCATAATATCCCATATGACAAAACACATGGCCACTGAGCTGAAAACAGGTGTCAATAATTTTCAAAATTTAATAGATAAACCAATCAAATTAGAAATAAGCCTCAAGAGCTCCTCGAGATGTTCACAGCTTGAGTGCAAAACAGAAAGTGCCAGAATTGAGGCTTATTTTCCCTATATACCCCACTCCTGACTTTGATAGATGAGCTGATATATTGAATACCCTAACTAGTACTCTTGCAGCTTTACTTTTTGCTTTTACAATAACAGCACAAGGACACAATTATTGTCATTTATTATGCCTCACATAAAATTCCCATGAAAAACTTCAATATATATATATAATAGGTCGGTAGGTGATAATTTTGACTATTACCCTGCTATAATTTTGAATATCCTATGCCCGCTGCAGAATACACATACGGTTGATTTGACGACACAAGGAGCACTAACTTACAATGGCGGATACAGGTTTGAGCTATGGTCTGTTCACTTTAAACTCCCAATAACTTCGTTATTTGTGGTTAGAAACATAAAGTGCGTGTACTCGTTTTATTAGTTGGAACGAGCAGAACACTTTGAAAACAAAATTGAAGAGATCAGGGGAAATTTTCTAATTTGCAGCGAAACCGCGTCATCTACACTCAACTCATTTGAAGAAAAAATTTAAGCGACACCGCTAGCTAAGTATAGCCTAAAAAGTTTGTCTCTGTGGATGACAATTGCACAATTTGGTTAAATTGCGATCACGACCAGTTCGAGCACGCAAACAGTTTACAAACACAACCCTTTTGTAAAATATATTATTTCATCGTTTCGTGTTTCGTAGAAATTACAGATTGCGTTGTCTTTTGAACATCCCGCACCATGGTAAGACCATAAAGGAATAATGTGTTGGTATAATAAATGAATATAACATTCTTGAGAGGATGCTAGTCGAAAATATCATCCCTTGAAATATAATTATCAACATCGACGGCGCCTCAGTTGATAATCAAATTCCCCAGGATGATATTTTCGACTAGCATCCTCTCAAGAATGTTATTTTTTTGATAGTATATGTTCAGCGATAGCATTCTCATAATGTGATGTGCCCCTAACCATGCCTTAAATAGTCTCAGGATTACTTTGAAGTTACAAGCCTTTAGTTTGGCATGAACAGAAGCTTGATGGCTTATGACTTAAATACCATGGTGATTTGGTATTAAACGTGAAGGCTTTTTGTAAACGCAAATACTTATACGCATATGTTCTTAAAACATTTTTAAACAATTATGACCTACTTGAATAAAACAATTAGTTATCTTTTTAATCAAGAGACCTCTATCTTGTACCACTACATCATTTCAGCTCTTGTTATCTACATTTATTATATACCTATAACTGATACAACTTTAGATCTGTCCGTTTTCTTGCCATCTGATACAGAAAGCCGGATCAACGAACTGAGGTTTTCTGAATCCATACCACTATCCTTTAAAACGAGGCTAACGTTGGTTACCTGCTTTTGTGGCAACGTAACGTAAAGTAAATTGCAAGCATTGAACCAGAGACGGAAAAAATGTTGACGTGACGTCAAGAAACGTAACGTTATGGCAAACATTCCAGCCATTTTTTCGGGATTAAAGACCAAAACAGGTTTTAAAATCAGAAAGAATGTCAGAAAATGCATATAATAAACATATTATCATAATAGTAACTTGATCTGGCGTACTGTATCACGTCTTATGGATGAGGCCATACCATTGGATCACCCTCGATGCTACGCATCTCGGGTGATCTGATGGTATTACCTCATCCACTCGACGTGACACAGAACGCCAGATCAAGTTACTATTATGATACTGTGTACGTATTAGTATTGAATGTCAATATGTTTAAAGGTATAAGCACTTGGTGGACGAATGGTAATGATATCACAAGTAATGGCGTTTGGATTTGGCCAATAGAAGGTAGTGATTTTACTACTGGTTCCTCAGATGTCTACAGCAACTGGGCCTCAGGTAATGTATCTCTTAGTATTATAAGTGACCTTTAATAGCATAACCATGTCAATTACTATTAGTTTCTTCCTATTTATGTTATTGGTTGATCTGTGGTCACTGATTTTGCCATTTCTTTGTCATACTCTCTTGTTTTGGGCATATACGATAAGTATAAAAATCTCTGACCTGGCGAAACAGGCATATTTTTACCAATACTAATAATATATTATTGAATAAAAATCCGTGCCACACGGTTTCAACAGGCATGTTTTAACCTGAGCAATCCCATTTATTAACAATGTAATTCAAGCACTGTTGAAACAGGATTTTGTGACTTTGACTATGTCTTACCATACCACCGAATCAATCCACCTTTTGAGAAAACTACTGGTGTACGTAATGGGCAAAGAAGCTCTTAGCTACCACTTGGGGAATGCTTAGCGTAATTCTTTGCCAAAGGGATCTCCATATGTCTAGCCAAAAGCAATCACGGCTTAAGTTGGGCATTGAAATAAGCTACTATGCGACGTACAAGTTACTTGGTGATGTCATTTTAACATTACACTGGCGTCACAGATCGACATGAGGCCAGTGAGCGGCTGTTCGTTTTATCTTTCCCAAGGTATGGTATTGGGTATGGGAGATAGAATTTTCTCATATTGAGAAAACAGCGGAAATCCTAATTATGGTGTGCAAGAAAGTCCCGCATTTTTCTCTGTCAGCATTTTTGTGGCACAGCTGGAAATTGTGGAATGTCTAGGTTATTAAAAAACAACTCATGCCAATATGTAGCTACATTTAACAAAAATGAAGCAATGTTATAAATGTAATGTTAGTATATAAACTGGAACGAAAACGCATAGATCGATTCAGTGTTTGTTTTATATTCAGAATACAGCGATGTCAAAACATGTATCTCATTTGATCATTTGATGTCGCGCCTGAAAGTGAAATAATGCCTTGCATTAAAATAGAAAAAAAAACTAGTGATTTACAGATGTTCGTGGAACGTTATTTAATGATGCTTTTAACGTCACGCATATGGCCAAATCCTAACGTTTTCACGCCAAAAATATGATTTCAAATAATTTAATGTCAAATGATAAATAGAATCTAACATGTGTGCACTTGTATTATTGTATTTATTAAACTTGTTGCGAAAAAGAGATTAAATGCTCATCAAACATCACATTTTATCTCTTTTCCTCAATTCGTTTAATAAATTCAATAAAACATGAGCACTCAGGTAGGATTCTCTATATCTGCAACAAGAGGAGCAATCATGTTAGATCCTCTTTTCAGCAATCAATAACCTATTAAATTGATCCGATGTCCTTTAAGTTTATCACAGTAAATACACTGCGCGTCAAAAGTAAGCCAAGGTCACGATTTTTGCCATGCACGATCTAACAGGTTTGACGCATCACTCATATTCAAGCCTTTGTGGATTATTAAGCTAATTGAAACAATCAGATTGTCATGTTTATACACTAAAAGGTTATACAAGGCTGGTGCCAGCCCCTGTACAGTCCTGCACAGAGTCTTGCGCTGTGATGTTGAAAAGCCAATGCGGGTTGTTGTGTGATGGGAAACATATGGACCTTGGATCTCACAACTGTATTTCAAAGCTGTCATTGTCCTGTCGACAACAAAAGGTGACTTGTAGTCATATGTGATACTCCCCCAAAGCATGACCACCCAAACGCGAAATTAATCCATCTCATTAATACAAGCTTCAATGTAACGTTTGCCCTATGTCTTTATACACCTGTCTGCATGATGAAGCCTAAATAAATAGAGTTTTTTTAGATGTTGATCAGGTCGTGCGTTTCAGGCGAATTTCAATGTTTCACCCTTCTATGTGAAGTTAGTGGTGTTCCGTTCTATGGCTTAGATGCTCTTATCCCTAATTCAAACAGCCAATTTATGACCGTCTGAGGGAGTATGCGGTTGTTAGGAGTCCTGTGTGTATTCAATGCAGTTTCATTGGCACTTAAATGGGTCAAGCCTATTTGACGGTCCTGTCTGGCGGTAGTTACCATATGACTTCCCCCTTAAGGTCTGTCAAATGTGTACTCAGTACGACGTAGCCGTTGCCAGGGGTGATAAATGGTAGACTTGCTAACCCAACAACCGTCAAGTAATCTTCACATTAATGAGATTCCTTGAAGTTGTATCAGCATGGTGCTCCATGCTTCATTTCCTTGAATTTCATATGCAACATGACTAATTACAGAAAAAGGTTTTGACCAAGGGTGTGTCTGGGGCTGTAGTTAACCCTAACCTCACTAAACACGGTCATACAGATTACATAAACCCAACAAATATTAGGCATCTGCCCGGTCAGACAGACAGACAGAACGGACAGATGATGCTTAATCTATATTCCCCAAAGAAAGTTTGGGCCTCGAAGCGCGGTCGTTACTGTGTCTGACTGCAGATACGTGTCTGACTGCAGTTCCAGGGGTTGCGAGTTCGATCCAGGCTAGTTCGCATACTTTCATGGAGATCGAGCATGAAATAATTTATATGGCCATTCTGCTCCCTTCCGCTGTTTCAAAAAGGGTTGTTGTGCACAAAGTACTGGTTAACCACTTAGTAAAACTTTCCCAGGAAAAAAGTGTGGTTAGGTGAACTGACCACCCCAAAGTGACCATATCGGTTGACGTTAAGCACCAATCAAACCAAATGTTTCAAACTACATGTACGTCTTATAAATCCTCTTAAACTCTCTCTAAACGAAAAAGCATGAATGCAAGCGTTACTTGAAACACGTGAATCAGAAGTTATCAGCTGAACATTGTATATGGATTCAGACAGAAGACCGAATAGTTTTAGGCTCGCCGAAAAGAGGTGATTAGAGCAAACCCAATATCTGTTTCTGTTTTGCTTCAGTATCAAAAGCGAACAGATTCATGTTCTTTCATAGAATATAAAGAACGCAAATCATACGTAAGTTTGACGGAAGTGAAGTTACGTCATTGCATATTTCACTTTATGTCCTAGTTCAGCGTAATCAAGAGCTTCTGGGACATTTTTCTTAAATGAGCCGCAACGCGAGAAAGCCTGTCTTCGGGGGTTTGCAAAAAACACAGGCGCAGACCAGCCTGCGCCTTCGCGCAGTCTGATAAGCGCCTTTGATATTCAATTTTTGAAAAGTAACATAAGTATACTTGCGACAGCATAAATTTCAATTTTCTAGCTAGTCTCTGTAGCTGAGGAGAATGATTTAAAACTGGCTTTGTCGGGCATCCCAAAGACAGGTTTTCTCGCGACAAGGCCCAAATGAAGTTGAGCAAGAACAATGAACTATTGTTTGTGTATGGATGGGATAGAAAGATCACTCAGCCAAACAGTGATCATAGGGACATTTTTCAATACTACTATAATTCTCAGTGAACTTCATATCCTCGGGTCGGATTTTAAGAATCTATCATGAGTGTGAGGGTAGGATAGAAAAATCTGTCCCGAGGATCGCCATTTGGCATCACGAGGCTTGCCAAGTGATGACAAACGGTAATCCCAAGGGACAGATTTTTCTATCCTACCCTCACACGAATAATGGGTTCTTTTTCTTGCTCACCACTGTTTTTTATTTAAAAATAATACTTCTAGAAGTCCCTGAATACGCTAAGATAAGATTTCACATAACGACAGCATTTTAACATAACATTGACGTCACTTGACGACGATGTGCGTGAGTTCCAATACAACCAATGAATGTAGTAGCCCTCACGCGACAGCATTTGTAAGATAGCCTGGGTTAGATAAGATTTTCTAACCCAGGGTAAAATCTCAGAGTGCAAGAATCTTCTATCAATACCACACATATAATATATTCCTTTCCTTGATCACTACTGAATTTATATCACTTCCTCACACTTATGATAAATTCTTACAGTCTATGATCAGGTTCCATGTGACTCACATAGTGGTATCCTTGCGAACCTCAGATTACTGTGATTTTATCAGGGATTAAACCACATATAATTGAAATTTGTGTGGCCTCTACCGAGGTAGGTAGAGATGTAAATCAACACTATGCCACAAAGATGTCATAAAATTTGTACGAGTAATAGTATCTTGCATTCCACAAATATTCTGTGTTTTGGACAGTAAATTATTATGTCTAAGGGTCTAAGTCAGTCTTTATAAAATGGGCCTCAAGTTGACAAAACCTGTCCTTCGGATTTCTGGCAAAACGAGACTCAAACCAATCTCCTCAGCTACAGAGACTAGCTAGAAAATTGAAATTTCATCTGCTGCAAATTGAGATATGCTCCTTTTCGAAAAATGATTAACAAAGGCGTGAAAGAATGTGTGTATGCGCAGGCTGTTCTGCGACTTTGTTGTTCGCAAACTTACGAAGACAGGTCTTCTCGTCTTGCAGCCCAAATTTAGCTTGCTGTGAATGTTGGTGGCAAGCGTGATATATTCTGATCAGACAATGCTTTGTGTACACTCTCACCAAGGTCAGTATTGCTAACTTAAACTCTAAATGGTTAATATAATATTTGAAGCTACAATTGTTTTGATCAAAAACGACTGGATTCCGGAAGGCTTTCATTGAAACAAATGCATAATTGGTTTTATGGTTGGATGGAGTTGCTGTGTATTTTTCACCGCTTGACAAGCCTGGAATTGGTAAGCATTGTACTGTTAAATTGGCATCCTTTTGTCTATGTGTATCTCACACTATTTACTTAACCATCAGTTTTAACATTTATTTTGGGTGCTCAAAAAGAACCCTCTCATTGAGACGGTTCCATTAAGTACCCACTGTATATGTTTTGTTTGAGAAATAAGTAATTAATATTAATAGGTTATCTTATCTTCAGGGCTGTTAAAATTATGATACCAGACGCCACAGAATGCAGCTTCAAACAAGGGCCTCTACTGTATGCTTACATCATGCATGTATTAAAATTTGAATGCAAATAAGATAAACCACCAACAACTCTTAAATCTGAAATTTTCTGGTCCAATTGACAAGAGTGGGCCATTCCATTCGGCTTAAATGAGTTGAATAATAATCCATGTTTTGTATCTCCAGGTGAGCCTAGTCAAAATGGCTGTATGTACTTATTACGGCAAGTTTTTAAATGGAAAGTGACTGATTGTATAGCACGCAAAGACTTTATATGTGAATGCAGATCGCTTCAATGTAAGTATACATTATCTAGCATTTTCCTAGCTTCCAACTGACGGGACATGTAAAAAAAAATGACGCTAAGACAAACAAATGTAGCCCCTTTCATTGGGTATAAACTGTGAGCCATATAAGCATGACTTTCAGCATATCAAGAGTGAAACGGTGTGTGTCAAGTTGACATATATTGTATAGGTATATAGTACCAGAGATTCGCCTATCATATAGACATCCACGTGGGATGACTTGATTTTACTAAAGCGAACAACAAAGGCACAGACTTGCTTGTGCATCCACACACCCTCTGTAGCTGTGCAGACTCGTTTGAGTCTTAAATGTCTTGTGAATCTTCAAAAAAACATTTTTGAAACTCTTCATGATTTAAATGACAGTCACGAGAAAACCACAATGCTGAAAACCCCATCTTAAAATTCCAACCGAGTCAAAAGTTATGCAAATTTTAAAATTATGCAAATGAGCATATAAGCCCCGCCCACTTTATTGTTTCGAGATGATTTTTTCAAAATGCCATATTTTATGTAGTGCGATTTCTAAGTAATTAAAAACAGCACAATTAAGTTTTTATATGAAAATGTTGTATTTTATCATCTTGAATCATTTTCAGCAAATACAATATTTAATAATGTTAAAATAAATGAAATATATTAAATTTAATATTCAGAAAGCTCAAATGATGTCACTTGAGCCTCTCGCATATTTTCATCTAATTAAATTTTGAAACCTTCAACTCTTGGTAACTATTTTTTTTTGATGGGGCTTTCGACATCCTCTCATTACTGGCTTTTCAATCAATAGAAGTTTAAAAAAGTTGTTTTGAAGGTTAACAACGCCTTTAAAAGGTTTCGAAACCTGGAAGTCGAGTTTTCTCGCATTGTGTTCCATATATGAGTTATGCTTATACAAATAGTTTTAGATAAGCAACCATTCCAGCTGCAGTATGGTAATATATGTTGTTTACTCATCGATTCGTGCGTTATTTTAATGTCTGCGCATGCGCTATACTCAGAGATGACATCAACATCTTGTTTGCATATGTTTAAAAAACATTCAGTACTCATAAATTCAACAAACAACAGACAAAATGAACAAAGAACGCTAATTTCACACCTGAAATAGTAAGTGGGTCATCGATCGGAATCGTTCAAAAAGTTATCACGGGGTTCGTATATCTGAATGGTCAGTAGATTTTGGGGCCTCCTAGGGGAGATGAATTCAATTCTTTCACTGTTTGCATATTGAAGGGTTAAGGCTGATATTTTGACAAGGCATTGGCACTGGAATTTTTATATTGGGCTGTATGTTGAAGTCACAAGTATATTATTTTTTGCTGGAATTTTTGCGAAGTAATTATTTTAATGATTTCACACAAGTTCATAAAATCAAAATTATAAATTAAAGTTAACTCTTTAAAACTGTCAGTAACGATGTTAGAAAAGAACAAATGTACAGTGTTGTCACTTTCCTGCATCTGTATATGTATTATTGACAATGACAGCATAGGAAGCTGTCATATCTCCATAGCACTGTCTGCTTTGACAGAAGGAATAGTGGACCCAATGTCCACATGTATCACAGTGACCCCAGTTAAAATAGATATGGGCTATCATTCAGGTTTGGATGAAGGGAACTTTTGCAAACACAGCAGAGCTCAAACTTATCATATTCAACATCTGCTTCCATTTCAGAATCACTTGTCACGGCTTTCTCTGTGTTATCATTGGTGATGTTTAGACCACTTGTAGATGGGACATCGACATATATAGCTCATGTGTCTTTGTATTTGTGAGTGCTTGGCTTCTTTTAGAAATTTTCATGGATTTCTATTATGGCATTTTTGTAACTTTCCCGTTTTTACAGGTTTAAATGGTCTCATATTTTACTTTTCAAGCTCATGGTCAGCAAACGCAGTCATAAATGATGCCTCTGTTATAGACTGTCCACCTGGCTTGGGTTTAGGGTTTGAAGGCTTCTCTGATTTTTTTTCACAGATCATTGACATGTTAATGGTAAATTGTTTTATCAATCTTCTCCTGCAAGTATGCCATTATTCCTTTTTTACTTGATTTTATTGCTTGTACCTTGTTCGTGGTTGCCTTATCTTTGAAACATTAATGTGGGAAGAAGAGCCTCATTTGAGCAAGGGTAAAATTAATCTCAGTTTACTTGAATCCAGAAACAATATAACTTGAAGTCATAGCGTTTAGATATATAGTCTTTGTCGAATGGGAATCCCATGTCAATTTTGTGACGAATTTTGGTGACCTACTTAAAAATAAAGATTGGAGCATATGCAACAATTTAAACCAGTTCATCTATCTGAGTTCTGAGCCTAGACCAAAATGATGACATCATCAAAATGGCCACCTTGCACTGCTTATGCATATATAAGGCCAGGAGTTTTTTATTTGTTGATTTACGAACCCTCCTACTGTAATTTTCCGTAAAGTAGAAAAGAAATAATTTCTTAAAATATTTTTATATTTTATCCGCTGACTATCATTTGTTTTGTCGAAAAAAATGAGGTTCTGTTTGTGTCTGTGAGAGTGACACTTTTAAAAGTGATTGTCCTGTCCAGATTTTTTTAGGAAAATGATAAAATGTTTAAATATTTAATACAGATAGTTGGTTTACCTTACCAGCATTACTGTGTTTTTTTTCTGGAGATATTAAAAAAATGCTCTAAAAAAAAAGAAGAAAACAAAGCTCTGAAAATGACCAGATAACTGGTCATTTTCAGAGCATTTTAGTTTATCTTTTTGTGTCTCCCGACCCTAAATCTGAAAAAAAAATCCCTTTAATCAACTAATAGAAAAAAATCTGGCCTAAGTTATCAGATTCAATGCATAAGTTATGTTGCTGGAATAAGTTTTGTCTTTATTTGATTGATTTGGTGTCATATAATACGACAATGATGTGTTTCATTTTTTTGACTCCTCAGGCGCCCGTTTTGGGGCTTCCATTTTAATAAAATTGTCGCAGAACCCCTTCAGTACTTGCTATTCGGTAGAACATCATTCTGAAATTGATAGTGTGTTTGTGTGGTTTCAGCTGTATGTGTGTTGTTAACTTCCCACTAACAGCTAAGGTAATATTGAGATGGAGCCTTAGCTTAAAGTCTCACCCGACAGACTGGTGAAGCCAGGGATCGATGCCCTACTCCTGGTTTACAAGACGAGTGGGTTAACCACTACGACACAGAGCTCCTTTGCTTGATTTGAGATCATACTACATAAATGACGTCTGGAGAATTTCTTTCTTTTTCTTTTGGTTTAACGTCCAACTCAACAGTCATTGCCATGTCGAGACGGTCAGCTAACCTAAGCACACTTTTCGGGGCAAGTGTAGACAAGGCAATTAACCTGTATCTTCTGCACATACCTTTGCTTGTAACTGACAACATCCATTTTTGAATCAGTGGAAGGAGCAGACTGACCATATGATATATTTCATTATCAATCTCAAAAAACTATTTGGCCCGGCTAGAACTCACGATCCATGGATCAGCAATTAAACTTACTACCATTCGCGGTACAGGGCCAAAAAAGCAAGTGAGTATGATCAGGAAATACCACAATTACACACTGCAGCCCAATCTAGGGAAGCGCTACATAGAAATCAAAAGACACCAGGATGACGAACAACGTAAAGCAACCAGCTTAGATGATTGCAAAACTAGAAAACTAGCGATATACAACAAAACATAGAACAAACACAGAACACCACAATGAGAGTAACAATCAACCACGAATCATCAACAGAACCACCAGCTGCCTGACCCATGAGGGCTTAAATGAAATTTTCTGGTACCAAATCTTTGTACAAGATTATGTTGTTGTAAGGCACAAAAAACGTAAGGCTCGCATGGGGGCTTTTAACCGGTTTAAGCCCTCCAGTAAAATATTTTACTGACCGTTCCAAGGCGGTACTTCTTTTGTGGATCTTTTATGTTTTTGTTCTGTCTTGTGTTTGCTATGTCTTTGTGCGCGTCTGTTTATATGTGCTTTGTGGTCACCTGCTGGGAAAGGGCTAACCTCTTGGCTCTCGTTTGTGGTGTCTACTGTGAGTCTCTCACTTTCCCATTGGTATCCTGGGTCAGGTGTGGTACTTGATTGTATCGATTCCTGATCTTTGCACCCTTACTTACTTTCATAACTATTGTAACGTATCATCACAATGACACCATCTTATTGAACGGAAACTCTTTTTCAGCTACACATCATAAGCAATTATTGTGCTAATATGAATACCTTCCATTAAAAAAATGAAAGAGGAGGTTGTGTTACGAGTTGTAAAACATGTTTGGAAAGGGCTGACCTCTTGGCTCTCGTTTGTGGTGTCTTATTGTGAGATTGTTACTTTCCTATTGGTATCTTGGGTCAGGTGCGATACTTGATTGTATCGATTCCTGATCTTTGCACCCTTAATTACTTTTAGTTTGCTTGACATTGACTACGAGATCATATCAGTAATCTGAAAACCTTCGTAGTCATCTAAACACCATTAGCAGTAAATGCACTAAATAGGAATACCTTTGGGCACAAATCAGGAAGGCAGTCTTACGGGCAGTTTTATCCCCAACCGCAGAATTGCAGAGTGGTGGGACCTTTGATTGTAAAAGTGGCAGCATGGCCGAGCGATTATCACTCCCAAGTTTAGACCACATTGTCTAGCTGATAAACATCTTTCCTAGTTTCAGCGGTTGAATCCCCTAATTGGTTGCTATTTGTTGAGTGAGCGCCCATTTTAAAATAGTCTGTTCTATTCAGATGCGCCTCAATGACACAGATCCAATAGGCCACACTATAACTGTCAACTCAAAAAGATGGCGGCTTTTTCAGACGCAGAACCACCTTTTTCATGACATAAAAACAAACTTTTGAGGATAATAACACTAAAAAGCGAGTTATTTTCTGGTAGACCGTAATTATAATTATCTTTAACCACCAAACTATCGATGCACACATAGTCACAGATTTGAATGAAACCATGGTATTCGATTAGAGTACCAAAACTGTGTATTCAAACTTGCTTTCATTTTCAATAGCTCGTCTCATTTCCATTGCAACGGGATTCATAGTGATGTAAATGAGCATTTTTTGGAAAATCAGGGGTCCCTCTGAAGGTTAGCCTCTTGTGTTCTTACGGTCAGTTCCAATCATTATAAAACAGTTGGCGATTTCAGGTATAATTACCCTTTCACCTCAGCATGGTACATTTAACTTCCTCATTAATGCTTTTTTTGTAAAATTTAAGTAGTCGTTATATTCAGAAAACAGGGCAAATTTTCTCAATATTATGAGGATATATTAAGGTGATATATCTTTCAAAAAGCTATTTCTTGCATGGAATTTTTCTGTATAAACAAAATATGCTTTTTATCAAGGAGATGGATACCTTTGTGTACAATTTATACATCCCGCATATATTGCTTTACCCCTCAAAATCGGCAGCACACTTATCAGTATTTTAGAGATATCCTGGTTTGATACCGTTTGCAATTGTTAGACGCTGAGTGAACTTTAGAGAAAAAAAGTTGCATGAACATGAACTACAATAATCCAACTGCAATATTTAGAAGTTTTTCGCCCAAATGTACATATTTCTGGTAGAAAAATATATATTTGCATTTTTTTGCCTATGAACTATTCAAGGTCAAACTGGAACAATTGTAAATAATACCAAAATACATATATTTAGGTCAAACTACTTCTAGATATTGCAGTCAGTTGTAGTTTATGTTCATGCAAATGTTTTTTCTCTTAAGTTCACACAGTGTGTCACAATATTGCAAACGGTATCAAACCAGGAACAAACTCTAAAAAGACTGATAAGCATGCTGCCGATTGCTGAAAAGCTGTATGTTGGGGCATAAAGTGATCTATGTGAGATGTATACATTGTTCATACAACAATGTTGCCAAAGGTATCCATCTCCTTGATAAAACAGTATTTGTTGTTTATACAGGGAAAAAATCATGCAAGTAAGAGCTTTTGTAAGATAGTCCCCTTAATATATCCTCATAATATCGAGAAAATTTGCCCTGTTTATTTAATATAACGACTAATTAAATTTTACAAAAAGCATTAATGCGGAAGTTACCATGCTGAGGTGATAAGGTATATACCCTAATTAGTGGCGTCGCAAACGGCACCATCAGTTGATGGTTGATTTAAAGCAGCTGCATTTATGTTTCTAAGAAGCAAATAATCTGATTAGGGCACTCTTTAATGTCCTTGCAACAAGACTTGCATCAGGGGTCAAACTACCCCACCCACTTTTTATCAACAGAGTCACAAAATATATTAATTTTGTAGTTTCGCCCACATACCTATTCTATCTTTAAGATGTGTTATTATATCTAGTTCACTAGAATACATGAAAGAGTTTCCGTTTGATTGTGTTCAACTATGTGACTTCGTTGCTATGGTAACCAAGGTAAGATGTACAGTAAGAAATGCTTAGTTTAGGCTAGTACCGGTTTTATCAAGCCACATTATTTTACAGGAAATCTAACTTACTGAAGAGTTTATGTGTAGGTAAACTTGTGATACATTAAGTCTTCAAAAAGATGGTTGCTATGAACGATAATTTAATACTTGCATAGCAACAGGAAACCATAGTTACAGTAAAAGTTCATGAAAAATCAGTATTGTTAGCATTCCCTTTAAAACCAAAACAAGTTTAAATAGTGCTTGAGATAAAAAAAAATGCCACCTTCAAGCCTGTAACATTGTGTTTGACAGTGTGACACTGTCCTGGATGGCACAGAATGTGAATGTATTGCAATATTTTATGGCATTATTCCTTAGCATTTATATTAATTCAATGTGCATGTCAAAAACATATCTTGTAAAGTTTGCCTTATAATAATATAATAAGTGTAAAATAGCATGATCCACTACTAATATCAAAATAAGTATTATCATATGACGTCGCGTTTTGGAGTGGTATAACTTCATGCATCTAAATTGATAAACCACTAGTGGTTTGCAGATTTTGGTATGCTTACGTATTGAAAGTCATAATCAGGGTACGTAAATATGACAAAACACAATTTAAAATAAGTTTTAGGGTCCTTTGAGATAGACTAACAATTATGCTCTTGTATTATTTAATTTATTAAACTAGTTTGGGAAGAGAGATAAAATGCGAGGTTTGCTGAGCACTCATGTAATATCCTCTATTTATTTTCAGCCGTTCAACAAGATCCTCTCTAGGAGTCACATTCCCAATATTGAACAGACTTATCTCATTGATGAAAGATTTCATCTACAGAGTATCTGATGTAAAGCAATGTTTTGAAAACATTCGTATTTTATCCGATTAAAAACAATAGTCCACTTATTCACGTCCTCGTTTTTTTCTGAAAATTCTCTTGGCTATATTTCTACCAAGACAAACATATCAGTGACAAACAGAATGGAGTATCACATGCATTTTGTTTTTGTACATTGCATTGATAAATGTTTCATTAAGGTGGAGAGCTTAATGTCTTAAAAGCATATGCCGCTGATTTCCATTCCCTCCGTTCCTGTCTCAAGAATCTGGACATTCCAAAACCATGATTACTCCCCCTGTCTTTTGTCCATTGACGAATTCTGATCAATACAGTCTTCATATATACTAATCTAGATCGGCATTCCGACATTTTCTTGATAAAACAAAGTAATAATATATGTCCAAATTATATAATTATATTAATCTTGCTTATTCACGCAGAACAATCCGCGCTTTTGTTATTCGCTTATTTCAAAGATCATCTCTGAACTTGCCACAAGGGAAACTCCAATATTCTGGATAGCCTTTGTACATGAGGAGACTGATTTTATTCTCGATATTGTCAGAAACCCCAAAGACAGGTTTTGCCACGTCAAGGCCTATATAGTTCTCAATATTTGGTAATATTACCTATTTATAGTATAGTGAATGAGTTTACCCTGCTACTGTTAGAATATAAGAATATATCATGAGTGTAAAGATGTGAAAGAAAAATCAGTGCCTACGATCGCTGATTGGCAAGCCTCGTGATGACAAGCGGTGAGCACGAGGGACGTATTTTTCTATCCTACCATCATACAAAGTATGGATTATTTTTTCTTGCTGAAAATTGCCTACCGCATTTTTATCTTAAAAATGCTCCAAAAAGTCCCTAAATACTCTGAGATGTGACATGCTGTTGGTGTGAGGTTTTACGTTCCAATCAACAGCTATGGTCATGTCGAGATGGTCAGTTCACCTAACCACACTTTTTTCCTTAGTAAGCTTGACAGAACAGTTAACCAGTACAGTAATAAGATAGCCATTAACGTATGAGTATCAACATAGCCTTTTGTTTTGACCATATTGTTGGTAAATGAAAACGTTAATTGTACGAGGGGCATTTGTAAAGTTCTTAACATGGTGTTTTATATCAGTAACCGATTTACAACCCCTATCATGTTTGGTATCATTTTAAAGAACTATCTGACCTCTATGTCATAGCACAAATTTCATGAGGATATTGCATTGCAGATACAAAAAATATTATTATGAATACATGTACTGTTTGTATACTGGAAAACGCAAAATTTCAGTGGAAATATAACATTTTACCTTAAAGTTTTGAAAAGTGTGCAGAACATTTACAATAGTTCATGGAATTAAATAATTTTGTTCCATTTGGTAGGCCACAATCTGGTACAGTTATTATACAATTGATGACCGAGTTGGATGTTTCCAATAACTAAATACCGGTACAGCAATACAATACCGTCTAGAAAGCAAAGCAATGCGCTATTGTTTTCGACTAAAAATCGCAATTCACAACAGAAATATTTTGAAAATATATAACCGACAGTAGTTTGAAACATTCCCGAGTTTGCGCTCAAAAGTGTTCATCTTGAGCTATGGGAGTACATACACTATGTATATCCCGACATAGATATAAAAGTTGAGTGCTCATCAGCACTATGCGTGGATCTTGATAATATTAATAATGCAGTCACACGTACCACAATCCCTTTTATGGGGCTTCAGTGTTAAGTTATAAAGCTCTTCATTTAAGCGAGCCTAACATCACTTTATTACTATACAAGAGGGTCCCGTCTATATATGGCATCTCTAAACACATGCAGTATCTTTTCCTGTTTTAAATATTATTTCGCTTTCGGGCAAAACAGATATTGAAAAACCCTATATTTGACCAAATTACGTAAGGCCTAACGTTGTGCTTTTTTCTTATTCCCTTGTAGGGCAACAGCGAGCGTTGGGTCGATTAGCGCTTATGAACATACCTGTGTAACGTGACAATATTAGATATAATATTATTTAGATCGTATTTTCAGACAAGTGCCATTGTTTACTTCTATGACAGGCGGTGCTCAGTTTGAGTGTCCCGCCGAGACGCTTTAAGTAAATCGGCCTCAGCGGGACCCTCAAAATGAATACCTATCAGTACAGGACTCCTAAGTAAAACAAACTCAAAATGCTGAATTATATTTTAACAAAATGTACTTGCCTTCAATCTCCTTACAAACACCTTAGTCTGCACATTTCTGCACTCAATTGTCTATCCAAACACAGTTATTTACAAACAAGACACGGTCTATCCACAATTAGCACGTGGCGATTAACTGGCCACATATTCTGCACGAGTTACAGCTGATATACCGAACAACAGAAAGGTGCCACTACCATGTATGCTTGCGATTTCAAGCCAAAAGCTAATAACTATAATTCTCGTAGAGATAAGAGTTTATACAAATTCCCAACAGGGATACGACGCCATATGGCATAGTATCAATGATGGTGCTACGCTTTTTCGACGCTGTATGCTTGTTGATGTTTTCCCCCGAATCCAATCAGGTTGTTTACTGACACATATTTTGTTTCTCAAGTGACGTTGTTTTTTTCGGTTGTTTTCCAAGTAGTACTGTAATTACTATTGCCGCCATGTTACATGTTTTTGTCAGATATCTATTGTACCTCCTGTTTTTACTATGTTTGTATTCTGGAGTGAATAAAGAATTAGAATTAGAAAATGCTGCGCGTTTGGTATTTTTGTCAAGCGCACTTTATGCTCTTTGTATTGAAACCAAAATAAATTATGCAAACCAGAACAAAGGGAAGATAACTCTCCCAATATCCCCTTTGGGCAGAGTAAGTTTAGATATGAGTTGTCGTTCTGGTTCATTTCATTTGAAAACAAAAAAACAAAAAAGTAAAAATAACTTGAGAGAGGAAATCAATCAATTTTGTAACTCGATACCATGAGAATGTCTTATACCATCGACAAAACGTGAGGTGTTAAGTTACTCCACCTACTTCTTGAAAAGTAGGGGTAGTGTTACTAGGAATAATTTTCCTGAATACAGAACTAAACAAGCCACACTTTTTGCGCAACGAAATGATTTTATGCATTGTTCGTTACAAATAAAGCAAAACATATTCATTAGGCATTTTTCGTGCTCGTATAGTGACACAAATTATAGTAAAATTATATAGAAAAATTGACAAAAGTCCCATTTTTAAAAGTTTACCATTTCTCTATTAGTCAGCATTTTCCGAATGTAAAGGTGTAAGTCGTGCAAGCAGTGATCGAATAACATATTTTAATAAAAATAAGTTGGCACCAAATCGTTAATTTGTCAAAACATAATCATAAATAAGGTCCCCAATTTTCCTTCCTTTTGTTTACTAATAGTTTGCTTAAAATGTCAGCCAGTGTAGAAAACACTTCTCATTTAGAGCATGTGCTGCACGTGCACGCCAAGTCATTTTTCCATAAAAATAAACCATCAAGTAGCCGTAGAATTCTAGTTTCCTAAATGTATTATTTGATAGCATTTCATCAACGCATTGTGGAACTATGACGCCATGCTAAGAACTTTCCAAATGCCCCCGTATAGCTCTATTCACGGGTGAATAAGTCAATTAAAACATTCCCAATAACTGCATTAAAGTCAGTTCACTCTTTATAATTCGGACCAGTTTAAAAGCATGGCGTCATTTGACTACAATTTCAATACCCAATGATAATTGTTCAATACTGCGCGAAAGGTACTAAATCTGTGAACCACAGGCAATACTCTACTACTGTTATTACAAGGCTTTCGTTTTACAAGTATATTAAATATAGCAAGTGAGCAATGCTCACATACCCCTGGCGGAAGCCATCAAATGTTGTAACGCTTTCAGAGAAAAGAGAAAATTGTTAGAGATTGCATAATCCTAAATCAAGTAGTTCCTGATAAAACGTTGATGAAAAAATGTCCATATGTGTTATATAGGAGTGACAGAAGGAAAATTGAAAATTTGAAAGGAGAAAGCAAAATGAGGATTAGCATCTTTAGTTTCATTTACACATACACTTTGCCTGCCTGAAGGTGTACACAAAATTTCATAATCCTAAATCAAGTTGTTGCTGAGAAAACTCTGACGAAAAATATCCATACGTGTTGTGTTGTAAAGGAGTGACAAAAGGAAACATTGAAAAAGAAGGCAAAATAAGCTTTAGCATCTTTATTTTCACTTATCAATACACTTAGCCTACTTGAAGGTGTTCACAAAATTTGAAAACACTGGCTCCCATAGGAGCCTAGAAATCTGCAACAGAAATTTTCATTGGAAAGAGAGAAACATGAACAAAAAAATGGACTGATATGCAATATGTGGCTTTTTTTACACAAAACAACTCATCACTATCACGCTTTGTACCAAATTTCAGAATTCTAAGTAAAGTAATTGCTGAGAAATCTTTGACAGAAAAGTTGGCCATATGTATTTCATTAAAGTGGCAGGAAAAAATTGAAAATTTGAAAAAAGAAGGCAAAATGAGGATAAGCACCTTAACTTTCATTTACACGATACATTGTGCCTACCTAAATGTGGACATAAAATTTGAAAACACTGGCTCCAATAGGAGCTGAGAAATCTTCGACAGACATTTTCATTGGAAAGAAAGAAAAATGAATAAATAAAGGGACTGGTAAGCAACATGTGGCTGTTATTTTGTTACACAATACAACTCATAACTATCCAAGCATTGTACCGAATTTCAGAATCCTAACTCGAGTAGTTGCTGAGAAATCTTTGACAGAAAAAAAGTTTACAGACAGACAAACAGACAAACATAGTTACATTAAAGGCAAAAAACTATATATCCCCTATATACAACGTACGGGGGTATAGTCATATCATCGAGAGTGAATATTCTGATAATACAAGGGGTGATAAAAAAATTCGCGGAAAATAGTTACCATTTTTGCATCGATTGATCGATTGAGCTGAAATTACACCACCTAAACTGCAACACGTAACTATGCAGTTGATTGGTCAAAACATGGTTTATTTTAGTCGTCTTCACGCGCTACCGCTGTCATCAAGGCAACGTTGCATAACGTGAACCTGCCAGTTTTACGTAGCATTTGTATGGTTTACTTCAATAACCAATTAAAAATCAAAGTCTTGTAATATTTTGTTATTCTGTGTTAGCCCATATTGCTATTTATGCATATTTAGAGACGTGTTTACTCCTCTTCTATGCAAACCATGAAAGAATTGTATTAAACTGATTGCGTTCTAGATCGAAACGAATAACAGTACTGTCAAAAAGTCAAACATCAAACTTCTATGAGCACATTGCCTGTTTTGTTAAGTCACTTCTTTAAAACACACTCTATCTACATATTTCGAAATAAATATTATATTTCAGGACAGCAGATCTAATATTGATATCTATGTCGAAGTTAACAATTATTGCAATAAAAAACTAACTAGAAAATAAGTTTTTATTTAATATTTGCATGATGCCAAAAGAATTGACGCATATTAGGCCTGCTCTTTGATCTCATGCTTGTTAATGTGAACAAATAGCGCATCAGAATAGCATAAAATCATCATATTATGTTCAAAGGATGATGGAAAATTATTGTCCCTGAAAACAGAAGAACCAATTCAAGCACAACTACGAATTATAGACTCCAGATGCAGCCTAGGGCTTCAGATGGGCCGCTTCCAGCGACGTGACGTCAAAACGGCGCAACGTACCCATACGTCCGACGTCATATTTTCTAAATTTTGATTTTAATAAGCTCGCAAAGAATAATAGTTCATATTTGTGAATTTTCGTTATAACAGGTAAAGGTGAAACGATTTAATAGCACTTTTCAGTGAACTTTCTGATCACCCCTCTTACGTTTCTTCAAATCAGATGACTGAATAAAGCTTTTGCGACATGGACCACAAATGAACCGCTTATCTGCTTTATGACTAAGCTTTTGTTTTGTCAAATAAGATGGGTGTGTGCAACTTTTGCCACACGTTCTATGGCTATTCAAATGTGATACAATATTCAACATTTCCCTAGGGTTTCACAGGCAAAATACTCGTTGCCAGTATGAACGTGATTATATATGTTCAGTGCGTCTGCTTGGATGGATTTACTTCCCACAAATGGTAGATGTAAATGCTATTTCTCTTGTATGAACACGTACATGAGTATATAAGGTCTTTACTTGATTAACGTTTTTGCTCAGTTTTTTTTTGTTCAAATTGAAACTGTCTATATCTAAAAATACTCCTGATCAAATGAAAACCTCCTGCCACAACTTCTACCTTTAAATGGTCTCGGATCCTTTCCTTATAAACCTGCTATGGCTTGCTAAGAATGATGCTTTGTTCAAGCTTTTTACACAAGTTTCAAAAGTAATATAAAAATAAATGACCCGCTGACACAACTACTACCTTTAATTGGTTTACCTCTTGTATGTACTTAATTATGCTTTTAAAGCCAGATATACAACAGATATGTACCTGTCACAGATTGCACCGCAATATGGTCTTTCTTCACTATGAACTAACATAATTGAGCCGTGACATGTGATTTCCAACAATGTGGCATTTTGATAAGTGTAGACTCCGACGAGCCTGTGCAGCCTCTTTTTAAGCTTAGAAACTCCGAATTTTGTTCGGTCAGTAGCTTAACGGTCATAAAATATTCAAGCGACAAGCAAATGCTCTGATCAGACTGCGCGTATGCGCAGGCTGGTCTGAGCCTTTGCTGGTCGCACATACCACATTGTTGGAAATCTCATGCCGCGGTCCATATGTGTCTCCAATTTGTAAACTAAATATTCGGGTTAAGGCATGATGCTCATGCCTTCAAAAGCCAGATGCTCGCATGTTAATAATTTAAAATCAGATTCACTTTTATCGTTTATTTTTTACATTTTAAGTTTTGATCGTATTATGACGCTGTTTTGGTGCAAAATTATGTACGTCTCTAGACTACTGTTCATTGTTGCTATCTAGAAAGAAGGTCACTTTTATCCTTTATTTTTTACACTTTAAGTTATGATCGTATTATGACGCTGTTTTTGAGGAAAATTATGAACGTCAATAGACTTCTGTTCATTGTTGTTATCTAGAAACAAGGATATTCCAATGTAAGGACACGTAATCTGAAAATAAAAGAAAATATATCTATGAACATATCTTTTAACTAAAATAAACCTACAACGGAATTTTCAAAGCAATGTATACAATATGTATGCTTTAACGTTACGACATCAACATAAGAAAAGAGTATAATTTATGTTTAAAGGCAAGAATTATGTACCCCCGGCAGAAAAATTATTTCCTGTATGATATGGTCAGTGGGCGGAGCTTAGCTATTGACCAGATTAGATCTTTTCTAATCTGGTCTAGCAGATAACAGATACTATTTGAATATTTTTTTTTATTATAATAGAATATTCATACAATTTTTTGGCAAAAACGTTATCAATAAGTATCATGCTGGATAGGCTATCGTATGCACGTTATCCCTGTCGAATTTACTAAATAAATAATTTGCAGCATTTTACCTAAGATGCAGTTTGAGTTCTGATCAGCACAGCTGATTTAGACCTTCACCGTTTTCGAAATAAAACTTTGTAAGATTTATACCAAACTTTCTTTTAATAATTTGCAAGTATTATTTAGCACATAAAAATCTAAAATATGAAAAATTAATGTAAATTGCTTTATAAAAGATCGTTTTGTGATCTTTGGACCGTGTAGGATCACGGTTAGCTAAATGTCAGTTATCTTTGAGTAATTACAGCGTAATTACGAACCTGTGGACACCAAACAAACAGGACTCGCCTCATTTGTTTTCAAAGGTAGTAATTTATAAAGTATCATTTGCTGTATGTGCTAATCTAAGTTTAGGTCAGTATAATAAGTAAGAAAAATGTAAAATAAGTGAGATTTTATCAGAATTCTACTTATATTTTTACTAAATATTGATAATAAAACATTTTGAAGTAAAATTTAAATTAAAAACTTTTTTTTATATATTTTGCATCCAAATGATTGATAACATTGCTGTCCTAGTATCAAAATATAGGTAAAATAATAAATTATTATTAAATTATTTATTTATTTTGCTACTGAATGATTAATAGCACTGATCTGCTTTTCTAAAATTTCAATATATAGAAAAAATCCAAAATATAATTCTTTAAAACTCAAATTTAATTGCTTAGATTTTGACTCGATTTCCTAATAATTGGTAGTGTTTGTAGAAAACCCCATATGACAAAAACATATGGCCACTGAGCTTATAAGAGGTGTCAATCATTTTTACAGTTTATTAGATAAGCCAATCAAATAAGAGATAAGCCTTAAGAGCTCCTGTAGATGTTCACACCATGAGTGCAAGTCAGAAAGTGCCAAAACTGAGGCTTATTTTCCTTATATACCCCACTCATGCCTTTAAAATATGAAACTTATTATCGATAAGCTCACTATAACCAAACGAGATATGACTGGTCAACAGAATAAGCTTAAGTATTATTCCCTAACTCTATACCACATATTGTACATGTAGGTTCTATAAATATACGGTTCAATGACATTTATTACATGTGTTTAAGATCTAACTTGTGGCCCAATTGCTTGGGTTAGATCTGATTCTCAAGGACAGTCATACGATACATGCTGAAGAAAAAAACATTCTGGGAATTATCTGAAGAAATAAAAATCTGTGTTCAGTCAACTTATCAAAGAGATTTCCTACAATATGGGCCTCGTCGCGACAAAACCTGTCTTTGGGGTTTTCTATCAGTCATACCAAAAGCTTAGAGCAAATTTTGATATAATAATTTTCATTAAGCGGATAACAAAGACACTGATTAGACTGGGCAGATGCGCAGGCTGGTATGTGTCTTCATAATTTCCACTCCCCCCTCCCAAAGAATGGTTTTCTCGTGTTTGGACAAATTTAGTCTTTGTTATCTCATAAATTTCAACTTAACATGACATTGTTTATGATTTATGATAAATAAGGATGTCAAGATATCTATGCAGATTGCTGTACACTCGGATAAAAGTAGTTGTAACACTGACTAATCAGATTTAATATTAAATACGTTAAAAAATTCAAACAAGTAGCCCAATGGGCAACGATTGCTCACCATGCAGCCAGCATAATGTTTGAAGACACCATAATTTACGATGCTCAAAGGCAGGTATCTCTGAACTTGAAACAGTGACCAGAAATTAATTCAAAAACATAAGATATTATGCCAGTTCTAGTTATCTGCAAGTCTTAAAAAGATCTGAATAAAAATTGCCGAGAAAACCTGGCGAATGTATAGTTTTTTAGATGCTCAAGGGCAGTTAACTCCGTAGTCAGTGATGGGATCTGACCGAAATTCAAACTCATCCATACATTAATGTATGTCCTAGTAACCGACTAGGATGAAGAAAATCAAATGAAAAATGAAGTCGCTAGAGTTGTCACAACATTATACAGCTATATTTTAAACGCTCAAGGTCAGCTATCTCTGTAGCTGATGGTTGGGTGTAGCCGAAAATCAAACTCATTCAAACTTTATTGGGTGCCCTTGTTACCTTCAAGAATGAGGAAGACCCATTCAGAAATAAAGGTGCTAGAGTGGTCACATCAGATCTCCCATAGTATGTCTTTGCAGATGTGTTATGATGTTCAAGGGAAGTTAACTCCACAGTCTGAGGTTGGTTCTACTTCAGATTCAAACTCATCCAAACTTTTATGGTTGCCCTTGTTACCAGCAAGAATAAAGAATATCCAATCAAAAAAGAAGGCGCTATAATGGTCACAACAATGCTACATTATCCATCAATTTTAAGATGTGCAAGGGCAGCTAACTCCTTAATAGGTGATGGGATCTTGACGAAATTCAAACTCATCCGAGCATTTTATAGTTATCCTTCTTATCTGAAGAAGATCCGATCAAAAATGAAGGCGCTAGAGTGGTCACAACAATGTTACATTATCCATCAATTTTTAAGATGCTCAACGGCAGCTAACTCCGTTATAGGTGATGAGATCTTGACGAAATTCTCATCCGAGCATTTATAGTTGTCCTTCTTCTCTGCAAGGATGAATACGACTCTATTCAAATTATAAGTCTATAGCGATTTTTTAAGACACTCAAGGGCAGCTTACCCCAAAGTCCAAGATCTGATCTGACCAAATTTCAAGCACATCCAAGCTTTTATGGTTGACCTTTTACCTGCAAGAATGATAAGGGTCCAATAAAAAATTAAGGCGATAGCGTGGTCACAACAATATCCATCAATTTTTAAGATGCTCAAAAGCAGCTAACTCCATAATAGGTGATGGGACCTTGACGAAATTCAAACTCATTTAAGATTTTATAGTTTTCCTTCTTATCTGCAATGATGAAGAAGATCAATTCAAAATTGAAAGCACTAGAGTGGTCACAAGAGATCTCCCATTACAAGTCTATGCGGATTTTTCCAGACGCTCAAGGGCCGCTAACTCCACACTCCAAGGTCTGATCTGGCCGAATTTCAAACCTATCCGAGATTTTATGATTGTCCTTGTTACCTGCAAAAATGAAGAAGATCTATTCAATAATGAAGGAGCTAGAGTTGTCACAAAACTATTTATTGATTTTTTAGACGCTCAAGGGCAGCTAACTTCGAAATCAATAATGGAATCATGCCAAAATTCAAACTCATCCAAGCTTTTATGGTATGGCTTGTTACTTGCAAGATGAAGAAGATCTATCCAAAAAATGACTGAACCAGATTGGTCACAATATTTCTCCCGTTATAAGTCTATGGGGATTTTCCCAGACGCTCAAGGGCAGCTAACTTATAAGACCCTAGTCGGATATTGCCAAATTTCGATCCCATTCAAGCTGTTATGGTTGTCCTCGTTACCTGTAAGAATGAAGTTGATCCAATCAAAGATGAGGGAGCTAGAGTGGTCACAAGTTTTCCCCCATTAAAACCCTATCGGAGCTATCTGTTGCCATGGAAACAAGAGTTCTGATCCGATCTGGCCCAAAACCTTATGCAGCCAATACCCTACTCCAATAAAGCTACAGATGAAATTTGATTATGATCAGCCAGCTGGTCTCAGAGACATTCATGTTTGAAAATGTGGACGGACAGACGGACGCCGGCTCGAGTCCCATACTATAAGCTCACCCTAAGCCTTCGGCTCTGGTGAGCTAAAAAGGTCGGTTTCTAAATATCTCAAAAGAATATGACCGGGCTAACATAATGACAACAAAGTTGAAAATGTTATTATTTATCAAGTTCACACTGTTATATTGTGTCTGTGGCAATACTGAAGGTACGAAAACTTCTGTGGCTTCTCCATCCATGCTCCATGTCTGCAATGCTATTATCTTGCCATGTCGAACGGATGCAGAAACAGCATCACACTCAATAAAACATTGTTAAAACGCAATGCCCTTGATCGAGGACCAAGTGATTTACATATACCATCGAAATACATTTCCATTTCCAAATGCTAGCCGCAAAGCGTAGATATTCAAATCAGCATATACCATTATATCTAGTACAAAACATTAGTATTTAGGGCGAATATTTAGTGGCAATAAAATGCATTTAAGCTCCCCAATGGCTTAGGTGACTGTTCATTCTAAGTCGTTGGTTCTGTTGTTGTTGATTCATTGGTAAATGTTCTTCCTGTACAGTGTTTGGTTCTTGTTTTGATTTGCATTACTCAGTACCAATTCTAGTTTTGAGATCATCTTGACGAGGTAGAGAGAGCTGGTTGCTTTACTTTAATTATATTCCTGATGTCTTATATTTGCAAGTGATCTCTGGCTCTTCCTCACGGTGCAGTGAGTTGGTCTGCAGTGTATGATTGTGGTATTTCCTGATCATACTCACTTACCTTTTGGAACTAACAATCGTGAAGAGTTTGGCCTCCTGTCAAGGAGAAATGCTTTGCCTGGAGACAGGGCACACATGTGAGTGTCTGCTTCCTCGGGATTGCATGGAGATATATAGCTCTATTCTAAACTGCAAACAATTTCATCTCATTTTTGTTACTATTTATTATCTGTGCATTGGTTTGAGCAATTATAATTTTATCTGCTAGAATTCCAACTATTTCAGTTTTGTTTTCATCACATCTAAGGAAGTTGTATCATGATTTGGGAGGTATGTTACCAGCCACTTTTCGGCGAACTCTGTTTTCTCATTTCTGCCCTACCTCACGTCTCAAACAACCTTGGCAATATATATCAAATGCAACATTAACTCTGGGATATTTCCGAGCATATGACTCATAATGGGACATAATCACCTCAGCCGCATATCACCAGCAAACATTTTTGCTGTTCCGTTTGAATTTGCATTTATCATTGCCATTGGTTATCTGGTTGTTCATACGTTGCATTTGTAACTTGTTCATAAATGTCAAACAGCTGTGAATTAACGGTCGAGTGAAACATGCCTTTTTATGAGAATGATGAAGGACAGTTTGGTTTTCATATAGAAAAAATCCGACAAGTCACCTTTTTGGCTTTGTCATGAGAAAAATAATATCGAAAATAGTTGAGTCATCAATCATCTTTAAACTGCCAAGCTTATGCTTAGCCGATAATCGGTTGGTTTAGCTTTTCGACTTAAAAGGTTTGTAACTGATTCATTAAACGAAGGGATATAAGTATCTGTCATGCATGTCTTTTGCATATTTTTCATAATGCTTCTGGCCAATGGGAACTAACAGATTCATGGTTTCATTATCATAACTGTCCGCTAATTTTTCGTATCAAGTGTGTACAGGTAAGCTGACTCCTTATCAAAATGATTCATTTAACATTTTGGGACAAAATCAGAAACTCATCAACAAGCCCTCTTATTTTAATGTTCAGCCATCGTTTGCCAGGCTTTTTCAGTTTTATGAATGGCAAAATGATCTCTGGTAAGTCTATGTACACATCAGGATGGACATCAGGATGCATTCATTCCAGGCAAGCATGTCGGGAAGATCGACTGGTAGCCATTAAGTTTGTTTGTTTTGTTTGTTTTGTTGCTTTACGTCCCAAGTCAACAGCTATGGTCATGGCGGGAAGGTCAGTTCACCTAACCACACTTTTTTCCTGGGCAAGCTTGAATAAGCAGTTAACCAGTTCTTCGTACACACACGTTTGCTTGTAACTAAGCATAATTTATATGATCGAGGGGAAAAAGGGGGATGAGTTCTGAAAGTGTTTCTCTATGCACCTTAAAAAGTGAGTATGACCAGGAAATGCCACAATCACGAACCACATAACAACTTACAGCAGCGCAAGGAAGAGGCACATGAAACTAACAGCGACCAAACAGCAATAACAGTAAAGCAACCTTTTCTCTCTTCCTCCGCTAGTTATTGCAAAACTAGAAAGGACACCAACACAACCCCCACAAACAATGGGAGCAACAATAAACAATGAATCAAGAACAAAATCAGAACCACTGCCCCTTGAGGGGACAGCAGCTGATACCACCGTAGATGGGATGGGTGGAGGCAAACATATATTTAATTAACCAAATATACGCTCTAGCAAACTACTTTTTGTTAACAAGCTATGTCGTTAGCAGAATCAATAAACTGCTCATGAAAAATTTGCTTGAAGTAGCAAAACGAACCTTTTTAAAAATAAATGTATATGAATAGTCATGCATATGTAAATAAGCTGCTGTGCACATAGTGACACGCATAGTTTGGCAATTTCTAAGCCTTAATTATGTATCGCTTGTGGCAATCTCATTGACAACATGTTGTGGTATGAATATTTTTTTGGATTATTTTACCGATTTGGGGAATAAAGAAATAACTCATTAATATGCATTAATATGTCAATCAGCTAATTTGCATATTTAAACTTATACAAAAGGGCAATTATTGAGCTTCAATTTGATACCAAGTGTGTTGTCCTATGCTGACTAGTAACTGAGATACTATCAATTAACCACATACTCTCCCCAAAGAAATGTCAGCCTTTTTTTTGGTGGCCATCTTAAAATGGCTGAATTTGAAGTGGCCAGGAATCGGTGAATATGGTGTAAAGATGTACGTGCATTAAGGGGCATATTTGGCCCCCTTTTTGGTAAAAACTGAAAGTTACTTTTCAGGAAAATCACCCAATTAGTTTATTAGAAGAATAACTGAAGTGTAAAATTCTGGCTTTTTGTTTTTACTTTTACCGCTGCTATGGTAACAAAAATGGCCGACAAAATAGGCTTAAAACAGAGAAATTATTATATTGGGCTAAATTTAAGGCTTTTGGAGACCAATTTTTCAAGAATTAGATATCAGCACAAGCAAATACCAAAAAGTCTTTTAATATGTTATGTGTCATGAACATTCTCATCATCTGTTAAAATATCTTTTTGGTATTTGCTTGTGCTCTATGTTAATGTCTCCGTCAAATGCCTCAAATTGTGCTCCTAAGTGGCCAATTTACTATTTTTAGCATATTTTGGCGGCCATTTTTATTACCATAGGAACGGTAAAAGTCAAATCAATACCAGAGTTTTACACTTTGGCTATTGTTCTAATAAATTATTTATAAGAAATTAATGAAAAGCAATTTTTATTTTTTGACCTCAAAGGGGGCCAAAATAGCCTCTTAATGCACGTACCCCTATCATGCTTGTATTATTAAGTGAAGATTTTTTTCAAATTTGCTCACTAAGCAGCTCCACGTGGGGCACGCCACGCAAAAACCTGTCTTCAGGGTTTCCAACCAGGTATGGTTCAATCCAGACTACTGAACTACAGAGACGATTTAGGGTGTGCAGGCTGGTCGGCGTCTTTGTTTTTCACATGAAACAAAATCAGGTTTTCTTGCGTCGAGACTCAAATATGCTGGGCAATGGTGCTCTCCTTTTATATCTATAAAACATTTGGGAATCTTAACGTTTATTACATTTTATCTTTGGACATACAAAACAATATTTGATGAAAATCATGTTTTATGTCTTAGAGTTCAAATCCAAATGAAAAGCTTCATTTGCCTGTCTCAGCATCTACACTATTAACACATGGTCCAAGGCAAAATACGTTAATGCATATATACTTACATTAAATCAATGGGCATTCACAAATGAAACCAGCTTTTCTTTCACAGTCATCAGCAAACCATTCAAACGCTCCAGAATGTACTCTCAAACAGTCAAAGCTACTAGGCCCATTAATCTCACCTGGTGATAAAAGACGTGTGGTCATTATTGTTTACAAACCAAAGCACAAAATGGCCAGTTGTTTCCAGTACACTCTGCTCACAACAGTCTAACATGCAACTCAATAATTTCAAATATGTTGGGACTTACTGCAGAGATAAGCACTACTTTTGGCTCAGTTATTCTTTACAGTATTGTTTTAATTTGAATCTTTGAGATTTTCAAACTCAGAATTTGTCTATAAATATCCTTTTCAGAAAAAAAAAACTTGCTGTGTGCTACAAAATTTGAATTTGCCCAACAAATGGTTGACAGTTCTACCATTTGCTGATAGCTAGCTGCTGTATGAGTCATCCACTACAGAAAGGTTATGTCTGACATTTGGCGGGAAATTATCACATGGAAAGCAAGCAGATATTTTACTGATTCAAGTCTGTCTTATTTAAAAATTAATCAGATGATTGAGTTAAAGTACACATTCATCGCATGACCCACCGTTAATCAGAGAATTACGATCCTGAGTGTGTGTAGACACATCTCAGTGTCCTGATGACGCAGTATTTCAAAGTAATTTAGATGTTTTACTTCCCTCTATTTCAAAATCCCAGTTGTTGTAATTAATAAAGTAAAATATTAATAGTTTCTATCTGTTCTAAAGTGAAAAAAATGTTAATATTATCTTCTACGTAGCTGTGTTCCTACTTCTTGTATATACTTGATAAACAAACAAATATCCAATATACGGGCCAATTTGATTAGCATGTACAAAGCCTTACAGTAGACTGGAGTGGGCAGTATATTTATGCCCACTACCATGGAAACTAATTCAGATAATCTCAGATAAAGAAGGAAAGTTCATTTCCTTGAGGTGTTCAGGAGAAGACAGAAAACAGCTATTAAAAATATAATCGTATGTAATAGATGGGATAGTCTGGTGTTGTTTTTACAGTAGCATGTGATAGAAATTGATCCATTTTTAAGTACATTATAATCATAGTCTTCATAAACCTCTTCAACACCAACCCTTTTCTGTAATAGACGGCTGGCTGAGAATGGGTTTGTCCCCCCCTAGGGAATTTTGCAGACATATCCTATCTTGTAGAGAATTAAATGCCGAGTCTTTTAAGAAATGTTTGCACTCTGTGCTTTGAGTCGTTAGTCTGTAAGATCCTTAAACATACGTGACTTTATCAAATTAAGAAAAAGTAAATTGAAAAAGTTTCGGCTACAAATTAAAGACATTAAAATATTTATTTTTAAAAAACATTAATATTGTCTGCATACTGGATATCTTAACTACGTATGACGGCCGTTTGAACAAAATTGCAGCTTCCTAAGGTGTCATATGCGTTACATAAGTCAGAAAACCCATTAAAATTTGCAAGTATGGCTAACATCATTTACATTCACAATCTCCATGTGTGTTATGTGTCGCAGTTCATTTAATGCGGATTCTGCACAAATTGTTCTGAAGTCTTGATCCCATAGCCTACTCTCATACTTTCTCCTATAGGCCTGTAATCATTACATTTTTTATGATTTTCTCATATAAGTAATCTAATAAGTAGCGCATATTCAGTAAATACTGCTCACTGTTTGATTTGCGCGCGTTTCACAAGATTCACGCTTACATGCATGAGTATGCACAAACTAACTGAAGGCGCCCTTTCCTTCATTCTTCTGTTTGTTGTGAAGGGGTGAGGAACACACGTTCCTCGCCACAGCAGTTATTTACGTATATATAAGGATTTTCCTATTAGTTAGGACATTATATTATATCTGCAGGTATCCGTTTACTTATATCATTTTGATCATTTTGTAAATAATTGTATTATATGTGACATTTGTATTTCCCATCGGTAACCTCCGTGTTACGCGTGAAGATAGTCTTATTTAATTTAAATTAATGGGGTGAGGAAACTTGTGTTCCTCACCACAGCAGTTATTTACGTATATATAAGGATTTTCCTATTAGTTAGGACATTATACTATATCTGCAAGTGTTTGTCGAGAGGTCGAATAAATACGACTAAAATGTTTTAATCTCCTCGATGGAATTTCGCAGACACATTCCTTCATGAAGTACAACTCAAGCTGCATCAAACAAGGAATGTTTGCTCTCTCTCAGTTGGGGCGTTAGTCTTAAACAGACTGTTACATGCGTTACTAAATCAAATAAAAGAAATGCAGTTTGAAAATTGATCTAAAATTGTGAAAATACTCGCAGCTGCTGGATATCTTACATTGTTTAGGGACTTTAAGCTGTCTGGAATGATAAAGACTTATAGATATGAAAGTTGTCACCAAGTTTTAAAGATCAGAGAGCGATACATATGTTACATTGCATAACGAGTGAGCAAGAGTATTGTCTTTACTTAAGAGATAGTGTTTCTAAAAAATAAATATATTTTACATGTTTCTCTATAAAACTATTGTCATTGGTGCCTAAACCTTAGAAATTATATTCAATGCATGCTATCAAACCAATAGATATTTACTACACATGTTATAAATAAACTTACTTTCATATATTTCTTAATATGTAAAATGCTAAAGCATGTAGGGACACAAACGGAGAAGATTGTTTAATATTTGAACAGGGCAGTTTATAGATATTCATGTTGAATCCAAATATTCAAAATTAATCATCATCTGAGTCTACTTCATACACAACATCCATCATTGTGTCTGCTTCAGTGTCATTATCATCATCCTAATAAGTTAAATCATCAAACAGTATTTTGACATCAAGCTGAGTAAGGGCCTGCTCCATCCTTATCCCATATGAAATTCTGCAGATATCTAACATCTTATATAACCATTCAATGTGCATTTAATAAGAAATGTTTGCACTCTGTAAGTCGGGGCGTTAGCCTGTAACAGCTTGTAACATATATGTTACTATATCAATTTGAGAATAAGAAATTTGAATGTTTGAGCTACAGAAAGAAGACATTGAAATAATCTAATAAATTGACATTCTTATAGTCTGCATACTGGATGTCTTTACTACATATGGAAGCTGTTTAACATTAATATGGCTAACTATGGTGTTATGTGCGTTACATGAACCTAATGATAATTTAAAAGCCATAATTGTGGCTATCGTCATTCAGTTAATCAACTACTATGTCTTGGTTTCAAACTGTTTATATAGGTTTTACAAATATATACTCAATTGATGAATAGGACAAACAAGTTTGCTTTTCTATCTTAAATAAATTGTCTTATAGAAGGTAATACACAGCCCTACTCCCAGTTTTACTAAGAAGCAAAATTTGGTATTACTGTTTAAGTAAAATGCATGAAAGCGATTGCGCAAGGTGTGGATATTTTATACTTTCTTAGTCTGTCTTGCTCATATATCTGCAAGATGTCATTAAGTTTGAGATCAGGACACTTAATGTATTCTTATAAGTCTTTGGTGCCAAAAAAGGAAATCATTATCAGACTGGAACCAAATCTAAGATCTAAGAGAGACTTCGCACAAATGGTAAGTCAGATATAATCCTCTAAACTCCGGTTAAATCAGGTGAATTATTTTTCTACTGAAGTCTCCCTTTTGGACTTAGTCATAGTTTTGTCCATAGCAAATGGCGCAGTTCCCTCTAAAATTTATCATAAACACAATGAATTTATTTGGAAGTTGCCAATTTCCCATTTTTTTTTAAAAAAAAGAGATGTTTCTGAATTCCCCTCTAATGGTGAATATATAGCATCGCATAAGAGTGAGAGAAGTTGTACTCATGTTTGTGACTTCAACATAACGTCGCTTCAGTGCTATATTATTCTATCTACCATTGCACAAGTTTCGAGAAAAATGAGTTTGAAAATTTTAGCATACTGATTTTTTATGCCTTATTTATCACAGACCTTTGAATCATACCAGAGGGCTAAAATATGCATAAAGTGTAAATGACCTTGGTTTTAAGAAATTTTTATAGTAATATGGAATTAAGGGGCATTTAACAGTTTGCAGATAGAATATTATGCCCCAAAATTGCCTTCTGCGTTCAGTGCAAAAGTGTTCTATATTTTCCTACAGATTATTATTCTACTTATGGTGTTAATTAATATACTTGTCTGAACAGAATAAATCATTTGTACCTTAAAGTAGCAGATTTAGTCAATTTTTTTGCATAACAGTAACAAACCGTATGGATTATGCCATTAAAATTTATGCAAGGGGGGTAATCTGTTTCTACAATTAATTTTTCTGTCAATGTTGTCAATTTTTATAATATTTTAGACTGAACTGATTATTTAGACTTAAGAGTAGCAGATTTTAACCATTAATTTGTAATTACATCGACAAATTATTTCAAATAAAGCAGTTTGAATACGTTTAAGGGAGGTAATCCGTTTCTACAGCTTATTATTTTGTCGAAGGATCAGTTTGCGAAATATTTTTGACTGAGCAGATTATTTGGACCTAAAAGTAGCCGATACAGCCATTAGTTTGTTATAAAACCAACAAACCGCTGTAATTTGGGAAATTTAAATTTATGTTAGGGAGGTAACTGCAATTTTTAGCAATTTATCTTAGGGAAGTGACTTTATGTAGATAGAACAGTATGACACTGAACTCACCCAGTCATGTAACATAATCATCATTGGTCATTGGATGAAAATCACTTAGAACACTATAGCACTGCACGAAATTGTTTTTTTGTAGATTAACAGAAAAGCATAACGATTTTTAGCTTACTGGGAGGAGGTAGGCAAATGAAGCCTTCACCAGTAGATAGAACATTTGATCCCAATTCCAACAGTATGCAGAACTCAATTTTGACCAAAATGTCATTTAGAACACTATAGCACTGAAGCGACGATAACCCTAAATTGTCTGCTAAGCTATAAAAACAAGGCTATAAATATCATATAATTCGAAAAGCATTTTCTTAATTTTACCTCAGACATTCAAAGCTGACAATTTTAAAAATACAATATCGGTTAGAAAATTCTTCTGCACCACAGCATACGTACTTTATGATAGTAAAGTTAATAAATTGAATAAAACTGATGGAAAGTAAGGAAGGAGGCAAATATCAGGAATCGATAAAATCAAGTACCACACCTGAACCAGGACACCACATGGGAAAGTGACGAAACATGAAAACATCACATACAAGAGAGCAAAGACAGTATGGCAAAGACAAACACAACTAACAAAAAAAATCCACACAGGATGCACCCCCTTAGAACGGTCAGTAAAATACTGGAGAGCTTAAACATGTTTCTCAGTACCAAACTCACCCTTAATTCTGATGTTGATCAATACACATGTATGTAAGACTCGCATAAAAGTTCCCTAACGTATCCACGATTCTTCTCCTAGTGCATATAAATTGAGATATAGAAAGAATATAAAAAAAGAGTTAAGGACTCAACAGTATATACAACTGAATACCTGAGCAAAAGAAATTCAACTGTTAAACCACGGGGGCCTGGCAACAGACCCCAAACCTCTTAACTATAGATAGTTCGTTAAGTCAGAACCGTCATAGAGTTTGAGGTCGACTCGCCCGCATGCCATTGAAGAGGAAAGTTAAGTTGCCAACTGTGAATGGGTTGACCACCATGCATGCAGTCTGTTGCAATACATTTATTTTATAACCAATCCTTATATAATGAGACATTATTTAAAGAAACTGTGCTGAAAAAGTATTAGTGACAACAATTTTCTCTAATTTATACACTAAGTCGCCATCAAACTCTGGTTACAATAGTCCTGAGCGAAAGAGGGATTTAAGTCCCACATGGAATTTATATATAAAATCATGGTACTTGATATAAAATTAAGAAAATATTTGTAATGTTAATGACACTGATTGCCTGGTTTAAGAAGATTTTGAGTAAACATTTTATTGTGATTGTTGAAGCCAGCGACATGGTTAGATTCTCTAGCGAATGGGATGAGTTGTGAAATAAAAATTCAATGGGGTGTAGAGTGAGGAACATCACCATTTAAAAATGACAAATCAACAATTTCAAAAACAAAATCGTCAGGTTCTAAAGTTTGGTAGAAACAATATCATTACAAATTGATAAAATAAGCTACAGTATCAGAGGTATTGGTTTTATTAAGTTGAAGCTCTGAAAGGTATATTTGCTTTCCATATTGTCAAGGTAAAAACATACTGATGTTTAAAATATCATCAACATATCAATGTATTGTTAAAAGTGTCAATAATATCAGTCTGCTTATCATCAGAAAGAGACATCATACAGCCCTCTAATAACAAAACAATACCTCAACTTGTCTTTACAACTTAGTGCCAAATCGTTTAAAAAGGTTAAGCCATATTTTAGTAAAGATAATCAAACGTTATAAAACATGGGTATAATGATACAATACGTTTTCGTGATTGTTAACTTATTCTCACTGATAGCTATAGTGTCCTCTTTAATTGTATAAAGATTGGGATCTCAATAGCTGCCCTGACGTAAAGCTGTAATCTATTGGCTGGTGTCTGAATCTTGTTTTGCTGGACCCACAGTGGCTCCGTTTCATGTTTTGTTTAGCCCTGACTACATGTGAGTCGTGAGCCCTTTTCTCTGTACCCTCATAGTGTATTATTCAACAAGATTGTTTCTCTGTGATGCAATGGATATAAAAGGAAGATTTTATGCTAGGTAAACAGTTTTGTGCTTAAATCAAATTAACAAAATCGAGAGCAACTTTTTGGCACCTGTATAATTAATTTAAGCCCCTTATTGATTTGTTTGTTTGTTTATTGCTGCTCCCATTGTTTATGTGCTTCTGTGTTTGGTCCTTGTGTTCCAGTATTTAGTGTCATTTCTTCTTTTGATATCATCTTAATGATGAAGATAAATGTGGTTGCTTTGATTTAAATGTCCTCTGGATGCTTTGTGACTGTCTGTCAGCCTTCTGCAGTTCTTCCTCGCGGTACCGTGGCTCATTCTGTAATGTAAGTTTGGTATATACTGATCAAACTGATTGCGTTTAAGCCCTCCAGTAAAATATTTTACTGACCGTTCCAAGGTGGTACTTCTTTTGTGGATCTTTTATGTTTTTGTTCTGTCTTGTGTTTGCTATGTTTTGTGCGCGTCTGTTTATATGTGCTTTGTGGTCACCTGCTGGGAAAGGGCTGACCTCTTGGCTCTCGTTTGTGGTGTCTTCTGTGAGTTTGTCACTTTCCCATTGGTATCCTGGGTCAGGTGTGGTACTTGATTGTATCGATTCCTGATCTTTGCACCATTACTTACTTTGTCTTCACCTTTGCTAATTGACAATGTTTTTAGGAGAAAGATCTTATTCACTGACTCATAGTGTACCATAACTGACTTCAATAAGGTAGACATAAAGATTTATCTATTCTAAAAAGTTAGTTTCACTGATACCACAAGTCTGAGGGTAGATAGATCTTTTTGTCAACAAAAATTAAAGTCAATGGTTGCTTTGGTATATGACTAATCAGCTGCAAATGGAAAATTTTCTATTCTCACTTTAGTTGCTTAATTTGTATTGTTGAAGTCATGTTCAACCTAAGGACTTTCTTACAAGTTTTAGCAACAACTTTTAAATTATATTGATTTAATATTTTGCATATTGATTTTTAATAGATTCTCTGAGTGCAGACTATAATTCAACAAACACATTTTTTTTTCAATTTGTTAATTCAAATAAATAAAATTGAACAAACAAAACATAACTGTTGTAGCAATTCATTGAATGTAAAAATAATGCAAAGATCAGGAAACGATACTATCATGTACTACACCTGACCCAGATTCCACATGTGAAAGTGACAAAAACACAAATAAATATCACAAAAAACAGCCAAGAGGTCAGTACTTTCCCAAAAGGAGACAGCAAGGCATCAATGAACAGACGCAAAAGCATGACAAACACAAGACATAAATATCACAAAAGTCTTTTATTTACATTTTGGGAGGTAAAACAGTAAATCATGTCAATTTTGCAACCAATTCAAACTTCATACTCATTGTGGTATTTTCAGCTTTCAAGAGGGTGATGTAAAAAGGGTAAAAATAATAACCTCTAGAAACCAGTTTGAGCTGTTTTCAATCCCATATTTACCTGTAGGCAAGTTTAGACTTGATTTCCTGTACGCATAGAGATGTATGAAGACAAATTGGATCAATCAGGAGACAAGGTTTACTAGTCAGGAAAAATCAGGAAAAGTCACTTATTTAAGAAGGCACGGGCATTTTGTGAAGAAAAGGTTTGAGATAATTAGGAGTAGTTGGTATGCTGAATCAAAACACAAAAGTTGGCAAGGTGAAAATAGCGTCTTTAATTCCTAAATTGCATGTTTCCAAGATGGCCGCCAAATTGAAGAAATATCAATAAAAAAATAGTAAGTGAGTATGATCAGGAAATACCACAATCACAAACTGCAGACAACCCTGTGGCACCGCAAGGAAGAGCCGCTCAACCATCATGAGACACCAGGAAGACAAATTAAGCAAAACAATCAGCTCTCTCTTCCCCATCACGATGATTGCAATACTAGAATGGACATAAAGTAACTTACACCAAAACATAGAATAATTACAGACTCCCACAATGGGAGTAACAATAAACAAAAAGTCAACAACAACAGAACCACCGCCTTAGAACGGACAGCAGCCTAAGCCACCGGGGGCTTAAATGCATTTTACTGGTACCAAATCTTCGCCCTAGATTCTACTGTTGTTGGATAACAAGAAATGTTCAGCTCGCATGGAGGCCATCTAACTAATACAATGTATCATCATGGAAAACACTCTAATCAAATTAACACTCTATGATGAAACAAAGAAAAGGGCTCATGACTCACAGATAGTCAGAGCTAAAGAGAACCTCAAGTTGAACCACGGTGGGTCCAGCTACAGATAAGCATCAGGCACCAACCCACCGATTAAAGCTTTATGTCAGAGCCGTCATAGAGTCTGAGGCCTGACCAACCGTCGTGCAATTAAAGAGGAAACCAAAGCTATAAACCGTGATTGGGTTTAAAACTAGGCATGCAGACTGTCACATGATATCCAAATTTATATCCAACCCTTATATAACGTTTTACTATATTTTTTAATTGATCACTAAAATTAGGTTTTCCAACAATTCGTTTGAATTTATAGACTAAATCACCATAAAATATATGAGCTGATATGCCTTGTTGCAGAAGAGTTGTTAACCCAATGTTGTATTTAACAATTAACTCTGAGTGTCTATAGTAGAATTTAGAAAATGCTTTTCGAATTTTATGATATCTATAACCTTGTTTTAATAATTTAGCAGTTAAAAATAAGTTTCTGTTGTTGAAGTCATCAACATTAGAGCACACTCTAGCAAAACGAATAAGCTGAGAATATATACACCATAGGAAGGAGAGCGAGGAACATCTCCATCAAGAAATGGGAAATTTACTATTTCAAAATTAAAATCATCCGGTTTATCATAAATTTTAGAAGAAACTATGCCATTTGTTATTGACAAGTTCTGAAGAGTAACGAGTTAAGGAATCCAAACTGGTACAAAACAATCCAAAAACATCTTCTCATGACTGGGTGTCTACACTGACATCAATTTATGAAATTAGAATAAAAAAATAATTATAATCCTGCCTCCGACTTAGTTCAGATGTTTTCACGTTAGTGCGTGCATATCATCTGGCTCAAATGTGTCAGGAATGATTTCATTAAAATGGTAACTTTGAAACATACATCGCAATACCACTATTGATTGCAGGAAAATATGGCAATTTAAACAAATTTTGTAAGTTTCAGCTAGTAGAGGGGGTTTGTGCGATTTTAAAGAAAGTGGGCATGTATTTACAAAATGACTCGCATCTCATCAAAAACTCACCCTACGCTATTAAACTTTGCTAGCGAAAAAAAGCTTAGGTATATTGTAGTACTTTCATCCAATGGGATAGTCTGATATGCAGTACAATATCTAATTTGCATATTTATCAATATTGATGAAAATTTGAGAAAATAAGGGGAAATTATAAAAAAGCAAATATATTAATTATGTACTTAAATGAGTATCCTTCGGAAGCAAAGACTGCAACAAAGAACTGAAACTAGAATGTGCTTATTTCCTGGGCCAGACTAGCTTTTTTCTGCTATTTAGGCGTCATCAGCGACCCTCTGATGGTTTCAAAGTTCCTCATTGAAACCCATGATCCCAAAGGACAGGAAAATAAAATCTACACTATAGTGAAGGGCAGGGAGATGTTCTACTGCCACCACACAGACCCAGTCACCGGCTGTAGTGAAGTCAAATATGTTCATAAAAGGGTATCCTGTGGAAGCAATGACTGCACCAAAGAACTGAAACTAGAATGTGCATATTTCCTTGACCATACTAGCTAGTTTCTGCCATTTAGGCGACATCAGTGACCCTCTAATAGTTTCAAAGTTCCACAATGAAACCCATGATCCTGAAGGACAAGAAAATAAAATGTACACTATAGTGAAGGGCAGGGAGACGTTCTACCGCCACCACACAGTCCCAGTCACCAGCTGTAGTGAAGTCAAATAGGTCATTAAAAGGGTATTTTTGGAAGCAAAGACTGCACCAAAGAAATGAAACTAGAGTGTTCATTTTTCCTGGGCAAGGCTAGCTAGTTTCTGCCAATTAGGCGTCATCAGTGACCCCCTAATAGTTTCAAAGTTCCACAATGAAACCCATGATCTCAAAGGAAAGAAAAATAAATATACACTACAGTGAAGGGCAGGGAGACCTTCTACCGCCGCCACACAGTCCCAGTAACCAGCTGTAGTGAAGTAAAATATGTTCATAAAGGGTATCCTTTGGAAGCAAAGACTGCACCAAAGAACTGAAACTAGAGTGTGCATATTTCCTGGGCCAGACTAGCTAATTTCTGCCAATTAGGCGTCATCAGTGACCCTCTAATAGTTTCAATGTTCCACTTTGAATTATATGATCCCAAAGGACAATGACATACAATCTACACTATAGTGAAGGACAGGGAGACGTTCTACCGCTGCCACACAGTCCCAGTCACCAGCTGTAGTGAAGTCAAATATTTTGAACCCTTTGGAAGCAAAGACTGTACCAAAGAACTGAATTATGACCCAAGTTCTCTTTGTTGCATGTTATTATATAATCAGTGATACGATTTGACACGTCCTTTCATCAAATAGTCTTATATAAAATTATCTCATTTGCATATTCATGGATATTAATGAAACTAAAAATTGAGGTAATAGTATGGAAAATTATTCCCCCACCCACCACACACACCTCGGGAGGGGGTGGGGCATATCAGACTTACCTTGCATCCAAAGACAATTACTTATGGATGCAATATTGTTCAGTTGGACCATTATATGCAGAACAGATATTGTCTTCGAAAATAAACCTGTTTGGATATCATAAAATGGCATGGTGCCCATGGCAACCCATCAAGCACTGTAGCTGGGTCAGAAGTATGTACCCTTCATATGCAAGCAGACCTGAGATCACACTTGCGTGCCCCACATTCTCTCATGGATTTTCCTGTCCTCCACTAATTCAAGAAAAGCGAATTGTCAGTTAATGGCGAAACAAAATGGTCACTAAATAGCAAAGAAAAAACTGGCTCAGGGAGGCTTGCCTAGAACAAATTACCCCCTCTGCATAATGTGAAAATCCATAATATAATTCTAAAGGAAGGGGGTGTACCTACATAATGATTCTTATCTAAACACCAATTCATCCCTGTATATCGAACTTGGTACCAAATGTAAGCCCAGCCATACTTCTTTCATTCAATGTGCTGATATGCAAGTTTTTGTTTATACATATTTATGAGTATTGATAAAAAAATATGCAATTTCTGATTTTCATCCAGTATTTTTTTTCAGAGACATCAATAAGGCATTGAAGATTCGATGACCGAAAAAAAAAAAAACCCTGAAAATTAATTTATCATCAAAATATATACTTTTGAATACTATGTAAAGTTTTTATTTTGGGTCAGCGTACTTTAACACAATATTCAGATATGCAAAGCTAGTTTGCATATGTTTGAAAATCAATGAAAACATTTAAACAGAATAAGAAAAATTGCAGAAAAAATAAAATGAGTATATCTTCAAAATTACATATATCTCATCTGCTAATTGTCCTAGACTTACAAACTTTGTATCAAATAAATGCTTAGACACCACATTTTATGCCACGATTGGATATGCATATCGTTTCAAGATTGTATTCTTAAATGTTAATTTATGTGTTTTAAATAAGAGAAAAAATGGTACTAGAATGAAAAGGGTTTACTTACAAAATTACTCATATCTTAGCTGCTAATATTCTTAGACTAACATACTTGGTGCTGATTTAAAGCTGATACATTTTACTTTACTCAATAGTCAATACTTAAAATTATCCAATTCTTAAATTTATTTATATTAAAGTAAACATTATAAATGAGAAAAAAGCGTATAAACATTAGTGAGGATCTACTTCTAAAATTACTCCTATCTCATTTTTAAATAGTCCTAGACAATTATTCCTAGTATCAAATTAAGGCTGAGACATAGTTTTTTATTCTAATGGTCAGATATACAAATCATTTAACTAACATATTCACGAATATTGATGAACACTAAAAAAACTTAAAAAAAATGAACACGAATCAATACGGTTATATCTTCAAAAATTACTCATTAATAAACAAATTAAATACTTTGTGTATCAAACAGTACTATAATAGAACTTTTTCTGGGCTTTAATTTGGCAACACGTTTAGAAAGTGAGTATGTAATTAAGGGCAAATGGCAGCTCAGATACGAGTAATTTTGTAAGTACATTCTATTAATTGTTCTCTATTCTTTATCATTTCCAATATTTTAATTAATATTCATGAGTACATTTTGTTTTAGATAATTTACATATTGTACCATTAAGTAACCGCACTATGTATGTATTAGCAATAAAATTGGTAACAAGGTTGTTAGTATAGGATAATAAGCAGCTGAGATGTGGATCATTTTGCATGTACATCCCTTAACCTTTTACGATTTTTCTCGTATTTTTAATGTTTTCATTAATATTCATGAATATGCAAATTTGATACTTTACATATCTGAACATCTGATAAAAGTCCTATGTCTTAACATTTAGTTGGTACCAAGTTTAAACGTTTAGGATGAGTTGCTGCTGAGATATGAGTACTTTTGTAGGAACATCCCCATTCTTTAAATCACATTATGAGTTGCCATGAAAACCATGCAATTTCACAAAGCTCAAATGGGTTTATTCTTTAGGGCAATATATTTTACCCATTTAGGTGGTCTCACAGAACAATTTGACACACATTAGAATTCCTGATGGTGCAACGTTGGTCTTCTTAGACTCCAGGTTACCAAGAAATGTGAATGCTATTACTTTTTATAGATACAAAATGTACCATATATTTGGGCATATGCATTATGAAATATTTGTTTTCAAACAAAAAAACTTGTTGATTATCAAAGTTTCTTTCTCATTTATTACTTAGAAAGCCGTTAAACAGTCCAAAATCGTGCTATGAATAAAACTTACATTTATATAACAGGATACTGAACAAGGCAAGTTTATATATGACTTTATAGACTAAACGGACATTTATTACCATAAATACGGTATAGCCTGGAATAATTATATAAATTGCCGCCAAAAGCATGTACTCTAAGAGTAAAACAATCTTAGAACATAATAATAATGATTAATAATAAAAAATGTCAAAAAATAAAACATTTCAGTAATATGTCAAATTCCATTATTTTTGGTGGTCATTTTGAAAAGATGCTGATAAAGTCATTAAGACGCCGTTTCTCAGCTTGCCAACATTGGTGTTTGGATTCAGCATACCAAATATCCCAAATCAAGGTGTCAAACCCTTTTCTTCAAAAAATGCTTATACTTGTTAACTTTTCTGACTTTTCCCCAGACTATATTCCAATATTATATTAAACATATAATTTTCGCATAAGCAAGGTCGCTAACATTTCTAAGAGATACATTACCGTTATGCCAGTTTGAGTAGACTGTTGGATCCTCACCAGAAAATGTATTCCCTTTTATTGGCCACACCCAAACGCCTTCATTTGTGATATCATTACCATTCGCCCAAAAACCTAAATCACCTGAAATACATATTTACATTACATACTAACATATATATATATACCGAACAAAAGCGAAAACGCTACACTACAATTATCTATATTTTAAGAGAAAGTATTTGACAAAAAGTATTTACTAAAGCATAATAACGTTGCCCAGACATCCAGCAAACAATTCGTCGAAACTCAACCAATTTGTCTCGTTTGATGTATGAGTTATGCTCCTTTAAGTGTTTAAAGCTTTATTCTCTGAAATTTGCGATTGCGCATTCGCAAAATAAAATTGTAATGCTTATCAATATTGGTCATTAATTGTGTTGCATAAAAACACAAGAAAACTGCTTAATAACTTGAAACAAGCTCAGAAATAAATTTCGAATTTAGCAAATTTGTAAACTATTGAAAATTATCTCCCTTTTAAAAGAACAAATAGGGAATATTAAATGTTTGGTAATCTTCGATTTATCACGATGTTCGATAATTTTCTTTTCCCAAATCAGGTAGACATCTCAGCACATCGTTTCTACCATTTCTCGACTAGTAGTGTCCTCATACTAAGATGCAACAACACATTGATTTTCCTTTGGAGATTTCAGTGTTGATTTTTTAAACTTGGCAATTTGATGAGAATCCGCTTTTTAAGCGATCAAAACACACTTGAGATAAGTCCTTCACATTTCTGGTTGTCCCATGTCTAGACTAACATTTCGGACAGTCGGATCTGCTAGGTAGTGGGTTTCTGAAGGCTTAAAATGTGTTAGTTTCCGTTCAAATTGGCAACCTGAAAAAATGGTCCCCTGTCACATTTAAATGACTTTCATGTTTTTCCTCGTGACAACATCCGTAAAACTTTTACTGTTATGCATTACCCAGTATTTGAACATTAAGATACACTTTCAATTGCATTCTTGGTTTGCATAATTTTGTATATAGGTGGCAAACAATTCAGGTGTAGCGTTTTAACTTTTGTTTAGTATATAACCCCATTAGGAAAGTTACGGCAAAGGGGTGAATCATTCTGAGTATCCTCGTGGAGACTATATTTCACCTTCGTAAACTGCGTTATGTTCTGAATTATGAGTGATTCCTTACAAGGGCGGGTCCAGATGGGGTGGACAGGAGATCCAGACACCCATCCTGGAAAATCGCAGGAGTTATAAAATAATATAGGAATAAGTATTAGGATCCCCTATGAAGAAACTTGGACCCTCCACCCCCGTGGATAATTTGAGTTGAACTGGAATGATAAGCTGGACCCCTCAGTAAACAAATAATTTGAAGACGACTAAAACGTTAGTCAGGCTTGGACCTCCTACACCACCTCCCCACTTACTCACCAAAAAATTGAATCTGCCACTGCAAAGGAACATGCTAATTAATCTACAAAACCGCCAAGTCACAAGGTGCCTATATACTAATAACTAAATGTAACTTTAATCTTTTCAGTAACAAACATATCTATACTTGCTATAATTTTAAGCAATAATCTGAAAAGTTTTCACATTTATCCAAACATAATTCGTGGTAAAAATATGCAAGTTAATTTTCTCTATAGTAACTGGTGTTTTCTTTATTACATATTTGTTTATTACAAAAAATGAGCCGCGACATGAGATTTCCAACAATGTGGCATGTGCGACCAGCAAATGCTCAGACCAGCCTGCACATACGTGCAGTCTGACCAGAGCCTTTGCAAATCGCTTGAACATTCTATGACTGTTAAGCTACTGACCGAATAGCAATTGGAGTCCCTAAGCTTAAAAGGAGGCTACAAATGCTCGTCTGAGTCTACACTTGTCAAAATGCCACATTGTTGGAAAACACATGTCGCGGCTCAAATCAGTATTTTCTCACAAAATCTTTCGAAACCGATTATCTATGAAAACTACTGCCAGACATTCTGTCTTTTACGTTTCGTTAGTTCTTGGCAGAATGTTAAAGATGCTGCGCGTTCAAATGTTCTCCCCTTGATTTAAAACAATAGTATATTTAGTTCTTTCTAAAACTTATTTGTCTCTGATTATTTATCAGTGACTCGTTGAATCTTTACAGAGAGTAAGTGACACGATACAGAGGATCTTATATGAGTTTTAATGTTTTATTGAATGTGTTTAAGCAGTTGTGAAAAAATGATAAAATACGATGCTTGCTTAGCATTTTATCTCTTTTTCGCAACGAGTGTTAATATATTCAATAGCACAAGAGTATGAATGTTAGATTCTTTTTATCATATGACTTTAAAAATTATTGTTTAATATCATTTGTGGCGTAAAAATGTTATAATTTTGTCATTATGTACGCAACGTTGTTATGGGCGTCATAACGTTTACCGTAAATCTGTAAACCACTTGTGGTTTATCGATTTTATTGCATGGCATTATTTCACTCCCAGACGCTACGTTATATGATAACATTGGATAAAAATTCCCATCAGTTTAAAAGACAAGTTGCAAACGATTTGTTAAGGGAAATTTCATTGAAATGAGGGTTTTGAGGTAAAAACAACACTGTAGTTTGTGTTACTCGTAGGATGACCCGGACTTATTTCAACTTTTAACAGCATTTCGATAGTATGCCTCATTGTCCACTCTTCAAAGCTACAGTAACACATCAAACGTGATGCATTTTGAAAAAGTTAATATTGACACCTTGATGTTAAATTCGGGAATTGTGATTGCATTTATTACAGAAAATCTCTAGAGTTCAACTGTCTTGAATTGGAGTGAGAAAAAATCATAAATTATATCAGACACCAATGAGTATAGATTAATACTGTAAAATTGATTTTGGTTTTAAGTACACATATACAGTACTATTCAGGCTATTATAGACACCCTAGTTAACTAGGAGTCATCTACAACAGGCATCTGGTTAACTTCCAGTCAATTACACCAGTCATTATTGTTAACTAGAGAGTTAATTTTAGTGAACTCCTAGTTGACTAGAATTGTTTTCTGTAGCCGACGAATTCCAATGATAGTTAAGGAAATAAGATTGAAAACTAATGTAGCATGTGCATATATATTTAGCTAAATAAACATGACTATTAAAATCCACCTAACAGTAATTATGTTTTCCATATTGAAATGTTATTTAATTGGCTACAATAAAAAAATAATTGAATAGATAAATAAATAAATATACTACAGGACTTTAAAAACGCACCACCTGCTTAAATGCTAATTTATGACGAAAATTGGATATTTTCATTATGTGAAAAATGAAATTGATAAGTTCCGTCATTTAGCTTGCATTCAATAAAAAAATCGAAACGCTGTGGCTTATGATTGCCGTGACGTCCCGATAATTCTGAGACAACTCAAATTCAAAAAGTCACAGAGTATCCATACATGTATGGACGAATGAACGAAAAAAAGTTTTCGAACTGATGTTTGTTCTTGAAAGAAAAAGGAAAGATAAAAATCAAATCATGAAGTTTTAGGCATCAGACAACGTTCATTACGTCTACATGACGTCATTGATTTTGACGTAATTGGCCGTTTATATCCTAAGGATCAGGAATAATCAAAGTATTTTTGTTGCCAACAGATGCTCCTCAATCAGTTGCATAAAAGACAAAAGTATCGAGACATGCGCGGACGTCACCCGTCTGTTATTGACGTTTGAAAAATTAAGACTGACGATAGCAAAGAAACGCTGCGAGTGGGACCGTAATTAAACAATTATTTCTGAAAACTTTTGTGTTTTTCCATTTGTTAAGACATCTGGCTATCACCTAAAAGTGTTTGTTTTCAAATTTAATCGAATTCACATTTGTCTGGCGACAATTGTTGAAAAAACACTTACGTTGATACTACATCAGAATGAACAGCATGAGCAAATCGAAATCATGGCAAATCATGGTCAATTTTGCAAGAGGATAAAAAATGATAAAGAAAACATCCTTTAATCAATCATGTGGAAGAGACATAGATTGTAAAATGGTGCGTTTTTAAAGTCCCTCAGTATACCATGTGTTAGTATACAATTATTAAAGATCTATCTTGTTTGGGAAATATGTGGCGATATAGATCAGCTTTCTAGTCAGAAGCAACTGGTCAGATTCTACTCTGTTTTCCGCTCTGCTTATAATATATACTAACACTGAAATACTGAACGCACAATGTATGCCTCTTACACTAACATTAACCAGTATTGTTATCAAATATGTGCAACCGATGACTTCAGCAGACAATATATTAAGATATATTTTTTTTCTGCAATTTAAAGGACAAAACTATAAAAGATAAATAACTAATAAATTAAATATAGATAGTGAAAAAGAAAAGCTCATCATTAGGAAATTTTAAACAGATATAATTTATTCCACAACAAAAGTTGTCTACCTTTGTCTTCTGCTGAAATGTTCTATAAGCCTCTTCAACAAACAATGGAGATCCAAATCTGACCTGATCGGGGTCAACACCGTTTAGATCCAGGGAAGAGCAATCGTATAAAACAGTCTGGTCCCGGTCCACACTTTTCACTTTTATCCTTTCATTAACAAGTATTGTCTCAGAAATATGAAACCGACAACTTAATCAGACAACATTTTTGGATACAATTTTGCTGGCGTTTTAAGGGATAAAAGTAAAACAGCTAATGACCTGTAGGGGTAAAGTATAAAGACTCGATTGATACTTAGTATTTTCAATAGCTTTTATCTTTTTATATTTAAGCTGGGTTTTTTCTGTTTGTAAAAGTTCAGTTTACAAATATCTAGAATGAATACGTCACCCCTTAGAATTGTATTTGTTTGCTGATTTGTTTTTCAAAATTAGATTTTTCTAAAAGTTATTTCATGAATACCATCAAAGTGTCAGACAACAGGACCCAGGTGCAGACCAGCCTGTGCATCTAAACAGTCTGAACCTTTAGTGATTTCACTTTGTGGTAAGAGAACAACATTGATGCTTGATGTTTTGTCAGGTCTGATACGAGTCTAAACTGTTTGGAAAGTTCATCAGCAGATGATACTAAATTATCTTAAAAAGTTGTACAATATACAATAAATCAACAAGACACAGTTATCATTTAAACTCTTTGCATGCTGAATATATTTGTACATGTATGTAAATTAGTCATCTGTCAGTGCTCTTCAAAACATGTTTTCAAAGCAATTAAGGAATGCCACCACAGTGTCAAGCAGTATGACAAATAGTAAGTGAGTATGATCAGGAAAAACCACAATCACAAACGGCAGACAACCCTGTGGCACCGTGAGGAAGAGCCGCTCATCCTGATCTGATCTGACATTTCTTAGGGCCTGATCTGGATCCAAACTGCCAATTTATCAGCAGAAAATAAAAACAATCAAAGAGTTAATTGTAGCAAATTTTATTATCACACTACTGGCTAGCAGTGAAGTTAATATTCGACTTACAATTCTGCGTTCAATCCAAAATCTAAGTCACTTAGTATTAAAACTTTACAATATGGTGTAAATTAAGATGGAGAGCTATGTTTCTAAAGGAAGCTAAAATGAAATGATCAGACAGTGCTAATATAATTGCTGGTCTGCATCTTTATTTCTGCTAACAACAAAATAAGTAAAGTAACTAAAAGCTCAGCTACTTTACTTTCAAGAGAGTGAAAAAAAAAAGAATCAAAAGCTATGATGAGACTGGCCAGATGGGCATCAGACAGTTGAGGGTAGTGTAGATCCAGATCCTTAGATGAGATGTAAAGAGGACATTGCAGGAAATAGTTTTTTCCAATACTTTCACCATAATCATTATAGATCTTTTCGGAAGGTTTTAAGACCGTTTTCACCACCTGAAAAGATTATTCTGAGTCTGAGCTGATGGAAGTTCTCGGATCCATAATGCAATGAAGCTGCTGGATAGATGAGTTTTTACATTGGGATGTTGTTGTATAGCGTATGGTTCATTGACAAATTCTGCAAAAGATGAGTTTGAATGGACTCCACCATATGATTTTAACTAGTACTTCACAAGATGAGTTTGGTGGGACTGTACCATAAGCTTAACTTCGATAGCCCAAGAAGAGCTTGGTGAGACTACCATTATAGTATTTCAACTCAGGGATGCAGGAGAAGAGTATGGTTGGACTCCAACTTCAGGTTTTTTACTCAGGTGGCAGGAGAAGAGTTTGATGGAATCCATCGTAAGGTTATAACTCAGTGTGCACAATAAGAGTTTGGTTGGAGATCGCCATAATATGTTAACTCAGTCTCCAAAGAAATAGATTGGTCCAAGTAGCTGTAATTTTAAAAATTACAGGGGCACAGTAGAGCTGTGCTGGACTCAACTAATGTCGATTTACTACATGGAAGACTGTTCAGGAATTGTTGAGATGATGTCAACCATGTATCATTAATTTGATTGATAGTTTGGTTGACTATGCTGTAATCTAAGAAATGAATTACAGGGGCACGGGAGAGCTGTGCTGGACTCTACTAATGTCGATTAACTACATGGGAACCTGTTCAGGAATTGTTTAGATGATGTCAACCATGTATCATTAATTTGATTGATAGTTTGGTTGACTATGCTGTAATCTAAGAAATGAATTACAGGGGCACAGTAGAGCTGTGCTGGACTCTACTAATGTCGATTAACTACATGGGAACCTGTTCAGGAATTGTTTAGATGATGTCAACCATGTATCATTAATTTGATTGATAGTTTGGTTGACTATGCTGTAATCTAAGAAATGAATTACAGGGGCACAGGAGAGCTGTGTTGGGCTTAACTGGTATGGATTAACCACATAGGGACCTGTTCAGGAATTGTTGAGGATAATTCAACCATAGATTAAAATAACGGTTTCAGTAAACAAACGCTATTGCTTGAAGCTCAGTGTCCTTTTTAAGTATTGTAGTTGAATTTTAATAATTCACTGCTGAATGGATATTCCATATCCTCTTTGAGGCTGCATCTCATTGTAGGGTGAATATTTCACAGTATTTGTTTGTTTGATTTGATTCTTTATGTCCCAGTTAACAGTATTTCAGTTATGTTGGGACGGTTATTTCTAGGTTGAACCAGTACCACGGGGGTAATACCAATTTCGCTATTTTTGCTGGCGACCGGGACGGTACTGTGTAAAGCTGCTATCGACCGAGGAGTACGGCTTTCGACCGGTCGGTACGGCTGTCGACAGATAAAAAAAATCAAATTCGACGATAAGTGGGATAATTTAGTGTGTGTTCCGACTTTTTGGGTGTTTAAACCGTTTCTCTAATAGATAGCTATTGCTTTAAATGATTTGCAGGCCTGGCTACTAGCCTGTTTTAACGCTGAGAGGATTTCAACTGATATTCAACAAAAACTAAACAAAATCAGTGTTTCCAAGAAAATTGGCAAATCGAGGCGATATGATGCAGATAATTCATAAACAAACATGATTTCCTTAAATTTGTGAATGTACATGTAGTTATATGCCTCTGTGGTACTTTTATATTTTGTGTGATACTGCTGTCGATGGACTTTAAATTTGTTGGGTACGGTTGTCGCCGTTTACTGGATACGGATGTCGACGATTCAACGAGAATGTAACGGATTTCTTTACTTTAAAATTAACAATTTAACACTGAAAAAATCTATTTCTCCTCGTCATTTCGTTAGTGTTCATGTATTATGACCTTGTTAACAGTTTTCAATTATACTGGGACGATTCCCTGTCTTCCTGGGTTGAACTAGCACTGAGCAGCGGATATGGTGTCTGACTCAAGGAAATAGCTCACTGTCTCTGACGCTTCTCGAACTAGCAACCATTCAATCCGCAATCTAACGCTGTACCAATCTGAGCCGCCACTGTGATTGGTATGGAGCCGTTTGGATTGGTATATTGCCGGGACTACAGCTAGTAAGAAACTATTAATCTACGAAATTGGCTCTTACTTCATGTGGTTTCTAGTTTAAAAAAATATATTTACGAGGAAGAGAGAGATGATTACTTTGCTCTAATTGTCTTCCCTATTCCATGTGACTGTTTGTGTTCTGTGGTTCTTCCTCATGGTGCTTTGGGTTAGTCTGCAGTGTGTGATTGTGGTATTTCCTGATCATGTTCACTTACTTTTGCATGTTAATTGTGAAGCGGGAAGCGACAGTTTTTGCACATAAGTACAGCAAAGGTTTAGACGTGCCTGTATGTGCATCTACACATTCTCACCAGAAACTTCTGGGAGCGCAGTGGCTCAGTGGTAGAGTGCATATCTCGAGACTGACCAATTGCAGGTTCGAGCCTCATCTGCGTCGCTGCGTTGTGTCCTTGAGCAAGTCACATTAATCATTGCTTAATATTAGCTCAACAAAGGAAGATCCGTCCCGACATAACTGAAAAATTGTTGAATCAAATCAAACAAACAACAGAACCTTCTGCCAAAGAACCAGTGTTCAGACATTTGATAAAGAGTGCGTAGCATAAAATTAAATTTCTTATTTCTCAATTATAACATATTTTGTGGGTACTCAAAAGAACCGTCTCAATGAGACGGCTCTGTAGAGCATCCAAATATCTTTTGAGGATCAACAACATAATTGAGCCGCGACATGAGATTTCCAACAATGTGATACGTGCGACTAGCAAAGGCTCAGACCAGCCTGCGCATATGCGCAGTCAGGTCAGAGCTTTTGCTAGTTGCTTGAATATTCTTTGACTGTTGAGCTACTGACAGAACAACAGGGGGTACGATTTGTAAATTTTACCTGATCATTTAATTTTTCTTTTTTTTCCCGAAAATTCCCCATGAAAATGAAGTAATTTTGATTCAAAGCGAACCCCCTGACCCCCCCCCCCCCCCGCGATCAGATGAATCTATCTAATGGTACCACATGCTAGGGGGTAGGGGCCTGTTTTAAGGTAATTACATTGAATGGGAATATTTTTGGTGGTTTTGCTACAATTAGAACCTGCAGATGGAATGGTTTGTAGAGCACCCTGTCCCACGCTGGCGGGTTGTACGCACGTGTTTTTTGGTGTACATGTGTATACACGTCAATTCCGTATACCCAACTTTTGGGTCCGAACCATAATTTCGTGGTTCTAACCTTTCCCCTGGTAGTATTACATCACTGTGACGAATGTGTACCATGGAGATCTTTTTTCGCTATTTTATGATATTTTTCGTCACAGTGACGCCAGAACAGAGTTTATTCACTAAGATAGATACGGAGGCCAAAGTAGATCTATTTTGATGTTCTATATGTTTCTATTTATTTTTTAACTCTCTCTCAATGCAAGTTTGCGCCGTTGATCCAGTAGACATGCCTTTGACCACAGGGGACTGATACTCTCATTTTCTTCATACGTAGGTTTGGGTCTAGCATTTACCGTTCACCCCCCCCCCCCCCCAAAAAAAAAAAAAAAAATAAAATAAAAAATAAAAAAAATATTAGGAATTTCAAGCACCCAAAAAGTATTTGAAATTTTAGCATCCCCAAAAATAACCCCCATTCTGTACCTTGACCTTAAGAAAAGACCCTAAAATGCATAGAAATGACCCCTAAATATAGCAAATGTTGTCCACAACGCATGAAGTTCAGGTTCTCGGAGGTCCTGGTTAGCCTGTCTGCATTATTATTATTATTATTATTATTATTATTATTATTATTATTATTATTATTATCAACCTGAATTTAAGCATGTCTGTCACAAACCAACGTTGCCCTTGCTCAAGTGCTGACTTGCTAAAAAATAACATTTTATAAGCTTTGCAGACCAAGCTGATACTTGTAGAGGTATGTAAGTCTAAAGTTCCGTTATACGACTGCATACAGTCATTCTCATTGAAATTTCTCATAATGGACATTTGCTGAAATGTCATGTGCGGATCCAGGAACGTTAATCTGGAGAGCGTGCTATTATGGGCCCTCCAGCGAAACGCCATTTAAATGGCGTTTTGCTGGCGGAGCAAATTTTAGCTGATATTTTTTGAGGGGTGTGTTCGTCTAAAGTTACGTTATACGACTGTATACAGGCATTGCGATTAAAATTTCACTTAATGAGCATTTGCTGAAATGTCATGCGCTTTTCCAGAACCGTTTGTCTAGAGAGCGGACTATTATTGGCCCTCCAACGAAACGCCATTGAATTATTATTATTATTATTATTATTATTATTATTATTATTATCAACTTGAATTTAAGCATGTCTGTTACAAACCAACGTTGCCCTTGCTCAAGTGCTGACTTGCTAAGAATAACATTTTTATAAGCTTTGCAGACCAAGCTGATACTGGTAGAGATATGAAAGTCTAAATGTCCGTTATACGACTGCATACAGTCATTCTAATTGAAATTTCTCATAATGGACATTTGCTGAAATGTCATGTGCGGATCCAGGAACGTTAATCTGGAGAGCGTGCTATTATGGGCCCTCCAGCGCAACGCCATTTAATGGCGTTTTGCTGGCGGGGCCAATTTTAGCTGATATTTGTAGAGGTGTGTTCGTCTAAGTTCCGTTACACGACTGTATACAGTCATTGCGATTATAATTTCACGTAATGAGCATTTGCTGAAATGTCTTGCGCGGATCTAGAACCGTTTGTCAGGAGAGCGGGCTATTATTGGCCTTCCAGCTATTTTGCTTGCGGGCTAACTTTAACTGATATTTGGAGAGGTGAGTAGGTCTAAAGTGCATACAGTCATTGCAATTGAACTTTCTCTTGCTGAAATGCCATGCGCTTTTCCAGAAACGTTTGTCTAGAGAGTGGGCTATTATTGGCCCTCCAGCGAAACGCCATGGAAATGGCATTTTGCTTGCTGATATTAGTAGAGGTGTGTAGGTCTTAAGTTCCGATATAAGAATGCATAGTCATTGCGAATGAAATTTCTCTGAATGAGTATTTGCTGAAATGTCATGCACGGATCGAGTAACGTTTGTCTGGAGAGCGGGCTATTATTGGAGATCCAGCCAAACGCCGTTGAAATGGCGTTTTGCTGGCAGGCCAATTTTACTTGATATTTGTAGAGGTGTGTAGGTCTAAAGTTCTGTTATACGACTGCATGCGCAGATCCAAAAACGTTTGTCTGTTGAATACAGGTATTGACCCCTCCCCCCCCATGACGAAAATTCAAAAAGCTGCCCAATAAGCATTCAGTGCTGGGCCATCATCCGCCCGCCAGCAAAACGCCTGGTCCCCTCCCCTTAAATCAACAATCTGGATCTGTGTATGAAATTTTTAAACATTACAGTAAATGGATGGTCGATTTTATTAGTCTGCGTGTTTTACAGGAAGGTGAATTGTTGAGAAAAGTCCCACTCTACACAGGCGCTTGAACTTCTGTGCTCATCCCGTCGCTTCAAAAATGCTAAATTCAAAATGACTCATCTAGCCTAAATACATTTGTTTTCAAAATGTGCTTTATAAGTATTTAAACTTCAAGTGTCATCTTTTATCCAACATCACTTTCAAGAGTTTCTATTGATGTTTGCAATCCTATTCCTATAACATAGATTGTGCTGTATATTTTCTTTATCTGATATTGGCCTTTTATATGTTTAAGTATTGGCCTTTTATATGTTTAAGTATTGGCGTTCTACATGTTTAAGTATCAGGCCATTAGTTTATAGATCGTTATCAATATATTTTTTTCTGATTTCTCAACCAAAACATATGATGTGGGTACTCTAAATAACCGTTTCAATGAGACGGTTCTTTTGAGCACCAAAACGCATGTTAAATCTGATGGATAAGAAATGTTTACAATTTACGCTCATATTCTATCCAAACCTGTGAGTTAGCTTCAGTGACCAGTTTTGTAGTCTGCTGTGTGAATTTAAATACATGGGAGAGATGGAATGGGGTGGAGTTATTATTGGTGAACGTTGCGCCTTTTAGCTACCAATCCGCATAAAACATACACCTTTCTTCATTTTTGCTAGTGAAAACTGTCTGAAAAAGCAGATTTCAGTTATAGTCATAGAATAAATCATGTATTTTAACCCCTGTGCATGATAGATAATTTTCACATTTCGTCGACAGTCGTATCATTCACAGTACGATAGCCTCGACAGTCGTACCACTGGCAGTTGACAGCCGTATCATGGTATTCTTCCGGGGTCCATAAAATCTTCCATAGCGCAACAAATATGCTATTCGCACTTGATTGAAGAAGCACAAATGACAAATAATATAAATAGGGCGTTTCAATGCTGTCACATCATTCTTAATCCATGAGATTACTGATTTTCTATGAAAACTGATCTTTTCGAAAGAACCTGCAATTTATAGTGTTTTTTCGACGTCACAAACTTATAAAAATCAATCAGACAAATAGCACATTGTCTCTTGAAAAAACTCTATAGCATGTGTAGATAATTAAACTTCCGCTATGACCCCTCCATAGGCGTTTAAGTCAGGACCCCCCTATACCGACAGCCGTACCGACCACTTGCAAGCCGTACTCCTTGGTCGATAGCAGCTTTACGCAGTACCGTCCCATTCGCCAGCAAAAATAGCGAAATCGGTATTACCCCCGTGAGTACTAAGCAAGGATAAATGTGTATTGCTCAAGGACACGGCACAGTGACGCTGGTAAGGCTCAAACCCGCGGACCTCGGTCTCACATCAAGCACTCTACCACTCAGTCACTGTGCTCCCATTTCACAGTATAGTTATATCTTGGTGATTAACGGATTATGGAAAAAACACATTTCTGTGAGTCTGCATGGCTCATAGTGGGATGAATATTTGATATAAACAGCCACCAGTGTTTTGTTTTGCCGCACCAGAATTTGGCAAAATCACATCACTTTTCTAGTGGTACAAAATACTAAAAAACACTTTAATACATAAATACAGACTTGAATTAGTAAAACATATGCATTTAGACCCCAAAATAAAAATTCTGTCTTAGTGAAAAAAAAGGTGCAAGATAGAAACCCGCGGGTTTTTTTGAAAACCTGTGTGGTTTTAAACTCCCCCCAGGGTTTTTAAAACCCTGGGCGGTGTTTTCCTCCACATTTTGCAAATGGGGAAAACCCCGTCAGGGTTTTTCCAAAAAAAATCAAAAAAAAATCAAGAAATAAGTCTGTTTGATTGTAATTATTGCAGAAAATGATTGGTATGGCTTCATTCCAAACTTTGATTTTCCCCGCAGGTTTTTTCTCTCATTTCAGATTGTGGGGAAAAAAGGTATATCTTAATTGTATTTCTTTACAAAACAATATAGAAGCTGAATTGAAGTTTTTCTCATCATTTGAAACCTTTTACGCAAAAAAAAAACGCGGGGGAAAACCTCAGTGGGGTTTTTTCCCCCACAAAGTGAAATTGAAGAAAAACCTTGCGGGTTTTCACCAAAGAGTAACAATCAATTTTATTAATGACTGAGATAAGTTATGGAAATTAAAGGCCTTAAAACAATTGTCCCCCCCCCCATCCGCCATGCACTGCATCAGCGGTGATCACTACTAAGTTTTCACCACCAAGACGGTCCCAAAAAGATAGTTCAGGTAGCACTGATATTATTTGTTTAGCACCATTCATTACATCCCAGTCAACCATCTATCAGTCATGTTGGGATGCGTCTTCATGGGTTGAAACAGTTTTAACAGCAAATAAAAGCACTCGTATTAATAACCACCATTGCAGTACATGTCATACATAACTGCAATCATATAAACTGATTAATAAGTAGTACATTGACAGACGGTGCAGACCAAGATCAGATGCAGCAGAATGTAGCATCCAATCAAGGTCTACATTGATTGTTTAGGAATCATGGAATGGGTTAGGCATCTAAAAATTTGGGTCTTTTCTACAATCCTGTGTGTATCCTAAAGCAGACCAATTTCACAGATCTTGATGTACCAATTTGGCTCCACAAGGTCTTTGATGCATCCTCTAAAAAGTAAACTGGGTTGACCATGAGGGTGGATCGCGCTTATTGCAATGCACCAAAACTCCAGGGGAGTACGGAGTGGGTAGTTTAGAAAATAAGATGCAAACTATCTGAGTCAGCATATTTCTATTTTCTACTTGTTACAAAGGTATGGTGAGATTTATAAGAAAAGTATTACTGGAATGTGTTGAACATGACAACAAGCTGATTACAGGTAAATTTATCTTGCCTTGCAAATAAGTTTTTAGCTACTTTCATGTTCGCCTACAACTGTACAAGTTCCCCTACCCTGGCCAGTTTGTAGACAGAAATTTACGATTTGCAAATAAATTTGAGTTGAGTTGAGAGAAAGAGTTGACTACTTGCAAGACAATACAGTCAAAGGGCTGTTAATAACAATACCGGCTTACACGAACTTTTGCACTACAGTATCACATTTTTAAACAAGAAGACGGTTAAGACAATCCATCAGCAGATAGAACCAGGGGACAGAACCCTTTGTGTAAAAGTCAACTGTGACTGTACAACATATCGATGTAGATGTACAGTCGATAGAACCTCACAACCAGAAGAAATTATACTGCATTACACAGACTGAGAGCTCTCAGACACGCAGAATTACCAGTACTCCGAATGCAAACTTTTTTGTGGGGGCACAAACATTTTGCAATGCTGAAGTCCCTTTTACCTATGTTTTTTAATCAGCACTTGCTAAAATTCCAGTAGCTGAGATAAATAAACACACTGAGAGTTCAAAAGCCCTTTGATTCTACCCTGACATGCTTATATAGCCACAAGAGGACTGACCTGTTCTCGGTCTGTGTTGGAGGCAAATCGTGAATGGTGATTGACAGGATAACTGATATGCAGTCTATGTGATTAAATTATAGGAAGTGTCTACATGTACAGATAGAGCTGCAACGATTCACTGAAATCATATCGTATCGCGATACTTTTTTTGACAATACGCATATCGCATCGTGAGGTCTTTAGACGATACGACCTTTGATTCTACCCTGACATGCTTATATAGCCACAAGAGGACTGACCTGTTCTCGGTCTGTGTTGGAGGCAAATCGTGAATGGTGATTGACAGGATAACTGATATGCAGTCTATATGATCAAATTATAGGAAGTGTCTACAGGTACAGATAGAGCTGCAACGATTCAATGAAATCATATCGTATCGCGATACTTTTTTTGACGATACGCATATTAGTCTTTGACTGGGCACAACTTACCTGCCAGAAAAGGTTTGACTGCAAAAATGCAATCCTGGGGTCTTCTGCCATACTCCTAGGTACGTCGTACAGTTAAATTGTGGTAGCAGTTTTGCTGTAGGACGTCATCTTTGAACGTACCCTACGCTAAAGGAGGCTAACGTAAATTGAGAGGAAAGCACGCCTCACGTTCAACCATTGCTTCCTATTCAGTATATTTCCCTTAAAATTTATACATTACATGTATGCAATGGCACACGACAATAATGCAATATAAAATTTAGTACATATGGTTCATTAGACGTGAAAATGTCCAACAGAAGGGGTGATTTACCCCACCCCCCTGAATATAATGTGTCCAAATTCAAAATGAAATGAAATCTTCCCCATTTCTTGATTTATCTAGTGAAATAGCATATTTACAATCATATTTAAGCTTTATTCTTATAGTATGTTATCATGTTTAACATTTGTTACAAATCAAAGTAAGAACATAACACCTGAAATGCCAAGTCAGGAATGCGTGTATTACACAATTTTCAGTGTACATTCTCTGCTGCAATATATTGTATCTGTGACTTATACTAAATTCTTAAATACGGATATGACGATAGCCTTTAAATCATCAAATGAAATGCAGCAAATAGCCAGTATGCGTCTAACCATTATACAACATGATATTGCAGTTATATACGTTACTTACTTTCAACTGTATTTCTATTTAATGCAGTAACATCATTAGATAATGGACTACCAAACGACCTCTACAAAATGAGGTTTGTAGACTATAAATTTCTAAAACCAAATTATATTAGCCACAAAATGAAGTGCATTAGCTTTTCAGTGGATAAGGCGTTACCCTACCGTAGCCAAATTCACTACGTTACCCTAAAATAATAGGAATTCCTATAGTGTCAATAGTGTCAATAGTGTTAATATCCAGTTCCTGTAGTATTAATATACAGTTATTTCTTATTTATTAATATACAGTTATTTCTTATTCTTACGTATCAATATTAACTTTTATTTGAAAAAAAAATACTAGCAATATGAATTTAAACTAATTTTGGCACCTGTTATTACAGTTGTATAATGTTATTTTCTGCTAAATACTATATTTAATGAAATGACAGCACTGTATCACCAATTGTTTAAGCCACCAAAATACATGCAATTATAGATTGTCAGCTATTGACTACAATAACTATATATTGATAGCTATTATTGGGGAAAAACTTACACTTAATTCCTAAGATTACCTTTTTTATTTACAATATTGGTTGAAATCGAGAAATGAAACATTAAAGCAAACGTTAATCCTTGCCATAGCAAAAAACTGTTTTAATCATAACGGTTGGCAAACGCCATGCCTATTCATATGGTTAAACCACTCTTTATCCAATCATTATCCAGTTCGAATGAAGAAACAATACAACTGATTTGAGTAACATATACAACAAAAGTATTTAACCCATATTAGACCAGCGTTCTTTTTGTGGGACATAGACAAATAGTGAAGACCAAGATCAGACGCCACAGAATGCAATGTCTGATCAGGTTCTCTACTGTTTGCTTACAGGATGTACTATTAAAAGTTGAATAAGAATATATATATAAAAAAAAACACCCAACATTCCTGAAGACGAAAATAGACTGGTCCATTTGATAAAAGTAGGTAGCTTCTTTCGACTTAAAAGGGTTAAGGAGATGGTGACATTTATCATACGCTTTGTCTGATTCTGCAATGTTATAGAGCATTGAAACAGGATATTTTTCCAAGGTTCTTTATGGTTATACATTTTAGAGGTCAAGGCTTATCACTTAGAACAACTCTCTTGCATTGTAAAGATTATATTGTAGCCTAGATGTTGCAAAATGAATGGACTCAAATAAATAATTGGAAATTTTGTTTTGCATTATTTCTATCAATTAGGCTTAGTCTAAACGTGGAATTTGTTCATATAATATCATTACGATATTCAGCATGTCAAATGAGGACATAATCGTTGATCCAAGAATGGCACCCCATTAATCCTTTGTATGTTCCAAATCAAACTAAATTGATTATAAATATTACGTAAATAAAATATCAAAGTAGTTAGCACATTTGAATTTTGTTCAGCAATGAAGGCTCATGCGAGCCTGTAAAATATGTCATTATACACATCAGAGCATTTACTGCTTGTATATGTAGATGAAGACAAACGCTTGCTCCACTGCATCAGTATGGTGGGTTAAACGGTGCATTTTCCAATGTGAGGTAGGTACCAAAATCACATATGTAGGTTCAAATATTCAATTGAGCATGTATAAATTACATAAGAGAGGTCAGCAATTTTTTTTTTATTTATGGCTTGGTTGGTTGGTTGTTTTTGTTGCTTTACATCCCCAGTCAACAGCTATGGTCATTGCAGGACGGTCAGTTCACCGAACCACACTTTTTCCTGGGCAGGCTTGAACAGGCGGATAACCAGTAATTCGTGCACATACTTTCGCTTGTAACTGACAACAACCCTTCTTGAATGAATCAGCGGAAGGGAGGAGAATGACCGTAGAAATTATTTCATGATCAATCTCCACGAAAGTATGGGACCGGGCCTGGATCTAACTCGCGACCCCTGTTATTTTATGGCAACGAAATTCACACTTGTGCTGCTGTCAAAGATCATATCGAAGATAAGATATTCAAAATCTTGTATAGAGTATCACATAACATATACAACAATAGAGGCACTGCTTTATCAACCTCCAAGATTTATACTTACCTTAAAAGTAATAGGAGAATGATTTCTTTTGGATAGAAGTATAGCAAATATGATATGCATAATATATACTTTCATGCATCCTTTCTAGGCATTGCATTTAAGTCTTTCATTGATGGCAAAGACTACTGCACAAAGTGTTTTTAAGAACAGTTGACCCTTTGTATGTCTCTATAAATCACTACCCTCAACATGTTTTGTGCTATTATATAATTTCCTATTTATGTGTTATGCATTCGTTTTCTGTCTGAAGAAGCAAGATTTTTTTAAGAAAGAGCTGTGTTGATTTTAATTTTATATCACTCCAATATCTTAAAGAACATTTTAAAGTATATTTTACATTATCTGAGTGCCACAATGTCTTATTCAGCCTGACATAACTCTTGACTGATAACGTCATATGTGTTAAAAATAGTTTCTTAAACAGCAATTAACATGCGTTCCTTGGATATGATCATATCACATGAGATCGTTGTCATCCATTATAGCTGATTTTACCCATTTTCAGGAAAATGTTTCTTTAATATAAAACCTCTTCTTATAAAGTGATATTAGTTTAGTAAATGATCAAAGGTACTAACAGTTTCATTAAATGAACTATAAAAGGTATGCTGAAAATAAACTAAAATCTATTCAAAACCTGAAACAAGTAATATGTCATCATCTGCATATGCATATAAATGTCAATATACAATTTGATTTTTAAGATTATCTCTAAAATAACTGATTACAGACAGGTATAATGCATAAACTCTATGTAATATATATACATTTTATCCTACCAGCTCTTAGGTAATTGATTTTGTCTGGAATGTAAGCAAAGAAAAACAGTATCATTTTATTACCATATCTCTAAACATTTAGTAATTTGTATTTTATCTATGTGAAATTAAGCTAGGTATTATACAAGGAGCTAACCTATATTATGTTACTGACTTTGTTTGTATAATGGGTACAATAGTAAACTGGGTACATACAATATTTTCAAATTACTGATGAGACTTCATTCAATAAAACTTAGTTGTGTTGCTTTTCTCCTGCGATAAATATTACAAAATTCTACATTCTTAATATTTTAGCTTTTCAGGGCCCAAACGTTTACTGTCTTTGATAACATTTAGGACAAACATTGGCCGTATAATATTTTATATGGTTATTTATGTTATTTTGAAAAATTTGACAGAAAAGGAATGTATTTTACTACTACAAAAGTGCTGTCTATTTCTTTGTTTATGCGTTTTAGAATCTTTAACTTTGGAAAAATCAAAATGACATTTCGTGGAGATGAAAACTTAAAAAAAATCTTTATTGCAAATGTAAATGTTTATAGATACAGTATCTTAATATAAACTGATAAATATTTTAGAACAAATTGCACTGCTGTCTTGTTATAAATTTAAAAGAAAACAGGTTTGAAATTAAATAAAATACCATAAGACATAAAATATAAGGTATTTAGCAATATATATAGGGAGTCTTAAAGTTTGTAACGTACGTTACATATTGTCATACAAGCATTAAAATATGGAACTTTACACCAGAAAGGCAGTTAAGTATAACTTTTTACTATCGTGTATAGATAGAATGCTCAATTATGGTTTAAAAAGTCAGCAGAAGGAATTACATGCTAACATGCAAAGTAAAATGGTTCTAACCATATTCACCATTTTTTTGGGTAATCATATTCAACAGCATATAGTTCTTAAAGCAATTATGATAGAAACAAGATGTTTACAGTTTTGAAACGGTCAGATAATTATCTTTTCCAAACATGGTTTGTAAAACGTATATACCCATTATAGAACTTATAAAATTAAACTTTGACCAAAATTAATTGATTTTATAAAGCCTAATTGAATTTATAACGTAAATGACAGTTATAACATTTAAGTTGTGCTTCTATATAAAAGCAATTTATTTTCATAATTGTTTAGGTCCTTATCGAGGTTTTGGCAGTAAATAACGACCATGTGCCCCATCTGGATACAACCTAGATACAATTTCTTATTCAAATGTCGCCATTTTGCTTTTTATAGTAAATATGGGGTTGGTGTACAAAAACTGCTGCCACAATTTGACTGTACGACGTGCCTAGAAATAATGTAGAAGGGTAGTTCTAACTATTTCTGAAGTCAAACCTTTTCTGGCGGGACAATTGTGCCAAGTCAATTTTCAAAAATCTAGCTCCTTGACTATATCGCATCGTGAGGTCTTTTGACGATACGAGTACACGATACGCCTATCATATCGTGAGGTCATTTCAGGATATTGTTCGATTTTATTAACCTGACACAGATGCATAATTTCACGGTAAGTGCACAAGATATCATTACCTTCCGTCAACTTTCGGTATTTACCGTAAGTTTTATAGGAATTTTGCAAGTACTAATGAGATAATGAAAAATTTTGCACTGTCCTACTGACTAGTCAAGTGGTTATGGTGGAGAGTTAACATCCTAAAGGTCATGAGTTCGAGTTCACGTATGTTCTTTTTTTTTTTTTTTTTTTTTTTTTTTTTTTAGTATTTTTACCTTTATTCTATTCGTTTAACTTCATTTATTATAGATGTACCACGACCTCTGAGTAATGTCCTTTGGATCATTATATTCAAAAGGTTGATGCGTAACGCAAACACTGAGCCAGTCTGTCTGGAACATTTACGTGCTTCAAAATAGAATAGTATACGTAATAAAACGCCTGAAACCCTTATTTCTAGATCCGTATTTTCAATTTTGTAAATATAGACACGCTTCAAAATTATTTGTTTATCTATACTTGCATTTTTTATTGCTATTTTTGTAGGATCCTCACCGAGAACGTTTACCTTACGCTCGATATGTGAAATTGAATCTCTGTGCTTTCGACATATTTCTTTTTAAGTAATCGCAGATATTTAAAAAATATCTGCTTTGCCTTAGTGCCAAGACTATGTGCATACGTTTCTTCCGGCGTTTTCTAGTTCAACAATCAATAACAAAAAACAAGTGGTTTGAAGTCCCTTGCCCCCACGATCTGCTTCCCCACAGTAATCCTCCTCATTTTGAGCTCTATTTTAGATACTTTTTTTCTCTTTTTATTTTCGATACTCAGTACGCATATTTCTATTGTTAGCATTTACTGTTTAACTCACATTCCAGTAACTAGGTATTAATCAACCAAATAATTGTACTAGGAATTAGTAAGCCTCCTAAAAACCGTTTTGTAAATTTCTTAGTACAAAAAATTAGCTTACAATAATCGTGATTAGCTAATTACCTGTCAATATTATTATATTATGTTAATTTATTTCACATTGGGAAAGAAAATCTATGAGATCTAAGCTTTCATTCCAATCCTATAGATTGCTATTGTATGTATATATGTCTTGCATGTCATTTTGAATCAGAGAAATAAAATTTGTTTAAACCAAATGGGAAAGTGATAAAACTCAAGAAAACATCACACATAGGAGAGGTAAGAGATCATCCCTTTCCCATCAGGTTACCACAAAACTGCAAGACACAGGCTCGATAATATGTCAAAGACAAACACAAAAATGAAGTTCCACCTTGAAACGGCCATTAAGAAAAGTACTGGAAGGCTTAAACTAGTTTCAAAAGTTCACAAACTTTACCCCTCGACTGAACAGAATGGCCGGCATAGCAAAAAATAGAAATCTCCTCCTGAACCACTGTTACAAATTTAATGTAATTACTGACAGAAATCCTCTATCAAAATTAGACAAACATGGATGGGGCCATTGCTCCTATCCTGTAGCATTGATATATCAGAAAGAATATCATATTATATTTATTTTATCATAATAAAGACACTTCCTGGCAGCCTCAGAAGGTACAGTAATGTTGTTACAGTATGAGGATTTTCTCTGAGATATCAATGTTTTAGGACTGGAGCCAGTCTACATTAAAACATTATAAAGCTTGTTTCGTTTGATTTGATTCTTTACGTCCCATCAACAATCTTTCAGTTATAAAGGGACGTGTCCGGTACTAAGCTAGGATTAATGTTTTTGCTCAAGGACACAACACATTGAAGCGGCCCCTCGGTCTTGAGTCAAGCTTTCTAACACTGAGCCACTGTGCTCCCTATATGGCTTGTGATAGACCAGCTTCACATCTAGTTATATGAATAAAAAGATTCAAGTATGGACAGCTACAAACAATCCTTCGTTGAAATATAATTTACTATAAATATGTTCTCAGTGGTAAGCACACTTGCGTCTGGTGCTAGAGGTCCCAGGTTTGATCCCCGCTGGCAGCGAGGAAAATTTCGGTATTCGGACACGCTTTCTCTAGTGTCATTTGCAGGGATGATTTGTTTGTTTGTTTGTTTGATTTGATTCTTTATGTCCCATCAACAATCTTTCAGTTATATAGGGACGGGTCTTCCTGGGTTGAACCAGTACTAAGCTAGGATTAATTTTCTTGCTCAAAGACACATTGCAGTGACGTCAGTGAGGCTCGAACCCACGGCCCTTCGGTCTCAAGTCAAGCACTCTACACTGCGCCACTGTGCTCCCTATATGCAAGTATGACGCTAGATAAGTGCATCTTCCGTCGGATTGGGACGATAACTGGATGTCTCCTGTGCTCGGAAAGGCACCCCTTTTGCAGGTTAAAGAACCCTATGGTAATTTAGATGTGGTTACTTCTGCCAAAGCGAGGGTCAGAAAAAAAAGATGTGATAGTTAATGCATAAAAGTACTTTTATAATTCTCCTTCAATAACCCTGCACCGGGCCGCGTAGCTCATTCGGCAACGTGTCTGGCTATAGATGCCTGTCTGACTGCATATCCAGTGGTAGCGAGTTCGACCTGACCCGGTCCCATACTTTTGTGAATTATTTCTACAGTCGTTCTTTTCCCTTCGTCTGATGCATCCAAGAAGGGTTGGTGTCCGTTACAAGCGAAAGTATGTGCACCAATTACTGGTTAAGGTTCTAGTTTGCCCAAATAAAAGTGTGGTTAGGTGAACTGACCGTCCAGCCATGACCTTAGCTGTTAATTGGAATGTAAAGCAACAAAACAAACACAATCAATAATCCTGCCCAGCTCTTGTATAAACTGGGTATTTTTTCATGATTTTTGTCATCTGCTCACTTTCTTTTTTTTAAAATCCAACCATTCTTTCAGGAACACTATCAGAGTATCAAACAGTTTAGATCCAAATCAGTACCTACATTATGTCAAGCCTCATCTGGTTCCAAACGGTTATGAAAATAATATAAACAGACGACAGCAATATTAGTGTAGGCCCCTGTGTCAAAATTTGGGCTCCCGTGTGCACTTTTTGGTAAAAGTGATTCTTATCGATTTTCACCTAGAGAAATATATGTTATGTAAGGAAAAAGATGTTTACAATTTTTTCTTGCAGTATTAACGTCACAGTGACGTCACAAAATGGGGTACCGTCTTTTCACTTGCATCAAAGAGCTTAAATGTGGTGTGAACATATACACACCTAAAATAATCTTATTTTTATGTTTGATGCGTTGAAATGGTTAAAAACGTCTTTAGAAACACTAAAATGAACATTTGATTCAATATGGACTTCAATTTTACATGAAATTGACGTCAATTTGACGTCAATGTGCTGGAAAAACACATTGCGTACTAAAAAAACAATTCTGCAAATTCGCGTGTGCCTAGCGACTAAAATCAAATCTTAGCATAATTGTATGTTCCTGGCTTAAGTTTTTGAAATAAGTTAGCTCTCTGATGGTTGGGGCGTTCAGCTGCTACAGCGTGTTAACTACGTTACCCTACATTTTAAACAAAATAAATGTAATCAAGGTTGTTTAGGTAATACGTGAATTATTCAAATTGGACAAACTTTCACGTATCATACAAAAACATTTTATTCCTTACATATATTTATGTTTATAAAAGCTATATGGGCCCATTGTCATGTTATTTATGTAACATTTTAAGCTACTCCATTTAAAATCACTGAAATTCTGTTAAACAATTTTCTTTGACAAGCTTTCCAGTTAACTTTCAGGGTTTAAATACACCTTCCGAAAGACAAGTAATGGACCATTATATAGCTGCAAACAGTATGTTTGTACCACAAATACTGTAAGCGTTATTAGCTGTAAAATATGATCACCCTGAACAAAAAGTTCATTCTTTAATTCAGCATGGAATTCAATTGGAAAATCTTAAAACACCAAATATGAATATTCTCTTGATAAGCGAGAGTGAAAAGCCATGTTTAACTTCGTTTCCGGTGTGAAATATTAGTTTTTTTGTTTGTATGGCATCATGTAACGTATATAACAACTTTCAAGACTGCATATACATTGCTTTATCCCGTATATTATACGTCATAGGATACTTTATTTCATCTCAAAACTGACTGTTCTTGTTAAATAGATATCAAGGTACCAGTCTGTCTGAAAAAAAGGATTTATCAGTTTGCATATATGTTCCTACTAATTATCCATGCACATTTACATTAGCAAAATAGTATATATTTGAACTTTTTACATCTACAAAAAATGATTTGCCCAAAATTATAGATTCTAAACTTCATAAACGAAGGAAATAATAGCACTCAAGTAACAGCACTTAGAAGAATGCATTTCAATTTTCTGTCAAATTTATGAAAATAGTATAATTGTACTGTACAAAATATATTATAACGTTATATGTTTATACAAAATGTTAACAAAGACGATATATAATTGAGCCAGAAAAGCTTATATATTATGTTAAGTTTATAGTTTTGTAATATTTTTCTGAAGAATTCTAAGTTTAATTGAGCTACTTCTATTCAGTTATTTAAAGTGTCTGTAACTAGTGATTGGTGACTGTATCGAAATCAATTTGTATCCTGACTTTTAGCTGTGTATGCATATGGTAACGCATTACAGAAGCTTTGAGATTAAGTTCAGTTTATATACAGTAAAGCATTCTTTGTGCAATCAACAAAACTGTCCATCACATTAAGTAACTACCTTGAATCACTTGCTCAACCAATAATATCTAAAGAAATGCTTTATTGATGAGAAACATGCATTTCCCTGGAAATAGAGAAAGTTGGTTATATTGGTGAGTTTTACTTAAGGCCACATTAGATGTGGTCATATACAAGGAAATATGTATGCTGTTACTAAGATACCAATTTAAATAAAGACTTTTTAGCTAAAATTGTATCCGGCCAAATTTTAACAGGTGACACTCAAGTTATTGTAAAGTATAGATTTTATCGTGTTTTTTAGAATGCTAGATAAAAATGTAAAATATTTAAAAAAAAGTGTAGTCAAGAGATTAAATATGATTTAGTTTTAGCAATATATGTTTATATACCCGATGTTAATTTCCACTAAGCAGAACGTTGGCAAAGTAGTACAGGAACCTCGCAAACATGATAAATGTAATCATTAATAACAATGTTTTACGTAAATGTGTGTACTTAAGATTAGAATGAGTTAATAACTTGCCAGGACATAGATTCAAAAGAAGCATACACAATAATAACTGTTCAGCACTAAGATGACACTCTTCTTAGTATCAACATTGTCACCAATGATAGTCGCACATGCAAAGTTAAAAAAATGTGCATGAACGTATGCATATCTAATTTGCCATGTATACTTTTATTCAGTTATCTCTTAAGGAAATCATTTCATTTAAATGTACAGGATATCATTATAAATCTCAGAAGTTGATTTAGCAGAGCCTCATTGTCATCTGTGTAATATGTGTGTATTGTATAGTTTACGAAACGTTAGATGCTGTATTTCACATATGTTCTATGACAGCAGCGCAAGTATAAATCACGTTGTTTTTAGATGAAACATATTTTTAGACTCTTTTACTTTAATTCATAAATAAATATTTGGACTAGCAAATGCAGTGTTTAATCACTCATGATGACGCAGAGGGGCTAGCATTCTAAAATTTGGCCATCAACCTCCCTACTTCTTTGTGTATACGAGCATTGAAGGCTCTGGCAAGTCGACCTACACATATGCACAGGTTCACCTGAGCCTTCATTGCTCAACACTACGACAAGTACCAAGATCAAATGAGATTATTCCTTTGATCTGTTCTTTCGTTACTATAAATCTATTTTGTTTGATTTGAACTATGAAACGATTATTATTAGGCTACAATTTTGTATCAACGACAGTGTTCACATTTGACATGCTAAATATCGATTCGATATTATCTGCAACACAATTCCACTGTAAGACTAATGGGTCTAATTGATAGAATAATGCAAAACAAATAATTTATTTAAAGCAATAATGTGTTGTGAGTCAGCTATTTAGCAATGGCTACAATATACAATGATACTAACAATGCCTGTGTTTTTACTAAGTGATAAACATATATATTTCAAATGTATGACTAAAATGAACCATTAGAACAAATATTGTTCTGTTTGAATGCTTCATAATAGTTTAGAACCAGACAGAACAGATGATGCAATATGTCCTTAAAAGTCTCTTGTTATGCATTTTACCATCATAAATGCCAAACTTGACATTGTTCTGATATGAAGCAGTTTTAACCATAGGGTGTGTGTCATACCTTTGGGCGAAATTCGTTACGTTTTTAAATCATTTCAGTTTATTTTTCAAAAGACAAGGATAAAGTACTGTTTTAAATTATCAAATCCCGATTTTGATATATGCTTGAATTGACCAACAATGACAAATTCTGAAAAGGTTTTTATTCTTGAATGGTATCAGCATAGTAGTTGTAATAAATAGCTGGCTTAAACAATATGTGATAAATCTTACTAAGCTAGTCCATGCTAAATAATATTGTTTTATCTAAAATACGATACAATATAATACAATATATTTTATTCAGCATTAAACATATAACAATGTTTATAAAATACACAATAAGTTAACATTATATAAAGTTCAAATTTTATCATTTTATACATCCATGCGTTGTTGGCATTTCCTTTAATGATGATAAATTGCAGTTTAATGGCAATAAATGTCCCACTAGCAGTGTAAACTTAAATAGTTTTCCTTTGTAATTTAAAAATGTTTTTAAAAGAAAGTAACGCATATCACATGTAATAGAAGATCCTTCTGATTTGATAACATCTTATTGCTTGTCATTTGTTAACAATTCAAAGGTTATATTGTCATGTTAGGATAAGGAGTAATTAGATAAGCTTTCCAATCATTTTACAGTAACGTAGAGAATTTCGCTATTGCTTGGTATAGCCCCAACCGCTAAAAAGTTAAAATACTTTAATTTGTGGCTTGTAGAATGTGGTTTTAGAAAATTATACTCCCCTAGGAGGTATCTCGGTAGTCCAATGTCTAGTGACAGTAATGCATTATGTAGTTATACATTTAAAGTAACATATATAACTCTAACATCATAGTGGTGTATTGTTTAAATGCATACCGGCTGTTCCATTTATTTAAAAATGTTTTAAGGCAAACAGCATGTAGATAAATAAAAATTCGGTATAACTTTGTATTTGCAAAGTAAGAGTTGAAACTATAATGTGGTAACGAATATAACATGACTGTCTCAATATAGGTCAGAGAGCTACGGTATGTCATTTTGCATCTTATATAATAAAGTTTCAGAAAATTATAGTGAACAATATTGTCCCTGCTGTGTGGATATGAGGGTCTAGCTATTTGAGCTTTCACTATCACAGAATTTTCATTTTTGGTGCTGACGTCACTTTTCCATGTACAGACATCATTTTGAAGTTAATGTAACCTCTTTAAAATCCAGAGTCAGGGTTTATGCTCCAAAATCAACATTTCGCCATTAAATTTAACACAATTGATCAAACAGTTCATGTTTACGCCTGCTGGGAGTTCATAACACTCCACTTTCAAGCCTTAAATAAGCTAAAAATAGGTACGTCATTTTGTGACGTCACTGTGACGTTAAAACGCCACAGATAAATTGTAAACATATTTTTTCTTAAACAGAATACATTTTTCTACAAAAAAATGTATGTTTGACACTTTTACCAAAATATGCACACGGAATTACACAGCGGCCTACACTATATTTTATCAGGGTCTGTTTATATTTGTTAAGACAAAATGACTCTCAGAAAAAGAAGTAAATTATTTGAAAGTTATGACATGTTACCCCTTGATATGCATAGTGAACTATCTCTAAAATAGTGTCTGATCAGACTGCTCTATTGCTTCTAGACTAAGGAAAAAAAGTCATTGATCAGACTGCTACCCATCAGTGACCTAATATACATTTCAAATACACAAAATTATCTTGCAGTCTGACATTACCTTTTCCCAACTTATCTGAATCTTTATAGAGATCAAAGCAAATCTTATTGTGCATTACGTAATTTGACATGAAAAGAAAAGCTGACCATTTTAATACACAATGAGTCTGAAAAACAATACATACATGTATGCCAGACCGACAAAACATATTGCTGTTTTCACACCTGTTTTCACGGATTATCACACTGTCACTGATGGTTTATAGCAATGCTAGTTAAAGGTAAATAAGCGAATTATCCTTAGTTTTATTTATAATGGGACCAAAAAAGACAGGTGGGGGGGAATAAAAAAATCGATAGCTTGTACTCCCATTATTATTTTAAATTTCAAAAGAATCGGTTGTAGGTCCCAAGAACCAGATAATAAAAAGTTTAGGCCTTAACATCAAAGCAGTACCTACTCAAAATAAAAGTTTTTTGACTAACTCGTAGCACTCTGAAACCAGATCAGTCAGCCCCTGTTCTAAATCCAACTGGCTGACACTCGATGTCCTTACAGACACCACAAAACCATGCAATAGAGACAACTTTGTTTTGCTGTCCAATGCAGATGAAAAATGTAGCAAAAATATGGCTGATGCAATCTTCTTATCCAGCATGCAAAGAGTTAAAGCTACTCACAGGTAAAGGGTTAGTCAGTAGTGTTGCATCAACCAGGGAAATGCGACTTTTACTCGCAAGACTAGATGCTAGCGGTTTCAATCACTGTTGGCACTTTAAAAGGGCCACTTTTGTCTCATAGCTATCAACTTGTTTTTATAAAAAAAAATGGCGGTGGAAAACGTTTTACGAGTGTGCTTGCTCCACGGATAGACATTATTAGCTTAGCTGAACTTTATAACAGTTTTCCATTTTAGCAGATCCTACAATATGGTCCCAAATCAAAGTAACACAGGCGGTCGTGGTCTGACTATTTATAATTATTACCTGCTTACATATGACGAAATTTAATAGCGAATGAATTACAAGTCTAAATTTCGTAGACATGCAATTAAAACTGGATTCCCATCGGTTTGATGCTACTGGCGCATAGAATGACAACCGTTTAAACTAACAAACACTATCTAAACGTTTTGCATGGACCAGGCCTCAGGTTGTACCCATAGAACCGTTTTCTTTACTACAAAGCTTACGCAAATAATGACACTACACGCTCTGCATACAATGGACGATAAACAGTCTATAAACACACTATTTCTTACTAACCCATCATTCTGAATTCGCGGCACAAACTAATTTTGCAAATCTGTTCACGCAAAAAACAACTTTCATATTATCTTTCGATACATGACATGCACTGCGGGTTGCGTCAAACAGTAGAATCTCACTGCGCAGTGCGCATGACCAGATTTCCGTCGATTTCCACTTGAAAGTTTGCTGCTACGAAAGCACAAAAAAATAAGTCAAAAAGTGTAATTTTGTGCAAGATATATCTATACTTTGGACTACTTATTAGAATCAATCGACAGTAAACACGACCCATGTTGAATGTTTGCTAATTAGAATGAAACTCTATTTATTTAGATTAAAAACAATGTTCAGATAGCCAAACTGAAAGTTCCATCAAGGTGAACTGATAGCAGTTCTAAAAAAGGTTCCATATGAAAGTGGGTTCTTATACATATTAACATTGTTGAGATGGTAAAAAAATAATGCAAAACAGTGACAAGGCTTTGCCAAAAAATATTAGCAAAGCCTAGTTACCGTTTGCAGTACAGTGGATTGACAATATTAAAATAAATAAATGTGCAAAAGTTGATCCAAATATCCCATAAGGTTCAAGAGTGAGGATTTTTTTACTGACTAGAAAAGGAGGGACAGACGGATGGGTGAAAGGATAGACTCACGTGATGATTATAGTGCAGACTCAATTGTGGGTTCTAATACATTTTAACATTATTTTGACACAGCAGATTTTTGAGGATTTTCACTAACTGTTAACAAACTGAAAGACAGACTCCTGTAGTGCAGACAAAAGGGTCGTTGAATACTAGAAACATAATAATATGGCTTATTCTTGTATAATAATTAATGACTGAAACCACGATACAATCATGCAAGCCATGCGATGACAAAAAGCGTTCTCGAAGCCTTGCCTGGTATATTTTGATATCAAAATACACTCAAATAGTACTCTCTTTTTATCATTTGTGTATGTTTCAGAGTTACTGCGAAACCAGTGGTGCTCAATTTGTTGAATTAAACTCAGAGTCTGAAAGACCCTATTGTACACGATAAGATGTAACATGTATATGTTACAATATGCATCTGTGATGCCAAGGTTCCCAGGATAAGGACTTAAATCGTCTTGATAAATTAACTCTTTACAGAACATGTTGTTGTCGCAGAAATATTGTGGAAATAAACTATGAAATTGGAGTTTCAATCTGTTGTGGGAAACAGTGAAACAGAAATTACCTGACTTGAATTAAATTACTTATTATGAGTAGTATTCCTTTTCTATATCCTATGTGACTGGAACGAATTTGAAATTGAATTATTAACATTAGAAATTTGGAAATATGCTTTAACTTTTTAAACTAGTTAAAATGGCTGGTCAGGGCCAGTTAGTAAAAATGCTCATACTTCTTGAACCACAGGTTGTGCACATTTAGATCAAAGTTTGCATATTTACCTATTCTAACATTGTACAGCTACTGGTATTCAAAACGGTGACGAGACTTCGCTGATCATCAATTGGCACGTCGAGGTCTATTGGTGAAAATGCTCATTTCTCTTGAACCACACCATATATATTTTTCATAAAATGTTGCTTACTTATACATTTTAACATTGTCTAGACACTGCTATAAGACAATTAATTGCACAACCCTTTGGTGTGCAATATAATTTCACGAATCGTAGGTGTCAACTATAATCACAGTGTAATTCAGTCCGCCAGTCCATTCATCGATTAGCAGTTAATGAAAATCTTAAAGCTTATTAACTTCACAAGATATAGGCACATCAATCACTTCCTACCTGTGTTACTTCCCACAGGGGTTAAAGCCTGGCAGAATAAAACAAAATGCCCCTATGGCCCTACACTAGGTACCAGTAGAGTGTTTGTTATATCCCCAAAAACACCTTTTCAACAGTGAAATTACGCTTAATCCACACCAATTTGTATGGAAACTAAAAAGGCACCTGTACAAAGACCTATCGCTCAATTTCAGTCTGGAAATTAACATTACACAATCTATATAATCAAAAGCGACATTAAACTAACCAATTACCGTCTTCGCAAAATCTGAGAGAAAACAGCTGACAACTGCAGTCAACGCAATGATTTGTGGATAATTTGTGTTATTGATGCCTTGTGTTTGTCATGCTTTGGCGCCTGTTCATTACTGCATTGTGGTCACCTGCTGGGAAAGGGCTGACCCCTTGGCTCTTATTTGTGATTTTTAATCGTGTTTTTGTCACCATTTCATTTGATATCTTGGGTAAGTCGTGGTACTTGATTGTATTGATTCCTAATCTTTGCTGTCTTTCTTATTTCTGAACCCTATAATGTACTGGAATATCTTAAATTATCTGTTAATCGAATCTTTCAGAAATAGACAGAACCTACGAAATAGAAAAACAGAAGACACGGTTCTATTTAGTCATGAGAACTAATGGAAGGTGCAACAATTCTCAGATACACCTAGCACTGGTTAAAGCAGTATTCTGCTTTTCATCAGAAAAAATATATTCCTGAATGATCAGATTATGAAAAAAAGTATAAACAATATATCAATGCACAGGAAGCAGTTTTACCAACTACACACTGAAATAACGACAGCTGCTGCGACCTCTAAATAATTCGTCCATTCCCAATTTCAAAACTATCCACTATTTCTTATTCGGAACGAATCACAGCAAGAAAGAAACCTGATGCAAATCTTGGCAAAATGTATAATCACAGCTGCAATTTATGACCAACGATGCTCACCCTTTCTTCAGTATCAGTGCAGTCAGAGCAGTACAAACTGATCTTAACTTAAACAATATTGTTTCTAAGATCTACGTTCACCACGGGTCATGCACATTATGGTCAGTTGATTATAATAGTAAACTCGTCTTGCTTAAGTTAAAATATGGTCACTCTCCGCGAACTAGACAGTAGGTAGGTAGACACAGAACGCACAAATAACACGACAGCAAAAACATAATCAGAAAAGAAATGTTGATTTTAAAATTGCACATCAAGACAACACAATAAGATACCTCCTCCTCCTAGTGCATTTCGAAGATGTGATCCCTCTGACTCTGAATTTATTTCAAGAAGATGAGCACCACTGGCTTCGCAGTCACTCTGAAACATACACAAATGATAAAAAGAGAATACTAGGTGAGTGTCTTTTGATATCAAGTTTTACCAGGCAAGGCTTTAAGAACGCTTGTTGACATCGTGAGGCTTGAAGAGTGATTAAACATGCATTCTCAAAACCGAGCCTAGTAGACTTGTTATCAAGAGACACGAACCTGGTACTATATTTATCAGTTTACAAGTTGATTCACTCTTCAAGCTAACGATTATGACGTCATTATCGAGCTTCGCGTCAATTCTATGTCATTGGCGATGCCATTCAAAATGTGCAACGTCATGATGGCCTGATAAAGGAACATGCTCTGAGATAGAAAACGTTTATCAGACTACGTGAACAATGCAGTACTATGAGCGGTAACTGATAAATATGCATATAGACAGATATTATAGACACTGTATAAGATTTCATTTTTCATCAGGCACTAATATTCTAATTTTCATTTGGTATCATTCATATGGAAAAAAATACTAATGTAGCAATATAAAGGAGAAACCCTATCTATCGTTGCAAAGATCATCATGAGGGGGTACCTGTGTTTAAACGTTCATATTTGGAGTTATATTGTTGCATAATCCGCCAGTAATACCATTGTATGTGCTTTTGCGTGGAGCTGTAAAATGTGATGTCTAAGCTATACATTTATTGCAATAGTTACAAGTTGGCTTAAAGACTACAAGAAAACAAAAAACCCAAATAAAAACATAGAACATCATTTTTACCTTGACCATTGTAATCTATAAACATGTTGTTTGGTGTAATTTAAACAAACCGTACTATATGACGTCGTGTCTGCGATTGAAATAACGTCATGCATTAAAATCGATAAATCACTAGTGGTTTACAGATTTTTGGGAAACGTTATGAAATGACTCTTTTAATGTCACGCATATGGCAAAACCCGTACATTTTCACGCCGAAAATTTTATTTCAAAATAACTTTAATGTTAAACGATATATAAACTATAACATTTGTGCTCCTATGTTGTTGAAATTATAAATCTCTTCCCCAACTCGCTTAATAAACTCAATAAAACATGAGCACTCATGCAAGATCCTCTATATATGAAAGCAATGTTCTAAAATTATTATGAACCATTTACATCTAAGATCGTGGCATTTCGAGCTTTATTAGCATTATTAATAGAGAATACTAGGTGAGTGTCTTGTGATATCAAGTTTACCAGGAAAGGCTTTGAGAACGCTTGTTGACATCGCGAGGCTTGCTGAGATATAGAGAATTCGAGATGAGCGTCTTTTGATATCAAGTTTACCAGGCAAGGTTTTTAGAACGCCTGTTGCCATCGCGAGGCTTGCCAAGGTTATAGATAATACTAGGTGAGTGTCTTTTGAAATGAAATTTACCAGGCAGCGTTTTCATGAGGACTGTTGAGGCCTGCCAATAATAGAGAATACTAGGTGAGTGTCTTTTGATATCAAGTTTACCAGGCAAGGCTTTGAGACCCCCTGCTGACATTGCGAGGCTAGCTGAAATATAGAAAATACTAGGTGAGTGTCTTTTGATATAAAGTTTATCAGGCAAGGCTTTGAGGATGCGTGTTGACATTGCAAGGCTTGCCGAGCGAATTAACTCGTGTTCACAAAGCTATCCTGGTAAACTTGATATCAAAAGACGCACACCTGGTATTCTATTTATCAGTTTACCCATTGCTTCACTCTTCAAACTAGCGATTATGAGAAAATTTCGATTTGTGTTAGCGACGTCATTTAAAAATTGCAACGTCATCATGACCTGAAAAAGGCGCATGCCGTGAGATAGACAACGTTTATCAGGCAACGTACAACAATGCAGTTTATATGAGAGGTAACTGATAATTATAAATTTGCTGGCATTGACCTTTGAATCAATAATCATATCAGCACTCAAAAAAAATATTGTCAGCTACTCATATAAGGTAGTCGATTAACACTACATGGATAATAATATTTCTTTGCATAACAATATACACAGCCTGGTTTAATGTATATTTGACGATTTTGTTTCACTCCAAAGTCAAACTTAGGGTCCAAATCAATTGTCGTCATTTACACTCCATATGCAATTATTGTACAAAATTATAATCTACCTTCATAAAAAAAGAAAATGGAGTGTGTGTTCCGAGCAGTAAGACGAATTTTAAGTACATTTGACATTAACCTTTGATTTATGGTCATTTAAATTTTCTGAAACTATCCGTGTAATAATAATAGTAATAATAATAATAATCTTTATTTTCAGAGGGTAACACATTTAGCAAGCATCATGATGCCCTTTATAAACTACTTAAAATATACAAGGGTAAAATACAAAGATGACAGCCATCCTTGAACACTTAAAAACCTATATATGCACAGACACATATCTGTACATAAATAAATTTATAATATATTATCGTGTCGCTAGATAGGAGTGCAAAAGTATACCTAATACACCTGATATACATACTTCTCAATGCAACGGTGTTTTGAGCACCAAACCAAATGTTAAATATGTGCTACTGCAACATAGACAATTATTGCAGATATAGATACACCCTCAGTAAAATGTAAGAGAGTTTGCATTTTGAACCTTTACACAGATTTTAGTGTATACATGTATTTGGTATTGTACTTTGCCATTATGTATATTTGACCTTGCCATTCACTCGCCTTTCTCTCAGTGATCTAAAGTATCCATTGTCATCAATACATCGTCAATTACATACAGTAAGCAATCATTTGACTAAATATGAAAACTCTATATCAAAATATGACGGAAGAGTTGGAGTAACAAGCTGTTAGATTTGTCATATGCATATTTGATATTGACCTTTGACTCCATGGTGACATCATAATCTGGAACTTTCGTTGTAATTTACACACCATAGACAATCGTTGTACAAAGATGAACGCACTTGGCAAAAACGCAATAAGAGATAATATTATGAGCATAAGACAGATTTCATGTTTATGTGACCTATTCTCTAAGGTCATGTATGTAGTCAGTGACAATAGTTGTAATTTACATACTAGAGGCAATCATTGTGCTGAAAATGAACATACTCGATAAAATGAATAGTAGGGGTTACAAGGCGTAATTCAGATGCTATGTACATTTGCTATTGAACTTTGACTATTGCTGTTCTCAATATGGTCACCCACAGTAAAAACGGAAAACAAACACAAGAGTTCCAAGATGACCCTTAATCGCTCACATGATATAGCCACATAAGGGAAACTGGCCACGCATCCTGGTGGTCATGGTTCTTTATGAATCAAATTTGCTTTAGCTATTTTAGTAAAATGTCATTCAGTGATAATTTGTACCAAATTATTTTTATTTCTGACCGCCTATTTCAGAAGTTATGTTCAAAGTTGCCTTACCAGGATAAGACACGCCCTTGCTGGCGGCCATGATTTTGATGGATCAAATTTGTTTTAGCAATTATCACATGACGTCGTGTCTGGGAGTGATATAACGCCATGCAATAAAATCGATACACCTCTAGTGGTTTACAGAATTTTGGGAAACGTAATGACGTCCACTATAACATTGCGTAAAATAAGGGAAAATCTTGACGTTTTCACACCAGAAATGCAATTTTCAAGTGTTTTGAATTTCATGTGATAAATAGAATCTAACATTCGTGCTCCAGCATGTTGAACTCGTTATTTATTCAGCTAGCTGTGAAAAAAAAGATAAAATGCTTGGCAAGCCTCGCATTTTATCACTTTTCCCCAACTCGGTTAATAAAATCAATAAAACATGAACACTCATGTAAGATCCTCTATTTATTGTAGATGTGTACCTAGTGACCATCTCTGTTGATTTGGATTCTGACCACCGGTTTTAGAGGAGAATGTTTTCTAAGTTTTTGTTATCGCGATCAGCCACGCACACTGGCAGGCATTTTTTAACTGTTAGCTAAATTTGTAGAGGGTTTTCTATGAAAATGCCTGTGAAGTTTGGTTTAAACTGGCCCCGTGGTATAGGTGGAGTAAATTGTTAACGATGCATGACACACCACCGGCGATGGACGTTGTCTGATCTTAATACCTTACTTTGAGCATTTCATGTTCATATAAGCCAAAATAATTACGGAGCAACAGCACAAAAAGACAGAATAGCGAGAAATTCGGTGGCATAAATTTACAGCGGATTGCCATTGATTTCCTATTTTGTAGAGAATCAGCGTAGTATGGGAGCATGATCAGAAAATACCACAATCACAAACTGCTGACAAACCCATAGCATCGAGAGGAAGAGCCCCACAGCAACCAGGAGACGCTAAGAAGACAAACTAATCAAAGCGACATTTTAGATCTCACTTCCCCATCAAGATGATTGCAAAACTAGAAGGGATATAAAGTGACATACAACAAAACATAGAGCAATTACTAACTCACTTAATGGGAGTCAAATAAACAACAAATCAACAACAACAGAATAACGGCCATAGCGTAGAGCGGACAGCAACCTAAGCCATAGGGTAGGGGCTTTAATGCATTTTACTGGTACCAAATATTCGCCCTAAGTTCTGTTGTTGGTGAAATACAATAAATGTTCAGCTCGCATTTTGGGCCATTCATTTGAGAGATGTTTATAAGGTGTTAATTCTTGTTAAGTTTACTTAAACGAATAAAACTGAATTAACCACACCTTATTTTCAGCTTTTCTTCATCATGTCGAAAATAGACCAGTCCTCAATTACGTATTCTTGAGGTGCCATGTATACAGTGACTATAGTGACCAATATTATTCAGTGAGCATTTTTGTTTTGCACCACGTGTCAAAAGCCTGCAGATTTTGTTTTATAAAAATGCTCGAATCAAACATTTGTTATCATATCTTACTTATCAACGTTTTATCAATTTGATGAAGCAGAAAATATGGCAAAATCACTCATGCGAATTATTCTGCTTTGTTAAAAGCAAATTTTGCTATCAACGCACGACGTCTTAGTGAAAGCTGTGCGTTTATATATTCTATTTAAATTTGGCACTAAGCATTATCCCATGTGATAGTTGTTTTCTTAAAGTTAAACCCATTTTTTCTGCAGTTGATTTAGTTCAACAACTCGTTGTGATGTTATATTCACGTCAACCACAATAATAAAGCTGGATTTTCTTTGGAAATATTTTAGTTACTAGTCATTTGATGGCACAGAAATATCATAATACTAAACTTTCTTATTACTTATTACTGGCACATCGTGTAATATGTAATTAGTAGTAACGTCATCACTTACGTTAACTGTAAGACGCTTATAAATCTATGACTGTTTTTGTTTAGAAAAATAAACAGCGGATACATATACTGAAGGACTAACACATTGGACCGTGATTTGACATAATTTTGATGTCTTCATGGTGTTCATTCAAACGTTACGCTGACGTTTGTGCTTTTCAACAATTGTCGTTTGCTAAGTGTGTGTTTAAATCAACTTGAGAACAAACACTTTAAGCTCGTAGCCAGATGTCTTGACAAATGGAAAAAAACAACTACTATTCGCTTAGATCAATAAGCCCCAGTTGGGCCTTCATAAACATTGATACTGAATACATGACTTTATCTTCTGCACCTACCCTCGCATCTGCCCAGGTTTTGCTCATACTAATAATGAGCCGATATTTACTGCTACCAAACTCGTCAACATATTCTGGCATTCCTGAAAATGGAATAAAGACTGCATTTCTGTCAGGCATGGACATCATCTTTGCTGATTCGATCTGGTGTATTTACTTAACCCATTTAAGATGAATGAGAACTGGACTACCTCAATCAGTATTTATATGAGTTTTAGGCGGTATTTTACCTTTTTACAGATTCTTACAGAACTCTATGTAAGCAAACAATAAAGAGCCTTATCAGATACCCCATTACGAGGTATGTGATCTGGTCTGCACTATTTTCATATGCCCCACTAAAAGGAAGTTAGACGTATATTGGTTAAGCAAATTACATATCTGATAAGAAAAATAATTGATGTGAAAACTCAAGAAAATTCCTTACAAACATTACAGTATGTGAATAATTCACATGCATTCAAACAGCTAAAACTATGTTATAAACGAATAAAACTCAAGTTGATAATTCACAAAATGGTTAGTTTGTAAATAATTTAAAAATGATTTAATATATTTTATGCGTGGTAATAAGTGTGGGTTGAATCATTGATAAAATCCTTATGTATATTGTATCGATAACATTTGGAAAATCAATTTATCCATGTGCTTGGGTAACTGATAAACGCGCCTCGATCGATTGCCTCTCTGGCTTAAAAAATCAGCGCAGTTTATTAAAATAATTTCTCATTATAAAAAGATTGGCTATGACATTAATGTATTGCAACAGACTGCATGCCTGGTGGTCAACCCACTTTGCTTTCCTCTTTGATTGGACGCGGGTGGGTCGGACTTCAGACTCTATATCTGTTCCGACTTAAAGACTTCTCTATTGATGAGATGTTAGGGGCCTGATGCTTTGGCTGTTGCCATTCCCACCAGGATTTACCTGTTTGATTTCGTTTGCTCTTGTATTCAGTTTTATGTGCTTACACACATACAATATTAAGCAACTAGCAAAGGCTCTGATCTAACTGCACGTATGCACAGGCTGATCTGAGCCTTTGCTGGTCTTACACCCCACGTTGTTGGAAACCATATGCCGCGGCTGTTTTCGTTGCAAAAAGACAAACCTTAAATTTTTAACAAAATCACCAGTTCAGCATTCTTAAGAAGTATATCAAGATATGCTCCAATTTGAATAACATAAATTTGATATTTTTTGCAGATTTCATTCTTGGTCTTGCTTCATATTGACTTCATATTGACTTCAGTGATTGAAACATGGGAGCATCTGATAGTGTACGAAAACATATGGAAAGGAATGAGAAGAAATAGAAAAAGCAGGATTTGAACCTCCACCTGTAAATCTCCATTGTAAAATCTAAAACTAAGTCTGACTCGGCCACCATACATATATCAATTCAATAGGGTCTCTATCTTATTATCTTTATGGATTTCAACGGAAATGTTCGACTTCTTGAGCTTACTTGCACAACCATTTTCACGGATCATTTGAGATTTAAAGTAAAACAGAGAAGTTTTAACAGGACAGTTAATAAAATTAACCTTTAATAATAATAATAATAATAATAATAATAATAATAATAATAATAATAATAATATAAATAATAATAATAATAATAATAATAATAATAATAATAATAATATTTATAAATAATAATGATTACACAATAATTATAATAATGATTACAATAATTATAATAATGATTACAATAAATATAATAATGATTACAATAATAATAATAATAATAATAATAATAATAATAATGAAAATTATAAATACATACCTATACAAGGTCTGCTAACACAACATGGTGCAATGCCATCCCACGTAAAGTCTTCCAGACATGTTCTTTTCTTTTCTCCTTCTAATGCGAATCCCTCCATACAATCATAGGTGGCTACATCACCAGGTTTAGGGTTAATTGATGTATTAACTAAGAAGCCATTGCAGGGGGTTTCAATAATAGGACACTCTGGAAAATAAATACAGCGAAAACATTGAGAAGGCATTGTCTAGTAACACGACTTTCCGTGATTGTTGGTATGTATCCCCTTGTGATAGTTTTAAAATGAGTGTATGAGTACTGCCATGTTACTTAGTGCATATGTTATATAGAGGATCTTACATGAGTGCTCATGTTTTATTGAACTTATTGAACAAGTTGGGGAAAAGAGATAAAATGCGAGGCTTGCCGAGCATTTCATCTCTTTTCGCAACGAGTTTAATAAATTAAATAATACAAGAGCACGAATGTTAGATTCTAATAATCATATGAGGCGCAACGCAGGAAAAGGGCCCTAATGGGTAGATTTTCACATTTTTAGTTTTTGACATTTTTCAACAGGTATATGTTCAAGTTATTGATTTGTGTACTTTTCGTTCGGAAATTATACATGCCAGTCCCCAAATATGGTTTTGAATAGCAGTACCCTTTGATCTGACGTCACAATTTTAGCGACGTTACGTCAAAATAATGGAAAGATTTCCTGGTATCATCAACTAATCGGCAAACATTGGATGAAAAGAGCAAACAATCCATTAAGAAGAAATGGTCTTAATAGGCGCGTTGCTGAAATTCAATTTTTCGAAAAAACTTACCTCATCGTCATAAAGGATGAAACAGGTCTTAAATTCAAAATGAATGACTCTACTTTATTTCTGATTGGGTCGTACGCTCAAATATTGGTAGCATCATATTAAAAAATGGGGAGATAACTCAATTTTTGCAAAAAACGGAAACGTAATGTACGGTTTTTAAACTGATTTTGTATTGACAAAAAGACGTTCTTTTTCGCAAATTATTTTATTTTCTAAAAGTAAGTTTACTGTCATTTATATTTGTATGAGTTTTATTGATTTTTATAAATTTAAACATAGTATTTTGGGGGGATAACTCTTACTACCCTATGAAATTTAATATTTTCCTCTATATTATTCCTTATAATACCGTTATATTTAATCAGAACCCGCAAAACTTCATAATTTCTAAAACAATTGTCTTTTCGCTATTCATAAACACGATTTGCCGCATCCAGGTATGCCTGACGGCTCAGAAATTTGCTTCTTAAGTTGCCACCCCTGTGTGGAAAAATAACGTTTTAATGCATTTTTCCAATACACTTGATACGAGCATAGGAGATTCGCTGATTTACTTTTGGAGAAAACTTACATTAGCGTCCTAAATGATGATACATGACTCAATTAAAGATAAATATATATCTGTACTATCAATTTGTGAGGATTGTACGTTAAAATCGAGTGTCGTCATTCATAAAATGGGGAAGTAACTCTGGTACTAGAAATAATGTAAAACCAGCATAGATGAGCGCTGTTAAGTACCTCCTTGAAATATTGCTTCTCTGCTTTTTTTTTTTTTACTTTTACTCACACAAAAGTATGTCTGTTTGAAATGTCTAGTCCTTCTTTCTTATAATAGATAAAATAGAATTTCAGAAACAGCAATATGACGCTCTTATTATCTATTAATATTATCTAATTTGCATATTCATGAATATTAATGAAAATGTAAGTAATGAGAAAAATTGTAGAATAAATTAAGGGGTGTCACCTACAAAATTACCTATATGTCGCTGTTTATCATTCCAGACTAAGAATCGTGGTACCAAAGTAAAGTTGAGACATTAGCAAAAAGTCCAACTGAATAGATATACAAATTATCTAATTTGCATACTCATGAATATTAATGAAAACATACGAAATAAGAGAAAATTGGCCGAAAAATTAAGGGGTATATCTACAAAATTACCACTACAACAGCTGCTAAATATCTTATCCTACAAGATTGGGTACCCAATAAAAGTTGAGACAAAGCCATTTGACTAAAATGATTAAATATACGAATTATCTCATTTAAATATTCGTGAATATTAATGTAAACGTAAGAAATAAGAACAAAAATTGGTAGAAAAATTAAGGGAGTATACCTACAAAATGTCTTATATGTCTGCTGCGTAGTAGCCAAGACTACAAAACTTGGTACCAAATCAAAGTTAAGACATTGCCATTTGACTAAAATGATTAAATATGCGAATTATCTACTTTAAATAATCAAGAATTTTAATGTAAACATAAAACATAAGACAAAATTTGTAGAAAAATAAAGGTGGTATACTTTCAAAATTACCAGTACGCTAGCTGCTAACTATCCTATCTTACAAAACCTGGTATCAAATAAAAGATAAGACATAGCCTTTTGATCAAAATGATGAAATATACGAATTATCTAATTTAAATATCCATGAATATTAATGAAAACATAAGAGATAGGAGAAAATTGGTAGAAAAAATAAGGTGGTATACTTTCAAAATTACCTATATATATCTACTGCTAACTATCGTAGACTACAAAACTTGGTACCAAATTAAAGCTGAGGCATTGTTTTTTGACCAAAATGATTAAATATACGAAGAATCTAATTTGAATATTCATGAATATTAATGTAAAAAGTATAAATAAGAGAAAAATGGTAGAAAAATGAAGGTGGTATACCTACAAAATGTCCTATAGTTCTGCTGTTTACTAGACTAGACTATAAAATTTGGTACCAAATAAAAGTTGAGACTTTGTCATTTAACCAAAATTATTAAATATGCGAATTATCTAATTTACATATTCATGAATATTAATGTAAACATAAGAAATAAGACTAAATTGGTAGAAATATTAATGGGGTATACCTACAAAATTACATGTACTCCAGCTGCAAACTATCCTAGACTATAAAAATTGGTACCCAATAACAGTTGAGACATAATCATTTCTCTAAATGATTAAATATACGAATTATTTAATTTAAATATTCATGAATATTAATGTTAACATAAGAAACAAGACAAAATTGGTAAAAAAATTAAGGTGGTATACCTACAAAATTAACATTACGCTTGCTGATAGTTATCCTATCTTACAAGAACTTGGTATCAAATAAAAGCTTAGACATAGCCATTTGGTCAAAATGATAAAATATACGAATTTTATAATTTAAATATTCATGAATATGAATGAAAGCATAAGAAATAAGATAAAATAGATAGAAAAAATAAGAAGTTATAGCTACAAAATTACCTATATTTCTACTGCCAACTACCATAGACTGCAAAACTTAGTACCAAATTCAAGTTGAGACATTGCATTTTGCCCAAAATGATTAAATTTACAAATTATCTAATTTGAATATTTTCATAAATATTAATGAATACTTAAGAAATAAGAGGAAATTTGTAGAAAAAATTAGGTGATTTACGTTCAAAATAACCACTAAGTCAGCCACTAACTATGATTCACTTCAAAACTAGGTGCTAGATAAAAGTTGAGACATTTTCATTTGATGAAAATGATTAAATATACAAATGATCTAATTTGAATACCCATAAATATTAATTTAAACCTAAGAAATAAGACAAAAATAGTAAGTGAGTATGATCAGGAAATACCACAATCCCAAACCGCAGACAACCCCGTGGCACCGCGAGGAAGAGCCGCTCAACTATCACGAGACACCAGGAAGACAAATTAAGCAAAGCAACCAGCTCTCTCTTCCCCATCAAGATGATTGCAATACTAGAATGGACATATAGTAACGTACAACAAAGCATAGAACAATCACAGACTCCCACAATGGGAGTAACAACAAACAAAAAGTCAACAACAACAGAACCACCGCCTTTGAACGGACAGCAGCCTAAGCCACCGGGGGGCTTAAATGCATTTTACAGGTACCAAATCTTCGCCAAAATTGGTAGATTAATTAAGGTGGTATCTCTTCCAAATTACCTCTACACCAACTGCTTACTATCCTAGACTACAAAACTTGGTACCAAATAATAGTTGAGATACAGGTATGTGACCCTATGATTATAGGTATTCGAAATATCTAATTTTCATATTCACGAATATTAAAGAACACATAAAAAGAATAAGTCAAAAATAGAAAAAAACTTAAGTGGTTTGACCTATAAAATAACCTATATCTCAGCTGCCATATATCCTGGACTACCAACCATGGTACCAAATAAAAGTTGAGACCTATGATGAATATATAAATGATCTCATTTGCTTGTCCCATGAATGTATAAGAAAACATTATAAAGAAATACAGAATGATAAAAAATATTTCTAGGCTTTAATTTGAGAATAGGATAAGTAGCAACTGACATATGCGTAATTTTGTAAGTACACCCCTTTAATATTTCCAAAATTTTCTCTTATTTCTTATATTTTAATTAATATTTATGAGTGAGAATGTTTGAAAATTTGTTAAATGGACAATTTGGTAAAAGTGCAGTGATTTGGCATTATTTGGTACCAAGAGTGGTTGCCTAAAATAATATGCAGCTGACTTGTAAGTATCTTTGTGGGTACACCGTTTTATTTTTTTATGATTTCCTAATGTATTCATTAATTTTCATGAATATGCAAATTTGCTCACTAGCATACATTACCGCTGAATGAAGCTGCTATGTCTTACTTTTGTTTTTTATCGAGTTAGTACTTTAGGACGAGTTTCTGCTGAGAAGGGACATACCCAACTGTTTTGAAGCGCATTGTTTGTTGCCATGGAAACCACGCAATTTCTCATAGCTCAAATGGGGTTATTTTGACGGCAATACTTTTACCTATTGAAGGCGGTCCCACAAAACAATTTGACGCCCATGAGAAGTTGTCCTGAGATTGTATATATTAACCCATGTTTATAAGCTATATTCTGTATGTATATAATGTAGGGGAAGGGTCGCAACTAATGTTGTGAGAACTTGTGACCCAACCCCATTGCTGTATCATATTTGGCAATAAAATATGTTTAAACTAGTTGTCCTGAGGACGCAAGGCTGGTCTAATTCGACCATTGGGTACTAAGGAATTTAAATGCTTTTACTTTTGATATATAGATAGTGTAACACATTTTGTGGATATTGCTAGGAAGAATGGACATTATGACGACAGTTAAATCAAAGCTACTTGTTGATTCTCAAAACTCATTTCTCGTTTATCACTTTAAAAGCTTGAACCTAGTCCAAAATAGTGCTATGAATGAAACATTCATTACAATAGCTGGACACTAGATACGCAAAAAGTAAGTGAGTATAAACAGGAAAAAACACAATCACTACTGCAGATCAACCCACGGCATCATGAGGAAGAGGAACAGAACACTTACAGTCACAAGACACCAGGAAGACAATTAAAGCAAAGCAACTATCATTCTCTTCCTCGTCAAGGTGTTAACAAAAATAGAAAAAACACAAATAGATGCATAATAAAACAAAGACCAACACAGAACCCCCCACAAATATTCCGAGGTACATTAAACAATGAATCAACAACAATGTAAGATTCTGTATGATTTTGGCGGCCATCTTGACAACATGCAAATAAGCTCAATATGACGCCATTTCTCAACTTGCAAACATTGGTTTTCGGATTTAGCATACCAAATTACCTTAAAGAAATGTGTCAGACCCTTTGTCTTCAGAAATAAGTCCATATTTGATACTTTTAAAATTCGTATTTCATGATTCTTTTTCTTCGGGTATAAAGTTATCTCACCTTTTTTCAATATGGCGCTACCAATTTCTGAGTGTGCGATCCCCAAAAAATTAAGTGTAGACATTTATCTTCAATTGAAGACTAGCTTCATCCTTTAGGACGATGAGGTAAATTTTCTCAAAAGCATTCAGAGACTGCGCCTAATAGTATATCAAGTGTATTGGTGAAATGCACGAAAACAGAGTATTTTTCACACGGAGGTAGCAACTTTGCAAGCGATTTTCCGAGCCGTCAAGCATGTCAGAATGCTGTTAATCATGTTTTTGAATAGCAAATTGATATGTTTCGTCGAATTGATCAAGTTTTACGCATTTTTACCAAAATTAACGGTATTATCAGAAACGATATCGAGGGAAATGTTCTATTTTATAGGGTAGTAAGAGTTATCCCTCATTAGCTATATCTGCAAATGAAGAAAATGAGCCAAATTTGATTTGAAAATAAATAGAAGTTAGATTGATTTTAGAAAATAAAATAATTAACGAAAATATAATGTTTTAACACTGCAAAAAATCGATTCGAAATTCGTACTTCACAATTCCCTTTTTTGCAAGGATAGAGTTATCTCCCCTTTTTTAGATATGACGCTACCAATTTTCGAACGTACGACCCAATCAAAATTAAAGTAGAGGCATTTAGTTTTGATTTGAGATCGGTTTCATCCTTTATGACGATGAGGTATGTTTTCTAAAAAAGTAAGCCTCATATGAAATTCAGCAACGCGCCTATAACAACTTATTACAAACAATTTGCGAAAATATTGTGGTTGTACCTCCGAAGTTGACAATTCTTGAGCTCTGTAAAGCTGTATACGACAACAGATATTGGTACACACCTGTGACAGGAGCGCAGTGGCTCCAGTGGTAGAGTGCTTGACTCGAGACCGAGGGGCCGCGGGTTCGGGCCTCACCGGCGTCACTGCGTTGTGTCCTGTAGCAAGAAACATTAATCCTAGCTAAGTACTGGTTCAACCCAGGAAGACCCGTCCCTACATAGCTGAAAGAGTGTTGATGGGACGCAAAGAATCAAATCAAACAATAACAGACACTTGTGACGTAACTTGACGTCGTCAATAATTTGATAAAGGAAATAAGCTCTATTTAGTTTTTTATACCTACGGAAAAGCCATAGGCCGTTTAAGGCAGGATACAAGACGGATATATTCTTTACACCAAAAGGGCGCCAGTCTGTTGGATGAGTCCGTGTTCCCGTCTCAGTATGAACTTAGCTGTTGGTGGGACATTCCAACACAAACACAACCACAACATCAAAAAAGGTCTTTATATACACGCATTTACCTGAATATTTTTGACTCATTGTTGTTATTCATAGTTATTGCATTTTGTGTTAGTTTTTTGTGCTCATTTTTGAAACGAAAGGTCGCAGTACATGTAGCCTACCTTCTGCGTTCGACCTTATTCATATTGGTATCGAGGGCGGGTCCACGGCGGGGTCGAGGGACAACGGACACACATAAATATAGTTTCGCCCTTTTTCGTGTCCCACATGAGCTGGAAAATAAGCGATTCAAGCTTATGCGAGCATACACATTTACGAAAAAAAATAATTCAAGATAATTACTATTCCAGTCAGCATACAGTTTTGGGCAGCTATCCGAGCTGTTGGGCCGATTGAGGCTCATTGGATAAGGCCCGACGCGACATAACATATATTTAGGGTTTCTGACACAGTGAGACGTAAATCAGTCTCCTCGGCTACAGAGACTAGCTAGAGAAATGCAATTTTGGTCGAAGCAAGTCTAGTTATAATACTTTCTAATAAGGGAATAACGAAGATGCTGATCAGACTGTAAACTCCCGAATACAGGTTTTCTCGCGTACATTGTAAAGGCACAGATATAACTAAACGAATCGATATATCTGTTTATTGGACAAATCAGTTTGCTTAAAATTGTTACTAGTTTCAAAATGTAAACGTCATAGTTACCGGCAATTATATTATTTTTAAAAACAGCTACAACAATATTGAAATACAATCATGGAACATACTTATTCACCATTTCTAAATTAATGTAGTACCGGATTTTTTCTTTCTTTTTTGCAAAGATTATTGTCCCCAAACTATAGAGGCTAAAATAATGAAAGTAGTACCAAAAGACAGCAAACTGATTTATGCAATAAATATTTCATTGTAGCTTTCTTGGTTTCTGGTGTTTTCGTATGATAGTCATTTAAACACAATGAATTTTTAAAATCACACTTTTTTCGGTAACGTTCACGTTAGGGTAGTGTCAATGATATATCTTTTAAAAAAATATGTTCTCTTGAAACGCGTTCTACCGTTTCTATTCTAATTTTTTTTTTTTCGTAAATATTTTAGTGTTCATATTGCTATTTTCTATAAATTTACATTTCATTCCTGTTTGTAAATTGCGTAAAGGTATTTTTTTATCTTTTTTTTTTTACAAAATGCACTGTTTTAAATGGCGACGTCGTAAAGTGGCGAATAATTATGTCCGGGACTGTAGGCCTACATTGATAAAATGGACAGCATGGTCATATTAATCTTTAGTATGGTGAAAGGTTCCATTCTTGAGGTTGAATTTATATTAATTAGCAGGGAAAAGAAGTTGAATTGGCGTCCGTTCTTTCAACTACATGGATCATTAATTTAACTGCGGTTATTTTTCTTTAAAAAATCATTTTTCCTCTAAACACACCAAAGGCGTAATATTTTCTAAAATAGTTTAAATGCGGGAACAGTAGATCTACGTGGAATTTCTATGAACTATATATACGAAGTTACATAGACCTAGATCTATTCAATATATTTTAGAGCATCGGCTTAGGTCTTGTTTCCCGGACTAGACAGTTTGGCAATGTGAAAATGATAAAAGCATATTAAACAACACTGAGAAAAACACTGCACCAAAATGCCCGGGGTAGGTCCCCCAAAATAAACCGTCGAAATCTGCTGTACCCTTTTGACTGGATTATTTCCCCGTTGTTCGACCAATTCCCTTGTCTAGGAGATTTTTTCAAGCAAGATTATTTTGAATACAGAAACTAAGACTAAATCTACATGTAAGTTAATATCTATTTTTGGTAAGATAAAATTAAAACTGATTTTTTTTAGTTATTTTCCTATCCTCCAATATCTTACATGTATTTATAAATTGTATTTCATGACTTCATTTTGCTTGATCGGTCTCGAAATTCGAATGACGTCTCCGGTAGCCTATGCCTTGAAACCGCGGTGTTGTAGTGGATAAGTCGCAGGTTCGATTCCTGGCTTCTCCAATTACTTTTGGTGGAGCTTTCGGGTGCTCCCGTCATATAATACACTCCCAGTTCATAAACCCTCCCGGCCTGTTAGTGGTTGCTACCCAGGGAAAGCCACAAAACGTTTTTTAGCCTATGCCTTGTACACCAGGGGTGGCAGGTTCGATTCCCGGCTGGATGAAACTTAAAGCCGTGGCCCCGTCTTCTGAGACGCTTTAAAACCAGAACCACTGCCGGCTGTGCATCGGATGCTCCTGAAAACCCATAAACCCACCTGGCAAGTACTGGGTGTAGCCAAGGAATACGGCCACAAACAAGGAAATTACGTCTCCGGTAGCCTATGCCTTGTAAACCACGGGGCCCCGAGCTCCATTCCTGGCTTCTCCCAGTCTGTCGGATGAGACTTATAGCCGGCCCCGTCTTCTGGGATGCTTTAAAATCAGAACCACCACCGTTTGAACCTTCGTCCAGCCATCACCCAATCTCGGGCCACTATCAACCGGCCGCAGTAGCGAAACGCCATTCCGATGGCGTTTTGCTAGCGGGTCGATAGTGGCCCGATTGATTGTGCATACTTGACGGGTGCTCCTGGACATAACAACCATAAAACCATACACCCATCCGGCCAGTACTGGTTACAGCCAAAGAACACGGCCACAAACAAAAGAATAACGTCTCCGGTAATAAGTCTTTTTGTTATTTTATTTTAACTTTTGCCTTAAGCGCTGATTCATTGAAGATAGTTTGTAACATAGTCTGAAGGATATATCAGGCCCGATAGATAAAGTCTCAGCCTAGAATCTGATGTTAGCGTCATGGACTGAAACGTAAAATAATCGCGTAAATTTGTCAGCAGTTTTGACGTCAATAACTCGTAACGTCATTAATAACGTTAAGGGCCCAAATCGTGCGTTGCGCATCATATGACGAATACTTTGAAATATCATTTCTGGCGTTTAAAAACGTTATAATTTTGTCATTATGTACGCAACGTTGTTATGGACGTCATAATGTTTCCCGTAAATCTATAAAATACAAGTGGTTTATCGATTTATTGCATGGCATTATTTCACTCCCAGACGCGACGTCATATGATAAGAAACGTTATTTGACCCTTTACCTTATAGAGACGCCTTTAAATGATTTTGCAAACGGAGCGAACACAGATAAGGCAGCTCTTGTACCGACATAAAATTTATTTACATAATTATTCTAAGTGGACAGAGCCTAGCATGGATATTCATGAAAGAAAGGTTTAACATGCTTGCTAACCCCTTTAATTGCAATATATTTTATTTGTTAAAATTACATAAACAAGCTGATGCTATACTGGAATTTATGATAGCAAATAGTGCTGACACTCATGGGCGGATTCGGAAAGTTGTTTTGACTACGTTTTTTTCATTGTGTTTTTAGTTAATGAGGGGAGAATACAACTATAAATGGTCCATCACCGGCCCGCCAGCTTAAATGCTGTTTTGCTGGCGGGCCGATGATGGCCCAACATAGAATGCTGGCTTAGTAGCTGTGATTATTCAGGGGATCGGGACCAGTATTGCTAAGAAACCCTATAGTTTTGTGATCTTTTGGCCCCTCTTGATCGACACATGACACTAGTGAGATAACTACCTAAACATTATGAGCTGGCTTATTTCTTGAATAAGATCATTAAAATCAGCACCTGTTCAAAACAATTTTATCAAAATTGATCCAAAATAAATCAGATATTTTTTCTGTTAGCAGAAAAGCGAATATATTATGGGTATGAAGAGTGGTACTTGTATTTTAGGGTCACAACTAACACGACTATTTTGGAGTCATTTTATAAAAGTACGATAGAAGGCAAAGATCAAGAATCGATACTATCAAGCACCACATCTGACCAAGGACACCACATGGAAGTGAAAAAATCACAGTAAAACATCACATGCAAGAGAACCAAGATTTTCCATTTTCCATTATTTTCAAAACTATTGAAATTAAAAAAAAATAGTTTTTTTGTAAAATATTTGAAAATTTTAATTACTTTCGGAAAGTGATACAATGTTCTAAATAAAGCACATGGGGTAAAGGGTTAAGAAGAACTTGACATATGCTATAAGTACCGCTAAACACGTAAAAATGACAAGAACATACCAAAATTAGGTATCACAGACAAGTATCATGACCCCAGGAGGTAGAGCCACTAAAACACAAGCAAATCCGTCTCGGCTTATTAAGGGTCTACTATGATCATGTGAGGCTGACGGCACATAGCATAATATATCCATGCCAACACAGTAACAAGTGTGATTGTAGCAAAATAAACAATTATAAACTTTAATATAAATGAAGTGTTTGTCTTTTTAATAAAATATTAACTTATTTTTTTTTCTGTTAATTAAATGTTTTGGGTACTAAAAATAATGAATTTTAATGGGACTGAATTCACGTGCTACAGTGCTTTATTTTCTTACGCCAGTTCTAGCTAATAAAATGCAGTTTTTCATACATTGTACTATGCCTTAGATACACCGAGGATTGGCTCTCGAATTGAGCAGAATTTTTAAGATAAACTAAAACACTGACATACATACGTAAAAAAACAAGGCAACGCATGCACTGATCCAAATAACAATCCCAACTGTATAGTGTATACCTTCCTTTCCACAGATGACAATTTTGTCTACATATAATTATTCCATTCTTTTTACTATTTACCTCATAATTTGATTAAAGAAAAACGTATTGATCTAATTGAAATAAACTTACAAGGATAAGGCTCTCCTTACCTTACATGTAACGACAGAAACGCACTATTTACTTCAGAACAGCTGATACAATATCTTGCATGGTCTTGTCAAAAGCTGATACAATATCTTGCATGGTCTTGTCAAAATGTATGTGGTGTACTGACTTTTTTGTACGACAACATTTTTATACAATATGGTACAGTACAGAAAAGCAGTAGGGATTCTTAAGGGCACCAATTGTTCTCCCCTGGTTGCAGATTTATTCTTGTTTTGTTATGAGAAGGACTCTATGATGTCACATTCTGATGATATGCAGGCTGATAGTAGTGACGTTTTTAATGCTACATCCATGTATTTGGATGAAATTTTTAACATATATATTATTGATTTTGACAATATGGTAATATGTTCTTAAACGGGTATCCTTTGGAAGCAAAGACTGCACCAAAGAACTGAAACTAGAGTGTGCATATTTCCTGGGCCAGACTAGCTAGTTTCTGCAATTTAGGCTTCATCAGTGACCCTCTAATAGTTTCAAAGTTCCACAATGAAACCCATGATCAAAAAGGACAAGAAAATTAAATCTACACTATAGTGAAGGGCAGGTAAGTCAAAATATGCCCTTCTAAGCTCCAAATTGATAGAAGTTATATTCCTGATACTGAAACCGCGTTCTTGAACTTGCATTTGTCCATTTCTAATGATAATGTTTTACCATAACTTACAATAAACCTGACAATTTTGATTTTGACATTTTTAATTTCCCATTTTTAGATGGTGATATGTCTCGCTCAACATCCTATATAGTTTATATTTCTCAACTCATCATATTTGATAGAGCATCTGGCCATGAAGGAGTTGACTTCAACACTCGCAATACATAATTAACTCAGATGTTTCTTAAATAAGGCTATCTGTATCATAAACTTCACATTTTTTTGTTATCAATTCTAACAAGAATACTATGATTTGATATCTAAATTCCATGTTGGACATAAATCTCTCTTGCACAAAAAAACCTTCAGAGCTTGAGTTTAATGATGACTAAGTTTATAAATTAAAGAAAATTGTTGGCTCTAATAATTTGTCAGTGCAGTTTATTAAAATAATTCTCTAATATAAAAAGATTGGCTTTTTTCTCTACCCGCACGCCAGCGGGTTAAACCTCAGACTCTATGACGGTTCAGACTTAAAGACTTACCCAAAGATGAGATTATTGGAGACGGATGCTACATCTGCTGTTGGGTCCACCCAGGCTAAACTGATGGATTTTGTTTTGCTCTGGTATTCAATTTTATGTACTACTGAGTCCTTATATTCGTTTTATCACCCTTTTTATAACTTATTTTATATGTACTAGAGGATGATTCGCGGATAAATTAGGGATCTTTTATGCCAATCCAACGTATAAGTGTCTTGATCTACATTGGCATTAAGGATGAGGTTGGTACCATAACACTAGTTAAAGCCCTCCAAATATTGCCTTAATGACCTTTCCAAGGCGGTGCTTCTTTTGTGGATATTTTTGTTATTTGTGTTTGTCTTTCCATATTGTCATGTCTCATTCTTTCTGTGAATGGGCTGACCTCATCGCTTTCTAGTTTGTGATGTGTCACTCTCATATTTGATGTCCTGGGTCAGGTGTGGTAGGTGACTTTAACGCTTCCTGATATTTGCCTTCTTCCTTTCTTTTATATTAACGTATGCAGCCGTTGAGCCCCTCAGACCGGACCTGCATCATGAAACACATAATTTACTGCAGCAAAGCTATATGAACACCCACAAATACTAAATAGTTTTGTTGAAAACTTACCAAGTTTTCCACAACCTGGTTCAGGTTCACACCTAGGTGCCGCCCCACTCCATAGACCAGAGCTTAGACATGTTCTTCCAGCTGGATAACTAAGTACATATCCCTCATTACACCTGTATTCTGCCAATTTTTCAAATGTTGTTCCCTCGAGAGTGGTAACGTGACCGTAGGCAGGATCTGATAACCTTCCACAGTCCACTATAAAACAAAAAGACGACACTAGGTTCATCTTAAAAAAACTTATACTTTTCAATATGCTATCAAACTATATTTCGTCTTTATAGGTAACGTGTAATATATAACCCTATTTCTACATTTGGCTGTTTACAATACATTTTGGATGGTCTGTCGTATATATCTAGGAGTCGTAGGTTACAATTGCTTGGTATAATTCAATAATACAGCAGTTTTTCTGAGTCATCACTGTTTGTTGAAGTACACATTTTGTAATTACAAGAGATCAACCATTGGTAACTGCAAGTGTTTGACATAGTCATTTTTTTTTCGTTTAGGCTAGTACTGATAAGTAATAATTTGGTATCGTCTGAAAAGAAATCAATTTCCATATACTGCTATTAACAGATAAAAACGGATGATAACGTCACTGTGCTCCTATCTATACCCAATAACGGTGGTTTTAAAGACACTGGCTACCGTCAGCTATGCTTTGCTGGTTTGCTATGTTTTGCACGTGGCGTCCCCACGAATCAATAAATCAAAATATTTTATCATTTGACATGTAGCTTGTATGTAAACATGTATAAAAAACACAGCAGCTTTAGCTTTATAGCTTTATTATTTATGCGACGTTTGTCTGAACATGAACGATCTGGCGCAATTGGAATGTTAAAAGCTGGCGTGCGTGTTTCTGACTTCGCCAGATATCATAATTGCCATCCGTCAACTATACAGCGCCTCAGAGATCGTTACCAGGCTACCGGGACAGTAAAAGATCGACGCAGGTCTGGTCAGCCAAGAATGGCGACAGGCGTTAAGAGCCAAGTTACGTCGACTGTGTATCGACGATATTTACATCGACGATATCCATTCCGGCTGGGTACTGTCAGTGCCAAACGAATAGTAGGGCTCCAAGGGTAATTTGTTTCTGATTTTTTTATAAAAATATTTTATCAAAATAACTTAAAATCGTGTCCAGTTTCTTGACAAATTTCAAATAGCAGCTTTAGAATCATAGGGCATTGCTATTTGATAGACTGTTGCTCTAACATTATTTATTTTTTTGGCATAAAATTTAAAACATGTTTTGCTGGCATATTGATGTCCACCTTTGCCAAATCTCAATAAAATTGAGACATTAAAAGTTAGTAAATATTATGAATTTCGATTTTTTGCGTGTTTTAAAGTCCTTCAGTGTAGCTTATGAATATTGATAAATCGAGACACAGACGTAGCCATGTTTGAAGCTTTTTTCGCCACAGTGAAATGTGTATTGTCGAAGCCGTTGTTGACGATTTCCGCAACTTTCATTAAATTGGCCAATGTTTACACGGTCATAACTCAATAGGATTAGTTTTATCATTGCAGAAACAAAGCATTTAGCAATATTTGATATATGTTTTTTTCGAATGTTATATAAACAAGATGTGCCAATAAGCGATATTTACGACGTAGTACGCGCTCTTCAATGTACCTATAAATGCAGCGGTTTCTCAAGCTGCGTCACCATTTTATGTGTGTACGTTGAAGGCGCACCAGGTGCCAGACACGTAACACATGCCACGACATACCTATATGGCTGATAAATGAAGTGTCCAGTCACACAAATATAGGTCACTGGCTCTGACTATCTGTGAGTCGTGAGCCCTTTTCTTTATTTCATTATAGTGTTAATTTAATTATAGTGTTTTCCATGATCATGCATTGCAAAAGTTAGAAGGCTTCCATATGAGCTGAACAATTCTTGTACTTCAACAACAGCAGACTCTAGGTGAAGATTTGGTACCAGTGAAATGCTTTTAAGCCCCCCCCCCCCCCCCCCCCCCCGGTGGCTTAGGCTGCTGTCTGTTCTAAGGCGGTGGTTCTGTTGTTGTTGACTGGTTGTTTATTGTTACTCCCCATTGCGGGAGTCTGTAAATGTCCTATGTTTTGTTTTACATTACTTTATGTCCATTCTAGTTTTGCAATCATCTTGATGGGGAAGAGAGAGCTGGTTACTATGCTTAGTTTGTCTTCCTTGTGTCTCGTGATAATTGTGTGGCTCTTCCTCGCGGTGCCATGGGTTTGTCTGCAATTTGTGATTGTGGTATTTCCTGATCATACTCACATACTATTTTTAATGATTCTAGACTTTTTAACGGTAACTTTATCAGCGATACCACAGAAAACGATGATTATATATATTCATACGATGAATTAAAGCCAAGATACATGCATAATGTTACCATTAATCTACAAAATTCAAGTCTTGTAAGATCAATTATCGCATACCATATTGGGCTTTCCGTTGCTTATACCCATGTTAGATAATTCTATTCCATGTAAGATAATTCTTTCTCACATACCAACGCATACATGATCGATTGATCCCTATGTTAGCTCGCTGTCAGAAAAATATGTCTCACATCGCTACCCATGTGAGATAAGCGTAACTAATACGAGATAAGCCACACGAGGTGAATTGTTGACAGTCAGGAAAAATGTCAATGCTGAAATTTCAGCAATTTAAGTGGCCTTCAATGTGGTATGAAGTAAAACGTAAAACATTTATTCAATGCTTTGAACATGCTGAGTGCATTGCGATCGACATACAACAGGTGACGGAATGCACTGGGATGGGGAGCCTTGACAATGTAAAAAAATAAACACATTTTCCTCAACAAAACTACTTGACTCGTTCACTCCAAGATCGGAGCTGTTTTTCACACGGTGAAGTAAATTATGTCAGAATTAGATGAAAAGCTGGACAGATTTATAAAATCAGTTGATTTGCAGTTAGGCGAGATTGAACGCCAGCTGAAGGAGCAGCGTCGCGCGGACGAGCGCATCTCGGAGGACTTTAACTTGCCTCCCAATCTGAGCCACGTGGGCACTGGCATTGCGCCCCAGCCGAACGCTGTCAGATCGACGAGTCAGCCGGACACACAAGGAGAGTTCCAGACATTAAATGACAGTCTCAGTAAGGTTAAATTGCCGGCTGATGTGAAACTCAATGATTCCCGATAGGGCATAAAACGGACAGACCAGCCTTTGATGGACGCTCTGGCAAAATGTGGTCGCTATTGTGAGACTGGCATTAAACTTTTGTGTTCGCTTGAAGCAGGAACTGAGCTTAAGCAGGAGACGCTAGACAATTTGTTCTTGATTCAGTACGCTCAAATAAAGTACCTACAAGAGGAATACGCTGCTTTGTTGGTAGAACGGACAGTTTGACTCTAGCACAGCGAAAATATTCAGATCGCTGCAGAAGAACACATCTGGTTTTGATCAGGATTCACTTGAAACACTTCGAGCAGCGGCAACGTTATCGGCGGGGGGGGGGGGGGGGGGGGGGGGGCGTCCAACGGGCGGTTCTACAGAGGACAGATTCACGGCCAGACGTGGTTTTCCTGGGACTGGTTGGGGTCGTCAATGTGGGTTGTACAACGGCAGGACACAGGACAGGGACGTGTTCCAGTCATTTGCCAACAGACAGTTCCCGAGACGGCCTGCTAGGGAAGATAACTACGTGATGGACAATAATGCTTGGACTTAGTAGTGTTACCTCCCTTCATATAAATGTGACTGACTAAAACAGTGTAAATGTGTAAGGCCAGGTTAAGTGATAATTTGCATGCATGGGACGCAATAAATGTTCCGGACTTTGTTAAGACTTGGATCAAGGAAGGCATTAAGATCCCTTTTCAGGTAAATAGTGACACTTGCACTTTTGAATTGAATAATAAACATTTTAATGCTAAAGAAGTTGACTTCTTAGACAGCGAAATTTCACGGTTGGTTCTCTTAGATTATATTGAACAGTGTAGTTTAAAACCAGTTTGCATTAATCCCATACATTGTGTTCCTAAGCGAAATAATTCTTTTAGGCTTATTACTGATTTGAGACAACTAAATTCATTTTGCAAAGTTTCCCACTACAGGAACGAGGACATCAGAGACACAATTCATTTTCTCCGGGCAGGTGATAAGTTTGTGACTGCTGATATCAAGGACGGATTTTTTCACGTGCCTGTTGCTAGGGAACACAGAGATTATTTGGAGTTCTCTTATAAAGGTCTTTATTATCGCTGGAAAGTTTTACCTTTCGGCCTATACTGTAGTCCTTACTATTTTAGCAAAGTTGTTAGACCTGTGATCACATATCTCAGGTATATTGGCTTGCGGGTTAGCGTTTATGTAGACGATTTTTTACTTGCAGCCGAGGAGTCCTGTTCCACCGACCATATTGACCAACTCATACATACTCTAACCGAGTTAGGTTTTATTATCAACTTTGAAAAATCTCAGCTAGTAGCGTCTAATAAAATCAGTTATATTGGATACACTTTGAGCAGTGACCAAGGTCAGGTTAGGATTAAAGCACAGATAGCGCGTATATCCAAGCTTAAGCGCAGCATACGCAAAGCCCTACAACAAAAAGTATAACTTTCAGATGTCTGGCACAAATCTGTGGCCAGTGCGTTTCGGTAGCCTGAGTTGTACAACCGGCCAAACTTTTCCTTAGATCAGCATATAGATTGTTGGGTACTCGTGATTGTTGGGCTAGCACAGTTTGCTTATCTACTGAGGTGGTTTGCGAGCTCGCGTGGTGGTTACACTCAGTTGATCAATGGAACGAGTGTTTAATATGTTCCGAGCAAGTACAGGGACAAATTGTCACCGACGCGAGTCACCTTGGGAATAATTCACCGTTTTTAAACAATTGGTTTTTAGCAAAAATTACAACTACATGATTTTCCTTCAAGCTTAGTTTTGAGTTAAATTTCACATCTAAACAATGCTCCAGATACTGTCACCTAACACAATTTGGAGTTTCTAAGCTAAAAAGAGGCTCCACAGGCTCGTCTGAGTCTATACTTGTCAAAATGCCACGTTGTTTCAAGTCCCATGTCGCGGCTCAAATATGTCTCTACAGTATGTTAGTACCTATTCTTGCATGGAAATTCATTAACCGAAGCTGTTTGAGCCGCAAAATCCATGTTCAAATCATGAGATTCACGTGCTGTTTGAACATGGCTTTTACTTGAAGAGGCCTAAACTGGGCCCTGATGTGTATGCATGACGTTATACGGGGAAGCGTTGCGGCCGTGACTGATCATTTCGTTGATGCTTTCGTTCGCGAAAACGTTGCACGCGTAAATATGACGTTGTGGCGACGTAATGCCGTTCGAAAGTTTGACGCTGACGTCATTTTGTTTTGAGAAATCAAGTGTAAGAAAATGGATATTTAATGTTTAAGAGAGGTTTTCAGGGCGGTTTATGCTGAAATTAGGTAAAATATGCAAGAATAACGATCACACATGTTTGTTTCATTGCGTTAACACTTGTCTGGTCTCTCGGACGATGTTTGAACGAGGCCGTTAGGCCGAGTGTTCAAACAGCTTCCTCGGGACCCCGCAAATGTTAACGCATGAAAAAACATGTACGATCTCTATAAAGTGTAATAACCTACGTACCAGTAGCACACTTGTAATATGTCCTTCCTCTAAATATCGTTGGCTGACATTTCTTCTCACTACAGCAACACTATAAAACACAACTAAATTAGCCTTTTATGTACCAATGGAATTTCCCATATAATTTCATCCAGTTAAGACAGGATGGTCCTTTATATATATTCGGGGGGGGGGGGGGGTCACATGCTACATTTTCCAAAACAATATTTAATTCATGCCTGTGAACATTGATTTGTCTTAGCAAACAGTGTCGACGCTTATGAAATTATGTGGCATTTCATCTGGGCCTTCACTGTTTGCCAAAGTACCCTTTTCGCGATATCCTGTTATTGAAGGGTTAACTGTCCCGTTGTTATAAAACGTTTTCATACTCCACTCAACTTATCCGCTTTTTTCGAAAAGAAAAGATGTATGTCCGTCATTCAATCAGTCAGTTGGTTTTGCTCATAAGCAAAAGCCTTATTTTTTACCAAGGCCAATTATTTTTTGCATATGGATTTTAGATTGCAACCAATTATTTAAATCATCAATAGGACCTTAGAGTCAAAGACCACACTCACAATCGGCCTTACATCAGTAATACGATATTTTCCCCACAGCACAACTTTTGCCATCTTCACCAGCGAAGGTTTCGTCGTATCTACCTTTCGACAAACCCTTCGCCTCACGACCCTCAAAATTTATTATTAGCGCAGACTAATCGACCAATGAAAACGCCAGGAAGGATTTTTTCGATATTCCCTTCCTGCCAATCAGATTAAATGTATCAGTTTATCGGCATCTTATGTGCACCGCCTGCTAAGTCTCCATAAGTCCAGATAAGCTAAGATTTTAGTCGTAAAATTATTTATTTTTCTTCTATAATTAAGTTCAAAATTATGTTATGGATGCTCAAAATAACCATCTTAATGTGACAGTTCTTTTGAGCACATTAAACGTACATTTAAGTTGTTAAATAAGAATACTGAATATAAATTAATAACGCCGTCTTATCTGGAAGCCTGGTGTTTATCGATTTTTTGCACCGCTTTGTGATTGATCATATTAATTGTTGCTATTTTTGGCTTATGAAGTATTCAATCGGAGAAAATCAAATCTGTGAGGCCAAGGGTTAGATTAGACAATCGCGACCCTTGGTAGGACAAGATGAACTTTTGCCTGCGTGTTTAGAACAGAACATATATCCCGGTATGGGCATCTATTTAGCAGACGCTTAAAAGTATTGATTAAGCACAATAAGCTAATACGCAATACTTTTATCATTTGTTCTCTGACAATAAAATTTTTGCATTTTATCATTTCATGTATGTTACGCCTGTTTAAGTAAGTAAGGAGGCAAATATCAGGAATCGAAACAATCAAGTAACACACCTGACCCAGGACACCATGGGAAAGTGGTAAAAACAAAATGGAACACTAATTCGCTTATAAGCAACATACTAATCAGTAGGCTATTACTGATCTGTTTAGCATTTTGATCACAATAAAGCATAAAATAAAGAATACATACACCAATAAGACCTAGAAATAACTGTATTAAAGGTTACATTTCAAACAAGAGGGTCATTGTGGCCCTGGGACGCTCATCTGAATTCTTAACCCTACAGGTATAGAATCTTGACCAATGGATCGGATGTGGTGTAAAGATTTCTATGTTTACATGTAGCTCTGGTGGAGGATTTGTTCAGCAGAGCAGATCCGTTTTGGCAATTATGTCAGAAGGCCTCACAAGAAACATTCTGTGAAAGTATTTTTGAATTTGGACTGGTGATTAAGGAGGAGATATCGTTTTAAGATGTTTCTTATCTAGAGCTCTAGCGGCTATCTTGTTCGGTGGAACCGTCTGTGCTATTTTGAGGAGAGGTAATATAAGGACGATTTTGGTGAATTGTTTTTTAGTTTAGACCAGTAGTTTAGATAAAGATGTCGTTTTTTGTAGCCTTGAGGTCACCTTTTTACGAAAACGCTGACTTCTTGTCTCTTTTGTATGTGATGTTTTCTTGTATTTATGTCACTTTCACGTACAGTGTCCTTGGTCAGATGTGGTACCGGATTGTATCGATTCCTGATCTTTGCCTTCTATATTACTTTGAATTTTACCAGTGGTTCAGGGGGAGATGTCGTTTAAAGATATTTCTAATTTAGAGCTCAGGCAGTCATCTTATTAGGTGGAGCAAAAATAGTAAATGAGTATGATCAGGAAATACCACAATCACAAACTGCAGACAACCCCGTGGCACCGTGAGGAAGAGCCGCTCAACCATCACGAGACACCAGGAAGACAAATTAAGCAAAGCAATCAGCTCTCTCTTCCCCATCAAGATGATTGCAATACTAAAATGGACATAAAGTAACGTACAACAAAACATAGAACAATTACAGACTCCCACAATGGGAGTAACAATAAACAGAAAGTCAACAACAACAGAACCACCGCCTTAGAACGGACAGCAGCCTAAGCCACCGGGGGGGCTTAAATGCATTTTACTGGTACCAAATATTCGCCCTAGATTCTGCTGTTGTTGAAGTACAAAAATTGGTCAGCTCGCATGACCATTTGGGAAAAATTTGGCAAATGTCATTATGAGGAATATTTCAGTGAAAACATTTTTAATTTTGACCAGTAGTTCATGAGGAGGTGTCAGTTTAATGTATGTCTTATCTAGAGCTCTGGTAGCCAAACCCATTTAAGATAAATTGGGCAGAGGGCATTAAAAAGAGCATTTCTGTGAAATTATTTTGAATTTGGACCAGTCGTTCAGGAGAAGATATCGTTTTAGATATTTCTTATTTAAAGCTCTTGCTGCCATCATAATAGTCGAAGCTGACCCGTTTTTGCGAGTGTGAAAAAGGGTATTATGAGAAACATTTCAGCGAAGTTATTATGAATTTGGACTATTGGTTCAGGAAAAGATGTCGTTTAAAATATTTCTTATCTACAGCTATGTTGGCCTTCTTGTTCGGCGGAGCTGAACCATTTAGGTAATTTCAGTAAAGGGCATTTGAGTCAGATGTTAAGTAGGAGATTTTCTTTTAAGAAGAATAAATACGCGCGACGTTCCACGGACGACGCGGCTCAAGTGAGCTAAGAACGGACAGTAAGTCCAACAACTTTTTATTGTGATTACAGTTTTTTACAGGGGTATGATAGGGAAACAATATGACCCAACTGGAACACCCAGTAGAATCCTCTAGCACTGCATAAAAAGGGGTAGGGAAAACCTAATTTAGTGATCAATTCAAAAAGATAGTAAAACGTTATATAAGGTTTGGATATAACTTGGATATCATGCAACAGGATGCATGCCTAGTTTTAAATCCAATTACGGTTTATAGCTATGGTTTCCTCTTTAATTGCACGATGGTGGGTCAGGCCTCAGACTCTATGACGGCTCTGACATAAAGCTTTAATCGGTGGGTTGGTGCCTCATACTTATCTGTAGCTGGACCCACCGTGGCTCAACTTGAGATTTTCTTTAGCTCTGACTATCTATGAGTCGTGAGCCCTTTTCTTTGTTTCATCATGGTGTGTTAATTTGATTAGAGTGTTTCTCCATGATGATACATTGCATTAGTTAGATGGCCTCCATGCGACATTTCTTGTACTTCAACAGCAGCAGAATCTAGGGCGAAGGTTTGGTACCAGTAAAATGCATTTAAGCCCCCCCCCCCCAAGTGGCTTAGGCTGCTGTCCATTCTAAGGCGGTAGTTCTGATGTTGTTGACTTTTTGTTTATTGTTACTCCCATTGTGGGAGTCTGTAATTGTTCTATGTTTTGTTGTGTGTTACTTTATGTCCATTCTAGTATTGCAATCATCTTGATTGGGAAGAGAGAGCTGGTTGCTTTGCTTAATTTGTCTTCCTGGTGTCTCGTGATGGTTGCGCGGCTCTTCCTCGCGTGCCACGGGGTTTTCTGCGGTTTGTGATTATGGTATTTCCTGATCATACTCACTTACTAGTTTTGGGGATTATGCATGGTCGGGCAACCTGAAGTACACAACGATTTTGGCTTAAGCAACAAGTGCTTTAGTATTTCATCTTATTTAAGCAACTAGGCTAGTGTTAGCTACTAATACAAAGTGGTTGTACGTGTACATCAATACAAAGGTCATATTCATATCATGATAGACGAATGAAGTGAATTTCGTGCGATCCCTATTTGGCAGTTTCAGATTGATTTTTCCGGACCTCTTATCATTCAACGGTCATGGGCGACCTGTACAATACTGCAATATGGCAACAAATGAATACATGTTAGTTATTGTTGTTGTGGCTGCCTGTGTTCTGTGTGTCTTCGTCACAGTGCCGTATATTTGTTTGAATCAAGGTTGAAGGTAAAGATCAGTAATCGATACAATCAAGTACCACAACTGACTCAAGAAACCACATGGGAACACGACACAAACACAATAAAACGTCACACACAAGAGAGCCAAGGGGCTAGGCCTTTCCTAGTAGGTGATCACAAGGCTGCAATGAACAGCAAAGACACAAAACATTTATAATTAGTATCACCGCCTTGGAACGGTCAGTAAAATATTTTCCTGCAGAGCTTAAACTAGTTTTATCGTACCAACCTTACCCTTATTTCTGATGTGGATCAAGACAAATATTTGTTTGGTTCGCATGAAAGATCGTCACTGTCACAGTGGTATTTCCTGGCTATGCTCACTGACTTGTTTTAGTTATAGTGAATAAATCCCATTGTCAAACTTACATGTAGTAGAACAACATGTGCATAAGCTGTATTGAGTGCTGGTCCTGAGGTTATGAATATATAGTAAAGCCAGCTAAGCATAAAATTTCAGTTGTTCATAAAAGGTAAAATGGTGAATCATAAATATTTGTTTTGCTTTAAAACTCTAAAATATTGCATTGATCCTGCTTATAAATATTCAGACACCAAACAGTGTAGGTATTTAAAGCATTATTGAACAGGGTTAAGTCCTTGCTCTGCTGAGTGAGCATCAATCACGTTTTGTAATTGTGTGATATAATAAATCCTCATGTCTACCTCGTTGCAGTAAACCCGTTTATGCCGAAATGATGTTCCCATCTATCAATTGTTTGTTTGGTTCATTGCCGTTTTAAGAGTTGTTAGGTTTTATTTTTATTCAAGTTTCAATAGAAAATTTTGCAAGCAAACAGTATAGACTCTGATCAGACGCCGCGTTCTAGGGTGTCTGATCTGGGTCTGCACTGTCTGTCTATGTCCTACAAAAAGGACGCTGGGCTGAAATGGGTTAATAACTGAGTGTATAATATATGCATATCCACTAATGTGAGAATGGGGCTTATAGCTTACTCTGCCCCTGCCTGTGCTTCACAACCAATCAGTATGCACAGAATTTTAAGTTTTTGGCCAACTTAATCACATATTTTTGTGTAATATATATTAAGTTAAATCATGAAGTAAATTAGTGAATTGGTCAATGCGGCTAGTCTATTTTTCAGCGGGAGCTGTCTATAATCGACTTTACTCTAAATTATCCACCAATCAGAAACAAACTTACATCTGCAAGTCTGCTATCTATGCTCATTGAAACGGACTATCTAAATTATCCACCAATCAGAAACAATCTTACATCTGCAAGTCTGCTATCTATTCTTATTGAAACGGACTATAATTTGGTTGGGTATGAAAGCCACGACCGTGCCGTGCTGCCGCGCCGGAATCTGCCGCGCCAGAAATATATTTTTCCTTTCCCGAAGCACTAAGAGGTGTAATTCCATATTTTTTTTCGCTCTGTCATCTGCAAATATTATTATTAACAATTGCAAATACAAAAATACATTATTTTTTACCGAAATAATGATTTTAATGGCGATTTGACATGTATCAGGGGTATGAAAGCCCCTGCCGTGCCGTGCCGTGCCACTTGCGTTAGTGGCAGTTTACCATATTTTTTTAACAGTTGATTACTGGAACATTTGTCCTGGGTGCATTTTTTACTAAAATCCATGGCACGGATGATTCTTAGTGGGTGTTTTAGGCATGCAATGGAATATATTAATAATAATAACGCATACACTCAATAGGCCCTTTTTCATGCGTTTTTACAGCTGGACAATTAACTGGTCAGTTAAACTTGTTCACGGTCCGCTTGCATCATTATATAATCAAGGGACCATCATTAAATGAATAATATTCTTGACTTTGATCAATAATAGAACCAAACAAGCTCATTAAAGATATACAATCTAATCTGATCAATTAGTGCTGAAAGAATTTTGAACAAGAAGTTTGTGAACTTCAATGAGCTCAACATTAATTTGTGTTACTCAGAATCCAGAATTGGCTTATTTATTTATTTATTTATTTATTTATTTATTTATTCATTTATTTATTTAAGCATAGCTAATGCGCGGATGCGTCGGCTGGTCTGCGCCTTTGTTTTTCGCAAACACCCACAACATTAGCAACGGTTTTACGTCATATGTTTCACAGTGCCGGCCAAGACGAGTCTGCGCATATGCACAGTCTCGCCATAGCCTCTTCTGCTGGTTTATACAAGATGATAAACTTTATACATTAACCACGTCGCTCATTTGTCGTCATTTCCATTGATTGAATGCTCTCGCATTCAGTAAACAAGCAGTAAAGGCCCTGGCGAGACTGTGCGTATGCGCAAACTCGTCTGAGCTTTCACTGTGAACAAATTTATGATGTACGAACGTTATCTATCTTGTAATATAACAATATTCTAACTAGTTTCATTAGATAAGCGGCGTAGGTAGTATTTTATCATCTTGTATAAACCAGCAGTAGATGCTATGACGAGACTGTGCATATAGGTTTGATAGGATTCTGAGTAACACAAAGTAATGTCGCCTTATTTAAGTTCACAAACTTCTTTCTAGAAAATGATTAAAGAAGGGGGGGAGCCCAGTGGTAGAGTGCTTGACTCGAGACCGAAGGGTCGCGGGTTCGAACCTCACCGGCGTCACATTTCAAGAAAATCGCAGCAGTTTTTCTTCGGGTCCTGTTTAAAAGAATTCCATTCTGCCTGGAATTGCCTGTTCATATAACAAAACGCAAAACTCGTTCAACATAATCACCCTTTGTTTGAAAGATGTTGGGGCTATTTGTTTTGTAGTATCTGGCTCAGCCCTGGTTGCCCATTTCACCCGGTTGTGTCCAAAAGCTGTAACCGAACCGAAATCGGCCGAACTTACCGAATGTTCACTTTTTAACATATTGATTATAGGTATGTGGTTTTCTTTATATCCCTTTTAGTTTTTGGCCAATATCTCTGTACCCTTAAAAACTTTTCCAGTGCCTCACTAAAAATAAAGGTGTCGTCGAGTTGTCTCATAAAGTGTCGCCGAATTGTCTCAAAAGCTGTCTAAAAAAAAACGTGTCGCCATCGGCGACTTTCCGGTATATTTTGGTATGTTCTGCCACCAAGTTTCTTTGTAGTAACCATAAATGGGTGCAGGTCAACTCGGCCCAAAACCAGCTCGGCCCATGCCAACTCGGTCCACATAAAACTCGACCCATGCCAACTCGGCCAAAGATGCATAACTCGGCCGATGACAACTCGGCCCAATTTAAGTTTTATAAATAGACTCGTCCCACATTTTAGAGGGATTGAAGTATGTATGTTTTATCATTTAACTGCAAGATTCGGCCCTTCGCGTTAGCCTAAGAACCAAGTATCCTTACCCGTTATTTATCATGGTTAACAGCGCAGACGCAAACTTGCCATATCTCGTAAGAGGCCACGCTCTTATAGTCAATATACCGCATGTTCAAATGAGCATACACGTAAATTCGCAACCTAACTGATCTGAGCATACTAGGCCTAATTCCTTTTTATCCCTCAAAAGACCGTCTCGGTACTAGCAAGCGGTGTGGACCCTCATGAAATAACGCAGCATGCGGCATTTCTTCTGGGTCTTCACTGTTTGCCAAAATTACATATTTAAGAGTGAAAAAAAATGGTGCGAGGCTAGAAGCATAATTCCATAGTTCCATACTCTATGTTTGATAGCAGCGACATTATGAGTACTTTGACATCCGTAAACGAGTTTCAAAGATAAGTGCCGAAAAAGAGTCTAGTGCTAGTCTCTGGTCGGCAATTATAACAAATTAAAAACAAATGAAGATATTAATGTAATTAATGGAATTTTTGAATGCCTCTGTAAGAACAAAAATGCAGTCATCCAACAAAGTTATGCCGCATGATCAAATGCACTGGTTAAAGACACTGATTTTCACACATTTACGATTGCAATTACGCCAATAAATATTAAGATGATTAAAGGTGTGCATCTATTGACACCTCGTCCAAACATGCTTCTGAAACAACAGGAGGAAAATACTGCAGAAAAGAAAAAGAAAGAAAAGCTGATCTCCTTAATTGATCAGTTTACAATTTCATTGGATGAATGGATGGATGGACAGCCGGGAGGACCCAGGCGCTGCATGATCCAGGATTTTTGTCAGGGTGGGGGTCCAGGCCCGACGGCCAGAAAACAGGACCCGCACATGGGACGCACGCACACACACACATACATACGCATGTACAGACAGGCACATGAATGCTCATGCACGGGCAGACGGATGGACATACATGTACATGTATAGACGGCAAACTAAAAGACAGTTTATTTACAACATGCATAATCATGTACAGAGATGATGTTAGAAACAGACATGTGCGTGCATGTCGAGACATACATGCGCGTGTCATTATCTTCAAATTTCCCATGAAAATGAATGTTTTGGTACCATCGAGCTCAACTTATTTCATTTTCATAGGATATCTCAAAACGGGGGCATGGAGGGGGTTCGAGCGAACCTAATGAACCCAAAGTGGATCTGCCACTGCTTATACACGTATGCTAATGCACAGACATTCTGGTTGCATCATACATGAGCATGCAACTCGTATGTACTTCAAAAATATATGGGCCGAGTTGTCTTATGAATTTGGGCCGAGTTGTCTTACAAACATGGGCCGAGTTTGCATGGGCCGAGTTTTATGTGGGCCGAGTTGGCATGTGCCAAGTTGGTGGTTTTGGGCCGAGTTGTCCGTAATTCCTATCAATAGCCTACGAATGTAGATAAATACAACGATCTATGCCAGATTAATATCATTATTAATGAGACTAAAACTGTATTATTTTCAAGTGTATACAACTGCCGCTGAATATCTTTTTTTAAAGATATTTCTTGTTAACTTCTAACAAAGAAAACAAACACAGTTTGCATGTTGGCGCGCTTTAAAGTGAGCAATGAGCAGCGTGACATGGAAGGACGTTGTAGAACTTGATGAGATCTATTTAAGAAATGCTTGTAAAAGCCCTGTCAGTAACACAGCTTACTTAACCCTTAGATCTTCTCATTGCCGAAGTATCTGCCGTCCAGCCCACATGACACCAAACTTTTTCTTTTTTGTTTGGTGAAAACTTGCTGTGATTTTATACAGTGCATTATACCCAATAGCAATAACGACGTGCAAATGAACATGACAAGATCTGCTGCTCGAATCTATACACAAATTTGTGTTATGCTCACGTCTGTGAAGCCGCCTTAAAACTGATTTTACACGACACTAATACCTGTTTATTTTCAGTCCGTGCGTAACTGAGTAATAATATACTGCACAACCTTTGTTAATGCTAGTACTGACTAGACAAATATTTTGCTCTATTCGATGAAACGAGTAGAATGTTAATATCCAGTAGTAGCAAATGAGAAAACTATAAGTAGGTCATAGATCATATATTAGAATTATAAAGAAATTAAGTGGTCAACTCGCTGCGCTCGTTCCCACTTAATTCCGTGACATAATAAAGCTGCCAATAATAGCTCAATGTGTTTGGATATAATTGAATCCCTTTGTACCAACCTTAGCTTCGCATTGTCGACGACTGTAATAGCAACCGGATGGTCTTTTCTGTATGTAACCTCCTTCACAGGTCAACGCACAAACACAGAGCAACAAACAAATACAAACAATCTGAAAACAGTCCCAAGTTCCTTATGCCACACAGTAAACAAATTCCTTATTGTAGTCAGAAAATACGTATCGGAATACTTCCGCCCATTAAACCCCGCACACACACACGCACGCGCGCGTACGCACGCACGCACGCACACACACCTTCGAAAGCGGAGAAGATATTATAATATTTGCTGTAAAAATTTATGTGTCAAAGTCGCATATCTAAGGTTTAAATCTAATTTGTAACACAATGCTAAATTTACCCTTTTTGGTCCAATAAAATCGGTATGTCTAACTAAAAACTGGTCTAAAATGGTCACATGTTGATATAAGATGAAGCCGAGCTGAGTTTGATATGCTGATACTTTCTTATATCATTATAAATAAAGCTAAAGGATAGCATAATTAGTACAAAACTAGCATGAGCAGAATGAAACTGATATGACATTTTGCTGGTTCACCTTCCATCGCGAAAGTGAGACTTAATAATTTCTAACAACAGTTTTGTTTTGTTTGTTTATTTTTTCTGTGTTTAAATAAGCAAAAACATAAAAAAAATAATCATTAACATTCTGCATTCAGAGAAATTAATATACATTTCAAAGTTCAAAGTACTACATTAAACTAATTTGCAAGCAGTTTCTTAAACTTGCGAGAAAGTCTTTAGGCTGCAAATAGCTTCAATAACCCCCCCCCCCCCCTAGGAAGAAAACTTTCTTTCACAGTTGATAAGTCATTACTAGTGCCCAACTCCGTCACAACGATTTTAGGATTTACACCTTCAGGTCGTCATGAAACAATCCGGATAACAGAAGGAGACATTGAGCTTATTTAACATTTTATCAGTTATAAATGTCAAATATATGCTCATTTTGTTTGAAACTGCTAGATGTAATTACCACTCCGAATGTCTTAGTTGTATATCGTTTCTTACTCGAAAAACAGCAACAATATAATCGCTGCATTATACACAGATTTGTGACGGTTTCTGTTTAAGACAATGTCACAGCTTGGACATTGATATAGTCACGGTCTGGCTATGAGAGTCACGGTATGGCTAAAACAATTAAACTGCAGAGTAAATGCTTTTTGCACTACTTATGTTTTACATTGTTCCTTTTCTCATAGTTTTGAGTTGAATAACTCAATTCTATGAGTAAATAAAGATTATTGAACAAAAGCTGTGCTGCACCATATGACAGTAACGTCTTAACGGGCACAAACTAATGTATCGGCACAGTTCGTTTTATAATTTTAATTTTCATGTACAGCTTCTGGACTATCACAAAAATGAGGTCATCAAAGGTAACGTGCATAGAGGTAAACATAATTAAGTGACGTCACAATGGCGTAAAAGTTTGCTCTGGACCAGGTGTTTTTAAAAGCTATGCATTTCTCATGCTTTTGTGCATTTCTCATGCGTTTGTGCGCTAAGACAGGTAATACCAAAACTGAAATTTTCAAAAGTGTTTTTGTCCAAAAATTCAAAGCAAAAAATGACTTTATGCAATACTCTGATAACAGCGATGAAACATGCTTCACTGCTACATTAACATATCTTAGGTTCCCCGGGATTGTCAAAACCCTTGCTTTACACGCTCAGGTTTAAGCACAACTATTGGGATCTAACAAATGTTTATACATAGAAAAACATGCTTGATCCCTATATTATTATGCCTCACGTGAAATCCCATACAAACTTACATAGACGAGCAACTGATATGGCCTCAGCGAATACTGCCGCCCAAACACTCCTGGCGAAAAATCTGGAGACATGCATGTGAAAGATATATTTTGATTCATTCATATAAATTGTTCAATTGGAAAATAAAGGAACAAGCTAAGCAGTTACACCTTTTGCTGTATAAACCTAACTCAATGAGAACTTCCTATGAGCGCCCACAAAAATAAAGGTCTGCAAGTCCAACATGCACTACTATATGCCTTCTTGGGCAAACTATTTTAGTTTGGACTTCTATCTACTGTCCTGCAACAGGTTCACTACACCTGTAGCTTGGCAGTTCAGCTGCCACCACACTGGATGTAAAGTTACACTAATGTTTACACTGTATGTAGCTATTACCTATTTTTGATCCTCTGCTTAATAAATCAGATGATATGCTAGCATGCACTTTTTGGGCTGACTCATCTGAGCCTTCGCTGCTCACAGATATATGCTAAGTACCAAATTATCATTAGTAGAGGTGTCTTGATTTCAAATTATTTCAAGTGATGAAATTGCAAGGATTTGAGATTCAAAGGTGTTTGTGTGTGGTCTTAGTCAAAAAGAAAATAACTCCTTAAGCCCTAATTACAGCAATTTCCGTCTGCTCTTGTGGTCAGCTGAAATGTTTATTTTTTTTATCAAACAGGGTACAATCAGACCAGACTGCGTCTGCAACTTGCATTTGTTCACTAATATTATTGCATGTTAATATATGCAGCAAACAACATCTTCAGATGAGTTTTTGCAGGCGCTCTAAGGGTTAACTTATTGAGGCTGAATGACAATCGGAGCTGTCAGTATTGGTAATTAACCAATAACGGAACAATCAAATTGGTGGAAATATATGTTTCCCATGATATAATATGTATAAATGATTGTACAAACAATACTCTTAATATAACCTAATAATAAAGCAAAGCAAATGAGGCATCATGTTAAACATATCTACCTGTCATTGTTGTAATTATCTCTGGACCAGAACAATATAACTGAACATATATGTTAAAGTAGTGAAAATGTGACACCATCTGCCACTACATTGGATATAAAGTTACAATAATTTTACAGTTTATGTAGTTATTTCCTATATTTGATCCCCTGCTGAAAAATGTTTTTTTTGTCCTCAGGCCGTCTGCCAGGTCTGCCCATCCGTGGGTTCATCTCGTAAACTTTTGCTTAAGACTTCATGAAACGTTTTGAGATTCTCTGGGAAGACAACGGAAAGATGGTGGTTCAAACTTTTTTTTTTCTCAAATTACTATTGCCTGTCTTGGAATTTGTGCAAAGTGGCACATTCCTGTCCATTTTTATATTAAGCTCCTATCCCCGCCCAATCACATGGAGTACATTACTCAATATTAATGACCTTACACAACATTTGTTATGGAGTTACACCGCTTGTTTTCGCTTGAGCATATCTGATCAACTTGAATATTTTGGGATTATATTCTGAAATGATTTATTTCGCTTTAAAATTTGCATAGTTTTCTTGCTTGTGTGTTTGAGCTTTAATGTCCCACCAACAGCTAAGGCCATATCAAGATGAGGCCATGGCTTAAATTCTCATTCGAAATCCTTGAGAAGCTAGGGATTGAACCAGCAACCCCTGGTTAACAAGGCTAGTTGTTACTAGTGTGAATCTATTTTAGCAATTATGCAGCTGAAACAGAGATAGCTGGTTGCTTTACTTTAATATTATTGGTGCTGTATGTGTTCTATGTCTCTACCTCATGGTGCCAGGAGTTGACATGAAGACAGTGATCATGTCGTTTTCTAGTTATACACATTTGCTGCACATTAAAGCATAACATTTTTTTTTTCTTCTACAAAGTACTAGTCAGACTGTCGGTTTAAAGGTGCACCAAGCAGTGTCCATTTTAAAGCTGCTTTGATAAGATTACAAGGGAAAACAACATCAGGCAGTCTTAAAAATGTCTTCAATAAACCGCGACAGTTCCATCACAATCGTTTTAAAAACCGTGACATTTTCACAATCAGACAGTGACATTACAATTCTTGTTAGATTATTAGAATTTGCAACATGTATGCACATTATATTTAATATAGTTTTTTATGATTCAATAGAAACATGCTTCCCGGTTTAATTATTCTTATATCTGAATCCAACTTATGAATACGCCTTGACACAGTTGTTGCCAATAAAGCACAATAATATGGTAATTGCTGAGTAAATAGCTAGAAAAGTTATTGGCTAGCTGTCCTCTATCACTTGTATAACGATACATGTATGGACGATAAGGGATGCAAACAAATGCGTTACCGTGATTATTTTGATTTTATGAGTGTCTTGACATTTTTTTTCCATTAAAGTCTGAAATTGCGTCTTAAACGTTGCGTCACAGTTTTAAGTGAAAGTTCGTAATGGATCAGCGAAAATCCAAAAAATCGTTGTGACGGAGTTGGGCACCAGTGAGTCATGTAACAAAACAGTAGATATAAAGATTTATCTACACATTGCGGCCTAGGTGAATACCACTCGTTTCGGATAGAGAAATAGAGGATATTTACTTTTTTGAGGTGGATACCAAATTTATTGCATCGAGTGTGTTGAAAACATGGGCATTTTCACGAGTGAGTAGCACGAGTGAAAATTTTTATGTTTTCAACTCACGGTACCAAAACAAAGTATTTTTTATTTTATACTGTTTATAGGCTACATGCAATGTCTCGCCCATTGAAAAAGGAGGTATTGAAAATGCAAAAACGATTTTTTTAACAAACCCATATAATTTAGGTAAGTTCTTACTAAGAAAATGCATACTTCCCACACTTGATGTTTTCGTTCACAAACAAGAAAGTTATTGGCGTTTGAAGTTCTGAAGTAAAATACATTGAGTGAATGGAAAAGTCAAATGTTATAAAAACGCTACAGTGAAAATATAGGCTGATATCAGTCACTAGTCGTTGCACTAGTGATTAATTTCACTTTTATTTGTTCTTGACATGTATTGCTTTCACTGCTAAGTATAAAATAAATTATCATTTCTACCTCATTGCAGTTAAGAACTGTATAATATATGTATATCCACAAATGTGAGAGAAATATGTTGCAAACTCAATTGCGTACGTGTGTTACTTATTATTTGTATTACTCAATGAGTCTACCGAATACTTCCCAAGTTTAACTTAGCATACTGTTTGTTTTATACATGAACTATCAATTTGTAATATAAGAAGGATACTTCATCCTGCTCAGATTATCATAATCTCATATGGAAGTTTTCAGCATTTGATCAATTTTCTGAACAATTTAAAGAATAATCTATTTCCTTAACATCAAGCTTAAATACTTGTAATCTTCAGCCAGCCGCTTTCTTTCAATTTTGATATATTGCTCATGACATCAAGGCTTCTAGAAAATTTGCATGCCCAAAACACCAATGAAGTTTCAAAAGAATCGGTAAAAATTTGCTAAGGTCAACTTGTGAAAAGTACCAAAAATAATCTGAGGATTACACCCAAATCACATGCATATTTTCAGACTATAACCAAATCACCAGTGAAGTTTGGAAAGAATCGGTATAAAGCTTTAAGAGGAGTCGCGCCCACAAGGTATCCCCTGTCCATTCACATTCTCATATATAAAGACGAGAAATGGCTAAGTTAAACTTGCAAAAAAAGTGGCAAAATAATCCGAGGATTATATCCCAACCACATGCATATCTTCAGACCATGACCAAAACACCATTTAAGTTTCAAAAGAATCGGTATTAAACTGTAGGAGGAGTTGCGCCCACATGGTACCTACTTATATAGTGGGACGAAAGGACGGACCGAAAAATGGAGAGGCAAAAACTAAGTCCCTCCGTTTTTTCTTCGAAAAGGCGGGGGATCATATGTTTGCTAGGTTTAATGAAATTCCATCAATGGCTCTTGAATATATTAAGGAAACAAAAACTTACGGTGACAACATGAAAACAGTTTACCCTCCACAAACACAGTTTGCGGGGGAGGGGGAGGCGGGGATAGTATAATGAGCTTTGTTTTTGTTTTTTTCAGCCATATGGTGATGATAATCAAACGAACCGTCTCAATGAACACCCAAAACATATACTGACCGGCTTTAAAAACGCTACACAAGGATAGCAACGTTAATATTTGTCTCAAAAAAGAATGCAAAGCAATCAATTTGATTGTATATTAAAGAGTGTGCATTTGTGAGTAACACATGAAAAACATGTCCACTCAAATTAATTCAAAACATTGAAAATGTGAACTAATCTAAATTGAAATAGTACGAAAGCCTATGGGTCAACTGTTTCATTCGACAAAATTTATTAGTGATAGACCCCCTACTTCTTTAAATCAATAAACACGAGAAGCATCAAATTTATGTCATGTATTTTGCTACTCATCGAGGAATTGCTTTCATTTTGTTTGGCATGTCTTTGATTCAGCAGGTTTGCTTTTATGACGTTCATCTGTGTTAACCCGTTCATTCCAATACTTAAAAACTGCGCTACTTAAGAAATGTTTCAGTGACTAAAATTTTACGAAGCAATAACGACGTCGAGTTAAGTTGTACAATTAAAACTTAAGTATTGACTGAAGAAGCCACTTGATGATGACATCATCGAAGTAAAGGACGTTTACATTCAACTGTCTTTTGAAGCTATAACAGGAAAATAGTGTAGCGTTTTAAAGCCCGTCAGCATACGTTTAAAATTACGAATAAGATAATATCAAATTTTATGCTCCAAAGTTTTTTTTATCGACACAAGTGACAATTATGCATGACACAAGTGACACTAATGCATGAAACAAGTGACACTAATGCATGCCACACGTGAGAATAATGCATGTCTACGTGACAATAATGCATGACACAAGTGACACTAATGCATGACACAAGTGACAATAATGCATGGCATACATGACAATAATGCATGACACAAGTGACACTAATGCATGATACACGTTTGTTTGTTTGGTGCTTAACGACGCATCAACCCTTGTGGGTCATTAGCGTCATACGGTATTAAACTAAACATGATGAGGATGGAGATAGTAAAAAATTATAAGTTAAAATAAAAGGAATGCTGATGAGTTTGTATAATGATAATTAGTTGCAATACGTTTGTTGACACAATATCTGACAGTTTCAAAGAGCTATTCAGATAACTGCACATGTTCTTTAACTGAACAGAATACAACATTTAAAATCTGTATTATGGTCTGATACAATGTAAAACAAAACATGATTTTAAAAATAGCAATTACATTTTGTTAAAAAGATTCATTAATTTTGTCTTAAAAATGTCATAATACTATCAATATGTATATCTTGAAATAACTGCTCATGTTATCAACATGGAAGCAATCATTTCTTACTTGTACAAAATCGCCACACTCTAAAAGGAAGTGACGTACAGTGAATGGTGCGTTGCAACCAACACATTGTGGCTGCTCTTCACCTTGTAGTAAGTATGAATGTGTCACTCTTGTATGACCTAAACGGAGTCGAGCTAAAACGACTTCTTCTCTACTAATGTTTCGAACAATGATTGATATTCACCAATAGTTGGTTTTATGTCAAGACGTTTATTTCCAATGCTGTTATTCCATGAAGTTTGCCATTCTTCCAAGATATGTTTATTGATAGATTGCTTAAAATTATAAAATGGAGTCTTAAAAGAAGTTGGTCTAATGAAAGCGATGTTTTTGCTTGCTGGTCTACCATCTTATTGCCCAGAATGCCTATATGACTAGGAATCCAACAGAGAACAATTTCTTTTTTCGCTAAAAGCTCGTGACATTTTTCTAAAAGTTTCTGATTCTGCGGATTCTTTGAACTGGTATGGTTCATTGCTTTCAATACAGAAAGCGAGTCAGAAAAAAAATTTATTGTTAGCATTACAAGTGCTAATGAAATCTAAAGCTAGATCGACTGCTTTGGCTTCAGCAGTAAAAATTGATGAATCGTCAGGTATACGTTGCATAATACTATGGTTGTCTGATATAACAGCACAACCAACCTTTGAGTCTTCTTTTGACCAATCAGTATAAATTTGTTAATAATTCTTATAACGATTTGCAGCTGTCTGAAATCATCTTTTAATATGTGTGGATTTGATTCAGATTTTTCCCGGTATGCAAATCAAAAAGTATTTCATGTTGTTTCATACACCAAGCTGTAATATTTGGTGTAAAATGTTTTTCAATATTTTGTGGTTTGATCTTGGTAGATTCTAAGAGTGGTGAAATTCTGAGGCCAAATGATTTAATTAATGGTTTCTGTTCATATAAATCAACATAATGTGGTGGGAATGTAACTTCATGAGTAGGATTTGATGGGTTAACAGCAAGTCTTATAGCATATTGCAAAGAGAATTTCTCTCTTCGTGAGTATAATGATGGTTCATCTGCTTCCACATAAAGACTAGCAACAGGAGAAGCTCTAAAAGCTCCTAAAACTAACCTAAGTCCTTGGTTATGTATAGGATCAAGCATTTGAAGTTATGATTTTCGTGCAGAGCCATATGTAATACAGCCATAGTCTAATTTTGACATGACACACGTGACAATACAGCATGACACACGTGACAATAATGTTTGACACACGTGACAATAATACATGACACAAGTGGCAATAATGTCAGACAAATGTTAAAAGAATGCATGACATCCGTGACAATTATGCATGACACAAGTGACAATAATACATGACACAAGTGACAATAATGCAGACACACGTAAAAATAATGCATGACACATAGGGCAATAATGCATGACACAGGCGACAATAAGCATGACATAGGTGACAATAATTCACGACACAAGTGACAATAAAGCATGGCACAAGTGACAATAATGCATGACAAAGGTGAAAATAATGCATGACACAAGTGACAGTAAAGCATGACACACGTCACAATAATGCATGACACAAGTGGCAATAATGTCAGACACATGTGAAAAAATGCATGACATACGTGACAATTATGCATGACACAAGTGACAATAATACATGACACAAGTGACAATAATGCAGACACACATAGCAATAATGCATGACACAGGTGGCAATGATGCATGACAAAGGTGACAATAAGCATGACCCAGGTGACAATAATACACGACACAAGTGACACAAATGCATGACACAAGTTGCAATAATGCATGGCACAAATGACAATAATGAATGACACAAGTGAAAATAATGTGTGACACGGGTGAAAATAAATGCATGACATGGTGACAATAATATATGACACAAGTGGCAAGAAGGCATGACACAAGTGACACAAATGCATGACACAAGTGGCAATAATGCATGGCACAAATGACAATAATAAATGACACATGTGAAAATAATGCGTGACAAGGGTGAAAATAATGCATGACACGGTGACAATAAGCATGACACAAGTGACAGTAAAGAATGACACAAGTGACAATAATGCATGACGCAAGTTACAATAATGCATGAATACAAGTGACAATAATGCATGACACACGTGACAATAATGCATGACAAAAGTGACAATAATGCATGACACAAGTGACAATGAAACATGGCACACGTGACAATACTGCATGACACACGTGACAATAATGCATGACACAAATGACAAAAATGCAACTAGGCATGGCCATTCAAACTTACTTTGCTTGAAATCCGCATATTGCTTTTGCCCTTACCGTTCACTGGCCCCGCAATATCATTTGTGAAAATATAAACGATAATCAAATCGTGCTAGGTGTGCCATATTATGAGCAGTATCATGAAAAAAGGGTATCTTTAAATAAATCCCCTGATTGCCAGCGCATTCACGCAGCCGAATCGGCGTTGTTTATGTTTGATAATGCATCATTGTTGTATCATTGTTTCCTTATTGTCTCTATACGGTAGATGATCCTTATAGCTGGACTGGCCGGCAAGGTTGATTATATAAATTAGCGTTGAGACTATTTAGGGTAATCTTTGACAAAAAACTAACATATTTGTGCTCACATGCATGTTATTGCATTTGAGGCCCCTAGTGGTTTTAGGAACCTAGTGAGAAAAAAAAACTATTTAATATTAGGAGAGCACTGACAATTATTTTAGGGCAGCTATAGAGCAAAATCAATCCTTTGGAGAATTAGCACGCTTAGGGATGTCTGTTACAACGCAAGGTCGTTCTGGACGACAGTGCGATACGGGTCCCAGACGAAATATTTCTAAATGTAGGTTTGTGCTATTGAATGTGTATCGTATTCGGGAGACTTAAGACACAATAAACCGCGAGCATCTTATTTTGTCATTAAATATTTGTCCACGACACTTATCTTAATTTAATCAATCCTGTAGAGCATGGCAACTGTATCCAGTTAACGTGTATATGATACATTATTATTCTTGAAACTGTATTTTACTACTATACATGTCCTCATATCCTTATTGAGTACTTTCACTTTCGTTTTCTTTGAATATTTTATGACTTGATGTGATAAGACATTGCATTGTCCATCACACAGACCAAGAACGATTTTTCTTATAAATCTGCTAACTTTTGACGAACGCGTTTTTATCACCAAACCGAATGTACTGCAGTCATTTTTCAATGTAACAGATGTGTAACGACTGCAAATATTTTGTTATAGGTTATTTTCGACAGCGTAGCAGGTGGAGAAGACAGTAATGGATTTATTAAATACATCTTGCACCAAAGAATCTTCTGTTTTGACCGAGGGTGAAAAGCCATTTACGCTGTATGAGAATACGAATATGGCCAATACTCAGATTATGTACTATTATTTCCCCCCATGTGCCAGCAAGCTACTTCCATACAATGTGTAAAATATGGTAACACATATACATGCAAAAGCTTTTGCTGGCACACGGGGGGGGGGGGGGAATGATATTTTAAAAAATGTTTTCGGGTTTCTATATATCTTAATGTAAAACTGATTGTTCAACCCAAATTTTACATCCTTGAAGCATTTAATATCGAAAACGGATTCCACAGCCATAAAGTACTCAGGTAAGGGTAGTTTCAAGGTGAAGAAAGGGACGATTGACAAACTTTTATTTTTACTGAAAACAATAGGCATTTACCCATAGCAAGTGTCAATGATCCTTTGTCATCTATAACCCATAACCTGTCGTCCCGCACAGGTAAACAGTCGTCATGGGCCCATAACGAGTTGTCGTCCAGAACCACCTTGCGTTGTAACTGACATCCCTAAGCGTGATTAGGGAACACTTCCCAAAAAGCTGAGAAAAATAAATTAAGGGATTTGTGGAGATCAGAACATTATTCCAGCGTCCAAGGAGCACATCCCCCTCCCCCCACCGTTTCATGTGCTGGCAGCCTCATAATTATGATTATTTGCTCAATGGCCAGAACTTTTGCTACTGACATAAACAATTTGAGCACATGATAAAGGCCAGCAAACCTTAGATAGTTAGAAACCCCTAACGGATAGGTGCAAACAGTGCAGACCCAGATGAAATGCCGTGTTATTGTGCATCTCATCTGGGCCTGCACTGTCAGAATCGATTGTCATAGAAAGATATCCAATATTTTTGGATATCTTAATATCATGTAGCCCCTCGATATACACAATGGACAATCCTAAGGTAATCTCATCATCATTTATGGAATATATCATTGGGCTTAAAAGTTGAAAGTTTCTAGCATGCAATAAGAACCATCATCCCATGTCTAGGCCCATAAAATCGTGTAATATTGCATGTATATCCGGAAGACATTAATGGGCATCTCATATACATTGAGGAAGCGCGTGATATACAGCACGTATCTACATTGTCGCTAGGTTGCTAACCTACTGACTTAACCGGAGTACGACGTGCGGAGGCTCAGACAAGACTACCCTCATCCGCTGTTTACACACACTAGGCTCGAAAATAGATGGAGTTTCTGTGACGTCATCCTTTACGGCATATGCGATAAGTGCCATACATGTATGAATACATTGAATAGTATAATGGCTACGTCGCAAAAGTCTTGCTTTTATATACATGTATACATTTCTATATACCCCAAGGATAAACCAGTCTTAGTTTATTCGCAGGTGTTTTGTCCAAATCTTCACAACTTTTCAAAATAAATGGAAGATGACGTTATGACCGCAACCATTGGGCACACTGTTTGCGAGAAACGTCAAATCTGAGCTGGATCCAAACTGTTTTCAATGACATAGCAGATAAAGATTTAAAAGGTTTCTTCATTTATCGGCGTTCTAACTGGTTTAAACCTTTATGCACTAAATGGATTCTTCCTTCTGGTTTGATGCAATAAACTTGGGATGGTTTTATTATATCGAGGTTCACAGCTTATAATTTCTAAATAAATTGTATTTCTTTCTCTGAGGATCCTTTTTGTCAAAGCAAGCAGCATAGACCCTGATGAAATGCGCTATTTCATCTAAGTCTTCGCTGTTTGCCAGAGTACGCATTTGAGTCACCAGTTTATTGGCTCATCAATTATTTTTCGGGAAAATATATTTGTTTGTTCTTATGATAACGGTTTATTTATGTAACTTAATATGTATCCGCAAAATCGTGCTTTTATCGATTTTCAAAATGTTTGTGTATGAGAGGAGCGAAGTCTCTATTGAAACTGCACATATACCGAGGCTCAGACCTTCGTTGCTTGCCTTTGAGATAAATATTATAAAATTTTAATTCAAGAGCTGGGTCGCATAGCCGTTGAGATTTTTTATAACAACATATCATAGAATGCATTTTCCAAACAATCGTAATAACAGGTCGTAGATAATCAAAAATACTGATCCTAAGTAGTCTTAACAAGTCTTACATCGCCGAGATTCATGACAAATTGCGCGAATCTGTATTTGCACGATCTCGTATGACCGAGGCTTTACTAGACTACATGTAATTGTGTTTTATAGGAACACTGCAGAAAAAGAAGTAAAAACTTAATAGGTGTAAACAAATTTTCTGAATTTGTAAGAACTATTCTGAAACTTTACTATTAGGTTTCAGACGGCAGATCATAGGTTGCTTCCGCCACATTTGCATCATTTTTGAAGCATTAATTAAGCCTTTAAAACTATTCTAATTAATTTACATGTACTTGTTTACTAAAGGTCTGGAGCAGAACCGAACAGCACATATATTTTAATGACTTAAACTCTACAATTTATCGTCATACATTAGTTGATATAACAAAAGATTCATACTGGGTCACAATAAATGTCTACTTGAATCTGACAACAAAGATATAAATGGGCACAACAAAGACAGCAAAAAAGATGTCTGTGTTCTCATATCAGTCATTTATATATAGACCAAAAGTTGCAGTTATGTGAAATGTAAATCTTACTCTAAATGTATTATTTTAAGTTAGAAGGTCAGATTACGTTAATATATACTAAGGTGTTTAGTTAAAGAGATTCTTGCACACCTGATAAGGATAATATATGAGATTTTACTCTGAGATGGAAAATCTTTTCTCCCACCTTTGCCCATGTAAGATAGGCTGTCAGCTCATGTTTACATGACCACGTGACATCAGAGCAATCGTTCATTTTCTCCTAGAAAGGGTATACAAAGAACCAACATATTGCGCCTAAGTAACTCAAATGCACTTAGAAAGGTTAAGCGTCACTTATTGACGTCACTGAAAAGTAATGACGTCACCAAAGTTCGCCACGTGTCAATATTGGTAACGTGACGCTAACAGCACAGGGAGCATAGCAGGATTTTCTTTGCAATTTGCAACTTAACCAAGGCTCAAATCGTGTTTTCCATTCAATAACTAATGCAAACTATGTTTACACCCATTTTCATACCAGATACACACACTCATGAACACAGAATTAAAGTAAATTCATTGAGTAAAAAATGATTTTATTACGTTTTATTAACGGCGATCCTCGGGACGGATTGTTCTTTCCTACCCTCACACTTACGATATACTCTTATATTCATTCTGACATTTTATGTCATAAATGATTGCACCGGACAATAGTTAGAGACATGAATCAAAAATGAAAACTTGCAGCTTTATGAGCTATTTTATAAGTTTTCTTCTTCACTTTCATTTACGATCATGTAAAATTGGTTGGGTTAATTAACAACATCGATAAACCAGAAGTGGTTTACACAATAAAATAAAGTTACAAAATGTATGTAACGACATAACATGTTCATATCAATGTTGCGTACATTATGACAAAAAACATAACGTTCCATGCAAACTATGCGGTTTCGAAGTCCTCTTAATGTCATAAGATAACTAGAATCTAAAATTTGCTTCCGAGCATTATTGAATTTGTAAAACTCAATGCGAAAAAAGCCCTGATGAAATGCACGTCAAGCCTCGCATTTTATAGTCTCCCAACTCGTTAAAATTTAATAAAACTTGAATAACCATGTAAGAAGATTGGCACAGCTTATTTTATAATGTTACCGATTTACAAGTTTAATAAAAATGTTTTTGAATTGTTCAATATTTAAATATTTTTATCTTAGTTTTTGTGTTTAAGTAGTTTGATAGAGCGTGAGCAGATTGCATAGCTGAACCGCGCCCAGATATGAATATTAAAGTTACCGCCTTTACAGTGACCCGGAATATCTATTTTACGAATTTGCATCATCTGCTGTACGTTGTTTGTGCAAGCTGTGCAAGCTCTTGTTAGAATTTGCAGTCAAGCAGGCTCGTCAAAGATTGTGTAAGTACAGTACGTATATGTATATGTATCAAACCGAGGGAAGAGTAGAGTAAGCAGGCGCTGCCAATTGCTTTGTTTATTGAATCCTGCTACCGTTTTTCTTGTCTGTACATAAAAAGAAAGAAGGTTTGACATGAGGCATGCATGTATATCTTTCCAGAGGCCATAATAGGTTTGATCGATTAGCGTGGAAAGTAAAACGTGCGTCCTGAAATGCGACGCAGGCTGATATATTAGGAATCAGATATCTTTCAGCCAATTTCTCCAGTGATTTGCTCCATCAGTAAGACATTGAAAAGTAATGATAGATTTTATTAGGAAGCATCTGGATAATGCTTCTCAGGTAGTTTTCAATCACCAAGAGCTGAAAGTTAAAAAATAGCTCTTTCAAGCGAGTGCCTGTATGATCAATCTCGTAACATTACGTCACAAAGTGATAACGTCATTTGCCTAACGACAACTACTACGTGCATCGTCGCGCCTTTGAAATAACACACCTCATAGGAACAGTGCCAATGAATTCACCGGGGGACCTTAAGGGTTCTGTAACCTTTCAGGATGTCAGATTGGATAGGGAATGAATGGTCCAAACGCAAATGGCTAAGGATCATTGACGGTTTGGGTCTTATACGCCTATTTTTCTGATTCCCAGAACGCTGCGTTTGAGCTTCTGGTGTGGTGTATGTAGTATCAGTGCAATAGGTGAATCTAATGGCAAGAGCCAACTAGCAAAATATTTTCAAAATTTCTACGCATTCGAGAGTTATGGCGGGTAGAAAGGGGAGGGGGTCTGAAATTTCATGACAATAAAATGTGCTTTAAAAAGTGATTTCTGCACGTTTTCTTGATTTATTTCGTAGGAATGGTGATATCTATTAAACATACCATATGCAGAGTATTAACGAATCACGATAATTGATGAACTTGTTTTAAAAACAAAATATGCTTTGTAATAAAATGATTTTTGGGAAATAGTTTAGAAGTATCCTGTACATTTTTGACTACATGTACCGTAAATAATACAAAACTGAAAGCTCAACAAAAGAAATAAATATTTTTGAAGGAATGAAAGTGTCCCATTTAGCTTTGAAAAGTCAAATTGATTCTATTTAGATCATTTGAATATTACTTTTGCTTTGTTTAAAGGGCATTATAGCATGTTAATGTATTTAAAGTGTCCCAATATTTATAGTATACATATACTATACATGTATGCTACCTATATGAGACAATATATTGAACACTAAAGTATATACCTATTATAACTCTTTGCATGCCAGTGGATAATTTTGTCATCTGCCAATAGCCTTTTGCAAACAGTTTGAACCCAGATGAAGACCACCAGAATGTCGGTCTTGATCTTGATCCAAACTGTTTGACACTCCAATGGTGGTCCTGAGTGGTTATTTTTTTTTTAAAAAAAACTTCATTTTGAAGAAAGCCAGCAGACGAAAAAAAAAACACGAACAATTCCCTAGCATGCAAATAGATAAGTACAGGACATTTGCAAAAGAATATGTTATTAAATAACAGTGAGATTTTTTCTTATGAAAAAATGCATAAACCTTGCTAATTCTACTTTTAATCTTTATGTACTATATATGAAACTAGCACAGAATACAAAGCAATTTCGGAGGTTGGTTCTAGAGAACCTCATTATTGTCTTTATAATTTTTTATTCGGTAGAAAATGCATTTTATGGGCTAAAGCCCTGGGTTTTTGGGCTGCTGAACATCTCCCCCCCCCCCCCCCCCCCGTGTGCCAGCAAGCCACTTCCATACAATGTGTAAAATATGGTAACACATATACATGCAAAAGCTTTTGCTGGCACACGGGGGGATGATATTTTAAAAAATGTTTTCGTATTTCTATATATTCTAATGTAAAACTGATTGTTCTACCCAAAATTGTACATCTTTGAAGCATTTAATATCGAAAATGGATTTCACAGCCATAAAGAACTCAGGTCAGGGTAGCTTCGAGGTGAAGAACGGGACGATTGAAAAACTTTTATTTTTACTGAAAAACATAAGCATTTACCCACAGCAAGTGTCAATGCTCTTTTTCCACATTTCAATCTTTTTTCTCTGCCTCTCCTACATTTCTTCTTTGTCTTTGAATGAGTTGGTGCTTACAGAAAGTTTGGACCTGCCTGTTTCGGTCATCCCCACTCCAATCGCCCTCATCACTGCATCACGTAGTTGTACGATAGTTCCGTGCCTTAAAAGTGTCTGTGCTTGACTATTAAAACAACTATCCGTAACTCGATTGTGGTTTCAAAAATATCAAAACTTCAAAACGGCACCAATTCATTGACACTAACTTATAAAACAAAAGATACAATTTCCTCTCCTCTAATATTAACCTTTATTTTTTTCTGTTTTATTGTTTTTGTTTTTCAATTTGGTTCACGATCTATGATGTATTCTTTTCAGTGGCACGTATGAAAACGTTCCTTTGAGCGTACAGAGAAGGCTTAAAATCAGCCTGCACATATTGCTTATCAGAAATTGTGTCCGTCATTCTGAAGTTTATTCTAACTGAACGTGTTATATGGGGCATGTTTCACTATATAATATCGCGGATGGTCTATCTTACTCCCCATAATGTTTCTACGCTCTGGGAGACATTATTCGCATGTTAATAAATTCGCAAATTTGATCTGTGTACTACCCAGAGAATGATTTTACAGTATTTCTAAATATTAGATTCATGATAAAAAGATTCATAATAAATAGGTTCATGGGCTTCTTTGATTGAACCACACGTATAAGTAGCTGAATTCTACTCAAATATGGTTATCAAAACGTAACGTACATTACAAAACAAAGATATACTATAACCACTCCCTAGTTGGAGCCATACTTTAATATGGGCAAATGAGCTCTATGGAATAATGTTCTTTTAACCTAACATTTTTATGTCATTAAATAAAAAGGTTTGCACAGTCACCCTGCAAAGGTCTCTGCTTGTGGATTGTTACATCAGAAAAAAGAATCATGCTAAGGAAATATTTGTGCAGATTTGTTAAACAAATTCAACGATGCTAATGCACACGGCTCAACCATCCACTTTAAACATATGAACTGGTCATTGACCATTTATAATAATGATAAAATGGCAGACACTTAACTACATCGCATTATGTCGGGCCACTACACTGAAACGATGTTAATAGTGGCCACCTTACATTTTACGCCTTTGCAGGAAATAAAAAAAATCACTATTGTAAAATTTAAATGCTGTGAAAAAATCAAAGGCTTTGTCAAGACTCTGCAAATCATCTCATTTCAAAATCATAGGTAGATCTTGCATAGATAAGTCCGAGAAAAGGTAGCCTTATTTCAAAAATTTACACTTTTTAGTGTAATATAAAATATTGCTCAGATACGTTATCCATTTATATATTAATTAGTTCGAAGCTGTTAATAGTAACTGTGATATAAGATGAAGCGAATCAAAAGTATTGTGACGATTAAACCCGCCATTTCTCTTCTACGCTAACATGAAGAGACCCCCTATCAGAACTTAGTCAAATAGTTTTAGCTTTAACCATGCAATTTGCATACAAACTTTGATTTGCTCTGTACACTTTATCATTTGCACCAAGGCATTGACATTTTCAGCGATTATTTATTATCAATGAACGTCACTGTACTACTAAAAAACTCTTTTACATTATGCCATTTAAATGATCTTTGAAGTTCCACGTTAAAACCGGAAATGGAAACCAGTCTTGAAAAAATCGTTCAAAATGGGCTGATCAAGCTGTATTGTGTTTGGTCTAACTTATTGATTTTAGTATGTGCAGCTGATGATTTTCGAAAATATGAGAAAGTGCAGTAATTGAGATTTTTTAAAAAATCATAAATAATCTGCCATGAGCAAAATAAAACAAGTGTTTGGTGTTTTTCAAGTCGGCTAGACGGATTTGTAATTACCTTAACTTCAATTCAATAAAGACTTTATGAAAAATGCTTAATTTCTTCAAAAAGTTGATTTTTGCATTTTTAAATCTAAAAATTGTGAAGTGATAGAAAACCCTACTAAAGCACCACTTAACTTTATTAGTCCATTCAAATGCACATATTTGGGTAAAACTTCATTTCAATATCATTAGTGCTTAGTCAGAACAAATGAAATTGAAAAGTGGCCACTAAGAACTTCTGTTTAGTGTATGGGTTACCCATGAACCGTATGTGGTGTGAATAAACTGAAAATATTTAATGTTGGTTACAATTTACAAGGCAAAAGCTACATGTAAACTGTGGCACGGAAACAGGTAGCGCCATCAAGTTCAAATTACGATATTCTACACAAGACCTATAGATAAGAAAAAATGGTGAAAAAATGACATAAGTGACGGACACATATTGACAAAAATATAAAGTTGATCATTTTTATCGTTTAGATTATGGCTTTTACATCACACACTAAAGCAATTGTTAATAGCTATAGTTTTGATATTATGATTTCATGGTTGCGTGTATTACAAAACATAATGAAAATTACCGCTTGAAATATTTGTTTTGTCTAATAGTCATTAAATAAATCTGAAAAGTTAACAAGTACAGGCATTTTGTGAAGAAAAAAAGTTTGACATCCCGATTAGGGGTAAGGACCTCTGACATTTTGATAGGGTATCTGCCTATTTTTCAGATGCTTCCCAAATTTTCCCTATGCATAAGATAAGATATCGCTGGTATTCTTTTGAATAGGACGCTTGATGTATTAGGAACAAATTAAGGTTATAATTAGACAGGCAGATCCCTACGACAAAACAGGAGACGCTACCAAAGGGGGTAGGGGTTGCAAAATTTGATTTCACCTAAACATTTAGAAATCAATTATTTTCACGTGTAAGGGTATTATATCATCAATCCTCGATTACAAATCACAGTGAAGGTATTTTGAAGTCCAAAATCATGAGCCTTTTAATGATTATTTTTGTTGTTTTTTCTATCTGATTTGTTAAGAAATATTTTGAAGTGCAACTGTAGTCCATATTCAACCTTGATAACAATGTATTTACCTGTCACAATATTATGCAGCAATGTACTATAACCATTCATCCATGCATAAAGTACACCTAGTCAATGGCCATGCAGTTTATGTGTATTGGATAGATACAGTATATGTGCAAAATAATCTACCAACTGAATTTAGTAAAAGGACAATTTTCACAATCTAAAGAAAAATATGCTAAAACGTTGTAATATTTCATGACTAATGGGTTATGAAAAGGAAGCTTACTTGTACTTATTGTTTCATTATACTTGATTTTTTTTTTCAAGAGAGCACACCAAAAATCCAAATGCTAATGATTGGGCTCGCCCAAACGTCACATTTTGTCTGTGGGATATCATCCCCCCCGAGTCCCAGCTAGCTTTTCACATATATTATGTAAAATATGAGAACACACTAACGTGCAAAAGGATTAGTTGGGACTCGGGGGGGGGGGGGGGGGGGGGGAATGATAATTTAAAATTATTTTTCTATTTCCTATATGTACAATACAAAAAGTTACCATTTTAGCCCCAAAATAAAGCCGTACATTTATGGAAATAGGAAATCAAATGCAAAATCATAAAATAGAGACCAACAGCGAGCTTATATGTGAAGATGGAAGCATTTGATCGACTTTATTCCCATTACCACCTCCAGAGTTAACCTTGTTCGATGTTTATTTTTCAACTTTATTTGATTTTTTTCTGATAAAAATTGTCAAGTGCTCAGTTCTCGTTTCCTTTGAGCTTTTTAAACTCAATTTTATTATAAAGCTTACCCTTACTCATTCACTCTTTTCATTAATCTACATTTTCACTCGATGATCGCGACTTTTGAGCAGAGAGTGCCCAGATGAAGTTTCTCTGTGCCGAAAAATGAAAATATCACATGAAACCAAATCATAATCAAGTTCTATTTGTGCCCGAATGTAAAAATAAAAAAGAAATATTCTTAAAACAACCATATCGCATTTGAATTGAAACATGTCACACTGCACTTATTTTGTTCATGGCGAATCGCATCAAGCAATTTCGAACTTTATGAATGAGTAAACTAATGGATACAAAGCCTCAAGGATAAAAACAAGATTTTTTCTCAAACATACCATGTTAAAATATGAGGGGGTGGACAGGGGGCGGTGGTACGGGGATAGAGGGGGCGGGAAGTGGGGGAGGAGGGGCGGGAAGTGGGGGAGAGGGGGGCGGGAAGCGGGGGTAGAGGGGGCGGGAAGTCTGTAACGATATGGGTAAGAAACTGCTTTTGTTTGATAAAAAAGCTCATAGAAAATTGCCCAAAACGATACCATGAAAGCTCTATAAGACATATAGGGCATATAAGGGGACCTACAATGCACACAATCCGCTTTTAAGTCTCGATTTCGGGTAATTTCGGGCGCCGTAACGGTTTATCACCATATTGAATTACGTCCCTTGGCTTCTTAGTTTTCTTTAAGGTTCAAGGGAACCAACCGTATCAACGAAAGGGTTCTTTGAGCCTACAAAACAGGTGTTAACATTGCTAAATAAGAGAATTTTGCCAATTTTGGGCTAAATTGTTTTAGGGAGCTCAATTAAAGTTAAACGAACGAAAACATGTTTTGGGTGCTCGTGAGGACCGACTCAATGATACGATTCTTTTGAGCACCCACAACAAGTATTTAGTTGATGGATAGGAGAAGTTTTTTTCCAATTTTATGTACAGAAAGTGTTAGTCTATATATTTGCGTAAATGAAAATTGGTTTTCTCAAGTTAATTTATACACGAAAACATATGGTGTGGGTTGTTTGATGGGCCATCTCTATGAGAGCATTCTTTTGAGCACCCAAAGCAGGTGTTGAAATTGATAGATGGGAGAATTTTCCCATTTTTTAAGCAAAGGAGGTTGAGTAATTGAAATTTAACTTTCATATTTATGATTGAAAACATGCTTTGGATGCTTAAAAGGATCGCCTCAGTGAGACGGTTCTTTCGAGCACCTAAAACAAGTGTTGAAATTGATTGATAGGAACATTTTTTTCCACTTTTCCAAAATCATTTTCTTATTTATGAATGAAAACATGTCGCGTATGCTCATGAGAGCCGTCGCATTGGAGACAGTTCTTTGTAACACCCATGACAAAAGTTAAAATAGATGGATTTGAGAAGTTTTCCAATTTTACGCTCATTAATTGATCTTTTACGATTCTGATTAAATGATGTGATATAAAAAAAAACATGTGCTTAGATATGTACTATACACATGTCACATGCCATTTTAAACGCGTGTAAAATGTGTTGTTTCATGATGGGCCTGAATCCAATTAAAAGTTTTGTTGAAAACCTGTTGTTGCTTCTGATTAACTACAGCGAATGGCCTATTCACTGTAATACACTGGGGGAGAGGGAGCATGTGAACAGAACAGAACTAAACTTTTATTTTGCAGTTAAACTCGGGCCACACGCAGGTGGCATATGAAATTAAACATTACATATGTCAAAAGTAATATGACGTACATGACAGGCATGTGTTTGAGAAAAACTTTTAACTTACTTAGGGGAAGAGAAGGGCGTTGGTAGTGTGAATGACTTTTCGACTTTGAGATGGCGGCTGTTGATTTATATTGGGAATCACATTTAAAAGGGGTAAAGCCGCCATCGATAACCATGCTAGAGAATGACTTCTGTAAACTTCTAAATACTTTAAACATGTTAAAACACAGAATGAGTTCACCGATCGTCGTGTTTCCCATTTCAATATCTCATTATAGAGTTATCAGTTTCCGAGAAACAACAACACTTAAATCTGTGACGGTTCTGACAAACCCGAATTTTGAGACCATGCGTTCCAGTATATTGTCAAGCTCAATGGAAGCCTATGCTAGTGTTTTATCTGTCAAAATATCAATCCATGGCATATTTGAGCCGCGACATGTGATTTCCAACAATGTGGCATCTTGACAAGTGTAGACTCAGACGAGCCTGTGCAGCCTCTTTTTAAGCTTAGAAACTCCAAATAATGTTCAGCCAGTAGCTTAACACTCATAGAATAACCAAGCGACTAGCAAATGCTCTGATCAGACTGCGCGCATGCGCAGGTTGATCTGAGGCTTTGCTGGTCGCACCTACCACATTGTTGGATGTCTCATGTCACGGCTCATTTTACAGTGATATTCACAAGATTCGACTCAAAAGAGTTTTTGCTTCCTGGTCCAATTACCGGTTTCTCTCTTTTAAAAAGAATGACAAAGTGGTTTTATAAATTGAAAACACACGCTCAAAAACAATCCTTTATCTATATTCAGTAAGAAAATTTACATTTTTGTTGAAGATTTCATCTTAAAATTAATCCTTACAAAAAAGAAGTACCCCCCAAAAATGACAATTAAAATTTGGTAGCAGCTACAAAGGCGTCACTTACAAAGTGATTATCTTTTTAACGAATTGTAATATTTCAACCGTTTTATGTTTATTGTGTCATGAATGGATATGCATCAGTTTTTGTTTACTTTTGTATCAATTTCTTTAAAAGTTGCATTTAAAATATCTCTGTCAAAAACCATTTGGTTGAAAAATTAACTGTAGGAAAAAATATGATAAAATAAAAAAAAAAAAAAAAAAAACAGTAAAGTTTATTTGCTTGTTGTGTTATTTTTTTTTGAAAAAAAACTTTCTAGTTCTCTGGTTCTACAAGCGTAACTGACGAAGATTATTTTAAAACTGCTTGCTTGCTGAGAACCCCTATAACTTTTATTATCAGCAAAATTTTAATCTCTGGCTGACTATGCCTAAAATGCAGAGGAAAGTCATTCCTTTTTTTCACAAATGTGGAAGAGTTTCATGAAGGTTCAAAAGCACTTTTGGAGCTTATGTTTATGTCATACATGTATGTCTCGCCGACTACAAATCATACATGTGAACTCTCACTTATCGTTGGAGAGACTCCCTGAAATGAGACATAAAATGTCTACTTAAATATACAACTTTTTACAAGATCAGAAAATCTCCCGGAACTGAATGAACAAGTAAAACTTGTGACGTCTGCTGATAATCTTTGCAAACAGTTTGGACCCAGATCATTAGGTCCTGTTCCAGATTCTGCCGCTCCCAATCTGAATCCAAAGCGTTTGATTGACTGATAGAGTTCCAGAATTTTTGTTGGCTGAAGAAGTGAGAGTCTTTTTTATAACTCGTTGCCTACTTGGTAATTTTGCATGAAAATGCAGTTAAGTCTCTATGGTAAACTATTTTTGAAATTGATTTTGCTTCTTGACTTATACGTTTTAGTTCTTGAACAAGAACAAAATTTTATCAGGGGGGAGGGACAATTTTGATAGGGGAGGGAAGTGGGGACAAAGGGGAGGGAAGTGGGGGCAAAGTGGGGAAGTGGGGACAAAGGGGGAGGGAGGTGGGGATCAGGTACCCCCCTGTCCACCCCCTCAAATATCATTGAGCAAAACTCACTTGTTGACATTCTAACTAAATACAGCTCTCTGGAAAGGAAAAAAGGCACTGCTAAGCAAAGACATTTTAAGAGCCCATATTTCACATGATCATACATGCAAAACATTATCCACACCCCCACCCTCTAACCACCTCCGACATGTTCAAAAATGTGGATATTTGTACCAATTACTTGTACCTACATGTATATCTGATCCAAGGGGACCAAAACATGGTTTTGATGTAAAAAAATCAAGATAGCTTTTGTTTTAAGAAACATTTCTAAATAGGTTCAGAAACCCTATAAACTGTCTGCATTTCAACCAAAGGTTTTGTAAGATAGGTTCTGAACCTGTATAGACAGGCTGCACCCTGGACCGACATTCCCTTGTAGGTAGGATTGAAAACTGTATTAACAGGCTGCATCCGGGACCGACAGTCACCAGGAGTAACCTTTAGGTAGATTGAGAAACAGGCTGCAGCCCTGGCAAACAATACCCTGGCGGTAGGTTTGGAGACCATAATTAGGTTGCACCCTGGCAAATACTCCCCTGGAGGTAGGTAAGAAACCGTATAAATATGTTTCACCCCTGGCCATCAGTCCTCTGGAGGTAGGTTTTTATATCTGAATATTTGAACCAATTAGATATCTGACACAAAGGGGCAAAAACATGGTTGTTGGTGCACTATAAATGGCTTAAACAAAGACAGCTTTTGCTGTACAACACATTCCTACATTGTAAATAGGTCCAGAAACCATATAAACTGGCTGCATCCTGATCAACAGTTCCCTGGATGTAGGTTCTAAAACCAAATAAACGCGCTTAACCACTGGCCTACAGCCGCCTAGAGATAGTCCTGACACTCTTAAAACAGCCTGCACCTCAAACACACGGTCCAAAGGCCCTCAGCTTAGAGTCCTCTGTAGGAAAGTTTGGAAACCATTAAATCAGGACTGTTCATTGGGAACGCGGCATGTTTATGCAGTTTAGAACCTACTTCCAGGGAATTGTCGGCTGGGAGTGCAGCCTGCTTATAAGGTTTCTGAATCTACCTCCAGAGAACTGTCCGTCGGCGGGTGAAGCATGTTTATACAGTTTCGATCCTAACCCTAGGGAACTGTTGACTGGGGTGCAGCTTGTTTATACAGTTTCAAAGCCTACCTCAAGGGAACTGTTGGCTGGGTTGTAGCTTGTTTATGCAGTTTCCAAACCTATCTGCAGTTCTCTCTTACTCTCTCTGTCAGAACTCATTGCCTCCGATCAGGCTCAGACCAGGAGCCTATCCATCTCAAGACCAAAATTGTCGGTCAGAGGTGCTGCCTATTTTTACTGTCTCTGATCTCCTCCAGGAGGTACGGCCTGTTTGTACAGTTTCGGAACCTACCTCAAGGGACCTGTTTACTTGTGGTGCAGCCTGTTTATAAGTTTTTAAACCTACTTACACAGGACTGTCGGACAGAGATGCAGCATATTAATACAGTTTCTAAACCTACCTCCAGGAAACTGTAAGAATACAGAATACAAATTTTATTTATAGTCTGAAATCTAACCTACCTCCAGGAAACTGTCCTTGGTAACCTACCTCCAGGAAACTGTCCATGTTGCAGCCAATGTATACGGTTTTTAAATGTACATTCAGGGGACTGTCAGTGGGGGTATAGGCTGTTTGTTTATAAGGTTTAGAATCTACATTCAGATGACTGTTTTCTCAAGCCTCATCAGTGTCACAGCGTTGTGTCCTTGACAAGACACATTTATCCTTCAACCCAGGAAAACCCGTCCCGACGTAACTGAAAGTTTGTTGATTGGAACGTTAAGAATCAAATCAAACAAACAAAATGTATAGGGGTAATTTGTAGGTAATAGAAATCATCCATAACACCGTTTGCAACGAGTGCTACTTGTTTGGAAGAAATTATAAATTTCCGATAATTTGGTGCGCCCTCTGGCGTCAAAATACTTAGCATTTTCACTTTTGTATTATGACAATCCAGTCCTGCCTCATTACAACCTAGTTTTGCCAATTTACAACCTAGTTCTGCCTTTTGAAAACCGAGAAATGACATGATCTGAATCTAAATACGAGTGAAACGACTACTAAATGACCATTTGCATGATATAATGACACAATTTACAAAGTAAAATGAGATTACCAACATACAAAATCTAACTTGTATGCATAGAGTATCGGCGGAAATTTCATTCCATACTAGTGCTTTACAGATTTTCGGGAAACGTTATGACGTCCATAACAACGATGCGTACAGAATGACAGACTTGTAACGTTTTAACGGCGGAAATGTAAATTCAAAGTAATTTTAATGTCATATGATAAATAGAATCTAACATTCGTGCCCCTGTATTATTGAATTATTAAACTCGTTGCGAAAAAGAGATGAAATGCTCGAAAAGCCTCGCGTTTTATCAGTCTTCCTCAACTCGTTTAATAGATTCAATAAAACATGAGCATTCATGTTAGATCCTCTTTTTATATCCCGATAGTAAATCATATATGTTTAGAAACAAAGAAGGCCATCCTGATAGTAAAGCAGTAATATAATGTTCCATGAACATTGCATACTTCGCCATGATACCGACTCGGTTGTTATTCGGACACACTTACAGGGCAACGCTATGTGGATGAAGTCATTCACCCTAAATTTTCGGCCGGTCTCTCGGTTTGTTTTTTCTGTAGGCTTTTTATTTTATTTCCTTGCTAATCGATCAATCTCATTCTGGCCTCTGGACAGATAAATATGTTACTGTATATGTAGGCGCCATCTTAGTTTATATTTAGAAAAGGAGAAATAAAACGCAGTGTTTGACACCTAGATTAGCGGTAATTTGGTATGCTGAATCCAAAAGCCAATGTTGGCAAGCTGAGAAATGGAGTTTTTATGACCTAATTTGCATATTTTCAAAATGGCCACCAAAAACATGGTATTTGACATATTACTGAAATATTTTATGTTTTGACAATGTTTTTTATCCAAAATCATTAGTATTGTGTCCTAAGATGGCTTTACCCTTACAGTACATGGTTTGGGCGGCAATTTACATAATAATTCCAGGCTATAACCGTATTCATGGTAATAAATGTCCATTTAGTCTATAAAATCATATATAAACTTGCCTTATCCAATAGCACCATTTTGGACTGTTTAACAGCTTTTCAAGTAATAAATGAAAAAAAGAACTTTGATAATCAACATTCAAGTTGTTTTGTTTTATAACAAATATGTCAAAATGTCTATGACCAAATATATGGTACAATTTGTATCTATAAAAAAGTAACAGCTTTCACATTCTTTAGTACCCTACAGCCTAATTAGGCCAAACTTGCACAATCAGGAAAACTTCTAATGTAAGTCAAATTGTTGTATGAAACCACTTAAATGGGTAAAAATATTGCTCTTAAGAATAAACCCATTTGAGCTACGTGAAACCGCATGGTTTCCATGGCAACGCATAATGCGCTTCTAAATAATGGCGATGTTCGTACAAAAGCATTGTCTTGCGCAGGCGCGATACTAAAGAATCGACCTTTCTGCTATGGGACATCACGACTGAAAATTCAGGTTTGCGCTGTTACGCGGTACGCATTACTCAAAACACCTACGTTAAAAAGTAACAAGCATTAAATGCCTTTAGATAATCCTTCAATGGAGATATCTAGTCATTTTGGGTACCCAAATCATAACAATGAAAGGTGTTACGGTATTCAGCCATAGACTGATCATATTGTATGCACTAAAACATTTTTGAAAACATTCTCCGCTTGGTATTTTCAAAGAAACAGTTTCAGTGACACGTGATGACGCGCTTGATAAACAATATTGAATCAGCCAATCGGGCGAATCACATGACTCTGTGACGCATTTGGTAAACAATATGTCACATGTACCAACAGTGCTCAAATCAGACAGGTCAGTATTTGATAAAATGCTTCCGGTCAATGACAATGCCTACAGAAGTACTCATATCTCAGCAGCTACTCATACTTAACTTTTAAACTTGGTACCAACTGAATGTTAAGACATATGCATTTTATCAGATTTATCTCTTTCTTACTTTTACTTTTATCAGATGTTCAGATAAGTAAATTATCAAATTTGCATATTCATGAATATTAATGAAAACATAGATATAAGAGAAAATCGTAAAAACATTAAGGGGGTGTACATGCAAAATTATCTACATCTCAGCTGCTTACTATCCTATAATTACAGCCTTGGTATGAATTTAATGCTAATACATAACATGTTTACTTAACGGTCCAATATGCAAGTTATCTAAAAATTGTATTCATTAAGATGAATTAAAATATTACAGGTAGAAATGGGAACAAATTAGAGAACAATTAATAGAATGTACATGCAAATTACTCATATCTCGGCTTCAATTTATCCTAGTACTCAGACTGACTTTCTAAACTTGTTCCCAAATTAAAGTCCAGGAAAAGTTCTATTATAGTGTTGTTTGATACACAAATTATTTAATTTTATTATTAATGAGTATTTTTGAAAATACAGCCTCATTGATTTGTTTTCAAATTTTCTGTAGTTTTCTATAGTTTTCAGCAATATTCATGAATATGTTAGTTAAATGATTTTTATAGCTGATCATTGGAATAAAAAATTGATCTCAGCCTCCATTTGATACTAAGATTAATTGTCTAGCACAATTTAAAGATGAGATAGGAGTAATTTTGTTTGTTCGATTTGATTCTTTACGTCCCATCAACAATATTTCAGTTAAACAGGGATGGGTCTTTCTTTGTTGAACCAGTACTAAGCTAGGATAAATGTGTCTTGCTCAAGGACCACAACGCAGTCGTGCCGGTGAGGCTTGACCCCGCGACCCCTCCGTCTCGAGTCAAGCATTCTACCACTGAGCCACTGCACTCCCATAGGAGTAATTTTAAAAGTAGAGCCCCACTAATTGTTCTACGTTTTTGCCTCATTTCTAATGTTTACATTGATTTAATAAAATTATAAAATTAGATAATTTCACATAATGACTATTGAGTAAGGTTAAGTCTTAGCTTTAAGTCAGTACCAAGTATGGTAGTCTAGAAATATTTGCAGCTACGATATTAGTAATTTTGTAGGTATACCCTTTAATTTCATTATCATTTTTCTCTCATTCGCAACATATAAATTAACATTCAAGAATATAATCATAAAATAATTAGCATATCTATTCATGACACCAAATGTGCTATGTCTTAGCATTTATTTGGTGCCAAATTTGTAAGTCTAGGACAATCAGCAGATGAGATATAGGTAATTTTTCAGATATACCCATTTTATTTTGTCCGCAATTTTTCTTATTTTTTAATGTTTTTATTAATATTCACATATATGCAAATACGATTTGTAAATCAGAATATTGTGTGAAAGTACTCTAACTCAACTCACATTTGGTACCAATTTTGGAAGTCTAGAATAGTTAGCAGCCGACATATGGGTTATGTTGTTCGTACACCCCTTAATTTTTCGACTATTATTCTCTTATTTCTAATGTTTTCAATAATATTTATGAAAACGAAAATTAGATTATTTGTATATCATGTTATTGGGTAAAAGTGTAATGTCTCCACTTTTAATTGGTAACAAGTTTAGTAGTCTAGAGTAGTTAGCATCTGACATATATGTAGTGCGGTACATACCCCCTCCATTATCATTTCTACCACTTTTCTCATATTTCTCCTTATTCGTATTTTTTTCAAATTAGATCATTTGTATATCATACCATTGGGTAAAAGTACTTTGTCTAGGCTTTGATTTGGTATCAAGTTTGATAGTCTATGATAACTAGCAACTTGTGTATAGGTACACCCCCTTATTTTACTACGAATTTTCATATATTTCTCTTTTTTTATTAATACACATAAATATGCATCAACAAAAAATTTCATATCAGCATATTGAATAAATGAAGTATGTCTGGGCTTAAATTTGCTACCAAGTTCGGTACATGTAGTCTATGATGATTTGATGCTTAGATACGAATAATTTTGAAGGTACACCTACTTCCTCTAGAATCATAATATGAATTTTCACATTGTGGTGTGGGGGGAGTAATTTGTGTAGGTAAGCCTCCCTAAGAAGTTTTTAATTTGCTATTAAACAACCATTTTGTTTCGCCATTAACTGACAACTAGCTTTTCTTGAATTAGTCAAAGAGGGAAAAATCCATGAAAGAATGGCGATCTCGGGTTTGCTTGCAGATGAAGGGGACATGCATCTGACCCAGCTACAGTGCTCGATGAGTTGCTATGGAAACTATGCAATTTTATGTCATACGAACAGGTTTATTTTCGGAGGTAATATCTTTTTGGTATTTAGTGGTTGGACTGAACAATTTTGCATCCATTAGTAATTGTCTTAGGATGCAAGGTAAGTCTAATATCCCCCCCTCTCCGAGGAGTGTGTGTGTGTTGGGGGGGGGGGGGGGAATTTTATTCCATGATTTTACCTCAATCTTTAGTTTCATTAACATCAGAGATAATTTAATATATGACTATTGAATGAGAGGACTTGTCAAATCGTATCACTTAGATGATATAATAACATGCAACAAGGACAGATTGGGACAGAATTCAGTTTATATTTACTTTTTTATATTTTTCCTTTATGTTCTGAATTTTTTATAAATATTGATAAATATGCAAAAATAGATAATTAATCTGCATATCAGACCACCCCAATGAATAAAAGCACTATATCTTAGCTTTAATTTGCTAGCAAGTTTAATAGTGTAGGGTGAGTTGCTGATGAAATACGAGTCATTTTGTACATACAGATCCACTTTTTTTAAAATCGCACTAACTCCCTCCACTAGCTGAAACTTTCAAAATTTGTTTAAATTGCCATATTTTCCTTCAAAACAATAGTGGTATCATTGTGATGCATGTTTTAAAGTTCCAATTTTAATGAAATCATTTCTGACACATTTGGGTCAGATAATATGCCTGCACTAACATGAAAAAAAAACACTAAGTCGGAAGCAAGATTATTTGCTCAGGTTGCCCCCTTGATTACCTTTTGATCACATTTTTAATTCTAATTGCATAAATTAATGTCAGTGAAGACACCCAGTCATGAGAAGATTTTTTTGGATTGATTTGCACCAGTTTAGCATCCTTGACACGTTACTCTGCAGGTTTTATTGATACATGTATTTCTTTAATTGGCGCCCATCTTGGAAATATGCAAATAAGATAGTGAAGGCGCCATTTTTCAGCTTGCCAACATTGGTTTTCAGATTTAGCATACCAAAATACCTCTAATAAGTATCTCAAACCCTTTCTTCATTAAAATGCCTGTACCTTCTTAAATAAGCGTCTTTTTTCTGATTTTTTCTTGACTATGTTGACAACTTTTCTTTCCTCTTTAATTGCACGCCGGCGGGTCGGACTTCAGACTCTTTGGCGGTTTCGACTTAAATACTTATCTTTTGATGAGATGGTAGAGGCCTGATGCTTTGGCTGTTGTCAGGCCCACTGGGGTTTACCTGTTGGGTTTGTTTTGCTTTGGTGTTCAATTGTATGTACTGTTGAGTCCTTATATTTGCTTTATCTCCTTCTTATATCTTTACTAAAGATAGATAAGTTTATATGTTCTAGGAGATGATACATGGATAAGTTAGAGGTCTTCCATGCAAACCTAACATCTATGTATCTTGATCCACATCTGAACTAAAGGTGAGGCTGGCGCCATGAAACCGGTTTAAACGCTCAAATAATATATTTTTACTGCTCGTTCCAAGGCGGTAGTTCTTTTGTGGATCATTTGTGTTATGTATGGCTTGTGTTTGTCATGCTTTGCTACCTTCTGGTCACCTGCTGGGAAAAGGCTGACCTCTTGGCTCTTGTTTGTGATGTTTAATTGTGTTTTTGTCACTTTCCCATGTGGTATCCTGGGTCAGATGTGCTACATGATTGTATCGATTCCTGATCTTTGCCACCTTTCTTACTTTAGTCCCAACCAAGATCTTGTCAATAACAAAGTATATTATACAATTTTTTGCCAGATTCTATCTATTTATTCTAAAGACATTACGCGCAGTATAAATTTCACAATTTGGAAAACTCTAGTGCAGATCTTGTCAATATCAATGCATATCCGCAATTAGGTCTATACGTTTTCCAAATATTGAGGGGGTACAAAATTAAATTAGTTTCTGGTCCGAGTAAAGGAACATAAATTTGTTTCAGATTTGCGCAGACCAATACCTTACATCTCAACCTAGGCGTTTTATATTATGGCATCACTGATTCCATTGTTGAATTTTGAACCTATTATAGCTATTAGAGGGTCAAAAAGTGGCCTAAATGGCTGAAACTGGCTAGTCTGGCCCAGAAAATGAAAACTCTCTACTCTTGCAGTTTTAGTCTAGAAACTTTGCACACTCCCCATTTTGAATTCTAATATGTGTACATGTACCATCTATTCAAAAGCTAGTCTGTCCCAGAAAATTCGCACACCCTTCATTTTCAGTTTTGGCCTCGGAATTTAAATTGTACGGACAATACTGATGCTCATGGATGGATGCAGAGGGGGAGGGGGTCTGCCCCCCCCCCCCTGAGAATTCATAAAAAATATAGGGTTTCTTTGCACTTCTGGTCCGGATCCCCTGAAAAATCACAAAACTACCAAGCCAGCATTTAATGTTGGGCCATCATTTGCCCGCCAGCGAAACGCCATTTGAATGTCGTTTCGCTGGCGGGCTGATGATGGCTCAATTATAGCAGTCTTTGGATCATGTATCCCTTCATCAACTTAAAAAACGTTATCAAATTTGGACCCCCTCTGACAAACCTTTCTGGATCCGCGCATGCCGCTGTATCAAATTTACCATGCCGTTTAAGAGTTATGAAAGACCTCGACAGGCCGAAATTATACTCTGCAGGGCGTCGTCACCTTTTTCATACCAGTGTCTGGATAATGTTCAAATAAAAAGTATGTAAAACTTGATCCAAATATACCATGTGGTTCAATCAAGAGTTATGAACATCTGCAATGACCACAACCGACTGGACCGATGCTCAGCAAAGCCTCGTCTATCCAAAAAAGAATGTTACGCATGCCAGTGGTTAGACACTGTTGACATGCATATGTTGATAAAAATATACCATATGGTTTGAGAGTTATGAGCATTTTCACTAACTGGTAACGGACGGATAGACAGACAGACAGACAGGCGGACTCAAACAGTGACCACCTCCTTAACCCATAAGATTATATTTATCCAGTGCTGTAGAAACGGCAAGTTCTGCGATTCTGTCGTGATTAGAGGATGCACTTGGTACAAATGAGTTTCTGGTATTAATAGGCTTTTCGCTTACTGTAAAGGCGGCAACTTTAATATTCAAATATGGGTGTGGTTCGGCTATTTCATTCGCAACAGGTAGGAAGGGAAATCAGGTTCTAATAATAATCGCAAAATGTACGGTTTTTTTTGTCGTCCACTAAAATATTTGAAGCCTCATAAACAAACAGTGTGGACCCAGATCAGACTGCTCCTGTAGGAGCAGTCTGATCTGGGTCCACAATGTTTGCCTCTATGTTTATGTTAAATATACATTTTCAGATGCCGTTATATTTTTGTCGTTATTAGGACCCAATAATGTGTTTTGCGGCTATACTGATCAGATAATGACGCAATATGGTACAGTTACTTTTGAATGAAACCACGCCTCATTTTCATCTTCCACCTATGTCTAAGGTAAACCAGTCCTAATTAAGTATTCACGAGGTGCCGCATTTACAGTAACCAATAAGTCATAGAATAATTATTCTTTATTTGAGATTTACATATATCTTGACGATGACACCTATCATTTATCGTTACGTAATACCTTTACCATGTACGGATCCATGATATTGTCACGGGGGTCCAGGTCTACTGTCCTGCCAGCCAAAAGTGTCATTGACGTCATGTTTTGTTTACAAATTTATCAGGGACTTAGAATCGATATTCACTTGTGTATTACTTGACTTTTCGCTTTCTGTAAAGGCGGCGCCTCATGAATGCGTAATTAGGACTGGTCAACCTTAGGCATAGGTAAAAGATGGAAAGGAGGCGTGGTTTTATACAAAACTAACTGTATCATCTTGTGCCACCACCTCAGTCGTTATTTCTCCTTATTCGTAAATTTTCAAATTAGATCATTTGTATATCATACCATTGGGTAAAAGTACTTTGTCTAGGCTTTGATTTGGTACCAAGTTTGATAGTCTATGATAACTAGCAACTTGTGTATAGGTACACCCCCTTATTTTTCTACGAATTTTCATATATTTCTCTTTTTTTATTAATACACATAAATATGCATCAACAAAAAATTTCATATCAGCATATTGAATAAATGAAGTATGTCTGGGCTTAAATTTGCTACCAAGTTCGGTACATGTAGTCTATGATGATTTGATGCTTAGATACGAATAATTTTGAAGGTACACCTACTTCCTCTAGAATCATAATATGAATTTTCACATTGTGGTGTGGGGGGAGTAATTTGTGTAGGTAAGCCTCCCTGAAGAAGTTTTTAATTTGCTATTAAACAACCATTTTGTTTCGCCATTAACTGACAACTAGCTTTTCTTGAATTAGTCAAAGAGGGAAAAATCCATGAAAGAATGGCGATCTCGGGTCTGCTTGCAGATGAAGGGGACATGCTTCTGACCCAGCTACAGTGCTCGATGAGTTGCTATGGAAACTATGCAATTTTATGTCATACGAACAGGTTTATTTTCGGAGGTAATATCTTTTTGGTATTTAGTGGTTGCACTGAACAATTTTGCATCCATTAGTAATTGTCTTAGGATGCAAGGTAAGTCTAATATGCCCCCCCCCCTCTCCCGAGGAGTGTGTGTGGGTGGGGGGGAGGGGGAATTTTATTCCATGATTTTACCTCAATCTTTAGTTTCATTAACATCAGAGATAATTTAATATATGACTATTGAATGAGAGGACTTGTCAAATCGTATCACTTAGATGATATAATAACATGCAATAAGGACAGATTGGGACAGAATTCAGTTTATATTTACTTTTTTATATTTTTCCTTTATGTTCTGAATTTTTTATAAATATTGATAAATATGCAAAAATAGATAATTAATCTGCATATCAGACCACCCCAATGAATAAAAGCACTATATCTTAGCTTTAATTTGCTAGCAAGTTTAATAGTGTAGGGTGAGTTGCTGATGAAATACGAGTCATTTTGTACATACAGACCCACTTTCTTTAAAATCGCACTAACTCCCTCCCTAGCTGAAACTTTCAAAATTTGTTTAAATTGCCATATTTTCCTTCAAAACAATAGTGGTATCATTGTGATGCATGTTTTAAAGTTCCAATTTTAATGAAATCATTTCTGACACATTTGGGTCAGATAATATGCCTGCACTAACATGAAAAAAAAACACTAAGTCGGAAGCAAGATTATTTGCTCAGGTTGCCCCCCTTGATTACCTTTTGATCACATTTTTTAATTCTAATTGCATAAATTGATGTCAGTGAAGACACCCAGTCATGAGAAGATTTTTTTGGATTGATTTGCACCAGTTTAGCATCCTTGACACGTTACTCTGCAGGTTTTATTGATACATGTATTTCTTTAATTGGCGCCCATCTTGGAAATATGCAAATAAGATAGTGAAGGCGCCATTATTCAGCTTGCCAACATTGGTTTTCAGATTTAGCATACCAAAATACCTCTAATAAGTATCTCAAAACCCTTTCTTCATTAAAATGCCTGTACCTTCTTAAATAAGCGTCTTTTTTCTGATTTTTTCTTGACTATGTTGACAACTTTTCTTTCCTCTTTAATTGCACGCCGGCGGGTCGGACTTCAGACTCTTTGGCGGTTCCGACTTAAATACTTATCTTTTGATGAGATGGTAGAGGCCTGATGCTTTGGCTGTTGTCAGGCCCACTGGGGTTTACCTGTTGGGTTTGTTTTGCTTTGGTGTTCAATTGTATGTACTGTTGAGTCCTTATATTTGCTTTATCTCCTTCTTATATCTTTACTAAAGATAGATAAGTTTATATGTTCTAGGAGATGATACATGGATAAGTTAGAGGTCTTCCATGCAAACCTAACATCTATGTATCTTGATCCACATCTGAACTAAAGGTGAGGCTGGCGCCATGAAACCGGTTTAAACGCTCAAATAATATATTTTTACTGCTCGTTCCAAGGCGGTAGTTCTTTTGTGGATCATTTGTGTTATGTATGGCTTGTGTTTGTCATGCTTTGCTACCTTCTGGTCACCTGCTGGGAAAAGGCTGACCTCTTGGCTCTTGTTTGTGATGTTTAATTGTGTTTTTGTCACTTTCCCATGTGGTATCCTGGGTCAGATGTGCTACATGATTGTATCGATTCCTGATCTTTGCCACCTTTCTTACTTTACTCCCAACCAAGATCTTGTCAATAACAAAGTATATTATACAATTTTTTGCCAGATTCTATCTATTTATTCTAAAGACATTACGCGCAATATAAATTTCACAATTTGGAAAACTCTAGTGCAGATCTTGTCAATATCAATGCATATCCGCAATTAGGTCTATACGTTTTCCAAATATTGAGGGGGTACAAAATTAAATTAGTTTCTGGTCCGAGTAAAGGAACATAAATTTGTTTCAGATTTGCGCAGACCAATACCTTACATCTCAACCTAGGCGTTTTATATTATGGCATCACTGATTCCATTGTTGAATTTTGAACCTATTATAGCTATTAGAGGGTCAAAAAGTGGCCTAAATGGCCGAAACTGGCTAGTCTGGCCCAGAAAATGAAAACTCTCTACTCTTGCAGTTTTAGTCTAGAAACTTTGCACACTCCCCACTTTGAATTCCAATGTGTGTACATGTACCATCTATTCAAAAGCTAGTCTGTCCCAGAAAATTCGCACACCCTTCATTTTCAGTTTTGGCCTCGGAATTTAAATTGTACGGACAATACTGATGCTCATGGACGGATGCAGAGGGGGAGGGGGTCTGCCCCCCCCCCCTGAGAATTCATAAAAAATATAGGGTTTCTTTGCACTTCTGGTCCGGATCCCCTGAAAAATCACAAAACTACCTAGCCAACATTTAATGTTGGGCCATCATTTGCCCGCCAGCGAAACGCCATTTGAATGTCGTTTCGCTGGCGGGCTGATGATGGCTCAATTATAGCAGTCTTTGGATCATGTATCCCTTCATCAACTTAAAAAACGTTATCAAATTCGGACCCCCTCTGACAAACCTTTCTGGATCCGCGCATGCCGCTGTATCAAATTTACCATGCCGTTTAAGAGTTATGAAAGACCTCGACAGGCCGAAATTATTCTCTGCAGGGCGTCGTCACCTTTTTCATACCAGTGTCTGGACAATGTTCAAATAAAAAAGTATGTAAAATTTGATCCAAATATACCATGTGGTTCAATCAAGAGTTATGAGCATCTGCAATGACCACGACCGACTGGACCGATGCTCAGCAAAGCCTCGTCTATCCAAAAAAGGATGTTACGCATGCAAGTGGTTAGACACTGTTGACATGCATATGTTGATAAAAATATACCATATGGTTTGAGAGTTATGAGCATTTTCACTAACTGGTAACGGACGGATAGACAGACAGACAGACAGGCGGACTCAAACAGTGACCACCTCCTTAACCCATAAGATTATATTTATCCAGTGCTGTAGAAACGGCAAGTTCTGCGATTCTGTCGTGATAAGAGGATGCACTTGGTACAAATGAGTTTCTGGTATTAATAGGCGTTTCGCTTACTGTAAAGGCGGCAACTTTAATATTCAAATATGGGTGTGGTTCGGCTATTTCATCCACAACAGGTAGGAAGGGAAATCAGGTTCTAATAATAATCGCAAAATGTACGGGTTTTTTTGACGTCCACTAAAATATTTGAGGCCTCATAAACAAACAATGTTTGCCTCTATGTTTATGTTAAATATACATTTTCAGATGCCGTTATATTGTTGTCGTTATTAGGACCCAATAATGTGTTTTGCGGCTATACTGATCAGATAATGACGCAATATGGTACAGTTACTTTTGAATGAAACCACGCCTCATTTTCATCTTCCACCTATGTCTAAGGTAAACCAGTCCTAATTAAGTATTCACGAGGTGCCGCATTTACAGTAACCAATAAGTCATAGAATAATTATTCTTTATTTGAAATGTACATATATCTTGACGATGACACCTATCATTTATCGTTACGTAATACCTTTACCATGTACGGATCCATGATATTGTCACGGGGGTCCAGGTCTACTGTCCTGCCAGCCAAAAGTGTCATTGACGTCATGTTTTGTTTACAAACTTATCAGGGACTTAGAATCGATATTCACTTGTGTATTACTTGACTTTTCGCTTTCTGTAAAGGCGGCGCCTCATGAATGCGTAATTAGGACTAGTCAACCTTAGGCATAGGTAAAAGATGGAAAGGAGGCGTGGTTTTATACAAAACTAACTGTATCATCTTGTGCCACCACCTCAGTCGTTATATAATCCTTAAAACGCCAGCAAAATAACTGCATCTGAAAATGTCTATTTAACATAAGCAATGAGGCCAACATTGTGGACCCAGATCAGACTGCTCCTGCAGGAGCAGTCTGATCTGGGTTCACACTGTTTATCCATGAGGCTTCAAATAGTTTAGAGGACGACAAAAAACATTCATTTTGTGATTATGCGCTTTAAGGGTTAATAAATGTGAGTTCAGTGTGTATATGGTTAGGATTTTCATGAAATGCACGCACGTTTGCGCGGCTAAAAGCTTATTAACTCTTTACCAAATTATAAGTAATATGAATCATATCGATTCGCGTCAGCTCAAGTGGACTGCACAAGTTAATGTTTTACTTAGCAATTATAAACAAAATATTAAGTCACTGTCACTCTTTGTTGGCACGACAGTACAGATGGGAGTGGGGTCCGTACCAGTTTTCCTAAGAAATCTTAGGCCCTGTAAAGAAAATGGGCCACAATCGCTTGTGGGACGATTATGACCAGATACTGAATGATGGCATGGGTAGCTTTGTGATATTCCAGGGGGTCCATACCAGGGGGTCCATATCAGTATTCCAATGGTAATTTCATGGGTGCGCAGGCTTGTCTGAGCATTCAATTGTCGCCTTTAAGCTATGGGTCACAATCGTGTGAGCTGGCCTGCTTTATGTCTCAAAAGTAGGTATTTGAAAAAGTTTTTAAACATCACTGTATTTTACATGTATTTCCTTTCCATGTATAGAAACTAGGATTATAAGGAAACATAAAATAAAGGTTTGGAAAAGGTTGAGGGCAATCATGTATAAATTGAAGTAAAGGCAAGGTTATCGAATTAAATTCAAAGGAGTCGAGCCTGTTCTTTGTAGCATTGTAGTCACCTGCTTGGAAAGGGCTGTCGTGTTTGTTGTGTTTTGTCACTTTTCCAAATGTGACCTGGTCCACATCAGAATGAAGGGCGAGGTTGGTAACGTGAAACTGGTTTAAGCCCTTCAGTAGAATATTTCACTGACCGTTCCAAGTCTGTACTTCTTTTGTGGATCTTTAATGTGTTTTTTCTGTCTTCTGTTTGTTATGCCTTTGTGTGCGTCGGTTTATTGTGCCTTGTGGTCACCTGCTGGGAAATAGTCCATGAGCCCATATGGGGTCACCATGCTGCACTTAAGGGGTTTCCGGGGATGGTATAATATTGTTCATTGGACATCCTTGAGTAAGAATCAAGATGTTAAAAATCGATATATTGGGGCCCGCCCGCCATTTTGGATTGTTTAAAGATGGCCGCCATGAAAAAGACAAAATGCATATATAGTGTAATATCAGACTTCTAACGTCTGTTATGCTTACTTTTATGAGTGAACCAACTATACTTAAGGTCCTCAATTTCATTTCTGATATAAAATGCTAAATATAAGGTCTTAACATATGGTATAATTATTAATATGGCGGCCAATTTGAAATACAATTTTCGCATATTTTCGTTAAGAAAAGTGTCCTTGATTTTACAATACACTTTATAGTTACTTGTTTCAGTCATTTTTACTTTTGGAGATATATTTAATGTCAGTCATTTCATATCCTAATTGTAAAATGCATAACTAACATAACATGCATTTTTATATGACTTCTGCTTAAAATTTATGCAAATTTAGTCACATTAGCGCTAAAAGTCAAGAACTCCATTTTTCAAACTTTTCAGGAGAGGCAAAAAACATTTCATCTTCTTTCACTTTCCTCTCATGTTATTGCTATAAAATGTTTTCAACTGCATTTTCTGTTAGATTTCATGTGAAGAAAAACTCCAACCTTATAATTTTATGATAAAAGTTAAATTAGAGAAAATAAGCACTTATTGGAAATTGACAACTGAAAATTGTGGTGCAAAAACTCAATAAGTGCACTTAACCCATTTTTGCGCTGAAATTTTTGGTGCAAAAACTTGGAAATTGCGCTTTTATGAGGCATATTGACTTAGATACTTTGATGCAAATGAACTAGAAAAGTGCTTTGTTGCAGCATAAGATCATAGATTTTAATCAAAGTGTTTTTATGCAGGATTTGATCATAGTTTACCGTCAAAATTTTGATTTGGACCAAAATTATATAAACCTTAACCGTGAACTCGACATAACATCATGAAAATCATGTATGCAAAATAACACTGGATTTGTATACTTTAAACATTATCTGCAGTTTTTAACCAACTTTATGCTTTAAATTTCTATGTGTATCACTTAGTTGTAACTATAACAAACCCAAAACCACGAGAATAGATAAAATATTTTCTGCAGATTGGATGTAAGGTTGATATGCTGCTTTTTCATTGAGCAATATTTTTTCCAATGGTAAAACTATTTCAAGTAAATGAAAAGTTCTCTGAGCAATATTAACGTACACAACTTGGCAACATTTTTCGTGGCAAAAACATTGCATGGATACATAGGCCTTTAATAAATATGCCATATATCACTTCAAGATTTGAATAATCCAGTCAAATAAAAACTTAAAAATTAGTAGCATTACTCTATAAAATCAAACTATTCTGTTTCTTTGATAGTGAAATTATTTTCATAGGGAATCATTTTCTCACATTGTGGCCCATATGGTATTTAATTTAGATTTGTCAATGTCTCATAAAATTACATATATAGCTATGATATCTAGGCCTACTCAGTAAGTGAGAACTAAATATCATAACATCTCTATATTAAAACCTGTAAAGTAACCAATAAAGTGAGCATCAGACTCAGTGGATTTCACATCTACTATCATTACATCTTTTCTGGAGCTCACTGGTAGAGGGCTTGACACAAGACAGAGGGGCCGCGGGTTAGAGCCCCATCTGCGTTACTGTTGTGTCCATGAGCAAGACACAATAATCCTAGCTAAGTACTGGTTCAACCTAGGAAGACCTGTCCCTAAAAAACTGAAAGATTGTTGATGGGACGTAAATTATTAAATCAAACTAAAAACATAAAATGTTGGTTTATTTTGCGTGAATGGCCTTTTGTAAAAGCTCATTCATGCAAATCAACACATGTCATTATCTTTTTTTCTATTTAAAAAGTCCTAAAGTTCGCATCAGTAATATAAGTATACATTTTTAATAACAAGAAATATCTTGATAAAAAATAAGGTAAAAGAAGATGGGTTTGATATGAGTAATGTGAGAAATTGAAGAAATTATATAAAACATTATTTTGTTTTTTTTCCATGGTTGCTGGAGTACTTTGTTTTCAGTCAGCTAAGCTCAGTAAAGGTTTTGATTTTAATAAGGAATCCATGTTGGCAAGGCAGGTAATCCAAAATAAATTAGATCTTCATTATCTGGTGCAGTGATGTTTAAGAAAACTCAAGTCAGAATGAAAAAAATCCCCTGCTCCCAAATTTTAGGACATTTTTTCTTGGTTGATGATAAAATTATGTCAATCAGAACTGCCTTGGCCCTAGTATTATGTATGAAAATGCAGCATCTTGTAAGGTGGATGTTAACCTGATTCAAATTGATTATTCTGGTGACCAATAGAAAATTTTCCGAAACATATTGCTAAGGCATGTTCTTTTCTTCAATGTTATTTATGCATGATGTAGCCGTAATTTTTGTTACATTTTAACTTTTATATTAAATTGTCATGTTAAGAAATGAATTCAATTTTTGGAATGTTCATGGAATCATGAATACTTCGGGTCTCTTGCAAAGTAAGTGAAGCCCGAATTGTAATTATTGCTTACATCTACATTTTATTATAAATATCTAAAATATAAAAATTAATTTTAATTTAAGAATTAAATCAGTTTTGTATTTAAACGGTTTAGTCGGAGTGTAAAATGGAAAAGCGTAACAGTCAGCTTAAACACAGACAGCCAATGCAGCAAACAAGAGGCCTGTTTTGCACGTGCTACTTGGGTGTGGCTCGCTGTCAATCATAACACGTACCAGTATCACTTCTTGTGAAAGTGTCCGATGTTCGAAGCGTATTGCACGGGCAAGTGAGCTTGACAACTGTCAATAAAATTTGTGTAATTCATGAGGCTATGAATCTAAAGATTCATTAAAGGATTGCTTTGAAAATGTAAATATTTATATATATTATGTTCTGTTAAATTGTATTGGCATGGTTTTCTGTGACATCATTATCATGTGGTTGTCATGTGATCCTGAAATCTTAAGTTTTTCATCCAAGGTTTGATTCATAGAATTGACCAAGGTGTTTGGAGTGAAGATTATGTGTATTTATGTGTATATTTCTGCGCCTCAAAAGCTGCACATTTAAAAAGCACCACACATTTTTTGCTGTTTGTTGTGTCATGTTCAAAAACAATGGTGGTTTAATGCTGATCTATAAAAATCGACAAATATATCCTATGAACTATTTTACATGCCATAAAATGCCGTAAACTTACAATTTTGAAAACATAAACAAAGATATTTCTAGACATTTTTCGCCTTCTAATTTTTATTCTTTCAGCATCAATGTAATAATCGTATTAAGAATTAATGAAAAAGTGCAAAAAAAACAACATTTCATACAACTAAATCATTTTAATAGATCAATAACCATTTCACGACATGTAGTTACTTACATGTCAGCTTTTATCCAATGACTTCATCAAATTGAGGCTAAAATAATGTTGACTATTAGTAAGAAATAGTTATACCATGGCTTGTCTGCCTGTATGTGGAGAAAATCCACGCAGCCTTATAGTGAGAGGGTTATCTTACAGGTGGATAAACATGGTATAAGTAAAATAACTACATCAGTGTATACTTCGCACATCACAAGATATTTCACACTAAAGTTGGTAAGGGTGGTATCAGTGTTTTAAACACTAGGCAAGGCAGTAATAAAAAATGTCTGCTTCCAGCATGATTGTGGTATACTTACAATAGATGAGTTCCTTTTAAGTATGATTTCCCAACATATTATTTAAGAAACAAATTCAATTTTTGGTCTTTGGGCTTCACTTGCTTTGCAAGAGACCCACCATGTTCAGCAAGAGACTCGCTATGTTCATGATTCCATGAACTGACCCAAAAATTGAATTTTCTTTTGTATATTTAAACATTTTATATTATCAGTCAAGTATCAATTTTAAAATTTAACCTAATTTGGCTGGTTTTCCAGACATTTTGAATTAAATCAGAAATAACAGAGGTTTCGGAATAGCCAAAATCCTGAATTCCCACACTTAACATCATGGTGATATGTGTTCAACGTCACACAAACGTCAGTAAACAAACTATGTTATTGGATGGCACTGATGTTGGAACCAAAACTACATTACACTTGTTTTCAGGCTTGGTGTAAACTCAAAAAAAGCACTTATAGACTTTTTGCACCGAAAAACTTGGTTTTAACTACCATATTTCTTGGCGCAAGAACTCAACAAGTGCACTTATCAAGTTTTTGCACTCATTTAATATGGATATGCAGTTAACCCATTTTGCTTTTTATGCAAATTATCTACTTTGCATATCTGCTTTTGGACCAATACTTTGATACAATATGGAAAACAACATTCTGCAATGAAAAATGCAAAAAAGTGATTTTGTGAAATTCTGGAGTTATTGGCTTTTTGCGCTAAGGTGACGATTTATTCTCCTCACAACTGACTGTGATACATTTTAATGCTCATTAAATTTATATTAAAACATTTTAAATGTTTGAACCGAACATATGTATTTAGGCAAAGCCGAGAAGTAAAATTAGTAACCAATTTAAAGTAGTCGATTTTGGTAGCTAGTCATAAGCAGATATTCAAAAGAAACTTTAGCTCCACTTTATCTTCTTTGAAAAGAAGAGACAAATGGCATAAAGAGATTTATTTGATTCCAATGTCTATTCTCAGGCTTCCCTCTCTACCATACTATAACCTGTCTGGCTCCGGTATTGATAGATAGGATAGGGTAGGACCTGTACAGGACAATTTAGGAGGAAGTTATGGGTAGGGTTAGGAAACATATTAGTAAAGGTAGGGAAAAGCAGTACGGAGGTAGGGTGGATTGAGTTTGGTTTGGAATAGGGTAGAATTTGAATTTGAGTAGTAAAGATGGGTATGAATAAGTCGTTGATTTGGCTGCACTATCACGCGACGCTGCTGATGACGTCACATGGGTACATACAGCATCCAGCACCATTCTGCACAGTTAAATGAAGCATTTTTGATTTATTTTTATGTTTATAATACCATACCACCAAAAGAGTTTATAGACTTTTACTAATTAAATGTTATTGATAACTTCAATATTTCGAAAATAAACGTCAAATTTGATTATCAATTTATAGCTCCTTTTTAGAAACATCTCCATAAGTTACCTTTATGCACGCTTCCATTACTGATATTGACTACATACACTGGCAGTCAAGTAGGAAAGACGTTTAGGTGTAAATCATGGCAAGAGGTATGCTGTCATGTGATCGAGAATTCTTAAAAATCTACGTTAACGTCACTTGCACAATACAAATGACACGTGATACAAGCGTAACTTATGCGTAATCCTACATTTGTGTATGCCCTTAGCCTCTTCCAATAAAACCGGACGTAAACGAATCGAAACTTTGAAAGGCCCAAGACGTTGAATTTTATTACTAGACAATAGTAATCAGGGTGGATGGGGTGTGTGGGTATTTTAAAGGGGTGTAGTTTCGAGCATACCGAAATGTCAATTCATTTCTAATCTTTCAATGATGAATGTGCAATCGTGAAAGAAGCAAAGGACGCAAATCTGTTGAGTCAGGAATCAAAACTAACGCGTGTTAACTTGCAGCTGAATGTGCGTCCTTCAAAATCGACCACCCCTGTCTTAGAACGGATACCTTTCAATACCTTAAAGTAAATTTACAACCATGAATTTTCTTGGACACATTACAAGGTGGTCAGACTATGATAAAGGGTTTGTGAAATAAAGGTTTTAATCTGGGTGATGCGTTTTGTTTTCATAGTCTTAGCTACTATTACTTTATTGATATTTTTCGATTGGATAATAAATGTTTGAGGAGAAAACATCTCACTGCTAATAAAAAGAGCACCCAAAATAGATTAATAAAATACCTAAAAATATCAACTTTTGGAATTCGGTTTGAATATAGTCAATTTGTATTATATGTACAACGACTCTCTAAAGTAGCATGTGCAACATGGCTGTTTGGAGGAGGACAGATACCCCCAAAGTGTAAGTTTCACATCCTACAAATGAACATGGATGGCTGTCAGATGGTGATAGCAATACGATGCCCCTTTGGTTTGATAAAGACTGTATGTCAAAGGTGTTGATTCACAATGATAACCTATCCGATTTAGAGGAGCTTGACAATGATTATGAAAAGGACTTTGCGATTAATGCAAAATAATCACCTCAGTTTGTAACAGACGAATCGATTTTCTATTAGATAAATACAAAGCATGAGCCTTTTTGTTAATAATATATTGCACAGCTTCTACAGAGACTATTTTGGACTCAGATGTCCTTTTTGTTTGGTTTGGTGTAAAATGTAACGTATGCTACACCCTTAATGGTCCAAATGGACGTTCTAAAATGTATGCTGCATTAAAATGATGATTCTTAATACAACTAAGGTAAAATTAATATTAATGTCAGTGAGGAAAAAAAACATACAGAAGTGTAGTTATGTTTATTTACAGAAAAACTGTCTACTTATCAAAATGGGTGGGGTAACCTTGTATACAGCCTATCTGTTATTATGAAGATGCGATAAATAAAATACTTCATGACTAAATTAATGCTGACAGTAAATATAATTCCAAAATTAATAATGACTTAAACATGCAACTATAATTTGTATTGTAGAAACTCATGGAAACTTTTCTTAATAAGATTAACGAAAATATGCGAAATTTGTATTTCAAATTGGCCGCCATATTAAATATAGTATGTTTATACCTTATATTTAGCTTTTTAGAACCGAAATAGAGTTGAAGATCTTTCATATAAATGGCCCGCTCATTAACAAAAGCATAACAGATAGTAGGAGGCTGATATAACACAGTGACTATTTAGGCATTTTGTCTTTTTTCATGGTGGCCATCTTGAAACCATGTCGGGTGGGACCCACGATATCGAGTGTTACCATCTTGATTCTTAATCAGGGTGTCCAATGAACAATGATATACCACTCCCAGAGAGTCTTTAGGAGGTGCATGGTGACCCCTCCGAGCCCATGGATTAAAACGGCTGTCCTCTTGGCTCTCGTTTGTGGTATATGACTGTGAGTTTGCCACTTTCCCATTGGTATCCTGGGTCATGTGTGATACTTGATTGTATCGATTCCTGATCTTTGCATCCTTACTTACTTTACTTAAAATTAACCGAACATCAAATTCAAAGAAGTAGAGTTTTACTTCGACATATCCGTGCATCGGATTCAAAGGAGTTACATATAAATAATTTACAACCTAATGAACATAATAAGGGACAGGTATTTATCGCACACCGGATAAGGATATCTGAGATATTACCCTGGGATAGAAAATCTTTTCTCACATACCAACGCATGCGAGATCTAGTGATCCCTATGTAAAATCGCTGTCGGAAAAATCTGTCCCACATCGCTACCCATGTAAGATAAGCGTAACTAATACGAAATAAGCCACAAACGGCCGGTTGCTAATGTGAGATAACATTTTTGGCGCATGACTGTATTCCTTCGAAAACGAAAGTTGAATTGTTGTCAGTCAGGAAAAAAATTCTATGTTGAATTTTCAGCGATTTAAGTCGGCGTTCAACTTGGTTTAAAAGTCAAACTGCGCATTTTTACTTACAACCTTTATTCAATGCTTTGAACATGCTGAGTGCATTGCGATTGACATATTTAACCTGTTGTGTTGGGCATTGACTGACTGAATCCACCGGGATGGGGAGCCTTGACGATGTAAAAACCGGGGTAAAACACACCACACACACACATTTTCCTCAACAAAATTACTTACTCGAGTTACTGTGGCTGATAAGCTAGTTCTTGTAAATCCATTTGATGAAATAACCATTTTTTCATTGTTTAATGCATTGTTTGTTCGCTGTTTCAAGTCGATTTGTACAGCGCGCGTCATTGACGATGTAAACATCGATCTCAGTGACGTCACCAACAAATATTACACAGTACTGTACGGTACGGTCGTGGTATATGAGAAAAAGAATCGATCATTGGTGTTCGGTGGTTCCAGAAAAATCCCAACCCTCGGGTCCACCGTTCAGTGGGAAACTCGACAAGCCTCGTTTCCTACTGGAACAGTGGGCCCTGGGGTTGGGATTTTTCTGTCCCCACTGAACACCAATGATGGATTCTATTTATCTCACCCATGCTATCTTAACCAGGACGTCGAGTAACGTTATCATGTGGAATTGCATCTTAGCGTATTCAAGGACTTCTGGAAGCTTTTTTTTAAATTAGATAAATGAATAAATAAAAACAGTGGTGAGCAAGAAAAATAACCCATTTTTCGTGTGAGGGTACGATAGAAAAATCCGTGGCTTGCCGAGTTTCCCACTGAACGGTGGACCCGAGGGTTGGGATTTTTCTGGAACCACTGAACACCAATGATCGATTCTTTGTCTCATATACCACGACCGTACGGTACAGTACTGTGTAATATTTGTTGGTGACGTCACTGAGATCAATCAATGTTTACAGTCAATGACGCGCGCTGTAAAAATCAACTTGAAACAGCGAATAAACAGCGCATTAAACAATGCACAAATGGTTATTTCATCAAAATGGATTTACAAGAACTAGCTTATCAGCCACAGTAACTCGAGTAAGTAATTATGTTGAGGAAAATGTGTGTGTGTGGTGTGTTTTTACATCGTCAAGGCTCCCCGTCCCGGTGGAGTCAGTCACTCTATGCCCAGCACAACAGGTTAAATATGTCAAACGCAATGCACTCATCGTCTTCAAAGCATTGAATTAAGGTTGTAAGTAAAAATGCGCAGTTTGACTTTTAAACCAAGTTGAAGGCCGACTGAAATCGCTGAAAATTTAACATAGAATTTTTTCCTGACTGACAACAATTCAACTTTCGTTTTCGAAGGAATACAGTCATGCGCCAAAAATGTTATCTCACTTAGCAACCGGCCGCGTGTCGCTTATCTCGTATTAGTTACGCTTATCTCACATGGGTAGCGATGTGGGACAGATTTTTCCGACAGCGAGCTTACATGGGACCACTCGATCTCGTATGCTTGGTATGTGAGAAAGAATAATCCGTCCCAAGGATCATGTTTGGTAGTACAAGGTTTGCCGGTTGATGACAAACCGGGTTGTCATATGAGACAGATTTTTCTCGCACACTAGGTAGGGTTTTCTGTTGTTTTTACCCATGTGAGATATTTCTAGCTCACCTTCTTGTACCAGGCCTAGGGAAAGATAAAAAACGAACAGCCGCACGTCGTCCATACGATGGCCACACGTCGTTCCGTGACGTCATTGTAATGTTAAAATGACGTCATCATGTCTAATCTCAGCAAATTCAGGAATTTCTAGAAGCCTTTTCATGTCTTTTTTTATATTAAATGAGGTATTCAGTTGTGAAAAAGAAAACGAATTCATAATACGTGTGAAGATGGGACATAGAAATCCGTCGTTAGCAATTACCGATTGTAATTACTCAGCAAGCTTTGTGATTTGAATCGGTGATCCTCGGGACGTTTTTTTTCTATCCCGCCCTCACACTCATGATGGAATTTATATTCTTTGCCATCCTATCAAAAATGGATTCTACTTCTTGCTCACCATAAATACAGTATGTTCATCTATTTAAAATGCCTCAAAGAAATTCCTAAATACGCTTATATGCGACATAACATATTAAAGGCGTCACTTGTCTCTCGACGTGCCACTGTTTTTGGCTTTTCTGAGCTGAAGGCTCATGGGTGAGCAAATAGTATGCCAGTGACTCCGGCGTCCGTCCGTCAACAATTTCAAACATCTTCTCCTCTAAAACCACTGGGTCAATTAAACTCAAATTTCACGTGGAGACTCCTTAGGACGCGGGAACAAAAGTTTGCTCAAATGGTCCTTGTCACATTGCCAGGGATGGCCGCCAGACCTATATATGTTAAAAAAAACTTTAAAAATCTTCTCAAGAACCAGAAGGCTGATGACCTTTGGACTTTGTATGTAGCATTGGGAGTGTTGGGCCTACCAAATTTGTTCAAATAATGGTCCTAGGTTGACCTTGAAGGTCAAATTTGCTTCATAATGCATTTAAACGGGGACGTTTTTTGAAAAGTTGATTTTTTGAATACTATTACAGCCAAAGTCAGTATTCTTACTTGATAGGTTAATTACAACCTAATGAGACAATGGCTATAAATAAATTTCAGAGGTCAAGGGTGACTTTTGACCTTTCAGCCAAGATCGCTCATATTGGAGTCCTATCAACATATGAAAACATAGTTGTCTCAGAACCACTAGGCCAATTGAACTGAATTTTATATGAAGAGTTCATATGACAAGTAACCAAAATTTTACAAAATGTCCTGGTCACTTGAACAAGATGGCTGACATGCCCATATATAGTAAAAACCCTTAAATATCTTCTACTTCAGGACCAGAAGGCTGATGACTTTGGGATTAGGTATTTAGCTTTGGGGGTGTTGGGTCTACCAAGTTCATACAAATTATGATCAAATAATGATCCTAGGTTGATGTAGACCTACTTAACGTCAAGAACAGATTTGCTTCCTAATGCATTTAAATGGGATTTTCTTTTTTGAAAAGTCGATTTTTTGAATACTTTTGAAGCCAAAGAAATAATTTTTACTTGATATGTTAAAAGTAAGTAATGGTGCAAAGATCAGGAATCGATACAATCAAGTACCACAAAACCTAATGAGCCAAGGGCTATAAATAAGTTCCAAAGGTCAAGGCTGAAACTTGATCTTTTAGCCATTTTCGCTCATATTGGAACCTCATCAATATATCAAACCCGTTTCTCAGAAACGACTGGGCAAATTGAACTCAAACTTCATAAGGAGACTTATGGAAATTTTTGATAAACGTGATTTTGATTTTGGAATTGTCAATTTCCATATTTAGATGGCGATGTTCCTCGCTCTACATCCTATGGAGTCTATATCTCTCAACTCATTTGCTTTGCTAGAGAATCTAACTATGTTACTGATTTCAACACTCGCAATGAATTGCTAACTCAGAAACTTCTTAAACAAGGCTATCTGTGTCATAAACTTCGCAAAACATTTTCTAAATTTTATAAATGATACTATGATTTGATATCTAAATTCCAAGATGGACTTAAATCTCTCGTGTGCCAAGGACTTTTAGAACCTGAACTCTATGGTAACTTGGTGTATAAATTGAAGAAGATTGTTGGCTTTAATGTTTTTTTTCAGCGCAGTTCATTAAAATAAGTTTCCACTATAAAAGGATTGAATATAACATTAATGACAGACCGCGTGCTTGGTGGTCAACCCAATCGTGGTTGGCAACTTTGCTTTCCTCTTTAATTGCACGCCGGTGGGTCGGACTTCAGACTCTATGACGGTTCCGTCTTAAAGACTTATCTATTGATGAGATGGTAGGGGCCTGATACTTTGGCTGTTTGTCGGGCCCACCGAGGTTTACCTGTTGGATCTCTTAATATGCTCCGGTATTCAGTTTTATATACTGTTGAGTCCTTATCTTTGCTTTATCGCCCTGTTATACCTTGGTTTCTATGTTCTTGGAGATTATGCGTTGATAAGTTAGGGGTCTTTCATGCAACCCAAATATCCATGTGTCTTTATCCACAAATGAATTAAGGGTGAGGTTGGCGCCATTAAACAGGTTTAAGCTCTCCAGTTAAATAGTTTACTGACCGTTCCAAGGCGGTACTTCTTTTGCGGATTTTTGTTTTTGTTTTTTCTGTCTTGTGTTTGCTATGCCCTTGTACACGTCTGTTAATATGTGCCTTGTTGTCACCTGCCTGGAAAGGGCTGACTTCTTGGCTCTCGTTTGTGGTGTCCTACTGTGAGTTTGTCACTTTTACATTGGTATCCTGTGTCAGGTGTGGTACTTGATTGTATTGATTCCTGATCTTTGCACCCTTACTTACTTTCATAAGTTGTGAGGATAAATTTAAAAGAATTATAAATGATCACATGACCAAAATGGTCGCCATGTCCATATAAGGTAAAAACCCTTTAACAATCTTCTCCGGAACCAAAAGACCAATGGCCTTTGGACTTGGTATGTAGCATTTGGGATGTGGGCCCTACCAGGTTTGCACAAATGATGAACAGGGTTGACCTTTACCTTATTATGGCAATGCCAGTCGATTCCTAATGTAAAATGTTCATGCTTCCATAACTGTCTAAGTGGAACTTGCAAGAAATGTTAAGCCTATTGAGACAGCACCATTTTGTTTTCCTAAAATAGTGAGTATGATCATATTTGAACATATTTGAAACATTGTCCTGATCATATCTCGTGTTTTTTTTTTATTTAGAGGGGACGCTGCTTTCAAAAGCTCTTACTTTTATGATTTTTTCCTGTATGAAAAAATGGCTATTTTATCAATACGTCGGATACATTTGATTATATTGTTGTATGAACAATATAAGCATCTCACACAGATCACATTACGCCCCAACAAACAGCTTTTGAGCCCTCAGCAGCGTGCTTATCAGTCGTTTTAGGGTTACTTCCTGGTTTTATTCTGATTGCAATATCGTGAAAAAGAAATTTACATGAATATAAACTATAAACTACAATTATCTGACTACAATATGGGAAAGTATTTTCGCCCAAATGTACACTTCTTTTAGAAATATATTTTTCCATTTTTGCTTATAATTTTTTTTTTTATAGTAAAATTAAAAAAAGTAAAAAAAAATACCAGAAATACAAATATTTGGGTCAGAATACTTTAGCATGTAAATCCGGAAAATTTAGTGAGAACTTTATTTTCGTGAATAGCGTTAAAAGACATATTTGCGACGTCAAACATTTGCGACTGGGCATTATTTACCAATATCAGTAAAGGACAAAGTAATTCCAATATTTCGCGAGGATTTTATTCTCACGAAACTTCACCTTTGCGAAATTTCGCGAAAGTAAAACCCTCGCGAAAAGGTCCGAATTTACAGTATTGTAGTTGGATAACTGTAGTTCGTGCGTCCTTTGTTTTATGCAAACATTTTGATGGAGAAGAAAGAGCTGCTTGCTTTGCTCAGTTTGTCTTCCTGGTGCCTCGTGATTGTTGTGTGACTCTTCCTCGCGGTGCTGCGGTTTTACTGCAGTTTGTGATTGTGGTATTTCTTTTTCATACTCACTTATTATTTTGGCTCGCTCGTAGATAAAACTCATCACAATTCACTACCAAACTAATTCCAAATATTCAATGTAGCTTATTTTGTATCTACTGCAAATTCGGAAATATTTGCGAGAATTTTAATTTCGCGTATAGCGTTAAATTACATACTTGCAACGCTTACAATTCGCAACTTGGACACGATCTGCCTTCATCATTGAACGACAAAAAGATTTCGCTATTTCACGAGGGTTTATTTTAGCAAAACTTCGCATCCGCGAAGTTTCGCAAAAATGAAACCCTCGCGAAAATTTCCGAATTTCCAGTAATATCTTAATAAGATGATTATCAGCTAAACTGTTGAGAGATTTTCTTATCAAAGGAATAAACGATCCATAACCAGAAACATGCCTGTACGTCAGAAATGAATGCAAAATGATTCGTGTATAGATTGTTTTCTCAGATTAACACATTCAATGTATATTTGTGTCAATAAATTGTAGATTCTGGTATCTTCCATCCGCTATTCCGTGGGTTCAATCATTGGTTCTGTAAATATAAGCAACATGTGTTAAGATCGGTTAGGCTGAAATAATAACTGGATTTTGGTATGTTTCTCATATACATGTATTTGCAAATGCCTCTATTCTTGCACGTCGGATAAGGATGTCTGATATTGTATCTTGGGTAAGAAATTCATATCTTAACCATGTTATCTTGCCCAAGCTGTCACGCAAGATCCGTACAATGGTTGTATTGGAACTCACTCACATGGTCGTCAAGTGATGTCATTGTTTAGTTAGTAACGCCATCATGTTAAATTACATCTCAAACTTCTGGCAGGTCATATATACTCAAACTAAAAAGTAACGTCCGATTTTCATGGTACTGTATCTATCAATCCAGTAAAAATGTCACAAGAAAAATAAAACCAAAATGTTTATCAAACGTAGGACACACAAAAATTGGTAATTATTTGATTTTATCTTCTTATCGTGAAGGGTTATTGAACCTAATGTGCACACAGCTTTTTTCATTATCATCAGGAAGTTAATCATCAATACGTGACATTTTTTACGTGAAATGGCAGCCAGAAACGTCCGACGATGAAAAAACATCTAAAAATTCCAAGTCTGCTTATTGAACGAGCGGCATTGCAGTTCAAAACCTTTAATTACGAAATTAACTGAAATTACCGCCCTTTGAATTAAAAAAAAAATAACGATTTAAGAACTTCCAAATCTCCTAAACCTAACATTATTTTGAGACCGTTTTTGTTTTAATGTGTTGTGTTTGTTTATGACAACAATTACACAAAAGAGAACAACAAAATCTATGGCTGACGTCGGGCATCAAAGGTTTACTAAATCTGTGTTTTATACCCCACCCCTTACTGCAAAATCATCAAAAAAAATTCCATTATCAATTAATTTGATGCTGATTAGTCTTAATTAATGTTGAAATGCTTGTGATGACGGAAAAAAAATCAAATTTGTCTGATTCTGTTGATTATCAAACTACTGGACCAAAAATGAATTTTCTGAGTGTTTTCACGCACGCTCGTGATCGGTATTTTGTCACGTCAGAGTATGTTACAGATTAATGGCAGTGGTCGTAAAGGCAATGCATACAGCTAGAAAGCATAACATCTATAGAGTTTGCTCAGTGATGTTTAAATTTGCTTGAAAATTCGAGATTATGCGGACACGCAAGCTATTGATGTTGTGACTTTTGATTTTAAGGGTACTTGTGTTCGTTGCTTTGTCAGTGGCTCTACTGATTATCAAATGAATTTATCTTTGTTACAAAACGTTTTCAAATGATCACAGTGGGTAATGTGGAAATTTGAATGAAATGCGTTCATACTTTTGGAACTGGCAGACATAAACGTCAAGCGGACATAACTTTATTGTTTCAGTATATAAATAACAGTACAAATAATAAATTATTTGTTTGAGGGTATGAGAGAAAAATACGCATCTCGGAATCACCATTTGTCATGACTCGGCAAGCCTCGTGCTGCCAAACGGTAATACTCAGGACTGATTTTTCTTTACCACTCTCACATTCATGATGGATTCTTAGAATAATCGCATATGCTGATGTATCCTGGAAAACTAGAGGTCTAAATATTGGCCAGAAACGTCATCTACATACAGTAAACCTGTGTAAAACGGCCACCTTAAAATACCAAAAAATGGTTTTCAAACTAAACAAGGTTGCAAAGATCAGGAATCAATACAATTAACTACCACACCTGACCCAGGATACCAATGGGAATGTGACAAACTCACAGTTATACTCCACAAACGAGAGTCAAGAGCAGGTGACCCTAAGGCACATATAAACAGACGTGTACAAAGGCATAGCAAACACGATCTTCTTTAAGCTACCATTTGTCATTAAGACCTTTGTTTTGTCTATTTTGAGTGTCCTTTTTACACAGGTGTTACTGTACATACTTTGCGTATGCGAGTAGGTTAAGTTCTGGCCTGAACATTCACTGCTCTCTGATGCGGGAAGTACCAGCTGTTCCTGTACTGGCCCAATTATGTATGTGGTAAAGTAAGTTACACAACATAGCATAACCAGAACTTACAGTCTATACAACTTTACGCTCATTTTTTATTCATCTAGGCTTATGGTGGTTGTCATAAAAGTTGACCTCAATTGGCCAAGTGATTTTTGAGAAGATGTTTGACTACATTACAAGAGGTATTACATGTTAATTAGAAGTAAGGACCTCGAACAGTTTCCTATTCAATCTGCCCAAATTTCGAGAGCATATGACAACGAATATGTATAATTGAAAACTTTATTTTTTGTACTCATCAGTGCACCTACCAAAAATAACGTAGTTGGAAAAGATTGCACACATTATCAAGGTCCTTATGGTTTAGGTAGTGGGTGTATTTTTGTGGCCACATGTATTTGGCAGAAAGCCGAAGTTTTGTCTATTGATCTAAATACATAGAAATGTAATGTTTGCAGCAAAAGCCTTGGGATAGAATTGTTGCGTTTGAATAAAGTTCAGGTCTAGAATATGTCATTGTTTTTGGTAAATAAGTATGTTGTCCATGACTTTTGACTATTACCTTTATAACATACAGATTATACTTGTTATGTTTATAGTTAATTTAGTCTGGCTAGATCATTGAGGTGTATCATCACTACATGCTTCATACATGACATTGCAATGGATATTCAGCTACAGGTTTGTACAAAATTAGTGACTAATGAGCTTTTATAATAATTTGTTTTTGAGCATTTTGACAGCTTCTCATCCTTTGATCGAGCATGCCATTTATATATATATATATATATATATATATATATATATATATATATATATATATATATATATATATATATATATATATATATATATATATATATATATATATATATATATATATATATATATATATATGTGTGTGTGTGTGTGTAATGTAAAACTTCAACTATATGCAAAAAGATTAGCGTGATCACTGGGAAGGAAGCACCTCAAAAACTGCTTCTGTTGTCTAGATTAGCAGGAACAGAGTTTTCAACCCATACTTTTCGATCAGTACTTGTCCAATGCGATAAGCCTTTTTTGCATATAAGTCGACGACAGAGCCAACTACCTTTTCCACAGAAAACAGCATTTTCTTTGAAGCTTTTATCTGGCCATTTTTATTGCCAATCTTGCATTAAGACTGTTCGAGGTTTTTTGAAATTACCGTACATTTTGAGTACCCATTACGTTTTGCAACATTTAATTCACATATGTTAATGTGATCCACAGGATACGCAATCACCATGAAAATAGCTCTTAACATTATTTCCTGGTTTGAAACTATCTCTGAAGATGAGGTGTCAACTTTAAAGCGTTTAGAAATGCTGTTTGAAACAAAACGTTTCAAATAGTTCTCAAATGATTTCTCTTGAAGAGTGGAGGTCTTATTCTTGGAACCGCTTATAACCTGTATATAAATTATTCAAGTGTGTCCTACTAGAAAACAAAACATTTCAATTGGATATTTACTTTCTGGAAGCAACTTCAACATCACATTTATATTACACTAAAGTGTATGCAAAATACAGGAATGCAATATCTATCGGCGATGCATACTAAGCAAATATATATCTAAGAACTTGAGTCGGATGTGGGTTTTGTGAAAAAGTTTTATACATAGACTAACCATTCGAGCACTTGCAGAATATAACTTATAAAGACCTGTTGTCAAGCGAAACCGTGTGCTTAGAAGCTAGTTTTCATATGATTGGTAAACTGAATGTTCCTCTAAACTTTAAAGATACGTGCACAGTTTAGTACGCGTTTTCTTGAAATTTACGCCAGTTTAGCACTTAAACTCATTTAAAGTGATCAGAGATATTTGCATTTCAAAGGAAGGAGTAACTTAACTTCTAAAAGGATTAAACCCCTCAAAAGCTTTAGGACCTGATGAGCTTCATCCCATAGTCCTAAATGAGTTAGCAACATAATTAATTCTAGTATTTGCTCATGCGTTCCAGCAGTCAATAGACAACGATGAAATACCAACAGAATGATTTCTCGCAAATATCTGCCCACTTTTCAAGAAATAAGTCAGGACGCTCGCGTGCAATTATCGCCCAGTTTCCTTGATTTGTGCACCTTGTAAGTTGCTTGATCATATTGTGTGTTCAAATATCATGGCTCATCTCGATGAACATAAACTTCTATCAGACAGACATCATGCTTTTAGGAAAATCCATAGTTGTAAAACTCAGTTGACTACGGTTATAAATGAGTGGGCTAAAATTTTATACATAAAGGACAGGTGGATACATTCATATTGGACTTTTAGAAGTCCTTCAACACACTCCCTCATGAACTCCTTAAAAGTAAACTGTCCAGTTATGGAATTGGTGGAACAACTTATTTATGCCGTATGAATTTCCATAGGAGCACACTGTCGATTACCTGAAAATAACTACTTCATTTAAATAAACTTGGGCCATTTCAATAATGTCCATAAACAGTACCATAAAAAGGTTGCTTTCCCTATTTTAGGTCGCAATAATGCTTATTCAGCACCACAAAACGACTAAACAACTTTTGACAAAATACCAGGCGACCAACAGCGTTGCACAGGGTGACCATACGCGGTATTTAGTGATGCGTTCAAATCAACCCGATCACGGTTTATAGCTATGGTTTCCTCTTTAATTCCACGTCAGGCTTCAGACTCTATGACGGCTCTGACGTAAAGCATTAATCGTTGTGTTGGTGCCTGATGTTTATCTGTAGCTGGACCCACCGTGGCTCAACTTGAGGTTTTCTTTAGCTCTGACTATCTGTGAGCCATGAGCCTTTTTTCTTTGCTTCACATGGTGTGTTAGTTTGATTAGAGTGTTTCTCCTTCAAAAAGTCTAAAGTGGAGCCATGCATGTACACGTAATATATATGCTGATATATGATATTATGTGAGAAAAATTTGATTGGCGGCTTAGAAGTATCGTTCAGTATATAGTTGGACGGTTCAATTTATATATCGAGTAGGGAGGGGGGATTATAACATGTGACCCACATGTAACAATTTCCCCTCCCCTCCCCCCCCCCCCCCAAAAAAAAAAAAAGGTTTTCCTTTTTCTGAAGATTGTAGTAGTTTTAGTGAATAAAGTAGACAATAATGAAATACTGCATTATGTGGTATTTTTATCTTGGTCTTGACTGTTTGCTTAAGTACCCATTTAGGAGTCATAAGCCTACAAAAGGTTAAAACACCGATGTTCGAGAATATAAACGCCATGGTTTCAAACTGTTACATGTAAACTTTGACTTAAACCCAAGACAGTCTTACTTTCATGGACCTCAGAAAATCGAAACTCATCTTTTACATTAGCATTTACAATCCAACAATTAAAGTTGTTTTAATCCTATTTATATTATTTAACGAACTTGATTTATACTTATCTAAGTATACACTATTGTCCTATATTTTACCCATATAAGCCTAGCGTGCTTTTTGTGGGACATATGCAAACAGTGTAAAATCAAATCAGAGGCCGTAAAACGCTGCGTCGTATCAGGTTCTCCACTGTTTGCTTACAAAAGTGTCTTTTGAAATTTGAGTAAAAATGAAAAATACGATCTAACAACCCTATAATTGGAAATGGACTCGTCCAATTGATAAGAATTGGAAATCCCATTCGACTTAAATGGAATCACTGGTATCGGTGAATTTGACCCTCGTTGGTTTATCTGCAAACGCTTGCAAGCTCGACGCGGGGTTCTTCGATATCCCAACTCGGGACAATATACGCCCATAAATGTATCAGTGCGATATCCACATATACTGGCCTACATAAATAACCCGTATGGCAATTTTGATTCTTTCCTTCTGTACGCCCTAATAGAGCGGTTCTGATGAAATAATGAGCATGTATAGCAAAATTTATGTGCTCAAGAAATCAAGTTTTATCTTTATCATGTACATTCTGAATACTGCGTTATGGGGACGTCAACGTCAAACTTTGAACGGTTACTTCTTGGTAAATAATGGGAATATATATTTTTTTTATTTTTAACTGCAGCGGAAACAGCAGGCATCAGAAAAAGGTCCATCTAAGAAATGGCGAGAACCGGTTAAGTATTGACGGAGAAAATCGACTTTTTCATACATGTATCAAAGTTACGTTTTCAAATTTATGACATCCTCAGTTCTCCATTGAGGTCAATTTTTGAAACTTTAGGGCGGCAATTTGTTTGGCAATCTCCAAACCATACTTCCGACTTGTTTCCTTATTTTCTAAACACTCAAGCTTCTTGCACAATGTAAATTATCTGAAAAAGTATGAACGCCACAGTGACGTCGAACGTTGGTGACACCCATTATAATTTTCATTTGTTTTGTTTTGATTGATATGTTTGTCATGGCCTATAACCAAATTTTAAATCTTAACAAAATAATTAACGACCAATTAGACCAATTAAACTGTCGGGTTTCTTTTTGTAGTTGAGTATAATATGGTGCTCATGAATACTTACAATCATTCAGTTTGCATTCACAAATCGATGGAAGCAAATTGTGGCAGTCTTCGTCGTCCCATCTACTGGTCACATAAATATACATCATACAGTTTTCGTCATAACCTCCTTCAGGCCCATCTAGCAACACGAAGTGGAAAAATCATAATTTATCACATGACGTCGCGTCTGGGAGTGAAATAACGCCATGCAATAAAATCGATAAACCACTAGTGGTTTACAGATTTACGGGAAACGTTGCAGACATAATGACAAAATTATAACGTTTTTATGCCAGAAATCAGATTTCAAAGTATTTGTCATATGATAAATAGAATCTAACATTCGGCAAGCCTCGCATTTTATCTCTTTTACCCAACTCGTTTAATAAATTCAATTAAACATGAGCACTCATGTAAGATCCTCTATTTAGCACACCTGTATTATTGTAATCGGACCCACCTTTCAATTATAGTACTTATCGCATATGCATACAAGCCTTTTATCATGCGCTGATCAAGAAGGGGGTACAGGGGATCCATGCCCCACCCCCCTGAAAAATTACAAAAATATAGGGTTCCTTAGCAATGCTAGTCTGGATCCCCTTAAAATCACAAAGCTACCAATCTAGCATTCAATGTTGGGCCATCAGCACATTTTAGATGGCGTTTCGTTGGCGGGCCGTTGACTAATAGTGCTATTTGGATCCTTCATCCCCTCATCAAACTTAAAAAATAAACTTTGTCAAAGTTGGACCCCCCCCCCCCCTGACAAAACTTTCTAGATCCGCGCATGCACATATTTATACAAGCCCACTGCTTAACTATCCAGCTAGGCAAGTCTGAGTCTTCATATGCATGCATACTTTGTGAATGCAAGCAGCGACAGCATCTGACGAGTCTGCATACATTGGCCAATTAAGAGGAGGAACAGGGGGTCAGGACCCCTGTGAAAAATCACAAGAATATAGGGTGACTTACACATGCATCATCTCCTAGAACATATAAACCAAGATATAAAAAAGGAGATAAAACAAAGATTATGACTTTTCATATTTTCCAAATAAAATGAGGTATTAAGTGGTGAGCACGAAAACGAATCCATTATTTGTATGAGGATGGGCTAGAAAAATCCGTCCCTCATGATCATTGTTTGTCATCACTCGGCAAGCCTTGTGATGCCAATCCGTGATCCTTGGGATGGATTTTTCTATCTTACCCTGAAACTCATAATTAATTCTTATTTTCTTGCCAAGGATAAAATCAAAGTACAATTTGACTTATAGGGTATGCGAGAAAGCCTCACTTTGAGCCAGACAATGAGAATTTATTCTTGCATGACGGTTCAAAATATCTAGGATTTTAGCTTTTGATAGACGGTCTTATATAATCCGTGTTTTCCTACCCTGGTGGTCACATGTAGGCTGACATTAGTTGTTTTGGTAATTACGTGCATGTTTGTCAAGTGATTTCATCGCTATGTCAACATGAGGAAAAAGTTATGTCGCATCTAAGCATTTTGCGTTTTGGGGCACGTCTTGGAACTTATCTGAGAATTATAACGTGGAAGTGAATGTTGAGCAAGACAGAAGTCCATCATTTTTATGGGAACAGCTAAGGGAATCGGACTTTTGAATTTATTGTTTAACATCACTAAGCAAGCTATATGATACTAAACAGTGATCCTCAGGACATATTTTTATATCCCATTCCTTCACTCATGAGAGTGTTTTACATTCTAGCCAAGGAGAACGTTCCAGGTAACCTTATCTGATATGCAAGACAATTCCACATTGAGCTTGGACAAGAAAAATTATTAGACGCTAGTTTACTTATGCGTATCATCAGGGTGGGATATAAAATCTGCCCTGATGATCACTGTTTGGCACCATGGGATTTGTCCTTTAATGACAAACGAACTTCCAAGGGACTTATCTTTCTATAGCACGCCCTCTAATAATGACTGGCTATTTATAACTGTTCAACCTATAACTAATAAAGTAAGGAAGGGGTAAAAGGATGTGGACTAAGAAAACCAATCTGCTCAGGTAAAGTATGAGTTTGATAACTGACTACCAGAGCTTGGTATTGACTACTGACTTGAATATTAACTATGAAATCAAACCTCTTATCATGTTCATATGAATACAGAAGGGATACTGAATCATGAGCATATTGCTTTTAAAACTTAGAAATACATTACCACTGTCCCAGTTTATGAAATATCCAGAAGTAGAGTTGGAATAAAAGATCAAGTTATCTCCTGGCCAAACCCATTCACCCTCCACTGTGATATCATTACCACCCGTCCAAAAGTCCACTACTACTCCTTCAACTAAAAATATATTGACATTCAATCATTATAGATTATCTCATTTATAGGGAACCTGCTTTAGTAAAAGAAAAAAACCCTTGCTGCATTTGCTTAACTGAGCAAACAATTTATCCTGCTCTGAAATATTAATGTGCAAACAATTGTTTGTCTCAAATAATTGCTTGCATTTTTGCATTTATAAGCAGGATAATTACACCATTAGAGACTACAAAATCATTTAAAACCTTCATTTGTAAGAATTTAGTTTTAAGAAGTATATTACAGTGACAGTACCGGTGCTTATGGCATAGGTTTCTTTGTACATTCCTATATATCCCAAAAAACAAACCCCATACCAATATCCAATATTGATCCTTATTTGTAATGTTAGTTGTGAGTTGCCCAATTTAGGCAGGCAATTGTAGCTATTTACCTTTATACTGACATTTTAAAATTACAACTCACATTCTTATTATTGTATTACACAATAAATATCATTGTACATTCATTGTCATTTACATATTGGATATAAGTCATTAAAATATATTATTTCAATATATCTGTTCCAGGCCGGTTTGTCATAGTTAAAGAACCCACACCCACATATACATAGCCTTTGGAGGTATTTGGTTTATCCCAGTATATTATACAGGTCCATTTAAAAGTTATTTCACTACGCAATATTTCAAAAAAAAATTTGATAGACTTATGGTTTATGTTTTACCATACATATAATTTAATTTTTATGCCATTACATTTCCATTAATCATATGTACGTATTAGCAGACAACATTTGTTTTATACATATTAAATACATTCCAGTAGAAACTCAACAACATACTTAAAATTTAAAAAAAAATAAAAAAAAAACATACCTGTACGCCTACATCATTAAGTCAGTATTCGTTACACCCCCCTTGCGTAATAAGATCTGCAATTCTCCTTGGCATTGAATTGTAAAATTCTACCAGGACGTTTGGTGCTTCACTATACCACACTTCAAATACTCGCTTCCAAATCTCTTCTTTAAACGCAACAGTTGGTTACCAATCTCTTTCTTCCTCATATTCCAAAAATGCTCTATGGAGTTCATTTCTTGTGTATTCTCGGGTCATTTCAGAACGGCATTCCGATGCATTCTAAGAATACTCTATGTCTTTTAGAGTTATGGCATGACGCAATATCATGCATAAATGTGCATAAAGATATACCCCTTCTGTGGGAACACAATGCATTCACATGAGTCATTGCAATCAACGCCATAGTCGTGTTTGGCGCAAATAGAATGAGAAATACCATGCTAAGCGTATTCATACTACTGTAAAATCGCCAGTATGTGTGCAAGTCTGGGGAGCCATTAGCAGCAGAAGCATATCTCTGAGAATAGTGAATAGTAACATGGACAGTGCAAAATACCAGAGTGAAATTATTCATGCTATTGAAATGACATGTTAAAACATTGTGTTCCAACAGAATTGATATATCTTCATATGTTATCTCGCACCATGGTATAACTCTAAAAGACTTAGAACATTCACAGAACGTTAAGGAATACCCATTCTGGTATGACCAGGGAATTCGCTGGACATGGATTCCATAGAGAACGTTCAGAATATAATGAAGAAAGAGATTGGTTACCAATTGCCATGTAGAAAAGAAGAGATGTGGAAGCGAGTATTTGAAGCGTGGCATAGTGTTGCACCAAACGTCCTGGAAGAATTTTACAATGCAATGCCTTGGAGAATTGTAGGTCTTATAATAGCAAAAGGAGATGCAACAATTAACTGACTTTATGATGTAGGCGTACACTGTTATTGTGTTTCATTGGAATGTATTTAGAGTACGTTGTTGTGTTTTTCACTGGAAGGTATTTGATATTTACATGCAAATGTTGTCTGATTATACGTTGATATGATTTATAGAAACAACATGGCATGATAATTAAATAACATGTATGGTAAAATATATACCATTAATGTATTATAAGAACGTGAAAAAAACTTTTGAAATATTGTTTAGTGAAATAACTTTTTAATAGACCTGTATACCTATTTGTCATTTGGTATATTATATACCTATTTTATCTATATATTGCTCTGCTCCAATATCTTTATCCAAAGATCTGCTTGGAATTGTACTGTAATTCTAGGCGATATTATTCGTGATGCCAGATACCTGAAGACGCAGACTTACACTGAGCCCCCCAAATTTCACAGGGCGTTGAATCTCAAGACAATTACTGTACCACGTCAATGTAAAAGTGTTTCAAGGCAGCGCTTTTATGTGGATACTTTTTGTTATTTATAATTTGTATATGCCATGCTGTCTTGTCTGTTCATTGAAACCTTGTGGTCACCTGCTTGGAAAGGGTTGACCTCTTGGCTCTCTTGTATGTGATGTTTTCTTGTGTTTTTGTCACTTTCCCATGTAGTGTCCTGGGTCAGGTGTAGAATTTGATTGTATCTATTCCTGATCTTTGCCTTCTTTCTTACTTTTACAATAAAATGTTAATATATATTTGTCATTTGATTTTAAAACTTTTTTGAGCTGATTCGGGCGATAAAACAGCTATTCCTTACAGTTCTATGTTAAATGGTCTTGAGCAACAGTATATTGGGCCAACCACAGCCCTCAGGCGTGATAGGTTTGACTGTTGCACATAGAGTTATGGAACACTTGTAGTTGTATATTGCGACTGCAGGTTTTGAGGTCTTCTGTACAGTGCAGTTGTAACCCTTCAGTATGGTGCTGCAGTGAATTGACAACCCACAGATTTCCATAGCAGCATGTACGTGCTCTATCGATTGAACTATCAATGCATTCTTCTAAATAAACTCTCATAAACTTCAATTAAATATATGCTATGGGCGAAGACGGTAGCAGGCTTTATGCAACGATTTCTAATTATTGCTCGCGAGCTTGTTTTCGGTATTGATCGAGAAGTTGCTAGTTATTGCTCGATGGTGCGGGTTATCGCATAAAGTGTATTGCATCAGTGTCGGATTTTATGCAACATCTTTACACGCAAATTTATTTTGCGAGGTTCTATATTGCGATTTGTCCATCCTGTAGTCAATATAAACATAAGTAACTTAAGTGTTCTATTTCAGCCTTCTAGTGCGATGTTAGTTTATTGTGAATTAATTTGGCATGCTCTGGCCAGATTCATTCATTTTGCTATTCATGTATAGTTTTCATTCTTCATGCATAGCGACCAATTGTCTTTTTACTTTACAGCACACTGTGGCTGCAGCATTTTTGCTGTCTTGGGTAATTGGTTATTAATAGTGCAGATATCATCGGTCGTAAAGGGGTGTTTCAAGTGTTTGAGTGTGCATTAATGCATATACTAAAATATTGTGCATATCTTTTGGCAGTTTTCTCTGTCTCTGGGTGCAGAATTCTGCTTATCCCATAAATATCATGTTTAATAGGTATGGCAGTTAGTCAGGCTCTATGTGCTGCACTGTGCTTATCTCAGTGCCAAAGTCTATAGTAAATAGTGTGCATTTTTGGCAGCTTATCTGTCTTTGGGTGCTGTATTCAGCTTATCCCATATGTTTTACATATCATAAATACGACATTTTTATGTATTTGGGTGTGCTATACTATGTTTAACCCAGTTATAAAGTCAGTAGTTAATAAATACTTAATATTGTACATTCACTGCAGTTTATCTGTCTTTGGGTGCTGTATTTAGCTTATCCTATATGTTTTACACATTATAAATAAGACATTTTGTATGTATTTGGGTGTGCTTTACTGTGATTAACCCAGTTATAAAGTCAGCAGTAAATAAATACTTAATATTGTACATTCTCGGCAGTTTATCTGTCTGTGGGTGCTATATTCTACTTATCCCATATGTTTTATAAGTTAATCTGGCAGCTTCGTCTGTCTCTGGGTGCTGTACTCAGCTTACCCCAGTGCTAGAGTAAAAAAATCTTGTACATTCTGGCAGATTTTTCTGTCCCTGGGTGCTGTTTTCTGCTTATCCCAGATACGTATTATATTTTATAGGTTATTTTGGCAGTTTTTTCTGTCTCTGGGTGCAGGTTACTGCTAATCCCACAAGTTTTTATAGTTCTGGCATCTGGTCTGTCCTCCTGACATACATGTGCATTTTAGAAATGGCAGTTATTAAGCTTAGTACTTTGCTTTGTACTCTGCTGGCAGTGTATCTGTCTCTTGGTTGGGGTTTTTCTGTTTATCCCGTACATTTTAAAAGCAGCCCTGGCATTTATTCTTAACAAACAAGCTTATTGTCAACTTTGCTGCTTCGCTCATTGCCATATATGCTGTAATCTTACATTCAGTTTGGGTCTAGACCAGGCCCTGCTTCCTGTTGAGCCTAGTATGGATCCTATCAAAAAAAAAAAAAAAAAAAAATTGTACATTCCCGGCAGTTTGTCTGTATATTGGTGCTGAATTCTACTTATCCCATATATTCTATAAGTTTTAAAAAATAGATAAATAAAAAAGCCCATTGGCAGATATAATCTAAGCAAGACAGTGATGTTTTGTTCTTGTTTATTTTCATATTTGGAGTCATCATGCCACCTAAAAGAAAAAGAAATGTTGGTGCCAAAAACAAGAAAAAGCGTGGTAAAACGGCCAAGACGGAACCTTGTGACAAATGGCAGTGAATCTTTGGAACAACAAGTAAATGGAAAGAACAGTCAGGACCCTACTTTAAGTGAAGGTGATGGTTCAGTGGTGAATGAAGTACAAGATACTTCCCAACAGTTAGATTTAGTGACACTCACAAAGACAATCACAGAATCAGTGACTGCAGCGGTATTGAGTAATTAAAAGACTCTTCGAGTTATTCCAGATGCTATGCCGAGAAATGCTGTTGTGACAGCTCCATCCTCCACAGGTCTAAGTTTCCCTGCTGGTGGGACTGATAATAATGTTGTTCCTGCAGGTACTATCTGCTCTTCAATTACTTCGGTTTCAAATACATTGGCACCATCTTCTAGTTCCTGTCTTGGAGTAAATTCTTTACCCAGCATTTCAGGTCCTCAGCAGGTTACAGCCTTTAATGAGGCGGCTAAATCTGGCTTCGTATCAGCTTCAGTGCCTCTTCATTATAAAGTACCAATAAAACAAAGGAAAAAAATTGGTCGAATGAGTTTGTGGAACTCTCAACTCTCCAAGACGAGACAGAGGATGGTGTGACTATTAAATTTAAAGATGGTGAGATATCATCAACGGGGAGTGCAAGAAGAAAATTTTTAAGCATTGAGCAGTGGACTGATGCTTTTAATGTGTTCGCATCAGTTTACAGGTTGAAATATCCTGAGCAAGCAGAATAGTTGGCATCATATATGAATATCATAAGAAAGATTTCTAATGAGGGTGGGGCTTGGTATTTTTATGATACCAATTTTCGCAAAATCCGGTCTGCAGCTAACTGTGCATGGGATCAGATCCATAGCGAGATTTACGTTACTGCGTTAAGCCGCAAACAAAATACACAGCCCTGCTTTCGTTCAGGCTGGGACTTGTCCGGACGGGATAGGTCTCGTGGTTCCTTCCCATACACCTGCAACAATTTTAATAAAGGCTCACACTGTGCAGGATGTGATTACAGGCATATCTGTAAGCAATGTGGGGGGAAACACCCAGCATTTAGATGCTTTAATCGTCAAAACAAATTCAGCAGTATTGCAACCAGTGATCAGTCGGACGATAAGTCTAGGCCCAAAACCTCCAGAATACCCCAACTTACCCACTCAGGTCAAATGGCTACCCCTAAGTGAGTATCTGGATGGTTATGATTTAGACGCCAAACAATTCATTCTGGATGGCTTTAAATTTGGTTTTAGTCTTAATTTTTCCGGTGTCAGATGTTCTCAAGATAGTCATAATCTAACAACTGCTAAGGATAATCCAGAAATTGTACGCCAAAAGCTTTTGAATGAGTTGACTACTAGAAGAATTGCACGACCTTTTGACTCAGCTCCTTTTCCTGATTTCAAATGTTCTCCTTTAGGTCTTGTTCCTAAACGCAAGGAAGGTCAGTTTCGTTTTATTCATCACTTGTCATATCCCAGACATTCGGGCACTTCAGTTAATGCAGGGATTGATAAAGAGTATACTTCTGTGTCTTATGCTGGTATTCCAGATTCAGTGGCTGTTATCAAACGAATAGGTAAAGGGTGTTTTATGGCAAAAACAGACCTTATGTCCGCTTATAGGATATTGCCTGTGAGTCCAAAAGATTACCCCCTGCTTGGTTTCTCATGGGAAGGGAAACTTTACTATGACAAATGTCTTGCTATGGGATGTTCCTCTAGTTGCTTGACTTTTAAAAAGTTTAGTTCAGCTCTAGAGTGGATTGCAGTTCAAAAGCTAGGTTGTAGTTGGGTAGTGCACATTTTGGATGATTTTCTTTTTGTTGAAAGTACTTTTAAAGAATGTGAGGATTCCCTTAACAAATTCTTTGCTTTTTGTAACAGTGTAGGCATTCCCATTGCAATAGATAAAACTTACAGTCCAAATCAAATTATGGATTTTGTGGGAATAACTTTAGACTCCATGCGAATGGAAGCACGCCTTCCACCTGATAAAATTCAGAAATGTGTCAATCTTTTAGATGAATTCATACAAAGAAATTCATGCAAGAAACGGGAAATGGAATCACTCATTGGTTACCTGAATTTTACATGCTCTGTTGTTTTGCCTGGAAGAGCTTTCTTACGCCGTTTGATTTCTTTAATTATGGGTGTTAAAGAGCCATTTCATTATTTGAAAATTTCGCAAGAGGCAAAATCAGATCTTAGGACTTGGTCTTTGTTTATCAGTAAGTTCAATGGGAAGTCCATGTTTTTGAATGATCGTTTGCTGTCTAGTGAAACACTTTTATTGTACACAGATGCAGCAGCGTCATTAGGTTTTGGGGCAATATATTCATCCTATTGGTTTTATGGACCATTTCCTTGTCAGTGCCGTCATCTCAATATCACTCTGTTGGAGTTATACCCAATAGTTGTGGCTGTGAATGGTTGGGGTCATTTGTGGCGAAATCACTGTATTAGATTTTATATGGATAACAAAGCACTTATGTATATTTTAAATCGCCAGACCTCAAAGGACAAGTATATTATGCAATTGGTGCGGAAGTTGGTTTTGGCATGTTTGAAATTCAACATTCTTTTCCAGTCTTCCCATGTTGAGGGTTGTAAAAATGTCTTAGCAGATTCACTTTCTCGTCTTCAGGTGGACACTTTTCGTCGTCTCAGTCCAGACAGCAAGCCGTTACCAACTCTAATTCCAACAGAGCTGTCCCCTGGGATGTTGTTGCCAGTTTAGATACACTTTTGCAAGCTGCTTTGGCTCCATCTACAACGCAGACTTACAGAAGAGCTTGTGCGTCATATTCATCTTTTTCATTTGATTGTTTAAACACTCTTGCTGTCTTACCATTATCTATTGCACAAGTTAGTTTATTTGTTGCGCACTTGCATCATAATAACATGGCTCTAAAAACCATTTCTGCATATTTGTCAGCTTTATCGTATGTACATAAAATTCAAAATTTGCCTGATCCTACATCTGCATTTTTAATTTCTAAATTGGTTGCTGGAGCTTGTAGATTGAAACCTTTAAAAGACTTCAGGTTACCTATAACTGTTCAAATTTTGAATAAGTTAGTAGCATGTTTACCTTATGTTACAGTATCTGCTTATGACCGAACTTTGTTAAGTGCAATGTTTTTATTCGCCTTCAATGCTTTTGCTAGAATTGGTGAGGTCACAGTTAATAAAACTCAATCAAATGACTCAGTGCTCCTTTTTGCAGATGTTCAGTTATTGCAGCTTAATGGTCATCCTTATAAAGCTGCAGTTACTTTCTGTTTCTTTAAGCACAATTTGACAGCTTCACCACACATTATCTCTTTTGAACATGGACCTACTGATGTTTCCGCTGTTTATGCTTTACTAAAATTTATGCAGTTACGTGGAAATCATGATGGCCCTCTTTTTTGTCACAGTGATAAAACACCAGTGTCTCGTCATAAATTTGACGAACTTTTATGCAGGTCCCTAAATTTTTGTAGGCTTGATGCATCACGCTACAAAGGCCATAGATTCCGAATTGGAGCAGCGACATTTGCTGCGCAGTGTAATTTGTCTGATTCACGTATACGCGCCTTAGGTAGATGGTCATCTAATGCATTTAAAAGTTACATACGCCTATCAGGTTAATGTTAGGATTCACCAGATTTACATTCCTTTGCAATGCTGAAGTTGTGTCTTTCTGAATAGTCCTGACAGATTTTGGCTTATTAGGTTGAATTTACATAAACATTCGCTTTGCGTTGCTGAGTGTTTGTATTGTGTAAAAGTGTTTTACATAAGATATAGGTTGCTAAATAATTTTTTTCCTCTTGCCACTCTCCCGTTTGTCTAGTTTAAATTTTGTATCTATATGTTCATATGTTCCCTTTGCGTTGCCGAGGGTTTATTACATTTCGGTTTTTGGATATTGCCAGTTATGATATGTTCCCTTTGCGTTGCCGAGGGCGCATTACATTTCTGTTTTGGATATTGCCAATTATGATATGTTCCCTTTGCGTTGCCGAGGGTGCATTACATTTCTGTTTGGATAATTGCAGTTATAATATGATCCCTTTGCGTTGCTGGGGGTGCATTACATTTCTGTTATGGATATTGCCAAGTTATGTTTATGGGGAGTCTATTAGGATTTGTTTTATTGTGTATCACCTTTAACATTACCTTCGGCAAGCATTTGTTTTGGCTATCATGTTTCACTCTTTTGTATTTTCTGTTTGTGGGGCAAACTATCAGCTGAATGACAAGGTGATATTTTTATGGCCGATTTGCCCCACTTTTTATGCATTAACCTATAAATTACATGTTAATAGCTGATGCTATTCAGATTTGCCTTAGGTTATCTTAAGCTTATTGAGTGAAATTTACCTAAAAGTTTGCTGTAAGGTTATTTTCAGTCAACTATAGTAAGATGCTATTGGTTAATACACCTTATTATCTGTCATATCTTGTCTTATTAGGCATCTAATAAATATGGCAATAAATTAGTCTTAATAGACTCTCTCAGCATACTACTTGTTATAGTTCTTTATTCTAGATATTTCTATGATATACATAGGGTATTGTATCTTGTATAAATGCTTTTAGTAAGAGTGGCATAAATATATGCTATGGGCGAAGACGGTAGCAGGCTTTATGCAACGATTTCTAATTATTGCTCGCAAGCTTGTTTTCGGTATTGATCCAGAAGTTGCTAGTTATTACTCGGTGGTGGGGGTTATCGCATTAAGTGTATTGCATCAGTGTCGGATTTTATGCAACATCTTTACACGCAAATTTATTTTGCAATTTCTGTGTATATCTCACAATATACCGCCAACCATCCCCTCCGCCTCCGCTTCGCTTGTTGCATTGTTGGGGATCTCAGATTTTGATAAGACTATTGCTGCTTAATTGTGACATTGTACATTGATAAGTAGCTCATGTCTGGACAGTATTACATGTTTATGCATAATTCACAATAATTTTTATCAACTGATGCTATTCAAGACATGTCATGGGGTTTTAGTCTGGCCAATTTGCCCCACTTTTTATGCATTAACCTATAAATTACAAGTTAATAGCTGATGCTATTCAGATTTGCCTTAGGTTATCTTAAGCTTATTGAGTGAAATTTTACCTAAAAGTTTGCCGTAAGATTATTTTCAGTCAACTATAGTAAGATACTATTGGTTAATACACCTTATTATCTGTCATATCTTGTCTTATTAGACATCTAATAAATATGGCAATAAATTAGTCTTAATAGACTCTCTCAGCATACTACTTGTTATAGTTCTTTATTCTAGATGTTTCTTTGATGTACATAGGGTATTGTATCTTGTATAAATGTTTTTAGTAAGAGTGGCATAAATTGTTATTTCGTGGCTTCGCAGCATGTACCGGCTTGTATGATGGGTACTTTTTTATTCTTTACTTTGCAAAGATACACCTTTATCTAAATTTCAGACCAAACGTGGCCTTTTTTAAAGCAACAAATCAAAAAGTAGTACTCTTTCATGTATATCCGTCTCTACCAACAGTAAAACTTATTAATACTTGGTTTGAAATCATTTCATTCATTTTTAAATTGGTTATAACTTAACCATATCCGACACAAAAAGCGCAGTGAACAGTTATATTTTTTGTTTAAAATTATATATCTTCTTTTAAAACAAAAATCAGGACCCACAATGTTTTACATTTACAGAGTGCTTCCAGTCTTAAGACTGGGTAACACATTTACACCACTGGATTGACTGATAATCTGACGATGATTTGAGCCGTGACATGTGATTTCCTACAATGTGGTATTTTGACAAGTGTAGACTCATACGAACCTGTACAGCCTCCTTTAAGCCTAGGACTCCAAATGATGTTCAGTCAGTAGCTTAACATTCATAGACTATTCAAATGATTAGCAAAGGCTCTGATCGGACTGCGCGTAAGCGCAGGCTGGTCTGAACCTTTGCTGGTCGCACGTACCAAATTGTTGGAAATCTCATGCCGCGGCTCATTTGTGTTAGCAGCCTATATAATACTTGGTGTGCGCATATATGAACATGTGCTCTTATTGGATCAAATGCAGAAGACAGCTTAAGCTGGAGAATTGTTGCGCATTCCATCAGTTCTCATGAACAGATTCAATAAAATGGAGTCTGCTGTTTTCTTAAATTGTAGATTCTCTCTATTTCTGAAGGATGCGTTTTCCAGATTATTTCGGGCAAATGTGGTTTTTCATGCCAGTTCAAAATGTTTTCGCATATGCTTTGTTTATTCATCTTTATGACAGGGATTGCCCATATAGTATTATTTCAACTATGTAAATCATTCTTATTTTAGCTGATCTGAGTTCTGGGTTAGATATTAGTGTGATCGGTCTTTGTCCAGCACCCGTGTGTGTTATGCATAAACTTTTCTTTAAGCAGCATCTCCTGAACCATTGGTCCAAATTTTATGTAATTTCACAGGAATATTCCCCATACCATCTTAAAAATGCACAACATGGTTTTGTTCTACTGAAAAAAATGGTCACCAAAAAGAAAATCAATGATCTTGCACGGCTGATCAGAATGGCAACCAGAGCTAAACTAGGGGATCATTAATATACAGTTATTGTATGCCTGTTTGTAGTGAAGTCAAAACTATTACCCCCGAGGTGCCGTGGACGACCTGATGCACTATTGCACGAGGCCAAAGGTCGTCCATGGTATGGTAGGGTAATACTGAGCAGCGTTACTTACCACGGTACCGTAATATTTAGCAGCGTTTATTGCATGGAGTTGCTGTAGACGATGCGGTTTTGCTGCAAAACAGAAAATTCCACCAAATCTGCTCAATTGTGGTCTCGAAATGTTCCGCTTGTTCTAACTAAGAAAACGTGCACCCACACTTTATGTTTCTGACCATAAACAACGGAGTTGTTTGAGTTAAAGTTGCCAAACCATGCCTTATGTTCACCATTGTTGCATAACGTCACCTTTCATATACAAACCACCGTACGCGCATCGTTGTCGCGCATGTTGATAAGCGCATGTGCGTGTTTAACAGGGAAGCGAGTAACCAGGCCATGGTATAATGCCAGTCAATAGTTAAATTTATTGACTGTTGGAATAGTTCAGTGACTCATGACATAGCAAAAAATAGACAATTACTCCTTATATAGACGGTTGGGTAATAAATTATTCATAGCATTTTCAGTATCTAAGTACAATCATGTTAAATGACCATTACTAATTTCAAAATCATTTTTTGTATAGTGTTTAACATGTTCCTTTCATGGATTGTTTATGCTTCCCTGTAGAAAATCTCAAAGCCTGATCAAGTGGACGCATCAAACCTGATATTGCGTAGAGTTAAGAACGACTTACTACACCTTTCAAAGAATATGTTCCCATCAGTACTCTCAATACTTTGCTTATTATCTATTTAATGTTTTTGTTTTGGTCAGCCAAGGAAGATGGTGATTAATGTGAAACTTGATACTTGAGTTTCCAGGCATTGTCCAACATGCTACCAAATTATTCTTAAACTTATATTCAGTTGTTAGTTAAACCTCAAAATGTAAGCGTCTAATGTCCGTTGTGCTTAAAATGAATGAAAATGCATAATTCAATCATTTTCTTAATGTTAACAATTACAGATTTGGTGACATAGAATTAGTTTGTAAATGGTACTTACATGGAACGATACAGAGATGTTTAATTGCATAGACTGACCACAATTCACCAATGATAATTAGGTTTATTGCTAATAACATCATAAGAGGTTAATGATAACATTGAAATTCTTGAGCTAAGAGAATATACACAGTATGATAAGGAATCAGTTTTCAATAACGCACTCAAAATTGAAAGCCTGTGTTATGTGATTTAGATACTATAAATTCTAGAAGAAACACTCTTTGATTTTGAGACAAGATATAATAAATGGAATCTATATAGAATTTGTTTGATGACACTTCAATTTTTATTTATTTATTAGACATAAGTGTCTACCTTAAGCCCCTGCCTGGGTATGCCAGCAAGATAATTAGCTGCTAGTGCATTATGCAAACCTACATAAGTATCAAAATAATTGCGTTGATGCAAAAAAACATTATAGCTAAAATGAAATGATATAGAGAAAATAAAAAAATATACTGACATTTGTTTATCAAATAAAACACAGCCTACCGTTAGAGGCGATTAACTTAGCGTAATGCCAACATGGCAATTAAATATCACCATCAGCCCACGTAGCTACACTGATGGCTAGATACAGATAAAACGAACTGTCAAAAACTGTTGTTAAACGTAAAACAAAACAACGAAATGAATATGCAGGAGAAATGTCCTTAGCAAACCTCATCGCCATTATTGTTGACTGGGATGGTAAATATAAATCCTACATACAAATACAGTTTACAAGGTGTACATGCACATGATGCACATGCCCATGTAATTATCAGACATTTACGTAAGAGCTGTCGTCTGGATCGTTTCACACAAACAAAATGAAAATTCTGCCCATAAATCGTTATGAGCTTGGTATGTCTATTTCTGTTGAAATACAAATACATCAACTATGTTTACCTAGGGGTTATCTTAACTGAAAAAAGCATACACTGAACCGAAGTGATAAGTAGCCACCTTACAATTTGTGCTCCCGTTTAGAAAGTAAAAATCGCTCTCACAAAATTTAAATTCTATAAAAAGGTCCAAGGCTTTGTCGAGACTCTGCAAATTATATCATTTAAAAATGACTGGTAGACACTGCACAGACGACGTCCGAGTAAAGGTATCATAATTTAAAAAAGTCACATTTATAGGTGTGATATAAACTATTAATCAGATACGTTATCCATTTATATTTTTATTAGTTTGAAGATGTTTGTAACAGCTGTGATATAAGATGAAAAGGATCAAACGTTTTTTTTTGACGATTGAACATTCCTTTTCTTTTCTACGTTAACATGAAAACAGCCACGGTCAACAAGTTAATCAAAGGATTTTAGCTTGACCATGCAGTTTGCAGACTCACTTTGCATTGCTCTGTACGCTTTATTATCTGCGGCACAGCAATGCAATTTTCAGGGGTTCTTCATTATGAATTGGTGTCACTGTTCTGTTTAAAAATAGAAAAGAAAGTGTTTAACAAATGACAATTAAATGGCCTCTAAAGTTTCACGTTAAAATCGGTAGTGGATACCGAATTAGTAAAAAAAATCGTTAGAAAATGGGCTCATCAAGTTGCATGGTGTTTTGGTAACAAATTAACATAAAATAAAACACATACAATGATTTTAGTATATGCAGCTGATGATTTCCGAAAATTTTTGAAAATTCAGAAAATTATCTTAAAAATTCATCAAAAATCTGTCATAAACAAAATGTCAAGTGTTTGGTGTTTTTTTCAAGTCGACTAGGCGTTTTTGCAATCATCTGTACTTGAATTTAATAAAAACTGAACTGAAAACGCTTATTTTCTTCAAAAAATTGATTTTTGCATTTTTGAACCCAAAAATCGTGAACTGATAGAAAACCCTTCCAAAACACCGCTTAACTTTATGCCTTTACAATGCACATACTTGGGCAAAAAATCATTTCAATATCACTAGGACTTAGTCAGAAAAAAAGGAAATTGAAAAGTGGCTACTTAGAACTTCGATTCAGTGTATATGTTGACTTGGCTATTACTCATTAAAAAACACTAAATACCATCAATTGAGCCTATAAAGTCGTCTTCAAGAAAATGTTCAAATTCAACAAGCTTGGCGCCGTCTGATTTACAGTTCTCCTGAAAATATAAGTGTAGTAGGGATATAGAGGATATATACTTTTTGGGGGTGAATGCTAAATATATTTCATCGAGTGCGGTGACAAAACAGTATTTTTCACGAGTGCGCAGCAGGAGTGAAAATGCTGATATTTTCACCGAACTAGATGAAATATAGTTGGTATTCACCCTAATAAAGTAAATTTTCTTTTTACTTTTTAGTCTACGAAAATACAGAAAGCACAGCTTAACTTTTTCCCTAGTCGATTCTCGTACGATTTGACTTTTTCAGTGTGTTTAGTGACTATAGCATTCGGTGTAAACAAAGTTTGCATCTAGAAAATGGCTTAGAATCATATTTTAAGGAATGAAACGTAAGAAATCAGCATATAAAGAAAGTCTATTGGGTGTGCCTTAGGATAGACGTCACGAGCAACTTGGCGCTACGCAAGGCCAAACAGTGACGCCATTATGTTTGATGTTGACGTCACAACATGCGTAGCGTTATTTCTCACAAACATCCTTCTCGTAAAACCTTTTGAAAACGTATACTAGTCCCCAAATTGCCAAAAACGTCTTGTTTTGCCACAGAGAAAATATAAATCGTATCAGCCAGAAAAATGCAGAGAAATACTAATTTTATTCACATTTGATTTGCATTGAATTCACTGCTTTTGATAAAATAAATGGAGGATATTTACTTTTTTGAGGTGAATACCAAATATATTACATCGAGTGTTTTGAAAACATCAGAAGTTTCATGAGTGCGCATCGATGTTTTCAATTCACGAGATGAAATATATTTGGTATTTTCTAAAAAAAGTAAATTTTGTTTTTCTTTTTATATTTTGAGTAGATTTACAGTTAATCTATTTGTTAAACATGCTTCAAGCCGAATCACAATAATGTAAATGAAGACAAAGATGTATTGTGACAGAATATCTGGATCAATCTACATGATCTATATAGTCATCAGGACTTACAGATAAAAAGAAATTTATTCAACGTCAAAGTGCGAGACAAGTGACGTCATAAGCGACGTCATAATTTGCTGATGACGTTGCATAGCATAGGTTACATGCATTGCCTCAATCTCTGAAGTGGGAGGTGTTGAAAATTCAAAATCAAAAAAATTCAGCCAATTTGAATTATTTTGGTACCAAAATGTTCCTCATGCTCTAACTAAGAAAATGACTACCCACACTTGATGTTTTTGTTTACAAATAAGAAAGTAATAGGCGTTTGAACTTTCGAAGTGAGCTGCATTAAGTGAATGGAAAAATCAGAGGTGATCCAAAACGCTACAGTGAAAATATAGGCTGATTTCAATCACTAGTGATTGATATCATATCATTTCACTAGTGATTGATATCACTTTTATTTGTTTTTGATATGCATTGATTTCACTGCCAAGTATAAAATAAATGTATCATAATACACTTTTACTGCTTGCGGTACATAGTAAGGAAGAAGGCAACAGTCAGGAACCAATACAATCAAGTACCACACCTGGGTCAGGACACCACATGGGAAAGTGACAAAACACAAGATAACATCACCTACAAGAGAGCCTTATGTTAGCCCTTTCCCAGCAGGTGACCACAAGGCTGGCATCAAGAATAAAATGACCCGATATTACAGTACAATTCCAAACAGACTTTTGGATGACTCTATTAAAGCAGGACAATATGTAGATGAAATAGGTGAATATAATTTACACTTCTGTTGTCTGAAAGCTAGCTTTTATTATTAGTATCTGCCTTGAGACGCAACAGCCAAGGTTCGATTGCTGCAGCAGGTAGTAGAAATTTTTCTGCACCCTTTGACATTAGATAAAATGATTATTCATGTTTTTTCACTGACGCGTATTTCAGATCCTAACTTAATTATCCATTTAAAACAAGCATATTTCATCAAAGTCATGAAGTCAGATGAATAAGTATTAATGGAAAAACTGTATTCATTTGAGGACAGTCGAAGGTATATCGTCAGAAATTTAGTTTTATGGCGACCCACAAGCAGAGCCGTAAAACGTGATTTCCGACCGTATATTCACCAAATGAAATGTTTTGAATACGATTATCTCCATTCTTAGTGCAATTCTGCATTTTTGTATCAAACTGGTGCGCTGTAAGTCGTATAAAGCCGCAGTCGTCCAAAGAAATGTGACGTAATTAATTACGTCAGCCTATTTCAGATAGTATATCGCAGGATATACTGCCACAATCTTTGAAATGAAACTATAACTATTTCGTATTATTCAAATAGAACAGTGAGTGCCCTTCAAGTTATAGGTCGAAGGTATACCTATTATATATAAATAATTTGTCAGGCGATTGCTAATGGATGCTATGGATGCTGTAGATAAGTCATTTGATTCCATTCTAATCCATATATTTTATATGCATAATTACCTTTACCAGCCTTTCGCTGCAGTTGGAATAAAAGTATTCAAAATGAACGCTCACTAAGGTGGGATGCCTGTCTATATGCATTTGTGTATGGACACTTTAGCTAAGTCATTAGTCACATGATTACTTAAAAATCATATATGCTTCACGTTTAGTGTGAATTAATGTACTGCCTTGTAGCGGGTTTGACAACCTCATTTGTGTTCGTGAAGGATACAAAATGCATTCTTGCACACCATATTGGAGTTTCCGCCGATTTTATCCATTTGAGAGAGTTTTATCTGACACAACCGTGCCAACCCATTGGGAAAGATACAAATCGAACAGTCGCACGATGAAAGACAAGTGACGTCATTGTTATGTAGAGTAGACGTCATCGTGTTATGTCGTATCTCAGCGTATTCAGGAACTTCTGTGGGCCTTGGGAAACTATGGAAATGTGATATTGAATGATGGACAAGAAAAAAAACGATTATTTGTCAGTCCCACGTAATCAATGTTTGTCATCACTTTAGCTCTGACTATCTGTGAGTGGTGAGCCATTTTTTTGTTTCATCATAGCGTGTTAATTTGATTAGATTGCTTTTCCATGATGTTCACCGAAAAGCCTACAGGAAGGGTAAAAGCAAAAACAAACAATGATATCAATATCACTGTTGACCAAAATAAAATAAACAAACATAAAACAAAGAGAGCAAAAGGGCAAACGTATGCAGGTGCACATTTAAAATACAAGGTAAATGTCCTAAACAATTTCGAAAAACACTGCAAAATGTATCTCACAGGATATACAAAAGTTTTATTTTTATAGATTTAAGCAAATGAATCCGTGCAATTTTAGCAACGATCTGAATTATAAATGCAAGTGAAAAACACGACCACAAGGAGAACATTTAAGACTGGGTATAAAATAAACAGTCCAAAGCAATATAAATAGAATGAGAGATGACCTCGACCAGCCTTATATGTTTCTGAATACCAGTTTTGGAGGATATGCTAAACTAAGCTTGTCACAATAAAAAGAAAAGGTAAATCAGGAATTTTCAACATGGCTACCATATGAATACAGATCTGAAACCAAGTCACAAGCCCATAAGTAGACTAGGCATGAATACACATCTGAGAGTTTGAAAGCAATATGTTTTTCTTTTTCCTTTCAGTATTGTATTTTAATCAGTATTAATTTGCAGCTAAACGTTCATGCTCTGGTTAGTTTAGCATGAAAAATGTTTTTTAACCTCATGACCAACAGAGGGTTTGGAGGAGATGTGATAACAAATAAAATTTAAGATAGCTAACACTGGTCATCTTTATTGACGAATTGGATGCAAGACCGCAAATGTGCAACTGGACAACTAGATATATATATGTGACCCGTCACGCAAAAAGGTACGAGTTTGGTGGACGACGTCATTTCGAGAAAATACGTCGTAAAGTTAACGTCGCGTCACGCAAAAATAGCACAACTAAGCGTGTTTCAAAGAGAATTTTCACTTATTATAAAAACGGATCAAAATCGTTTTTTATGTTGAGGTTTTCTGCCACCAGACTGTCAAACATGTTGTACGATATTAAATGTTCCCTTTTGAATGTACATAAATTAAAGTTAGGTCGAGAATCGTCCACGCAGTTCAGTCTATGATAAGATCTATTTCTCATCTGGTTTACATGGTTTAGGCCTACTAATTTAAGGGCAGTTGCGGGTAGTACTTCCCACATTAAAATCTTTTTAATTCTTTGCATACAGTTTGTTCTATGTATGTACTGTCAATTTATGAAATAAAAAGGATATGTCATCGCGCTAGATTTTTCATAATCTAACATGGAATTTTCAGCATTTTGCAAATTTTCTGAAAAAAAAACGATTTTCTGATTATTAAGTTAAAATAATTGTAATATTTATTTTAATTTCAATTATTACTCACGACATCGCCAGGGGGGGGGGGGGTAGGCCTACTCTATATACGTAGGCTCGGGCCCAGCAACTACCGTTCACCCCCAAAAAATATAAGGAATTTCGAGCACCCCAAAAATTATTTGAAATTTTAGCAACCCCAAAAAATATCCCCCATCCTGTACCTTGCCCTTAAGAAAAGACCCTAAAATGCATAGAAATGACCCCTAAATATAGGCCAATTTTGAGGTGACATGAAAAAATATCCACAAAATCTTCATACCCCCCAATTTTTTTTTTGAAAACCCCACAAAGTATTGAAATTCAAACTTTTGAACCCCAAAAAATAACCAGAGCCTTCGCATGTAAAAAATATTTCAGAGTACCCCCCACCCCCCTGGGACGACATCAAGCTTCTAAGGAAAAGTGAAAAATATGTCTTTTTCCCTAGCCTCGGCAAGATACTGAATGATATATTTAAGTTTATATGATGACGTAGTGGTGATGTCATCGGGAAAGAACGAATTTTTGCTACAGTTTTTCTTTAACGAATAATTTAGCGTATTATGAGTACAGCAGAGGCATAAGCAGTGTTTTGTGAAAAATTCAATATGGCCTTTGGGAATTTAAAGAGAATTAAAAAAACATATGAAAAAATAATTTATTATTAGGCAATGTGATTTGAAATAATTATAAGCAAATTCATTAAAATTCTGCAATGGTGTTAGGCTATGCGATACCTGACTCTCACGCAAACGGCCCAAGTTCGATTCCGAGCTTCGGTATTCCAATTTAATTTTGCTTCTTTTTAGGCTTTTTTATATACTTTTTTTTGCTGTAGACAAAATAATATTGACATACCAATAGTATCTGCATATTTAATTCCCCCTCCGTCATAAGATACAAATACCGGTTATGCATCCTTCATTAGGAGCTACGGCACCTGTGGGACTAAGGGTAGCGGGCTATAATTTTACAGCAGCATCTTCAACATTCCTTCCAAAAACTAGGCGCTTACCCTGCCAGGAATTGATTGACGCTTTTAGCATTGATATAACGTGAAACAGTCCCAAAGAGCTTCGCATATGTATATACATGTACCATGCAGCAACGATCTGACCCGCAGTACTTTGACTGGACAGACATTTGTGACGTCGCCGTTTAAAACAGTGTACTGCCAGATGTTTTGCAAAAATTATTACGAAGAAGTTAATGGGTGCATTTTTACAAAACTTACACGGAAGAAAAGCAAATAAGAAATAGCAATATACAATTAAATATTAAAATAATTATGCTTTTGGTTCTCAAGGAGAACGCGTTTGAATTGGACGTACAATTTCAAATATCACGATTCCCATTTACGCTGACGTTAACGTCACCGAAAAAATGAAATTTTAATTTGTCTTTGTGTTTAAATGACTACCATGCGAAAACAATAGACACCAGGAAGCTACAATAAATATGTTTATTGCGTAAATCGATTTGGTTTCATTTGGTACTTTTTCATGATTGTAGTTTCTGTAGTTTTGCGACAATAATTTTTGCAAAAAATCTGGAATTATGCTAATTTAAACGGCGACGTCACAAGTAGGCGAATACTGTCCCAAGTAGGCGAATACTTATGTCCCGTGACTGTACATGTATAGTTTCAAACAATCAGTAGGCTATAAACCGTACAGGTAAAGTTTTTTCACATGCTTATAGTATAGTCACTTTGCAAGCATCAGACTTGTGTTTAAGTGCAAAACATAAAATAGTGACAAAAATTTGAGAATCATATTAAAACCCATGCACATACCAACAATCAATATCATGAGACATTTATAGCAGTCGATGGTCACAGCTAAAAAAAGTGATTGAAATCAACGTGACTGAGTATTGTATATAAACCACTTGCGCATCTGAATGATCTGTAAGCAATGACAAGTTTCACTTAAACTGTAGAAGGAGCTGCACACACATGGCACACGAACTGAACCACGCCCCACAAACCAAGACACCACTGATAATACGCTTATCACTTTCTTTAAAAGGCGGGCGACAATAAGCAATATACATGTACTAGCAGAAAGCTGGTGGAAATAGCATAACAATGTATACATATTCTAATATTTGCTAAAATCATCCAACTGATAATGTAGTAAATGTACACATGTTTGAGAAAAAATCTTTTACGCCAAGGCTCTGCGACTTACCCGTTAACGTCAACGAAAACTCAGTTTTTCAGTATTTTGCAGTTTTACTATATCAATTTTGAGGAAGTAAGACACCTTGGCTAATAAATAAATTTTGTTTATTCCGTTTTCAATTTCCTTTCAAATGGTATCCTTATTATCAAGTTTGATGCATTAACAACGAGGAAAATAATTTTTAAACAACACCTAAAATATGTCAGTGTGAAGTTTTTTTTTTTTTTTTTTTTTTTTTTTTTTTTTTTTTTTTTTTTAAGTTGACTAAGTGTTGACACTATAGTGTAGCTGAAGGCAAGAAAAATATCTGGTGCCACATTTGAAGAAGAAATAGAGGAGGTAGAATGAGAAGAATAATAAATAGAAGAAGACAAAAGAAAATTGATTACAACAAATACATTGTAACGTCCTTTTGCAATATTTTATAACGTGTGTTAATATGCTGGATTTTATTATGTACATGTAACGTTACAATAACGTCAATAGAAAGTGTGTGACGCTTCAGGGCGGTAACCATCTTCTTTGGACATTTAGAGACCCAAAATGATCAAGAACCCACCAACATGTTAGTATTTCTTGATTCGTCATAAAATTCTCTATTCAAAATGCGGAAAAAGTGAATTTCACTATATGACACCCAACTCGTCCCTTTTCGCGTGACGGGTCACATATATATATATATGTAAAATAAAAATTCCGATTTCACAATAATATAACTTTAATTTCTTCTGTTATACCGGTTTCACTGTTTACAGATCATCAGGAACTATTCAAAATGGTGGTCGTTGCATAGTTACAACGTTACCGTTTTTAACGTTACGTCTATGCCGTAAACGTTATGCAGTTAAATATAATAAAATACATGTAATTTGTTAATGTAAGCTTAGCGCGTTAATAAATAGTGCAGTACATTTTTTGTACATCGCACTAATTAGTATATAGTATTTTAGAGTGTCAGACCTCCAGAAAATAGTGCGTACTCAATCATATTTCTACGCCCATAATTTTAGCGCTGTACATTCGCTGTGCGTTGGACTAGTAAGAATAGTATATTGGAGTGTCAGATCTCCATATAAGAGGGCATACTTAAAAATATTTTTTTCATATTTCTCAACCATAACATCCGTTTTGTGTATTCAAAAGAATCGTCTCTTATGAGCATCTCTAAACATGTTTCTACCGATGGTATAAGAACATAATCGCATTTGTACGCACAAAAAGTGGTGCTGTGCATTTGCTGTACGTCGCACAAATAATACTGTGCAGTACATGTACTGTACGTCACACTGATAAAGTACTATATTAGATTATCAAACTTCCGAGGACACGGGTTAAGTTACCCTGTTGAGTTTGGGTTTTAGAAGTTTTATAAAGTAATGTTCTTTTGCACGTCTTAATGATGTGCTGTCTGATTACATTTTATAAAACGGGAAAATATGATACTTTGGATTCATTTGGTGAGCACATACATTCAAGTGCTCACTGACAAAGAGTATTCTTGTTTTGAGATCCCTTATTTGTTGACTATGAACTGTGACCCGTTTGCGCAAAAAGTTGCCGGTTTCACCGATGTATTCATCCCCGCATCCTCTGCATTTCATTACATAAACAACATTTTTCACTTCACAGGTCATTGATTCGTGAACAAAAAATCTTTGTCCACAGCAAAATTCGAACGAGTTACTTTCTGAGGCCACAGTTAGGTCTATAACACCGTTTTACCTCATGGTTAGAATCGTGATTGAATTTAGCCTTGGTTAAAAGTCGTTTTAAGTTATTAGGCTGCCGTTTGCAATTTGAAGTTAGATAATATTTGTTTATTTTTGGATCCTCTTGTAGAATGGGTAAATTGAAATTAATTACATTAAATATTTCTGGATGTTTAGGGTTATGAGTGGAAACGTAAGTAATGACAGATTCGCTTGTTTTCTCAGTAACATTTCTTAATGTTTTTGGTCGAGTTGCATCGCCCTGTCTATTTCACTCTGAATTAGCTTCTTGGAGTATTTTTGGGTCACTAAAAATGACTTTAATATATAACAGCCACCAGTTTTTTTTTGCCACACCAGAATTTGGCAAAATCACATCATCTTTCTAGTGATGCAAAAGACTCTAAACCACTAAATTACATAAATACAGACATAAGGGAGCAAAACATGTATAATTATGACTAAAAAAATATATGCCATCATGGTGAAAAAAATGTTTAAAGTTAAAAACCCCGCGGGGTTTTTCGAAAACCCCGCGGGGTTTTTAAAACCCCGCGCGGGGTTTTTCCCCCACATTTTCAAATGGGGGAAAAACCCCGCAGGGTATTTTCAAAAAAATAAAGATTAAAATTTGTTCAAGAAACAAGTTTGTTTGATTGTAATTATTGCAGAAAATGATTGATATGGCTTAATTCAAAACTTTGATTTCCCCCGCGGGGTTTTTCTCCCATTTCAGATTGTGGGGGAAAAACCCCGCAGGGTTTTTTGAAAAATTCAAATTGACTTTTTTGAATTATTATTCATCACAATGCATAATAAAAGGTATATCAATAACTTTCAGCATTATATTGTGCCTCTAGAGGAAAAAGAAAATTCCCCCGCAGGGTTTTTCCCCCGCGGGGTTTTTCCCCCACAAAATGAAATGGGAGAAAAACCCTGCGGGGTTTTTTATCCAAAAATAGTATTTTCAGTTTTTAGCTCAAAGAAGTATTTTACACTCTGTGTTCAAAGTTGTGAGAGTTTTATATCAAAACAGAGAGATTTCAATTTCTCCCTTGGTGGGAAATCCTAAAATATACGTTACCAAAATGGCAATGTATCATTGTTAGACTGATGGCTGAGAATGTTTTGCTCCCCGCTAAAGAATTTTGCAGACACATTGTATCTTAAAAGAGCATTTCAAGCTGCGTAGAATAAGAGATGTTTGCATGTTTACGATTTGGTGTTTGCCTCTGACAGTCTGTTACATATGTTACCATATAAAATTCAGAAAATGAAAAGTTAAAAGGCTGTGCTACAGAAAGAAGGTATTAAACTAACTATTTAAATCACGCATATAGTCTGCCTGCTGGATACCTAAGCTGCAGATAAAAGTTTTAAAGCAAAATTACGGCATCCTAATGTGTTATGTGCGTTACTTACATAAAACTACCCTTTAAAAACGGTAACTGTGACCAACAGCATTTAATTTTACAGCTGATTTGTGAATTTTTAAAATGCTTTTAATCTGTTGTACTAACACACTTATTTGGCTTATAGAAAAAAAACAAAGTGTGTTTATCTATCTTAAATGCATTGCCTTATATAAGCAATTAAACAACACTACCCCAAGTTTTAAGGAGCCCAATTTGGTAGGTATTATTTACGTAAAAATTATATAAAATCTTCCATATTTTGATAGTCTTGCTCATATATTAAAGAATCATAGATTTTGCATGTTAAACAACAAGATAGGAGTACTTGATACAGGTTGTGTTACAGGTTGTAACTTATGTTACCTAACATAATAATTTAGCAAGGCCATTGACTTGGTGTAAGAGATGATATTTCAAAGGGAAATGAATATTTTTCGCATGGTTTCTTATAAATCTCTGGGCTTTGGTGCTTTAATCTTAGGAAGCAATTCATTGCTCTATTATCAAGACCTTTTTTACAGATGTTATATATAAACTTTTTCAATATTTCCACATATGTATAATACTACGATATAGATAGAGGGGCGTGGAAAATAATAGTTTCTATTTTAACATGACAATTTAGTATTTGTTAAATTGGTTAAATGTTTTAAAATATCTAAACTAATCCTTATCCAAGTCGTATACAATATCTATCATTATATCTGCTTGTGTGGCAAAATAATTGCTCGTCTCATCTCATCACAACCAGTAGAGTAATCAGACAGAATTATAACTGTAGTCTAAGTAAGGGCCCTTTGGAATTCTGTAGACATACTTGTATTCTATAATAAATATAATGTAAACAGTGGTCAAGAATAAATCAAAGGATGAGAAGATCCAATTAAAATCAAGTTTAGCTCATTTATTGCCCATAATTAGACATTTAAAAAACATCAAACAAAACCATCATTGCAGACGACCTTAATAAAATAATAATAATAATAATAATAATAATAATAATAATAATAATAATCTTTATTTCCTCCACATGTGAAGAGCATACAAATAAAGCACAATTACAAAAGCAAGATAGAAACATTGAACATATATACATCATACACATTATTGGTTTGGTTTTAATATTTTAAAACCTGTTTGTTTATATATCGATATTCAGATTTGAATCGTTTCATTCAAAATCAGGTCACCAACATCCATGCTGTATATGACAATAGACCACGTCAACACTGATGAAGTATTATTGTAATGGCATTCACCTATTTTTTTCTTATTATTAATCTATATAATAAAAATAAACTCGACCAAACAAAGAAATCATGATCACCATGCGTGACATTTGGACTTCGAATCTTGAAAGGTAATTTAATAGCCATTTCTTTAATCGGGACCGACAAATCACTTCGAAAAATTGAATTTTTCGGATAATCGAAATTCGAATAATAGGTATACTGAACAAAACTTCTAAACCGCCACCCAATATTTTCTCATATATCTTAAAATATATGATACATACATGGCTAAAATTTACACTCTATATGGAAAAATCAATTAATCTGAACCTGTCAAAATTTCATTTTCATAAATTGAAATCAACATGCTCAATTGAAAGACTGTATAAAGGCACCATCGCATTTCATTTTCACACAAACGCTAAAAATTGAACTCATCGCTTAAAATCAAGTATTCCAGGGACCTTAAGTGAAAAACACCAACTTTATGGTGTTATAAATGGAGATTATTGAACATTTTTGGGTTTAGCTTTTATGAAGTAGGAATTTTCAGGTAAGCCATAATGTTCCTATGGAAGCCCATATGACATAAAACAACACAAGAATGATTTATGGAGATTACATGTTTTTGTCCACAATATTATTGGAACTTTCTGGTGCTATAAATGGACATTATTGAACACTATCGTGTTTATTTAGTAATAAAGTCGCAATTTTCGTGCAATTCAGTGCTCCTATGGAGGCCCATATGGCCTATAAGAACACAGAAATGTGTTAATGGTGATGAAATGTTTTTGTCTACAATATTATTGAAACATCCGTCACCCATTAAGCGTGTGCTGCAAATTAATCTCGACACTTCCGACTGTCCAATGCAGCATTTTTGAATCACCGCACCAAAGTATGGTGGACTATACAGGACATTTTATGACATACGTAATACTCAGTTTTTGTCGATTTTTCTCGTCATACGAGTGCAGAAATGAAAAATGACCGACAGGTTGTGGTTTAAACTTTCGGCTCTATCAAAACATGCCAAACCTTATGATAAATTATGAATCTGTCTCAACGAGGCCCCTATTTCGATTGAACCCACAGCCCGACCCCTCTACTTTATACTCATACAACCCAAACTTTGTTATTTTTGTGATAAAATAATGTTGTCCGATAGTTGTCGATGAAAATACGAGTATACACAAGGCGAAAAAAAATTTAGCATCGTGTGCCACGTGCAAAACAGGTATTAGTACTCTATTGTTACGCATAAATGAACATCCTTATTGAATCAAACTTTGTTATGTTCAATCGACGGATACATGTGCCCAAAAATACTGTGTTAAATATCATTTCAAACAGTTTTATAATAAATGAGCTATACTGAAAAAATGTGTTGTGTTAACTGGCAGTTTAGAAGTTTCGTTCAGTATAGTTTTATTGCAATAGATAATAGAGAAAAAAGTCGGGACTGTCCGTAGTCTTCAAATAACCCAGTAGTTTCGGATAATCGAAAATTTGGCTGGAAGGTTAAAAAAATAAATGTTCTTTACCACTCCCCACTTGTGAGAAAGTCGACCTTTCAACAAATTAGGTTGAATTCAGCCCAGCATGTTTGGATTAGCATAAATGAAAAAAGTCAATAAGCAATGCTTATAAGATAGCCCCCGCACAGTAAGATTCAGTGGAAAAAACTTGGCAAGTTATAGTTCAAACCAGCAGACCTAAGTTTTGAAAAGAAGATTTCAGCAGAATCTGTGCAAACAAAAATTATAAACTCCTTCATGCATATGTTCAATGTGTCTACATTGTATCCGCAAAGTATCAAATTGCTCCATCAAAAGCTGTGGTAGGAGTTGACTGGCCCATAAAGGCACTATCCATGCATATACAAAAGTCATATAAGGTAATAATTGTCTAAGTTCTAATAGCTGTCATTTTGTCGATTTTTTTTCAACCAGACTCCTTCATGCATATGTTCAATCTGTCTATATTGTATAGGAAAAGTATCAAATTGCTACATTAAAAGCTGTGGTAGGATTTGATCGGCCCATGAAGGCACCATCTATGCATATACAGAAGCCTTATTAGGGAAAAATTGTCTAAGTTCTCACAGCTGTCATATAGTAAAAAATTTTTTTTTCTGAGCCAAACTCCTTCATGCATATGTTCAATGTGTCTACATTGTATAGGCAAAGTATCAAATTGTTCCATCAAAAGCTGTACTAGGAGTTATTCGGCCCATGAAGGCACCGTCTATGCATATACAAAAGCCCTTTTAGGGTAAAATTGTCTAAGTTCTCACAGCTGTCATTTTGTCAAAAATTATTTTTCTGAACCAAACTCCTTCATGCATATGTTCAATGTGCCTACATTGTATAGGCAAAGTATCAAATTGCTCCATCAAAAGCTGTGGTAGTAGTTGATCGGCCCATGAAGGCACCATCTATGCATATACAAATGCCTTATTAGGGAAAAATTGTCTAAGTTTTCACAGCTGCCATTTTGTCAAAAAATATTTTTTCTGAAGTAAACTCCTTCATGCATATGTTCAATGTGTCTACATTGTATAGGCAAAGTATCAAAGTGTTCCATCAAAAGCTGTGGTAGGAGTTGATCGGCCTGTGTATGGCCTATAATAGCATAAGCATAAAACCCTATATTAAAAGCCATTTAAAACTACAAAGGGAAATAACTCTAATAGAATTGGCCCCTAGCCCTTACTTTTTTGTCTAAAGTATTTGTCTTGCATATATGAACATGTTTGCAAGGTTTGATGAAAATCCAGCAATGACTTTTCAAGATATTAAAATAACAAAACGTTACGGACGGACAGACGGACGGACAGAAGGACACACACACGCACGCGCGCACACACGGACAACGTAAAAACAGTATACCCACCACAAACAAAGTTTGCGGGGGGTATAAAGAAGAATGGGCAGACACTTTTGACCCCATTATAAGGTGCCTCTGAGTGGGGTACCCAAAAATAGGCTCTTGTATACACAATTTGTTTAAGTTGTGCACAAATTTGGTTGAGTTCTACCCAGCAATTCAGAAAGAGACTGACTGCAATTTAGCCAGAAAATGCACACTCTCTGAGGCCCATGCAAAGGGGATCCAAAAAGCAAAAAACAGTAATACTCCTGCTCACCCACTTGTGTAAGTAAGTCACCAAACAAATTCTGTTGGATTCAGTATGACCGTTTGCGCAGTCGGTAACGTGTCTGGGAACAGATGTGAGTCTGAATCCAGGGGTCGCAAGATTGAATCCCAACCCGGTCCCGTACTTTCGTGGAGATTGATCATGAAATAATTTCTACGGTCATTCTCCTCCCTTCCGCTGAATCATTCAAGAAGGGTTGTTGTCAGTTACAAGTGAAAGTATGTGCACGAAGTACTGGTTATCTGCTTGTTAAAGCTTGCCCAGGAAAAAGTGTGGTTAGGTGAACTTACCGTCCGGCCATGACCTTAGCTGTTGACTTGGGACGTAAAGCAACAAAACAAACAAACCGTTTGCAAGGTGAAAGTATTGCAGGCAAATGGGCAGACCGAAGGACACTTTTGACCTACATCCCACATCATTGGGGTATTGGAATTTTGCTGTTGCATACACCAGTTGCATACACCAGTTGCTCAACAAATTTGGTTGGATAATCTGTCCAGTTGTTTAGAAGATAGCATAACAAACAAAAACCTGATAAACAGACGAAGGCAATCGCAATATCTCCAACACCTTTTAAAAAGAGAATGGATAAAAAAAATCAAATAAAAATAAGCCCCAATGATCAGCCTGATTATCCTGTAAATTCAGTAATTAACCTGCTTACAAGTACCACACTAACTAAGTGTTGTACTGCCATAAATGCTGCTGTAAATAATAATGATAATGGTAAAATTGTATAACCATAATGAACACAATTCAGAATTAAGCGTCTTTCATCAGCATTCAAAGAAAGAAACAACTACAAATGGCTTTGTTTCTGAGAAACTAAATTATATGATGAAAAGTCTCATGCAAGTATTATTTATAAGCATAGAAATATGTTCTATTTACTCACATTGTCTGTTGTAGGATTTATTTTGTGCAGTTTATGCAGTATATATCCAAAATTAACACAGGATTTATCAAATAGTTAGAGCCTTGCAAACCATGAGGTTTATTTGAATCTTTTTCTGGTTTCCTGCAAGATTAAAGAATTTCAGCTTGAGTCATTGAAATGAGAGAACCAGGTTAACACAGTTATATCATATTTCAAGGTCAGACTGAGTTCAGAATATAATGGTCCTATGCAAATCTAGGTTGGGATTATTTGGTATTAAATGGAACCAAGTTATTTACTAGCAGTACCAAAAGATTCCATTTAATCCCAAATTATATGGATGTGTTGAATTGATGAAGTCCCAGAAAATCTTAATAATCCCATTTAAAGTACCTACTGGGACTTTCTGGGATTAAATGGAATATTTATCCCAGAAAGTAACATAAAATCCCACTTATATTTTAAGCAGAATTATTTGAGACTTTCTGGGATTTTCCAGTTCCAGATAGTGACAGAAAATACCAATTGTTCCAACTTTTGGGATTTAATGGAATTCCATTAAATACCATGTAAAGTGAAGTACCACAAAATCCCAGGAAGTTCTATTCAAACAGAATTGGAACTGGACTGAAACTTTCTAGAACATTCTAGAACATACTAATTATTTGGGATTATAACATTCTTCTCGGCCCTGATCTGGGTCCTTACTGTTTGCAAAGGTTATCAACAGATGACAAAAGTCTTTGTTAACAGAACAGAACAAATCTTTATTGACATAAAACTCAGGCCACTCATAGATAGCGTAAAGGGATAAGATACAAAAACAAAGCATATACATGATATACATAAAATTCATGAGTACAAAGAGCATGAAAAAGGTGAAAATTAAAATGCGAGCAAAATCAACCCTGAAAGAGCATTCTATAACTTACAGTAGGCAACATAATCGACTGTTGTTGCTTCATTAAGAAACAAAATAAGGCTTCACATTATTGATTATAGACAATTCGCATGATTTGACATATCATGTGGGTTGTCTATAATCAGGTTACTCCCATGAAATATTAAGCCAAGACATAGTAAGAAGTATATTATCGTAATGATTGACTCTTTTAGGGTTAGGCTGCACATGAAAATTTATTCATTATAATTTCTACAAATTAAACTTGATAACTTTACAAGCTTCCTGGTATTTGCTGAAGAAAATAGTTCTTTGAATTTTATAATGTTAGGACTTTTGTAAAAATATGATCTTAAATATTTCTTTCTGTCAGATATAAAGTGATCACAAACAAAAAGATAGTGAAATTCGTCACCGATATCATGTTTGCTACATAATGTGCATTTTCTGTCTTCTAAAGGTGTGTTTTCCCAGTGACCAGTTTCAACCGGAAGCCGATGATTACTTAACCTAAACTTTAACAATGAAGAACAGTGTTTCCTATTTAATTTGATTAGGTAATTTTCAAAATTTAAATCTTGCTTGAAAAGAGTATAATTCTTTCCTTTAGAGGATGAAGTTACTTTGTTATGCCACTCCTGAACACAAAGGTCTGATAGAGTTTTAGAGATCTGATTTTTGATTGATTTTGGGTTTTCAATGACTTCCTTGTTTAAAAGATCGGGAAGCCCTACAGATATTAGAATATGTTTAATAAAATGGATCCATTTATGTTGATGGATGCCACCATCATATTCTCCTAGTAGAAGTAAGTATAACCATTTTGATAGTTTTGTTTGTCTACCATTCACAATATTCATCCAAAAGCTAATAATACGGGTTTTTATTCTAATGTCTACTGCCTTGCAACCTAGTTAACAAGGATAGTTAAAATGATATAATTCAAAATAACATAAGTTATCAAGCAGGATACAAAATGACAATCTAGCATGAAGCACATCTCTTTATTCGCTTAATATTTTCGAGTTATAAATTATAACAATACAATAGAACCAGAAAGATCTTTATCTATAAACTTTTTTGTCGTCTGCTGACTTTTTTTTTTAAATTACTTTTTTCAATAAATTCTTTCAGGAACGCACTATTAGAGTGTCAATCTTTTCGGATCAAGATCAGGATCGACATTCTTCTCGTTCCAGATCTGGGTCCTTACTGTTTGCAAAGGTTATCAGCAGATGACAAAGGTCTTTTCTAACAAGGATAGTTAAAGTGATATAAACTATCAAGCAGGATACAAAATGACAATCTTGCATGAAGCACATTTCTTTATTCGCTTAATATTCGAGTAATGAATTATAACTTAAGTTGTTATGTGAATTGCATGATGTTCACTATTAATGCACTCTATGTCTAAACTTAGTAAACATTATGTGCACTAGGGTGTAAGGTTTTTGTTTTTACACACCTGAAGGTGCCGTCTATGTCTGCTCCCAAAATGATACTCCCACAATATATACTCCCAAGCAAAAATCCGTTTAAAATGCTAAACTATTCATTTTAAGTACATATTTGTAGTTTGTATATATATTTTTAGTGAATATTTTGTTCATTTCTCTTCTATCGATTTATTATTTTACCTATGACAATTCTTGCACCTTATAGTGTGGATCCTGATCAGCTGGCCCCTCAGAAGCTAGCTGATCTGGATCTACACTCATAGGAAATAGTCATAATTAGGCAGTATCCTAAATTTCTTCTGTGTTTTTGTCGAATTTTATGTGCATAAAATTCGGAGAAAATTAACAAAAATAAAAATTAAAGAAATATGATGACCTGTAAATAATGTAAAATGGCCCATACCATGCTGTACCTGGGTATAACTTGTTTTGAAAACAGTATAGATCTGAATCAGCTGGCCTGAAACCAGCTGATCAGGATTCATATTGTTTTCTACTTTGGTTATAAATGCATACTACTAAGTGGAACCCATCTTCACCAACGAAGGTTTCGTTGTATCTACCTTTCGACAAACCCTTCGCCTCATGACCCTCAAAATTTATTATTAGCGCAGACTAATCGACCAATGAAAACGCCAGGAAGGATTTTTTCGATAATCCCTTCCTGCCAATCAGATTGAATGTAGCAGTTTATCGGCATCTAATGTGCACCGCCTGCTAAGTCTCCATAAGTCCAGATAAGCAAAGATTTTGGTCGTATTTTTTTATTTTTCTTCTATAATTAAGTTCAAAATTATGTTATGGGTGCTCAAAATAACCATCTTATTGTGACAGTTCTTTTGAGCACATTAAATGTACATTTTAGTTGTAAATTAAGAAAACTGAATGTAAATTGATCACGCCGTCTTATCTGGAGGCCTGGTGTTTATCGATCTTTTGCACGGCTTTATGATTGATCATATAAATTTTTACTATTTTCGGCTTATAACCTATTCAGTCAGAGAAAATCAAAGCTGTGAGGCCAAGGGTTAGATTAGACAATCACAACCCTTGGTAGGACAAGATGAGTGGAACCCTGCAAGTTGGTTAGATATACACTGCTGAAGTTTCTCTTTGCCTACAATTGTTGTCTGCTGATAACCTTTGCAAACAGTTTTAGAACCAGATCAGCACCGACGAAATGTCAGACCTGATCTGAATCCAAACTGTTTGACTCTCTGATAGTGATAATGAAGGAACTATATAGTAAATTAATTTAGAAAAGACAGCAGATGACAAAATACCTAAATAATTTCCAACAAGCAGAGTAAAATAGAAATGGATGCTTGTCCAGACAAATAGGGTTACTATGTTATAATAAATGCACTTGCATAAATATCAAATTAACCTTTGTCCTGCTGAACCTAGATATATCCCGTTTTTGGAAACAACTGATCATCAAACTTTTGTCATCTGCTGATAACATTCATGAACAGTTTGGAGTCAGATCAGGACCAACAGTATGTTTGGTCCTGATCTGGATCCATACAATTTGACACTTTGATTTTTTTCCTGAAATTTCATGAAAATATTTATTTTGAAAGGAGTCAGCAGACGACAACAAAATCACTAAGTATGTCGCATGTAAAGATTTATATAAAAAATGCAATGCAGTCTGATCAGGGACTATTTTTTTTGTTCTTTGAACAAAATAATTTATTCACTAAAAGGTAATTCCAGAAGACTATCTTAAAGGACCTTAATGATTTAACTCTTTCCTTATTAGCTGCTTCTCATCTGTATCTACACTGTTTGTTATAGCTGGTATGTGATTGACGGTGTAAAACTGAAGATTCTGTGTTTATTGGGTAATAGCCTCACCATGTGGTCAGAAGCCTGCTATTTGTTGCCAGGGTAACAAGAACACTTCAATTTAGATGAACAAATCCAAACATGCCCACATTCATGTTTTGAGGTCTGCTGACCATTAAAACCAAAAAGATCTTTTTTAACTAGTTGAATACTTTTTATGTCTTTTGCAAAAATTCTTTCAGGAACTCAATTAGATGTCAAACATTTTGGATGCAGACCAGGAATGACTTTCAATTGGTTCTGATCTTGGTCCCAACTGTTTGCAAGGTTATCAGCAGACGACATTGTCTGTCTGATAAAATGTCATACACAGTAACAAGGGTCTTTCTACACATTTCTGTACAGTGACATAGGTCACTGTTCTACATTATAAAATGCAAGTTGTACCTTAAATTCAAATACAATACAATAGAACCAGAAAGATCTTTTTCTATAAACTTTTTGTCATCAGCTGGCTTTTTTTTTTAAAAATACTTTTTTCCATAAATTTTTTCAGGAACACACTATAAGAGTGTCAGTCGGTTTGAATCATGATCATGATCGACATTTTTGTGGCCCTGATCTGGGTCCATACCGTTTTGACAGTCTTTATCCAGATCTAAACTGTTTTCAAATTGTCCCTAGCAGGTAAAAATGTTAATACGATGCATACTGGGGATCGGAGATTGCTGAAACGGGCATGGACATCCGCCTGGTCTTGCAAGTTGCCATAGTAGACATCATGGGAATAGACATTTTGGCACAGTAGACATTTCAGGAACAAACATTTTGGGGGACATGATAGCACTAACCCATTTAATACATACTTCCACAAAGAATGGCTTGTAAATTTTCAATAATTCCTCCCCAGTCACAAATTGAATTTCCAATTGAATGCATCCATCTCCAGTTGGGATTATAATATCACTCAAATATTAAAAGTATGTAATGTTAGGAAACAGTGCAGAACCTGATCAGAGGTCACATTATGTCATATCTGATCTGGTTATGTACTGTTTGCCAATGTCCCATAAAATGATGGATAAACCCTTGTCCTGCTGAAACCGGATATGTAATCTTTAGAAAAGAGAGTAAATCCAGAATCAGCTGGCTAAATCTAGTGAACACATCTGTGGACATGAGATCTAGATCTGACTGCTTTCCAGACAGCATAAGATTCCACTGGGAAAACAGAAGTGAATGTGCCATATTCATATTTATGCAGCAGAACAAGGGTTAAGGCACTGATCAGCAGAGGACAACAAAAGCTTGTAAAACTATCCGGCATGCAAACATTCATGACCTGACCTCATGGTGTGCTGTCAATTGAAAATGCACATGCTAAGTTTAGTGTTCAGAAGGGCCTCATGTCTTGACACACAAATGACAGACACACCATTCACATCTTGCAGACATATTTGAAGGCAATATTAAATGTATAGCTCAGTTTGAGCACTAATTAGCCAGGTGACTTAATATGTCCAATTCCAAATCCACTATTTGGCCTCCAGATGAAAGTGCTTATAAGAAAATAATTTTCAAATTGTTATTTCAAAACCAAAACCAGGAGTGCAGTGGCTCAGTGGTAGAGTGATTGACTCGAGACAGATGGCCCCCGGGTTAGAGCATCACCGGCATCACTGCGTTGTGTCCTTGAGCAGGACACATTAATCCTAGCTTAGTCCTGGTTCAACCCCGGAAGACCCATCCCTTTATAGCTGAAAGATTGTTCATGGGATGTAAAGAATCACATAAAATAAAGCAACCAGAACAGATATTCTGGATGTTCAGATAAAAACTCTCATTTGGTGATATAGAGGCTCTTGAAGGGCTATTGAGAGGTTAACCTATACCTGTGTACTATATGACTAAATTCCCAGTATGGCACCTGTCCTTGATTTGGCTGCAGGCAGTCTCTTATCAGTTAAGTCCATTATAGAAAATTGCTAATACACTTTAGGTATCCAGTTGAATGTGCTTAAAAATCACATCAAAAAACAATTTTCTTGATGCTCAAAAGAGCCGTCTCAATGAGACGGTTCTTTTGAGCACCCAAAACAAATGTTCAAATGATTGAAAAATTGCATAATGTTCTCACAATTTTGTCAATAAAAGTTCACTTATCTGGACTTATGTTAGACCAAACTCCATGTACATATAAACTCATCTATTTCAATATTTAAAAGTTATACAGCTTAAAATTATGCATTTTATTAAAACAGATGACATTTGATTATTTCTTCAGTCTTTTCTATTTAACCCTTAAAGCACCAATCACTACAGCAGCAGATGACAAATATGGCGACAACTTTCCTAATTTTTGAAAAAAATAAGGTATGATATTTCATGAGAATCGTCTGCCAGCAGACGATTCTCATGAAACGTCGTGCCTTATTTGTTTTTTTATTCTTTGAAAAAGCAGCAAAATTTGCAACTGTCGTCTGCTGCAAATTGTATGTGGCACTTTATGAGTTAACTTTTTTGCCTGTTATTGTTGTCTGCTGACTACCTCTGCAAAATCTAGAGGCGGCCACTGGCCCCCTTTTAGTGGCCCCCTTTTGTATCAAATGGCCCCTTGCTAAAGGTAGAGTTGGCCATCATCAACATCATGCAAATGGGCAAATATTAGACAGTGTTTTTCCATCTGAAATCACATGAAAATGACCACTGAAAATTTAATGGATTTAACACTGAAGTCGGTCCTAATCTGGATCCAAAGTGTTTGATTATGGATGATTTGTTTCTTCAACCAGTCAATAATTTTTCAGTCATGTCGGGATGGGTCTTCTGTGTTGAACCAGTACCAATCAGTCTCAGGTTAAAGTGTCTTGTACCACTCCTGATTTCCTGCTGACATTGAAGCTGCCCATCACTGGCCATCATTCGACAAGCCAATCAGTTTGTCCAGCAGAACTTGTTCCTTATTTATCGCAGCCAGAAATCATGGGTTAGGGATTCAATATTGGAATAGAGTCCTAATGGCCAAGAAAGATGTTATATGTTCAACTCTTGCTGAGACCATACTGAGTAGTTAAAATTTGGCTCAGTGAGTAACAAATCTGTACTCTTATCAAACATTAAAATGAAAGAGGTATAATTCCCAGATATTGCTGTAAGTTGGTGACTGTGGTCAATGGACTCCTTAGAACTGGACTTTCTCTGAGACCAAACTATCTTATCTGTGAGATGCTGTTCACCCTGAAAAAATTATTGCACAAACCAATATGACATATTGTTATATAACTGGAGAGAATCCCATCTCCTGATTCGGTGCCATGATTAACCGAAATCAACAGAAATCACCAAAATCACCAGAAAATCACTGAAATCACGAGATAAAAGTAAGAAATCACCTTTTTATTGTTTACTTAATGCAATAATATGATAAGAATTAGTATAATATGCTTATTTCTAGTCTGTTTTTAAAAATATGTTGATAAAAAAAATCACTTTCAAATTGCTATAATGTGTTGCTATATTTTTTATTGAAATATTTATTTGCTGGCACATTAAAATATAAGCCTTTTGTAAACTTATCAATTATTCTACTATCATTTATATCATATAAAGGCATAAAATTAACATTAAAATGGATATTTCCTTTTTTTCTGGTGATTTCGGCATACCTTGAATTGGAAATTGAAATGTACTTTTTTTTCATATTTTAATCAAAGTAGAAACAAGCTTATTATTCAAATTGTTATCCAGCTGATCAGGATGCATATTGTTTTCTACTCTGCTTGTTAATGCATACTATTAAGTGGAACCCTGCAAGTTGGTTAGATATACACTGCTAAAGTTACTCTTTGCCTGAAATTGTTGTCTGCTGATAACCTTTGCAAACAGTTTTAGAGCCAGATCAGGACCGACAAAATGTCAGACCTGATCTGGGTCCAAACTGTATGACTCTCTGATGGTGATCATTAAGGAACTATATAGTAAATTCATTTAGAAAAGACAGCAGATGACAAAATACCTAAACATTTGCCTGGTCCTGAAGTCAGCTGATCAGGATGTATATTGTTTTCTACTCTGCTTGTAAATGCATACAAATAAGTGGTATAATGCCTTCAATGTTTGCTCCGGTACCGTTAGTTTAACAGATAACAGGGCCCAGGGCGACGGCGGTAAACATTGCGCTTACTGTACCCTGCAAGTTGGTTAGATATACACTGCTAAAGTTACTCTTTGCCTGCAATTGTTGTCTGCTGATAACCTTTGCAAACAGTTTAAGCCAGATCAGGACCGACAAAATGTCAGACCTGATCTGGATCCAAACTGTTTGACTCTCTGATGGTGATCTATATGGTAATCTATATAGTAAATTAATTTAGAAAAGACAGCAGATGACAAAATACCTAAACATTTTCCTGGTCCTGAAGCCAGCTGATCAGGATGTATATTGTTTTCTACTTTGCTTGCAAAGGCATACAAATAAGTGGTACCCTGCAAGTTGGTTAAATAAACACTGCTGAAGTTACTCTGCCTGCAATTGTTGTCTGCTGATAACCTTTGCAAACAGATTTGGAACCAAATCAGGAAAAACAAAATATTGGGCCAGATCTAAATCCAAACTGTTTGACTCTCTGAGAACTATATAGTAAATTAATTTTAAAAAAGACAGCAGATGACAAAAATATCAAAAAATTTGAGGTGATGCTACATACCAAATATCAAGGCTCTAAGCCTTGTAGTTTCAGACAAGAAGATTTTTTCAAGTTTTCCTTATTAAAGCCTATGTAAAATAGTAAATCATGTGACCACTGAGGCGGGAACATTTTTGGCCTCAGGAGTATAACTTGAAAAAATGTGGTAGAGGTCTACTAGGTTATACTTCATATCAAATATCAAGGCTCTATGATTTGTGGTTTCATACAAGAAGATTTTTTCATGTTTTCCATAAGCCTGTGTAAAACATGTGGCCCCTTGGGACAGGACCATTTTTGGCCCCAGGGTCATAATTTGAACAAACTTGGTGGACCTGGATCATAATTTGAACAAACTTGGTAGAGGTCCACTAGTCTTGGTGATGCTACATACCAAATATCAAAGCTCTATGCCTTGTGGTTTTAGACAAGAAGATTTTTTTATGTTTTCCCTATATAAGCCTATGTATCACATGTAACCCCAGAGACATGCCTATTTATGACCCATGGGCATAATGGGCATAATTTGAACAAGCTTGGTAGAGGTCACTTAGATGATGCACATACCAAATATCAAATCTATATGGCTTGTGGTTTCAGACAAGAACATTTTTAAATTTGTCATCTTGAAAATCTATTTTTAGCCTGTGTTGACCAAAATCATGTGAACAATTATCAAAGAGGGCTAAATAAAGATCATTCCTGCCAAGTTTGGTAAAAATCCAGCTAGTAGTTTAGGAAATGTCCTTTGATGCAAATGTTGACCACAGACGACGACGGACTTCCAACGTTCACAATAGCCCATCAAGTGCTTTGAAGCATGATTTCTGTGTAGTTTAGTGAAATACCACAAAGTGGTACAGAAGGAGACATTATTTAAAGGAAATTGTTGATGGAGGACGGACATCCTATGATCACAATAGCTCACCTTGAGCCTATACAATTGACTAGTAGTACTTAGTACATAACAAATGGTGACTTGCAGCGCTCTGGAAGAATGTGGGTGGGGGACTTGTGTTAAACACATCTGTTTTACTTATTTAGATAATTGTACAGCTACCTAGATTCTGGGTCAGTCTCTCAATGTTTTGCAGTAATCTCATCAGCGCAAATATATTTACTGTTCATACTAAGGTCAAAATCTTACCTCATTTATCACCATTCAGCATGTTCAGCTGAGGGACCAAACTGCCTGCGGTGTCCCTCTTGTCAGTGAAGTATGTGTTCATCATAGAAGCCTCTACAGCCTCCTGGCTACTGATAGCCATACTAATCCTGCAATTCTGGAATAAATTGGACTGCTGGATGGCAGCTGTTGCATGTTGATGCTCTGAAGAACATTTAAATATAAACCAAGTCCTGCTGAGTCTGGATTTATCCTTTTTTTCAAATACATGTACTGTCAATTAAGATCAGCTGGTGTCTGTGGAGCTATCCGAGCAAAATTCTTACTGTTTTTCTGTCTGACTGAAAATATACAAGGCCCTATATTAGGTCAGGGAAAACAGTGTTCAATCTAATGCCTTTGACCCCTTGCTGAGAGTGGGCCATCTATTACATTGTATGTGGATGGGGAAATATTGAGTTATATTATCACGTGAAATCAAATGAATATCACCCAGATTTTCAAGATTGAACAATGGAAAAGTATTATTTGGCCAAATATCCAGCTATGAAAATCTTAAATGGATCAGGGTGATTTCAAAAATAATGCATCCATTTCTATAATCAGTGTTTATAGACTATCTAAAGCAGATTTATTGTTAAAATTAATTTTAAGATATGTAATTAATGTTTTTCTTGCATCATGCCAAATTTCATCGCTTTAGAATGTTCCGTTCAAAAATTACATGGAAAAATGTCATCCAAATTGTCACAAGGGTAACACTTTTTTGTGACATTTTTTCCCTTACCTTCAATTCAACTGTAAATTGTATTAAACACTATTCATGTATAGTCAAATGGTGAATTGAGGTTGAAATATAGCATAAAAGCTGTAGGAAAACAATCTTTTCATCTTTTTTAAACCAGATAAATCGGAAATTTGTAACCTTTTATAAACACACCCTTTCAAATTTTTATCATACAGAATTTCATATGATTGGAGTAAAGTGAATTGCCTCATAAAATATACAAAGTTTTATTCAAAAGGAATGCTGTTTTAATGACTAGCAGTCTTTAAGCTTTCTAAAGGAACCAACTTGCCTATAAAACAACAAGTATGATTTTATATAGCCAGTACTGAATAAAACTACCCAGATATGTCACAAGTGTAACATTTAAGGTTTCAACCATCAGCATTTCAATTTGTTTTGCATTTCATAGCTTTTTTGCTGTTTTTCTGGTCAAGGGAGCCCCCAAAAAACATTATGAGGAATTGTGGTGAAATCCTTAAGCTGCTGACTTTGTGGCATGATTTTAACTGATGTCACAAGTGTAACACATTTTAGGAATATGTGATAAATGCATATACATGGCAAATCTTAAATGAAATATTACTTATTTGGTCTTTTTAATAATTCTTGAATGCATAAATATAATTTAAACACAGCAAAAAGTCAACAACTTCACCAAATGTGTAGTCAATACTAGTTACGGTCCAGCAGGAATGATACTTCCTCAAGCCCATATACTAGTTTCATTATGAAGCTGATCATCCTTGAGCTAAATTCTGGGATAGGAATCATGCTAAATTCAACACTGAAGAAATCAGACAATCTTAAACCAGACTATAACTTGATTTAGACAGGTAGACTTTAAAATGTGATTTATGTCACAAGTGTAACATATATTATGGATTGAATTCATCTCATTTTTTCCTGTGTTTGGTCAAAGGATGATCTATTCAACAATTAATTTGATATATTTTTGTATTTAGGGTAGTCATTCACTCTTTCGATACAAAGAAAACACAAAATGGTGTAAACAAAAGGGATAAAATTATGCACTCACAAGGAGGGAAAGGTATTTTTTCACAATTCAAAAAATATTTACAGGAATTTATTGAAGAAAACCAAAAAAGATGCTAAGTTGTACATACTATAGTGGGTTACATAAAGTATAAGTGATAAGAAAAGACAAAAGGGTCATAATCAGTTCCTTTGTTTGCTTGTCACAAGTGTAACACAATTATTCTTTCTATTTAAGCCTTAAATTTGTTACAGATTCTTTAGAATTGCAAAAATGGTATCATTCAAATCATTCAATTGATAATTTATCCCACAATGAGTGCTGTCAACTGTTTTCTGATCATTAACATTTTATAACTACTTACTATGCTTAATGAACAAATCTGAATAGTTCATTTTTTAAAGTTTTGTGCTAAAAAAAGGGAATTGATTTCTGTTTTGATACATTTTAATCAATTTCCATGAAGCCAATTCACTTCATCCTATATAAAATCTATAAGAGTCTGAGATAAAAAATTCAAAGGAGAAACTCCCTCTTCTGATTTTGTCACAAGTGTAACACATTCCATTACCAACATATGTTATTGTGTTTAATATGTTTTATATCCTATATATTCAAATGAAATTTGTTTTATGTTTTTCATATACCCTACTTGTTATCTAAAAACAATTTTTAACAAAAATCATGCTTATTATTTTAATTAGAAAAACTTTTTCCTCTACACAGTGAAAATCCAGGGGTGTATTTTCACATAAAATTTTATTACAAGTGCAAATTTTGAGCGACAGATTAAATTTTACTTTGAAAATGTGTATACATAACTACTTCATCAGTTCATGAAAGAATATTTACAATTCTGCATATCTGTGTTGTTTATAATCAAGCTAAGTGTAGCTTATAATATTGTAAAAAAATAAGGAAAAAATGATTAAAGTATTAAACTTAAAGCATTGTCCTAAATTTTATTCTTAAACCAGTATTTGTTTCTGAAAGTTTGATGTTCCCTGGTTAAGAGGATGTAAAAAAGATAATGATAGAGCAATTTTGAAATTTGAGCCCCAATGTCACACTTCGGATGCATTTTTTTTTAAATCACCCATCAGCGGTTTCAATTGGATCAAATATTATATTCTATTAAAATTAATTTGTACATGTATGGTATATACAGCTTGAAACAATAAGATAAGGAAAAAAACACTAGAATTCCGAGAATCGAATGTGTCGCCTGGCCAAACAGAAGTCAATCAAGGCAAATTTGTCAAATTTATATTCCGGGCGAAGGGTTACTTTAGAGAAACTTATAAATGACAAAATATAAATCGTCAAAAACGCAAGAAAAGCACTCTGGCGGAAACACTGCTGATACGGGTATAGGGAATAAGCGATTGCCCCTCCTCCCCCCCCCCCCCCTGTAAAAAGTTGGACCCCTCCCAGTGGCGTAGCTTCCTTTAGGCCTTGTAGGCCGCGGCCTACACTTTTTCAGAAAGTAAAAAAAATATAAATGCCAAAAATGCAATAAAATGGAGGGGGGAGGGGGTAGGGGTGAGTAAATCAGAAAGATATTCCAAATTATCCTGATATCAGACGTCACCCATTACCCACTGTAGAAGAACGGTTGTTTGCGTTCCAGGACGAGCTGTCACGTGATGTTGCTAGCCTACCCAATAGGAAATGAACCATCACACAAAGCTTTGCAACCTGTATAATTGCATTTTCACCATAATTGGAGTCCTTTTGACCATGCCACCGACGTCCGCAACATGCCAAAGGTAGCATGAAAAGAATTAAAAACTACTTGCGCTCAACAATGATGTCTGCCAGGCTGTCCTTCGTAGCGATGATCTACAGACACTTGATGTTGACAGGATGATAAACATGTTTGCGTCAGTCAAATTTAATGCAGAAAATTAGTTTTTTTTCTAAGTTGGCTTGTGATTAATAGTTTTGTTGCTACCTGCATTTAGATATTGAAACTTGATGTCGCTTGTTTTTCAACATACATGTACAGTACATTGTATCTTTTATTTGGGATGATCATTACAATGTCACATGTCTTCTTGCTATATAACCATGTAGGCTCCTATAAGCCTTCTAACCCTTAAAGCACCAGCCAAAAACTGCAAATGAAAGACGCGTCTGCCTAAGTCCTCTGTTGCATATATTTGCTAATATTATTGACTAATTTCAGTATTGAGGCAAACAGTGTAGACCCAGATCTGGATCTCTCACTGTTTGTCGAAGACGCTTGTAAAACAATTCAGAAGATGAGAAAGCAGACTACTTTTGTAGTGATTGGCCATTTAATGGTTAAAAGAGTATGATACCTGTCCCTGACTCCCAGGTCGATGATTTTGTTTTTGCATTTCAGCACCGTAAGTTGATCAAACTTGATAAGCATATTAGGCCATATGGGCGATGATGGTGATAACTACCTGTAATTTCTAACAATCGCATGAACGCATTTATAAGTGCAAAATAATCGCAAAATCCATATTTCGACAGTCTAGGACCGAAAATTTTTCTGACCCTCCTACCATTAGGCCTACACATTCATTCAAGCCAAGCTACGCCCCTGCCTCCCCTTGGAAAAAATGATAGACCCCCTCTGGAACCTTGGAAAATTACAATTTTCTTTAAAATAAACCATTGGACTTCCGTAAAATAAGTTGAGGACTAAACAAGAAATGTCACAAACACGTGACGAATGCCCCCAAAGGAATTGGTCTAGCATAAGACACATTTGAGGAAAGTAAGCTGTAATATAGGAGATATGCTCCAGACAGGAAAAACCTAGAAATGAGGCCAGAAGTCAATGTCAAGGTCAAAGTGACCCAAAATGGTATGCACCACTCAGCCATCCCAAGAGGAATCATCACCCCAAATTTGGGATTCCTACATCAAATAATATAGGAGATATGCACCAGACTCAATGCAGTTTCTAAAAACTAAGTCAGAGGTCAAGTTCAAAGTCACAGTGACCCAATTATGGTACAGGGCACTTCGTCATCTCAAGATGCATCCACATTCCAAATTTGAGATTCCTTACCCAAATAATATAAGAGATATGTTCCAGACACGATTATTCTAAAAACTAGGTTAGGTCAAGGTCACAGTGACCCGAAAATGGTAAACAATACTCCGCCATCCCAAGATGCATCCACATCCTAGGATTTAGGCTCCCGTCGCAATAATTCTTAAAACTAGGTCAGAGGTCAAGGTCACAGTGACCCAAAAATGATATGTGACACTCTGTCATCCCAAGATACATTTACCCACCAAATCTGGAATTCCTATCTCTAAGAATATAGGAGATATGCACCAGACTCATTGCAGTTTCTAGAAACTAGGTCAGAGGTCAAGTTCAAGGTCACAGTGACCCAATTATGGTACGGGACACTTTGTCATCCCAAGATGCACCCACACACCAAATTTGAGATTCCTGCCTCAAATAATATAAGAGATATGCTCCGGACACGATTATTCCAAAAACTAGGTCAGAGGTCAAGATCAAGGTCACAGTGACCCGAAAATGGTACGCGGCACTCCACAATCCCAAGATGTATCCACATACCAAATTTGGAATTCCTACCTCAAAAAATGTAGGAGATAGGCTCAGGACATAATAATTTTTAAAACTAGGTCAGAGGTCAAGGTCATAGTGACCTGAAAATGGTATGTGACACTCTGTCATCCTAAGATGCACTTACACACCAAATTTGGAATTCCTATCTAAAAGAATATAGGAGATATGCACCAGACTCAATGCAGTTTCTAGAAACTAGGTCAGAAGTCAAGTTCAAGGTCCCAGTGACCCAATTATGGTACGCAACACTTTGTCATCCCAAGATGCATCCACACACCAAATTTGAAATTCCTACCTCAAATAATATAAGGGATATGCTCCGGACAGGATTATTCTAAAAACTAGGTCAAGGTCACAGTGACCCGAAAATGGTATGCAACACTCCGCCATCCCAAGATGTATCCACATACCAAATTTGGAATCCCTACCTCAAAGAATCTAGGAGATATGCACCGGACACGAAGCGGGACGGACGGACGGACAAACAGACGGACTGTGCAATTACTATATGCCTCCCGAAGTTCCTTTGGGGGCATAAAAAACCCAAAGAAAACTGTTGTCTAAGATTTTTTATCTTTTTATGACAGATAAACCTGGACGCCCCACCTGACGAAAATTCCTGGATCCCCGCATGTAGGCCTATTGATACAAATAGCTGGGAACTTTTCTTGAAAAGGATAGCTTTTATGACAGGCTGCATATTGTACCAAAGGCATTGAGTGTTCTACTGTTGTTAAAGCTCCTAAGACATTAGAGATCACATCTAAATGATCGCAAACCGATTGCCGTTCACCCCACCCACATCCAAGTTTTTCAATAATTTGTGAATAATCGGTGAAATTACAATTAAATTAATCGTGGTGGGACAAAAGACAATGTATTTCCTTCGAATTAAGCGCAGACTGGTGAAAAAATCAGAGAATTTGAATGAATGCAGCATGTTTTTCATCATTTTCCTGTTACCCGTAATGTTAAAATTCACTGTCCAATTCACCTCGGTACATTTGTTTATATGTGCCGCTAAGGCTGTGACGTCACGGCGGTCCCGAGAATGCAGCATCATTTCTTCTGGTTGTGAGGTTCAATCGACTAGTGGTAGGAATCGGCTGGATTTTTATAATCGATCATTGAAAATAACAAGTGACCAATGATCAATCATTAATCGACTAAAATAAAATACATATTATATATGGTACATATCATGCCAGGTATGTCTAAGATGCCTTACGGGGTCAAGTTGATTGACCAGACATGTTAGGTGTTCAGAGTGTGTACCAAAAAATTTATTTTCTCAACCAAAACATATGTTGTGGGTACTCAAAAGAACCATCTCAATAAGACGGTTCTTTTGAGCACCCAAAACATATGTTCAAACTGATGGATTAGTATATATTTACAATTTTACACTCAAAACTTTTGTTTATCTAAACCTATGTACATTATTTGAACCATATGCTGTTCATACCAGAAACTGAAAATGCAGAAAAGGGTCATATTAAATAAATACACCAAGCTAAAAATTGAAGGCCAATGAAGCAGAATGTCTATACTGAGTAATCGATTATTGAAAAACTACCGATCAATTAATCAGTTCACTGAAAATGACAAATGATCGATGAACTGGATAAATCGGCCTACCACTACTATCGACTGTACCGGCTTAAAATTTGTTGTTTAAAAATGTGACAGTGCAAAAAATTTATGTAAGCTGTTATTGTTATTAACAGCCCTTTGACTGTATTGTCTTGCAAGTAGTAAACTCTTTCACACAACTCAACACAAATTTATTTGCAAATCACAGTTAATCACAGTCACTGGTTATTTTCTGTCTACAGAGGCAGGGCCAGGGGGTGGGGAACTTGTCAGCTTGTAGGCAAAATGAAAGTAGCTAAAAACTAATTGACAAGGCAAAATCAATTTACCTTTCATCAGCTAGTTGTCAAAGTGAACACATTCCAGTAATACTTTTCTTGTAAATCTCACTATACCTTGTAACTAGTAGAAAATAGAATGTCAGCAGATTTAGAAATCAATCTGCCATCTTAGTTTTTTTTAACTACCCACTCCGTACTCTATCTTCCTGTACACTCCCCAGGAGTTTGGTGCATTGCTATAGGCGCGACCCACGTCATGGACCCTTGGATGCATGAAAGACACTGTGGAGCCGGAATTGGTACATCAATTAAGATCTGTCAAATTGGTCTGCTTTAGACCAGGATCTTTCTATAGGATACACACAGGGTTGTAGAAAAGACCCAAATTTCTTGATGCCCAACCCATTCTATGATTCATAAACAATCAATGAAGACCGTGATCAGATGCTACATTCTGCTGCATCTGATCCTGGTCTGCACTGTCTGTCAATGTACTACATATTAACCAGTTTATAAGATTGCAGTTATGTATGACAGGTACTGCAATGGCCGTTATTAATATTAGTGCTTTTATCTGCTGTTAGAACTGTTTCAACCCATAAGACGCATCCTAACATGACTGATAAATGGTTGACTGGGATGTAATGAATCATGCTAAACAAATAATATCAGTGCTACCTGAACAATATTTTTTGGGCCAATCGGTGGTGCAAACTTGGTAGTGATCACCGCTGATGCAGTGCATGGCGGACGAGGGGGGGGGGAGCGGACAAGGGTTGTGGGGGGAGGGGTCATCGAGAGAATTGTTTTATGGCCTTTAATTACTGTAAAAACTTAAATAATATGAGCTCTAAATGTATAACTGATCTCAATCATTAATAAAACTGATAATCACTCTTTGGTGAAAACCCCGCAGGGTTTTTCTCCCATTTCATTTTGTGGGGGAAAAACCCCGCGGGGGTTTTCCCCCGCGGGTTTTTTTTTTATTTTGCTTGAAAGGCTTCAAATGATGAGAAAAACTTCAATTCAGCTTCTATATTGTTTTGTAAAGCAATACAATTAAAAACAAACCTTTTTTTTTTTCAAAAAACCCTGCGGGGTTTTTCCCCCACAATCTGAAATGGGAGAAAAAACCCGCGGGGAAAATTAAAGGTTGGAATTAAGCCTTACCAATCATTTTCTGAAATAATTACAATCAAACAAACTTATTTCTTGAACTTATTTTGATATTTATTTTTTTGAAAAAACCCTGCGGGGTTTTTCCCCCATTTGAAAATGTGGGGGAAAAACCCCGCGCAGGGTTTTAAAAACCCCGCGGGGTTTTTGGAAAACCCCACGGGGTTTTTGACTTTGACCGTTTTTTTCATTATGATGGCATATATTTTTTTAGTCATAATTATATATGTTTTGCTCCCTTATGTCTGTATTTATGTATTTTAGTGGTTTTGAGTCTTTTGCACCACTAGAAAGATGATGTGATTTTGCCAAATTCTGGTGTGGCAAAAAAAAACTGGTGGCTGTTATATATATATATATATATATATATATATATATATATATATATATATATATATATATATATATATAACAGCCTTCGGTATATATATATATATATATATATATATATATATATATATATATATATATATATATATATATATATATATATATATATATATATATATATATATATATATATATATATATATATATATATATATATATATATATATATATATATATATATACCGAAGGAGCAAACAATTCAGTCCATCATACGGGTAAAAATAATTAAAAAATAAAAAAAGACACACTGGAACACTTTAAGTTTTTTAATTAATTTTTTCAGCAACCAGTATAATCATTGAATTTTCATGCTGTTTGTTAACGTTATTATTAATAATAACGTTAACAATGTGTTCCAATGTGTCTTTTTTAATTTCTAATATATATGCTTGGACAGAACAACTAGAGGAACATAAAAGACACATTAGGAATGTCTCAAGGAAGGTGTTATAACAGAAAAAAGGTTTACAGATGGATAGATGAACAGATGGCATGTGCGGATCCAGAGGTTGGGGGCAGAGGGTACGGAATTTGAAAAAATTACAAAGCCATTAATGTTTCTTAGCAATACTGGACTTGATTCCCCTGAAAAATCACACGGCTACCAAGGCAGCATTTAATTTTTCGCTGGTGGGTCAATGATGGCTCGCTTTGTAACATCCCGTTAGCGACTACACGCCCGTTAGTGTCTACGTCGACACTAACGGTTGCAGTCCCAACAATTAGTGTCTACGCGTTTACAATAAAGTTTAAAATATAGGAAAAACTGAACCGATTCTACTTCTTATGGGTAGTCGGTCGTTAGCCCAGTTTATTAAATTCGTGATCTTGGTTATACGTGAGAGTGTTACGTGATAATTTCTCAGCAATAAATACTCAACATTTAGTATTCTTAGTATATGTCATCTTAATGATTCATTGTCTTCATTATCTTAACTTGTTTAGAAACATATTGTTACCATAAATGGACAGAAATTACCCATATTTTGTATACACATTATCATTGACAAGATCTACTTTTGGGATAATAAATTGTCATTTTTCGCAAATTTGCAACGGAGTAACAGGCCTTGATTGACATCAGAAATCATTTTTTTTTTTTAATTTTCTTGAGAACGAATATACTTATAGAGACCAGTTTTTGTAAACTCATTATCATTACCAAGATCTACGCTTAGGTTGTAAACCGTCATTGTCCACAAATTTGCAACTGAGTTAGTGCCCTTCTTTGATGTTAGAATTCATTTTTTCTTCAATATCTTAAAGCTGCATACTCTGTAACTATGAACATTTTTCGGAAATTTTTATTTTCTTTTTAAATCATTTGTAAAAGTAGAATAAGCTATGTTTTCACAATAAAAATGTTCAGTACAGCTGAAAACTGCATGGAAAATTGAATTATCTTATCAAATAGGTGTTTATTTCTCTTGTTGGTAATTATTTGCGTCCCTCCAATAATTCTAGACCGTTGAATTTTAACATAAATGCAGTTGTTTTGATAGTGATTTCGTTGTTAAGATTTACGAAAATGGTAAAATGTTTACCTGAATTTGAGTATTTTAACTGTGTTCTTGAAAAATAAAAACATTATTTCTAAAATTAGAAGATCAAAAGTTACAGACTATGCAGCTTTAAGAACGAATAGACTGACTGAGACCAAATGTTGTATACACATTATCATTGACAAAGCATACTTTGGGATCATATATTGTTCTTCTAGTCTAATGTCAGTAATCGAAGTAGAAAATCGTTGTATAACCTGAACTAAACAGCGGTTCTGAAAAATGACGAAAAAAATTGACAAAGCTACTGCATTCACCTGAGCATCAAGCCAGTTCATAGGCGTTTGTACCAAACGATATGAACTTCCCTCATAAGTGTGCGAGTACTCTGCCATTTCTGAAAAAAATACCATACATGCGTATATATTGCAGTATAATCAAAAATACTTTTGAGTGCATTCAGTATGTCCATCCGTCTGTCCATTATTCCACCTGGTATCAGTAAACAACAGTAAATGAAATGTATAACTCAGGAACTACTGGGATTCTTTTTAAAACCAATACAATCTCCTACCTGATAATGAACGACCCTGTGTGGCATCTTGCTCATTCCAGTTTATCCTATTAACATGCGAAGCCCATTCCCACCAGGTCTCGCGAAATGGATGGGCTCCCTGGTACCTCTGTGGTAGAGCTGCTGGTAACTTATAGCAGGGCTTGAGTTTCATGTATCTCAAGTCACGTAAAAGTCCCAAAAATTCAGAGGCAATGTCTCAATATGGCTGAAATTGTTCAGTGGGACCTTAAATCTCATCTAAACATGTGTGCGTGAAATCAGCTTCTTTTTTTCTATTATAGTATATGCATGAACTTAAAACCTTTTTTGTATTTTGGGATTTATTTCTGCTTTATGTCGTTATAATAAGGTAATCTTTTGTCTATGTTTGGTTGCTCTGAGCTATTTTAATAGAGAGGTATAGAAATCAAACTTGTACGGTTATGGCACCTCGGTAGCTAAGTAGATAGCGTGTTGGAATTGACTCAAAATAAATGTAGGTACTGATGTTGCTACTCAAAATGAATATAGGTCACTGTGACCTACATTCTATGGTAGAGTGATTTTTGCCTTGTAACATGAAGACTATTTGATGTAGCAATTTCATATTTTCACTGATATATTAGTTTGCTTCACAATGCATCCTACAGGTAAGCTACGCTGTCATGCGACAGCTCTTGATTTATAAACGAATCTGAGTAATAGTTTGTATATCGCATGCTTGCTTTTGCACTTCTCCAGCTTGCCTATGTAAATTTGTTAAAAGTTCTGACTATTAACTTCTGAACTGTGAGTTTACGTTTTTTTCCACAATTAATCACATGTTTTGTAGGCAGGCATACGTTGATTCAATTTCATGTAGTTTAGCTAAAAAAGTATCCCACATTGACATTGCTATGAAATATCTAAATATTATGCTACGGTCACTCTTAAAATATATCATAATTGGCACAAGTGTCTGGTGGTAAATATCAAGTTTCAAAGTCGTGAACACACTCATTATAATGGCACTATAAACAGACAGTGAGATTACTATCTGATTAACTTTGGGGGTATAAACTGTTGATCATGTCCCTCAGGACATAGCCTGAATTCATATTAATTCCATATGATGTAGATGAAAATGCAAATATTACATTTACTGATGTTTACCACTATTTCGCCAATTATGAGTTTTGACTTGGGGACGCTTCCTGTTAATATTTTTCTATCCACGACCTTCATGCTAACAGTTGTTTCTCGGTTTTCATTAGCCCCAGTTTGCTTCGCACAATGGGTAAACCTACAGTTATAAATATTCGAGAACCAGTCAACGTTATCCTGATTTCCCACTAGTTGTTCGACAGTAAATAAAAATACCCCAAACACAGCCATACATATTACAGCTTGGAGATTAACTGATTCACCATGTTTACAATGTAAGCTGAAGTTGAAAGTACATAGATCTAATGTATCAGTAAAAATGACAGGTGCAGTAAAACACAATTATATCAAAAAATTAATTACATTATAATAACTAGTAACAAGGTTAACTTTTAAAAAAGCTTTGAACCATCGCATTGCGTTTTACAGTTATTAAAGAATAACTTTTATAGTGTTGTATTATTGCATTTGCTGAAGCCACTCTTTTCAGTGTTTCATGGGCTTCAAGCTTTGAGTATTTTTTGTTTTAGTTAACGATATGTACATAGGTAATCCATTGAAAGCAAATAAAATACCGGAAATATGCATATTCCAGTAAGACTCTGCTCATAAACACACTGAATAATTGTAGAGTAAACTCCCTCCCCAGCAGTATGTATTAGGTTATTCAACCGTATTCCTCAATCGAAGTCAATGCACATAATGCTTAGGGGGCATATTGAAACTGTCCCATCTGCATCTAGATATTTCGTCACATTTAGTCTAGAATATCCGAAGGGCCCATGTTCGATTGGGATTCTCGCTCAGTGGTAAGGTCTCTAATAGGCCTTTTTGCTGTTAGAAGCAATCCAGTATCCTAAGTATATCAACTTCGCTCACGTAATGATGGAATTTTGGAAGAACCGTGGTCGATGGGGAGTCTGAGAAAGAACTGTAAAAGATACTGCTGTTGGGGAGTTAACACCTGATCCATTTCCGCAACTTGCTAATGGAACAGGCCCGAATCAAACACGCGCCCAATGGAAGTTTACTAACGTATATCATAAGCGCTGATGCGCTGGTGAATAAAACACAACCCTTTTCTTCAGTAAACATTATACTATGTCAAAATAGATCTTGATGTTTAATCCGTTAGGTGAAATGAAATAAGTTGCCTAATAAAGGAGTTGGTTGCATCTCCTAGGTACCAAGGTTCCTATTTATCGTGTTAAAGCTGGAAGTCTGCTGAATATGATGCACGATGTTGTTAAGCTGTTAACCTGTGTATTTATTTGTAAACATGCAAATAGAGAGGTACCATTTGTGGGCGGGTTAATTGACACCACAGCACAAATAAATTCATGAAAAATTCAAGAAATTTGGAAAATACGATTCTTTGCTACAATCAATTTATCCGCAAAGCTTATCCAGTGAAACAATTTTGTATTTAAAGCTAACACAAAAATGACCTAGGGGGCGAAACTTTCATCAATCACACATTTGTTCTCCCTTTAGTTAAAGGCGATTTGTAAATTACCGAGCACATGTTTTTTCCTCTTTTTTCTTCTTCGAAAACAAAGCGTACATACCCTGTTTGGAAATATCATGACTGGCACTAATTCCCTATGTCAGAAACATGAATTTAAAATCGACCAATAATATACCAGCAGCATGTGCAAATCTCATCTCACTCTGAAAGCCATTTGCGCTGTAATGGCACATTAACAGTATGAATATACCTTAGTTTGAAAAGATCCTGCTTCAAGCAAACTTACCACCTTAGGACGGTCAAAGATTTACAATTACTGGGTAATTAATGTAAAAAACGTGGCAAAGATCAGGAATCGATACAATCAAGTACCACACCTGACCCAGGATACCACATTGAAAAGTGACAAAAACACAATAAACATGATAAACGAGAGCCAAGAGGTCAGCCCTTTCCCAGCAATTGACCACAAGGCAGAAATGAACAGACACAAAAGCATGGCAAATACAAGACATAAAACAACACCAACGACCCACAAAAGATAATGGCCAGTAAGTTATTTTACCACTTTAACGTATAAGGTTCACGCACGATAAGAGTACAGTTACGAAGCAGATTTACCGTTAGAAATGTTGAAAAAAATACATGCATTTGTCCAATCAAGTGAATGCAATAGCATAAGGTGACCAACTACGTAACTTTACTCTGATTGTGTGCCAAGTATATCCAAATTTTTCTGAAGATCGTTAATAATGCCAGCATGCAAAAGTTACGTTGAAGCGTGGGGGACACTTTGTATTGCAATTCAGACATAACCAAGTGACTCTTACTGTTTGCTGATACCATTTGCCTGTTTCAGTAGGGTCTATATAGACAACTTTGATCATGTTACTTGTTCATTGGTAAAGTACGAATTAAACCCTAGAGTCATGCATCGTGATATCTCCTAGATTTTCCATAGTCATCGGCGCTGCTGTCTTTGCTTGAAACGTCGTCAAATTAAATACCTGTGCATGTAAACATGGATTGATCTTGTAAGATTACGCATTTATATTCTGTGTGCCTTTATGAAATATAATTTAACAATTTCCTAAAATGTTCTCATTCGTAAGTATTTGAAATAACTCTATAATGTTACATACATCACATTTACATATAATGACATGACCTAAATTTTGATCTCAAAGCATATTTTCAGATGTTTTAAGATATTTAAACACTACATCTAGTGACATTATCTAAAACTCGTTGAAATCATTGTTCTGGTGTATGCACTAATTTGAATAACCTAAGACTTGCTGTATACATTATCTCAATTTGATGCTGTTATGACATTGAAAGTAGCTATGTTTCTGACAGAAATGTGGTTAATAAAACTGCGAAAATTATATAGCCAAACTGTAGGGATTCCAATGGGTACAAATTGTGCCCCTCTTGTTGCAGATTTGTTTATTTGTTTTGTTATGAGAGAGACTTCATGTTGTCTCTGTCAGACAATACTCAAACTGTTATTATTGAAGCTTTTAACTCCACATTCAGATATTTAGGTGACTAAATTAATATTGATAGTCGCTATCTTGAACAAATGGTTGATCAGATATATTCTTCTGAATTTCAGTCCAATAAGGCATACATTCTTCTAATACGTAAGCTCAGTGTTTGTCAATAACAAATGGCATAGTTTCATCTAAAATTTTTGATAAACAGGATGCTTTTAATTTTGAAATTATAGTATATTTCCTATATCTTGATGGAGGTGCTCCTCGCTCCCTTTCCTATGGTGTATATAATTTTCAGCTTAATCGTTTTGCAAGAGAGTGTTCTAAGGTTGATGGCTTCAACAGAAACTTATTTTTAACTGCTAAGTTATTAAAACAAGGTTATAGATATCATTAAATTCGGTAAGCATTTTCTAAATCCTACCACAGACACTCAAGACTTAATTGTTTAATACAACATTGGGTTAAAAACTCTTCTGAAACGAAGCATATCAAAGACTATATTTTATGGTTATTTAGTTTATAAATTCAAACGAATTGTTGGAAAACCTTGTTAAAATGATCAATTCAAATAAATGTTATCAAGCGTTAAATAAATGTTGGATATAACTTTGATGCCATGTGACAATCTACATGCCTGGTTTTGATATAGCTATGGTTTCCTCTTTTATTGCATTGCGATGGGTCAGGCTCGGGCTCTATGACTGCTCTGACTTAAAGCTTTAATCGGTGGGTTGGTGTTGGATACTTATCTGTAGCTAGACCCTCCATGGCTCAACTTGTGGTTTTCTTTAGCTCTGACTATCTGTGAGTCATGAGCTATTTTATTTGTTCCGTGAAAGTGTGTGGCTTAGGCTGGTGTCTGTTCTAAGTCGAGGGGTCTGTTGTCTGTTGTTGACTTTTTTATTGTTACTCCCATTGTGGGAGTCTGTTATTGCGCTATGTTTTATTATTCATTACTTAATGTCGAATCTAATTTTGCAATCATCTTGATAGGGAAGAGAGAGCTGGTTGCTGCTTTGCTTAGTTTATCTTCCTGGTGTCTCATAATGGTTGTGTGGCCCTTCCCCGCGGTACCATGGGTTTGTCTGTGGTTTGTGATTGTGGTATTTCCTGATCATACTCACTTACTATTTTATCTTCTTATCTGGAAGAGTAATTGAACCTAAATTGAAAACCGCTCATTCCACTATCATCAGCAAATTGATCTTCAAAACGTGACACGTTTTACGTTTAATTACAAATAGGAAAGTCCAAAGATGAAAAAATCATCTAAAATCCCAAATGTGCTTATTAAACGAGCGAAAATGCAATTCAAAAACATTAATTTAGGAAATTAACTGAAATTACCTCCCTTTGAATTAAACAAATAACAATCATATAACCTCCTATTCGCCCTTATTTAACATCATTTGAGACAGTTTTTGATTTAGTTTGTTGTGCTTGTATATGACAACAATTGCACAAAAGATAAAAAATAAAAACTATTGCTGATGTCGGCCATCACATGTTAACTAAATTTGTGTTTTATATCCCACCCCTTACTGAAAAAACACACAAGTGAATTTCCAGTATCAATTGTTTTGATGATGGTTAGACTTAATTAATGTTAAAATGCTTGTGATGACGAAAAAAATCAAATTTGACCGACTCTGTTGATTATCAACATGCTGGACCAACAATAATAGTAAGTGAGTATGATCAGGAAATACCACAATCACAAACTGCAGACAACCCCGTGGCACCGCGAGGAAGAGCCGCTCAACCATCACGAGACACCAGGAAGACAAATTTAGCAAAGCAATCAGCTCTCTCTTCCCCATCAAGATGATTGCAATAGTAGAATGGACATAAAGTAACGTCCAACAAAACATAGAACACTTACAGACTCCCACAATGGGAGTAACAGTAAACAAAAAGTCAACGACAACAGAACCACCGCCTTAGAACGGACAGCAGCCTAAGCCACCGGGGGGCTTAAATGACTTTTCTGTGTGTCTTCACGCACTCTATTGATCAATGTTTTGTGTTGTCAGAGTATTTTACAGATTAATTGTTGTGGCCGTAAAAGCAATGCATACAGCTAACATGCATAACATCTTACTAGAGAGTTTGCTCAGTGATGTTTTAATGTGCTTAAATGGTTTGGAATTTTGATGGACACCCAAGCCATTGATGTTGTGTTTTTTTTTATTTTATGGGTATTCGTGTTCTCTGAGTTGTCAGCGGCTCTCCATGTAATCAAATTAATTTCATGTAGGTGCATAACGTTTTTAAATGGTAACAGTTTGTAATGCAAAAAAAATGAAATGCGTTCATACATTTTGAACTGGCAGACATAAACGTCAAGCGGACATAACTTTATTGTTTCAGTATACTTTCAAATAAGATAACAGCAAAGGCGCAGATCAGACCGCGCGAATTCGCAGGCTGATCTGCGACTATGTAGTTCACAGGCCCGAAGACAGGTTTTCTTGCACTGAGGCTCAGTGGTGAATCAGATTGTGTGAAAACATTATGTAGAGACACATAGATTTTTGGTTACATATATGAGTAGATCAAAGATGAAAAGGACCAGCTAAAAATTTCTGTTATACGAGGGTTGTCCCAGAAAGTCGTATACTTTTAATATAACACGAGACTGTGTATCAGGATTTCTCTGAAATTTGTATGATATTTTATGCACATTTTATAAACATTTTGTGGAATCACAGTTTATATAACACAGTTATGAACGTTTGCTTGACTGTGTGTCAGCTTGTTCAGAGCAAACGCAAATAAGTTAGCTATATTTTCAGAGAGGGGTGGTAAAATGTTTTGTCTATACTCTTTTTATATCAGCTCTAACTGTATAAAACATTGCAATCAGTTTGTTAAGTAAGTCTTCCTAGTTCAAGTGATGGCTTAATATTCAGTTTAGGTATGTTTAAATTTGTAGCAAACAAACAAGCGCGATGTTTAGAGTTATACGAGAAAACACATTTTATATTAAAATAACTGACAGCAAAATAACATGTGTTCAGTTAAAATTACTAAAAGGAGCGTGTTTTTTCGGTATAACTAGAATAATTTTGCACGAAATCCATTTTACGATACTAGTGATTGCTTAGCCAATTGGTAAACATTAGAAGAACATAATTTTGTGAGTTTAATTAGCCAAATTATATTGAAAGTCTATTTTTTGCGCCGCACCGTTCTCATAACTTTTTTTCTGAAAAATAAAAATGTAGTAGGCATGATAAATCTTCTATAAAATCAATGCCGACGGCGGAAAACGTTTCAAATTTTTCAACACTATACATTGAGTAGTTCAGTATTGAGATGGTAATACATTGTTTGAAACATAAATGCGAAATTTAATTGAATGTACACTAATATTTGAAGTAGATGAATTTTATAACAAAACTGTTGACGTGATCCGCACACGCCAACACACAGTCTAGGAAAAGTTCAAAACATTGTTATCGAAACTGTGATTCCACCCATATTTGTGCAAATTGTTTATGAAATGTGCATGAAAATATATTTCAAATTCAATAAAATTCCTGATATACAGTATCGTGTTACAACAACAGTCTAGGACTTACTGGGACAACCCTCGTACATGTATCTTTCAAAATACAGTTGAATGTAAACTTCATTGGCTTCGGTGATATCATCATAAAGTGGCCTCTTCTGTCAACACTTAAGTTTGAAATGTACAACTAAACTCGACGACGTTATTGCTTCGTGAAGATTTAACCACTGAAAAATTTCTTAAGAAGCAGATTTTTAAAGTCATCAAATTAACGTCAAAATGCAAGCCTGTTGTATAACATACATGTACCTACCAATCAAAATGAAAGCAATTCCTCGATGACTAGCAAAGCTCATAATGCCTCTCGTGTTTCTTGATTTAAAGAAGTAGGTGACCTTTCACTTTTAAAATTTTGTCAAATGAAACAGTTGACCCCTATTTTAAATACTTTACATTTTCAATGCTTTAAATGAGTTTGATGTGGACATGTTTTTCATGCCATACTCAAAAATGTACACGTTTTAATATATAATCAAATTGATTAAGTTGCATTCGTTTCTTAGACATACATTAACGCTTTTGTCCAAGTATGGCGTTTTTAAAGCCGGTCAGTATATAATAAATACATACGTCGGCATGTTTTTACACAACACAGAGACATGCCATCCCACGTATAATCTTCCAGACAGATTCTTGTGCCATTCTTGTCTCCGTCTAGTTCAAATCCATCCAGACAATCAAAGGTGGCGACATCCCCAGGTTTGGGATTGCTTGGTACGTCTAGTAAGCGTCCATTGCAGGGAGGTTCAAGTGCAGGACACTCTAGAATTACGATACTTATTCAGTTAAAATTTAGCATTTACAATATCGAAACTCAATTAGCAACGTATATATTTCATTTTCGTGGTCTCATTACCCACATGTAGTGTACGTTTATGGAACTCAGTTTGACAGTTGCGTTACTGTAGTATAGTCTTCAAATTAGATTCAGCTTTTCTTTTTTAAACTTTTATATTAAAGTTACTTCCAGCTGAAATTTTGTATGAGCATAGAAATAGCAAATTCCAAACTAGAATAAAATATTGAGGGAGAATGATATGAACCGTAATGCTCTGGTATCTTTTAAAGTAAAAAAAAAACAAAGTTTTTGTTGGAATGAAAACCCATTTTGTACTGTTTGTGCAATACACGTAGGATAGAGACCACAGTGTTTGCTCATCTATACAATGTGCATTCAATACTGACATGTACAAGCAAATGATTGTCTTTGTGAAGTCATCAAAATTGTACTGTTTAAATTGAACACTCCAGCTGCAGCTGTTTATAAAGGTCTACAAACGATGAGTCATTCCTACCAACCCAATCAGATTGTCTCGCTCGGTATTTCTTACATATTTGTATGGTCTGTGTCTCTGTATGTGCGAGCGTGCAAAAAGATAAGCGGACTGATACAGACGTGCAAATAAGGACAAAACACCGCACACACACACACACACACACACACACACACACGCGCGGATGGGTGAGCATCTATAATCGACACAGAACCAGAAGCATTTAATTCATATTTTAACTTTTACTGTTACCTTGTACATTATATGATAGAAAAAGTATAGTCAGGAAAAAATCAGAAAAAGAGGCTTATTTAAGAAGGTACAGGCATTTTATGAAGAAAAGGCTTTGAGATGCTTATTTGGGGTATTTTGGAATGCTGAATCCAAACACCAATGTTGGCACGCTGAAAAATGGCGTCTTCACTATCTAATTTGCATAATTCCAAGATGGCCGCCAAATTAAAGAAAAAGCCGTACTAATCTGTAGAGAAACATGTTAAGGATGCCAAACTGGTAAAAACCCATCCAAAAGCATCTTCTCATGATTGGGAATCTCCACTGACATCAATTTATGCATTTAGAATTAACAATATGACAAAGGGGTAATCAGGGGAGACAACTTGAGCAAAAATTCTTGCTTCCTACTTAGTAAAGGTATTTTCAGGTTTAGTCCATGCATATTGTCTAGCCCAAATGTGTCAGGAATGATTTCATTAAAATGAAAACTTTAAAAAAATGCATCACAATGATATCACTATTGTTTGCAGGAAAATATAGCGATTAAAGCAAAATTCTGTAAGGTTCAGCTAGGGGAGGGGGTTAATGCGATTTTAAAGAAAGTGGGCCTGTACCTACAAAATGACTCGTATCTCATCAGCAGTTCAACCTACACTATTAAACTTGCTAGCAAGTTATAGCTTAGATATAGTACTTTCATCTGATGGAATGGTTTGATATGCAGATTAATTATCTAATTTGCATATTTATCAATACTGATGAAAATTTCAGAAAATAAGGGAAAATTATAAAAAAGCAAATATAAACTGAATTTTGCCCACAAACTGTCCTTGTTGCGTGTTATTATATCATCAGTGATACAATTTGACAAGTCCTTTCATCCAATAGTCATATAATAAAATTATACCATGTGCATATTCATGAGTATTTATGAAAGTAAAAGTAGAGGTAAAATCATGGAATAACTATCCCCCCAACACACACACCTCAGGAGGGGGGGGGGGCTTATTCGACTTACCTCGCACCCAAGGATGCGAAATTGTTCAATGGGACCACTAAATACCAATCATTCATATTGTCTCAGAGAATAAACCTATTTGGATTACATAAAATTGCATGGTGTCCATGGCAACCCATCGGGCACTGTAGCTGGGTCATTTGCAAGCAGACCCAAGATTGACACTTGCGTGCTGCACATACTTTCATAGATTTTTTCTCTCTTCAACTAATTCAAGGAAAACAAGCTGTCAGTAACTGGCCAAACAAAATGGTCGCTAAATAGCAAAGAAAAAACTGGCTAGAACAATTTACCCTTCCCCCATAATGTGAAAATACACAATATGATTCTAAAGGAAGTGGGTTTACCTACAAAATGATTTGTATCTAAGCAGCAACTCATCCTAGACTACCGCCCCAGGTACCAAATTGAAGCCCAGACATAGTTTTTTATTCAATGTGCTAATATGCAAATTTTCGCTTTTGCATATTCATGAGTATTAATAAAAAAAGAAAAGAAAAAAAAATCATAGAAAAAATAAGGGGTGTACCTATACACATTACCCATATGTCATTTGCTAGTTATCATAGACAATCAAATAGGGTACCAAATCAAAGCCTAGACACAGTACTTTTACCCAATGGTACGAAATGCAAATTATCTAATTTGAATTGTCATGAATATTTATGAAAACATGAGAAATAAGAGAAAAATAGTAGAAAAAATAAGGAGGGTGTGTACAATATTACCTAAATGTAAGCTGCTAACTTTTCTAGTCTACCAAACTTGATACCAAATAAAAGTTGAGACATTACACTTTAACCCAATAGTATGATATACAAATGATCTAATTTGCATATTCATGAATATTAATGAAAACATTAAAAATAAGAGAAAAATGGTAAAAAATTTAAAGGGGTGTACGTACGACATAACCCATATGTCAGCTGCTAACTATTCTAAGCTTCCAAATTTGGTACCATATGAAAGGTGAGTCATAGTACTTTAACACAATAATCTGATATACAAATCTTATTTTCATATTTGTGAATATTAATAAAAACATTAAGCAAAGAAAGAAAAATTGCAGAAAAATTAAAATGGGTATATCTACAAAATAACCTATATCTCATTTGCTGATTATCATAGACTAACAAACTTGGTGGCAAATAAATGCTAAGACATAGCACATTTTATGCCATGACCGGATATGCAAATCATTTTATGATTATACTCTTGAATATTAATTTAAATGTTAGAAAGGAGAGAAAAATGTTAATAAAATTAAGGGGGTGTACCTACAAAATTACTCATATCGTAGCTGCTAATATTCCTAGACTACCACACTTTGTACCGACTTAAAGCTACAACATTTTACTTTACTCAATAGCCATTATGTGAAATTATCCATTTTTTTAAAATTAATTTATATTAATTTAAACATTAAAAATGAGAGAGGAAACGAAGAAAAAATAGTGGGGGTCTACCTCTAAAATTACTCTTATCTCATCTTTAAATTGTTCTAGACAATAAATCTTAGTATCAAATAAAGGCTGATACAAAGTATTTTATTCCAATGGTCAGATATACAATCAATTATCAAACATATTCATGAATATTGATGAAAACTATAGAAAACTAAAGAAAAATTGAAAACGAATCAATAAGGTTGTATCTTCAAGAATACTCATTAATAAACAAATTAAATAATTTGCATATCAAACAACACTATTATAGAACTTTTTCTGGGCTTTACTTTGGCAACAAGTTTAGAAAGTAAGTGAATATGAAATCTGGGATAAATAGCAGCTGAGATATGAGTGATTTTGCACGTACATTTTATAAATTGTTCTAATTTATTCTCATTTTTTATATTTAATTAATATTCATAAAATACAATTTTTAGATAATTTGCATATTGGTCCATTAAGTAAACATGATATGTATTCACATTAATTTGGTACCAAGGCTGGTAGTATAGGCTAGTAAGCAGCTGAGATGTGGATAAATTTGCATGTACACCCCCTTAATTTTCACGATTTTTCTCTTATTTCTAATATTTTCATTTATATTGATGAATATTCAAATTTGATAATTTGCATATCTGAACATTGGATAAAATTCCTTAACATTCAGTTGGTACCAAGTTTAAAAGTTTTGGATGAGCTGCTGCTGAGATATGAGTACTTTTGTAGGGACATTCTCATTCTTAAGAAGCGCATTATGCGTTGCAATGGAAACCATGCGATTTCACATAGCTCAAATAGGTTTATTCTTTAGGGCAACGAGTTTTTTCCCCATTCAAGTGGTCTTCCAAAACAATTTGACACACATTAGAAGTTTTCCTGATCGTGCAAGATTGGACTAATTAGACCCTAGGGTACTAAGAAATGTGCATGCTCTTACTTTTTATAGATGCAAAATGTACCATATATTTTAACATAGACATTATGACATATTTATTTTAAAACAAAACAGCTTGCTGATTATCAAAGTTTTTTTCTAATTTATTACTTGAAAAGCTGGCAAACTATGAATAAAACAAACATTTAAAAAGCAGAATACTGAGTAAGGCAAGTTTATATAATGATTTTATAGACTAAATGGACATTAATTACCATGAATACGGTAATATCCTGGAATAATTATGTAAATTGCCATCAAAAGTATGTACTCTAATCGTTAAACGATCTTAGGACATAAAACAAATGATTTTGGATACAAAAACATTGTCGAAAAATAAAATATTTCAGTTATTTGTCAAATTCTATGATTTTTGGCGGCCATTTTGAAAATATGCACATTAGGCCATTAAGACGTCATTTCTCAGCTTGCCAACATTGGTTTTCGGATTCAGCATACCAAATTACCCCTAATCACAAAATGCCCGCACTTGTTAACTTTTCTGATTTTTTTCCTGGCTAGTATGCCTGTTGTGCTTACATCAATGCTTATAAATGATAAGGTTTTATATTTAACTGTCAATGGAACTGCATTTGCCAATTACGTGTAATTCCGTGGATGTACATCGAGGATCTACTTTGATATCGTGACGCTGACGTTATATGACGTGACACCGACGTCACAGAAACCATGCAAATACAATAACAAGTTAGATTGCAGTGAAAAAAATCCACAAGATGCTATAAATGAAGTTTTTTTTTTTTAAAAAATATTGCTTAGCGATATTTTATTGAAAAAAACATAAACATAACTTCATTTATTCTGTTGAAAACAGAATAATGGATTCTAACAGAACTGAACCAACATGCTACAGAACTATTTTTTCTTACGCCAGTTCCGGTTATTAAAATTAAGATTTTCATACATAATACTAAGTGTAATGCGCCTTACATACATGTACACCCACAGGCTTGATTCGATTCTCGAATTATGCCTGGCTTTGCCGATTGATGTAACATTATGCATTTACGTTAGTTACCTTTCTACATGTGTAGTACAGTCTTTCTTGTCGGTCACCAGCTTTGTGGCACAGTTGAAAAAAAAATTATCATCTACCTATGTGTTAAATTGCAACACACGCAAATTTACGCAATACATATAAAACCATTGAAGCATTACTGTATTGATATGTTAGTATAATGTACAATCGCGACTAAGTCTGGCAGAGAAACCCCCCAAAATAACAGAGACTTGTAATACCGTCTATAGAAAATGTTTTTTGCAATTTTGTAAAGCACAGGTATTGTACACTACAAAACCGCTGGTTTGGTAAATTCTAACAAAATGTGCGCAAATGCAAAATTTGAAATTGCGTGCATTTCGTTAAGATTTTACCAAACGAGTCGCTTTTGTGCAGCCACAAGGCTTGCCAGACTTTTCACTGATCAAGAAACGATCCTTTGTAGCCACAAAACTTGCCAGACTATCAGCTTACCTTCTTTCCTACAAACTGTTTCAGGGTCACACCTTGGTGACGTCCCACTCCATAGACCAGAACTAAGGCAGGTCCTGCTCGCAGGATAGCTAAGTACATATCCCTCATTACACCTGTATGATGCTAGACTTTCAAACTTGGTTCCACCAAGAGTTGTTACGGTACCATCCATAGGATCTGATAACCTTCCACAATCCACTGTAAAACGAAGATTGACACATGTACTCATACGTTTCCAGTAGCATTTGTATACAACGAATTTATGAGAGGAACTGTTATCTGTGTTATAAAATGAATGAAACACTCTATTACCCTTTGTATATTAATGGACCTTTCCTTCAAGTTTGATATAGCGATTTTGGAATGGTTCATTGTATAGCTAGAGAGGTCACCAGTTATAATTTACAAATTAAGTTGTATGTTGTATATAAAGAGTGTATTGTTTCTTGGCAAATAGTGTAGATGTATGTACAGCTGTAATGCTGCATCATGCAGCATTTCATCTGGGTCTTCACTGTATTCGTAAGTACGCATACGCTTGTATACAAAAGGATTGGTTGATATTTATACCTTTAGTTTAATAAGGATGTAAAGAATACAGACAAAGTTCGCACCTGAATCTCATTTCAGAATCTTTCCACGGTATTACAAACGTGCACTACTTAAATACCTGTACAGTAATGAACTTATTAAACATTACAACTTACCTCAATACTTACCTGAAAAACAACATTTGAGCATTACAGTTAAATGTATATGTTCGTGACGCAAAATTATACTCCAACGTTTGTCTATGAATGACCCTCATTTACAATTAAAATGGAATGAATCACTCAAATTGCACGTCTTGTTACTTTATAGACTCTTTAAATAGATGAAGATGGTAAGGTCCATTTAGATAACATGGATGAGTATTTTCCCCAGCTATACGGATAGGGACAAGTCTGTATGATAACATCAACCAATAATCAATCAACTATACTTGTATTTGTTGATATATGTACAGCAGTACCGTCACAGTTCAATAATTGATAGCTATTATATAATAAATTGTTCATACCAGTAACACATTTGTAATATGTTCTTCCGCGGACTGTTGTTGGTTCACATCTCTTACCAGTACAGCAACACTGTAAATTAACAGAAAATATACTGCTAGTGCCCTGAACTGAAACTATATTGTACATGTACACATGGAATAAATTAAATTTCAAAGTTTAAGATAAATATATTTTTGAGCGTAAAATAATAAACATTTTCTTATCCATCAGCTTTATCATATGTTTTGAGACGGTTCGTTTGAGTACCCACAACATATGTTTTGGTTGAGAAAAAATAAAATTATTTTTCGTTGCGCACTCTTAACTAAATATGGTGTTTTTGAATGCATCAAAGTTGTTTTTAGCCGAGCAGATAGCTGCAAATACCATACGAATCTTTCACCTCCGGAAAGAAACATCAAACTTAGCACTTATACTGTTTAGGGGCTGTTCTTTTGAGATACTCGCTAACCACTTGAAAAATACAAAGTGGCGGCCATTTTTCAAGATTGTCGCCATTGATCTGCAGAATTATTGCTTTTTGAGATATATTCGCCTAGTTTTGTCCTATCTGAATAATACAAGTATCAAATCATACCTTTTTAAATGCGAGGAATCCAAATTTTGAACTCTGAAAGTGATCAGAGGTTTCCTATAACCAAATATCAGCCTCGGAATACTAAACAGTCTACTAAATAAGAGGTTCAGTTTACGTTTTACTGAGCTACAATGAACATGAGTACATGTATATATATTAGCTATACAAGTAGCGAATGTTTACAGTAGTACCTAAGAGGAGCAAATGTCAACGGACAAGCCAGGGCACACTGGTGACTACACTTCTGTGAAATTCAGTATTGGATTAAAAACTTAAGTTAATTGAAGTTAACACCAATTCTCTGTAACCATCGAACCTAGTTGTTCACGCATAGTCTCAGATTTTGATGAAACTTTCTATGATTGTTTGTTTTCATGCCAAAACTCGTAAATCATGTATCATTCCTTCATTTGCCTTGGTAACGGGGTCAATTATTATTAGCTAAAATTTGTCAGAAATTCAATGAAATTTGGTGAATTTTGGACTGTTATTACTTCTTTAATACATATATGTTACCTATAAAGCTGTTGATTAATTAAAGGATTGCCATTGGTTAGTACCAGAACGTTAATGTTCAAAGAATCGCTGATCTCTTTCATATCTTAGTTCTATCTGAAAGCTTGGTGGGGTAACATAACCCCGAAATTTGTTGTTTTTTGAACTTTTCGACAGCTTATATCATTAAGGGCACGACAGCTGGACACATTATAGGACAGACATGAAAATAAATATAACCCCATCTTTCAAAAATTAAAATAAATGTTTGGGAAGTTACCATCTTCTATGTGTTACCATGGGAACAAGAGGTACACCGTTCCAAAATGCATGTTTTGAATTAAGCACATATTTATGAAGTGTGTAATTCACACAATTTCCAGACTGTAACAATGAATAAAAGAAAATGTTACACTACCATTTTTCTACCAATATCTATAAAACATAGTATGAGAGCCCCAATAGGGGTTTGATTTTGGCCATTTTAGGGGTTTATTTAAGTGTCCCAATTAAATTGCTGTCTAATTAGGCCCACACCAGTTATCTTTTGTATATTGAAGTTCTAGATATTAAGGTACGAGGGTCATCCAATAAGTTCTGACAATGGTCTCATATCTCATAAAGTCTTCTTGTAATCAGAATTATTTTACCCATTGCATGTGGCCGTGGGTTTTGCCTATTCATGTTTGAAATTTGGAGATTGTATCACGACCCGATCTTATGCTATACAAATTTGTAGACAACACTGTGAGAGTCCATGGCCACGAAAAATCACGTTTTTAACTTATTTCTGCCTGGGGTTGAGTTAGATAAAGATGCTGTATGTTTCTTTGGTAAGTTATATAAGTGATTGGTGATGTTGTCTGAATACACAATTGATCCATAAAAGCATATGCCACAATGACATTAACCTAGTTGCTTTGAACGTTCTGGGTTGCTAGGCAACAACAGAAAACTACATTTTTGCCCCAATTTAAGCGTTAATCATGAAATAGTACATTTTAAACACTTACTAAAAGCTATTACGATCGATTTGCGTATTAATAGATACATGTTTTGATAAATCTTTTCTATAGTCTTCTTAATTAATAGAAAATATAAACTTTACATAAATGCTTTATACCAAATATAATACTCTACTAGTACAACCCATTTTTAAGTAAAATATTTCTTGCAAAATCAGTGATATATCATAAACAAAGCCCTGCTAACACCACAGTCACGAGCTAAATCATTATATATGACGTTCAGAATCAACATACATAATGTCTTTATTTATCCACATAAAATGTTTTTAAGAGGAGTTTGTAATTTCTTAGAAATTTTGGCATGTATACCATGTATGGTGTCCCGTCCATGGCCCCTTACCTTGTGTTCTTTGGTTGCCTAGCAACCATTGCGATGGCAACATGGAAACTATTTGAACAGGTGATTTAATTCCCTATATTCTAAATAACATGTGAAGATTATCGAAACTGGTCCTAGAAAAATAGATTTTGTTTTTATTGGGTCATTGTCAGAACTTATTGGATGACCCTCGTAGATAGCCCCTACAGGGTTTTGCAGTTTATAGAGCGGAGCCAAGTGTAACGGTGGCTTTACATTGTTTTCAATGTAGTTACCTGGATGGTGTATATAGAACGCACAGGCTTCAATGATTCTGGATGAACGATTGGGCTAGGTGTTTGTAATACTTGTTTGTTTGTTATGATGCTTTATGTCCCAGGCAGCGATGCTTCATCATGCAAGGACGATGTAGGTAAATAGATTTATTGCCGTACCTTTTCACATCCCATACCTCATTGTGCGTTAATGTGATTGAGACAGAAAAAGGATAGCTTTTCTACCTTGATTCACTGTATACAAACAGGTATCATAATTCGAAGAGTTGTTTACCAATCATCAAGATGGCAAACAGAGAACCAGGGCCATTTAAATTAGGGACTGACTGGCGCAAGTGTTGTCTTTGACAGAAAGAGGATAACATCTAAAGCATCACGTTCACAGCAAACTCAAGAGAATCAGAATGATGGCTTCACTATGAATATGGTTAGTATTCCTCTGTTTTACACAAACAATTAAACGCCAATTGTTCTTGATCTATGCAGACTTGATGACAGTGGTGACATTTGAGAAATATGAGGCACAGTATAACCAAATTTGTCGCCGAATGTTTAACCACAATGATAACTATGCACATTGAATTCCAATCCACTACATGAAAACCCTAAAAGAGAAGCATCTTAAACTGGCTTGGCAGTTCTGGAGGGAATTTTTTTTTATACATAAATCAACCTGACAATGTTTGCCAAGTCCATGAGCAAGTCAATGTTGTCATCAAGGCAGATGGGGAGTGGTAGGTGTGACTGAAGATGTATCACCACTGAGATTGATGATACATGTAGTTGGTCTTAAATTCAGTCACTTGGTTGCAAAGCACGATACAAAATGTAGGGCCAAAGTGGGTACTGAACAATTTAGCCACCGCAAGGAGACCTTGTTAGGTGGAAATGTAAAAAAGCTATAAAAAGCCATGACAGAAAAGGCTAGAGTTTTTAATAAGAGAGTCGGACCTGCTTTCATAAGATACTAGGGGCATTGCTCACCACACTGCCACAAAGTGGATAAGCACACTCCTTGAGAAAAGCAAGGTCTGATTCAAGGAGTTTTTGGGGGGACTTAAGAAGAGAAAGACAAGTATCAGCTTCTGTTGACTCTTCTAAGCAAATGGTTATGAAGGAAGACCTCCTCTCTACATTGTTTATATCATACATGTACCAGGGCAGCATGTGTGTCTTGAAGGAGATTTTCCGTCATAAGAACCATTAACATCCGGTGATTCACACATCCATATCACTACCATTGTTAAAGGCAAAATCTCTATTCCTTTGATAGAATCAGGCACTGAAACAATCAGTATTAATGGTGCAGCGATGAATAACTGTCACATAGACGTGCAAAGAGTTTCCTGGAGAATGCAATGCAATATGTATTTCCTACAATATAGGCATACTCTACAGAATTCGAGAGAACAGACATCGTACATGTAGTCTATCTTCCATCTATGATGTTGACTTGAAAAGAAAGACAATTAAAGCTTTATTTTTATTGGGATATATGACTAATTGTATCGTTTTTTTAAGAAATAAACCATTCAATTAACAATATTTATCCGTAATTTACAAATAGTCGCGCTAAAATTGTGCAATTTGACACTAGAATCTTTGAAATAGATTGCAATTTTATAACAAAATACAGTATTGCCATAGCCTTCATTTAACAATTTAACAATTTTCAGATGGCTAACAGTTTATCTCAAAATATCTTTCTCAGAGGACCATTTGACACCTAAATCGTTGAAATAGGGAAGATACTTGCAATTTTATTGCTGAAGACAATGTTTACATATAGTCTAAGTCTATGGTGACCGTGTTGAAAAATAGCTGTATCTTGAAATTTTCTGTTGGCTTACAGGTTTTCATAAAAAGAGCTTCCAATGAGGAGCATTTGACACCAAAAGCATGTAACAGGACAGGTGGTGCGATTTTATATTACAAAATATATTAGTTCCTTATATTGCACGGTGGCCATTTTGAAAATTTGCCGCCGTTTTGAAATGTTTAGACAGCTAACATAATTTTATCAAAGAGCTTCTCCTGAGAAACAATTTACACCAAAAGCATTGAAAAAGGACATGCGCTTGCTATTTTATAGCAACATTACAGTATTTCTATATGACGGCCATCTTGAAAATGTCCGCCATTTTGAAATTATCAGGTGGCTTATGGGTTCCTCAAAAGATCTTCCCCTGAGGAACATGCGTGCTAAATTTGATGCTTCTTTCCAAAAGTGAAATATTATTACAGTTATCTGCTCGGCTTTTTAGAGCGTTTGATAAGTAAGGGAAATACATTGAGGTGCCATTGTTTGGCTTTTCTTTGTGTCAGAATTATGTTTGTTTATTCTTCGTTTCGCTCAACAGAAAATGCCCCTTTTTATGCTTAAAATTCTGAGGCTTAAAAGATCACAAAATGCAAACAACCAAAGATCTAGCGAAGAAACACATAAACGTTGACAGTTTTTATTGGAAATCTGAAAATCAAAGACAACGTTGTAGATATATTTATATAAAATATCTTCACATATTTATACATGTATTCTCCTTATCTTGATATTCAGACAAAGTTTATAAACAAATCATAACAAAACAACAATTACAACAACTATAACAACAACAACAAAACAACACTCGCATCGTTAACAATCGTACCTACAATTAAACGCATACACGCACTTCTCAGGAAACAACCACGTGCAGTTTATTTGAAATACCCGCCACTGACAAACAGTAACTTACACAGTGAAAAAAGTAATACTATCCCTCTGATTGATTTGTTTCCCTTGTTGTTTAGAGGTTTTTCTTCAAGCTAATTAATTTTGATTAAAGAAACTCAATAGATGTCAGATTCATATGTCTCTATGCAAACATCTCTAAATATTCATTCACTTTATTTGGGCTGAATGACATAGTTTATAGTAGTGTATCATGACTTTGTCGCCTTTCCTTTGATCTAAGCTGTTCAATAATTTCCACAAGACCCTGTCAAGGTCGGAGCTAATAAGTGACTTAAATATCTGATGAATAAATTAAAAGGTGATTGTTTTTTTCAGTCATGATATAATAATTTTAGTGTATTCTTCGACTCGTTCCGCCTACAAGAGGGAATATCTGTATATACACTGTACAATGAAGCCATCTTAGATTTGGAAAATAGAAACGAAAACTAAGTTAGTATGCGGTGTTTGAAGACGTATTTAAATTTTAATCTTTCTTCCATATTCATCGTGCATTTTGTTTAGTTTATTCATTGGTTTTCTGTATTTTGGAATTATGTGTCGTATGGGTTGCAAATACATGCAATGTTACTATTTTTCACGGTGTACGCATTTGTATGTTATTTGGACTGTTGGCTATGCCACCATGTTCACCGTTTGAATATTATAAGTAAAATCAGTCTTGATGCTTAAGAAGGGTTACGTATATATTGGTCAACAGAATCTAATTTACGCTGTGTATTGCAAATCCGCGATGATATGACTTTGAACAAAACAGTTAAATGACAACACTACTTACTAAATGATAAAATATTTGTAAGGCTTGTAACGCAAACGTCTAACATTTAAACCTTTGTATTGGAGAAACTCCTAAAAGATTAATTTTGCAAACAGTGAAGGTCCGGATGAAATGCAACATAATGCTGCTTTTCATCAGGATGTACACTGTTTGCAAATATAAATAAAGACCCTCAGACAAAATAATTTAATATTTTTTTTTTATAATTATAACCTGACACCACTAGATATGTACAATGGATATCCCACGTTTATTGCACAAACCAGAAGGATGAATGCATCAGTACACATGTGTTTATATTTGGCACATTGATTCCTAATGGTGTGTAGATGACAACAAAGGTTTTAGATTTCTAAGTCAAAGTTCAAGGTCAAAATATTTCTTACTATGCGATATTGATTACAGTATTACGCATATTTGTGAGTATGCCTTCAATCGATTGATTTCATTCTATAAATTGCTATTGTGCTTACCTTGGCTTCACACTGACGACGACTATAATAGCACCCTGCTGGTCTCTTCTTTGTATAACCGCCTTCACAGGCCAAAGGAAGAAGAAGGAACAACATGCAAATGCATGCAATCTGAAAACAGACATGGTAAGTAATACCGATAATAAGCCACTTTGCATACTACATATAATACATTATTGTATTACTGTATTACTGTACTTTATAAGAATCAAAGAACCCTTGAACAAACCGGCAAAAGGGGACATGAAATTTACAACCTAAATTCTTGCCTTTAGCTCTGCGGCTCTCTCGCTTTTCATGCAAACTCCCCAGTTTACCTATGTATCCCCAAATAGGAACCCTGACATTTCACTGCACTCTTCCTCACCATATGATGAAAGGCCTCATCCATGATAGGGAGCCGAAAAGAGATGAACCAGCCATTGGCCGCCACACATACCATACCACTTTGATGTAGCTTACAGACACCAGGGAGCTTCTGTGAACTAAATGTCCACGTGAACCTTCTCAACAATCCATAGTCAACTTAAAACATTCTCAGATCTAGTATAGGTATAATGATAGCTTGATTTGAGCTAAATTACAGTTCATCAGTAATTGTGAACAGACAATATGTTCGATCTCTTGAAGAACTGTTGGTAACTTGCCATGAGCTAAAAGCTCACACGAATTTATTTCTAATCAAAGGCTCTTCACTGGCATGGGAACCGCCAATATGACTGTTCTCATGGGAAGTTCTCATGGAAAACTGTTGATCTGTGGATCATCTCAACAATCGTTTGTATAAATCATCATTAAGGTAAAAATTATAGAGCTAAAAGCCTTCTAAACGTCTGGTCTTATTTTTTGTGATAGCTGGTAGAACATTGGAGAGCTGGAAAACCTTCCAATGTCCTGATGATGAGAATTCTGTCCGAAGCTGTAACACTGGAGAGCTAGAAGCTATTCTGATGTCTAGATGCTGGGATTTCTTTCTAAAGATATAACACACGAGAGCTAGAAGCCTTTCTAATGTCTGGATGCTGGGAATGCTGTCCGAAGATGTAACACTGGAGAGCTAGATGCTATTCCAATGTTTAAATGCTGGGAATTCTTTCTAGAGCTGTAACACAGGAGAGCTAGAAGCCCTTCCAATGCCTGGATGCTGGGAATTCTGTCTGAAGCTGTTATGCTGGAGAGCTAGAAACCCTTCCAGTATCTGGATGCTGGGAATTTTGTCTGAAGCTGTAACACTGGAGAGCTAGAAGCCCTTCCAACGTCAGGATGCTGGGAATTCTGTCTGAAGCTGTAACACTGGAGAGCTTAAATCCCTTCCAATGTCTGGATGCTGGAATTTCTGTCTGAAGCTGTAATACTTGAGAGCTAAAAGCCCTTCCACTGTCTGGATGTGGGAATTCTGTCTGAGGCTGTAGCACTGGAACGCTAGAAGCCCTTCCAATGTCTGGACGCTGGAAATTCTATCTGAAGCTAACACTTGAGAGCTAGAAGCCCTTTCATTTCTATCTGTCTTGGACCTAAAAGAACCGTCTTGAAGTTTTCCTTCTGTTTTGGTACTTAAAGTACCCTTTTGAAGTTTCTTGTCTGTTTTGGTACCTAAAGCACCCTCCTAGAACTCCGGTACTGTTTTGGTACTAGAAGTACCACCTTGAATATTCCTGCTGGTTTCAGTTGTAAAAGTACCATCATGGATCTTTGGAACTGTTAAGGTACTAGAAGTATTACTGTCAATTGCCACATTATTTGCTTGTGATCTCTTTATCCGCCTGGATTTACTGTTGGTACCAGCTTTAAAGCCATACTGTCTAAATCTGTAAAATGCCCTATCAATAGGTTTACATTCTTTTGAGTCCTGAGATTCCATTGTCTTTCTCTTCAGTAGACTAACTTTCCCTACTTGATATGTGTCATATGTGCTCTCTTTATAATCCTACTCCTGATCGCCTTAATTATCCGCTTTAGACTGATGCTTCTGAAGCCAAGACTGATAAACTCTACATTCTTTATTAAAATGTTCAAAATTCTTACAAAATAAACACTGTTCTGATGATTTCATTTTACATCCATACATTGCTGATATGGTTGTGGACTGACTTGAAGTTTATCAGCAATTTTTTTTAAAGCTGGAGCGATGAGCTGTTAAATACTATCCTCAGATGTTGACTGCACATCATTAACTGAAACATCATTTCCTTGTTCGACTGTTTACCATCCACTGCTTGTGAAATATACTTGTGATGTTTCACTAAATCAAAGGTTCCTCCATTGTTGATTGATGCTCAAGAAAGCATACCTGCATGAATCTTTGTCACAGCAACCCTGACTAAACTTAGCAATGGCCTCTTGTTTCAAATGATTTATTGGTAACTAAACTGCTGGTGTAGCCAAAGTCATTACAAGATCCGCCCAATCCCCTGTCTAGCCTGGTGAAACTTTGCTTTGAATGTATTTGTCAACTCCTTGACACCAAATCTGACCTCTAGCTTTGTAATGATTTTTCGAAACAATTACTTTTCATGTCTGAAAGAACCCTTGAAGAAACCGGCAAGAAGGGACTGGAAACTTACTACTTAAAGTCTTGCTTACAGCTCTGCGGCTCTCTGGCTTTGCACAGGCTTTATAGAATGCACTTGTATCAAGGTGTGCTTGATAACCTCTTTATTGATTAAACCCTCAAGCCAGACTCTTCTGGTGCAAACTCCCCAGGCTATCTTTGTATCCCGGAATAGGATACCTGACATTTGACTACAACATTTACCAAACTCCGTTCAGAATTCTGTAATAACGGTTTTTGGAAGTTCCCGTTTTTATATGTAATTTTATGTCCTACATGTGCATCGTTATGAGAAAGATACTTGTGTAGACTTCTTCAAATTTCATCAACATATTTTACCAGTGCTGGCTTCGGTCAAAGCCCTGATATCTTGGGAAAATTGTAGAAAGTGAGAAACGCAACCGCCGACTAAGACAATTCGACATCCGTAAAACGCCCTTCCTGAACAAATATGGAACACCAACAGTTTCATTATAATATTTGGGAGAGTTCATTTCAATGCTTGAGAAGTTCGTGAGAAATCATTAAGTGTAACCACACACCGTATATCTGGAAACTTGAGTGCGGTTTTCTACAATTTTGCATTAAAATGTACATGTAGTTCAGAGTTAGAAGAGTCAGTGGTTTTAAAACGCACCTGCAAACAATATTACAGTCAAATCTGCCCATATAAATGAAATGAAGAGAAAATAAATGGATATATCAGCTTTTTATCCTCCTATCCCGTTTCAAGTGAATCCTGTAAAATACCATACCGATAACAATAGCCTAGCCAACCATCGTCTAAAATCTAGGTAGATAAGCATTTGGCCTTGATCTTAGACTTAAACAAACAAAACAGCAAAGTTATTGCTGATACATTTTATTCCTCAGTCGGTGAATGGAAGAGACTATAAGGTTATATTCTCCATCCTTCTGTATGCCTGTGTGTTCGTCCAGCAACGCAGTTCTGGACATTGCATCCAAAAAGAAATAAAAAACGTGTTGTTTCAAAATCATTTTAATAGATACTTATTCTGAATCCCTGAATAAAGCAAGTGTATGAGGATATCCGGTTCTGGATTAAATATCATTTTACAAATCGAAAGTTAATTAGGCGGCACATTTAAGGGAGCGCAGTGGCTCAGTGGTAGAGTGCTTGTCTCGAGACTGAGGGGCTGCGGGTTCGAGCCTCACCGGTGTCACTGCGTTGTGGTCCTTAAGCAAGACACATTTATCCTAGCTTAGTACTGGTTTAACCCAGGAAGACCCGTCCCTGTTTAACTGAAATATTGTTGATGGGACGTAAAGAATCAAATTAAACAAACAAATTAGGCGGCACATTTGGAGCAGGTACTGCATATGTCATGTCACAAAGTAAAACGAGCGTTCTTGACTGTTGCCTGGGATGTACGCCCTCTACAACTGAAGACTTTTTGTTGCTATTGTTAAACGTAGATCCTTCACTCCCCGGGAATCGCTCCTTCCACTTACATGTTATCGGCACTATTTTAGGGTCAAGGTGAGGATAGCCATCGTTTTCGTGAACTAAAACAGAAAGATTCACCCTTAGTTTACCCGTGGTCTTTATCATTACATAGTCTAGTAAAGGGCGTGTTGTTTTTTTTATATTGAAGCATATCAATATTTTTGATGTATTATTGTGACAATCATCGTTAACTGGACTTAGTCTGTTGGTGCATTTCTAAATTTCATGAATTTTTCCGAGAATTCAGGGCTTTGCCAGAGGTTCGCTTAGGCAAATGACCTGCTGGAGAAATTATGGTAGGTCTACAAGTCTAAGAGTAACTTTCTCATAGTGATGTAGGACAAAAATGACGTATTAAAGCAGAAACTTAGAATCACCATTACAACAGAATTTCTGAATTTTCAAATACCAATAGGGATGGGAATACACACAGGGTCACATGTCGGAATTTCTAAATTATGTTAACGGATAAAAGGGAAAGTGAGACGTGTTTTTCAAAGAGGCAATACGGTTTGTCAAAGATAATCAAGGTGTGCTATTCCGTTTACGGCTACACAAAAAGCCTTAACACGACCAATAGTAATAAAAATATCTTTAACCAGATTGTCATTTCAACAACGTATAAAGATAAGAACTAAATAGATAATGGCGTCACATTCAGCTTTGACTGCGACACAACTTCCATCCCAGCCATTAATACCAATCTGTGATACAGTTGTTTGCATAATCCAATATCAGTGCGTAACTAAAGAAAACTTATTATTACTTAGCCAAAAACATTAGTTGTTGGTACTCAAAACATATGTTGTGGATATTCAAATGAACTGTTCTTTTGGGCACACACAACATAATTGGGCCATGACATGAGATTTAGAACAATATGGTATGTGCGACCAGCAAAGACTCCGATCAACCTGCGCATAAATGCAGTCTGATCAGAGTCTTTGCTAGTCGCTTGAATATTCTACGATAAAAAGCTACTGACTGAACATCATTTGGAGTTTCTAAGCTTGACAAGAGGCTGCACAGGCTCGTCTGAGTATACACTTGTCAAAATGCCACATTGTTGGAAATCTTCAGTCGCAGCTCATATATAAACTGATAGGTAACAAAATATTTATAGTTTATGCTCAAAAATATGTTTATCTGAACATATACATTAAGTATGAAAGTTCGAAGTTAGTGGCCATACCCAGGGATAAGGATGGCCCAGAGCTAAATTTTAGAACTACATTTACGATCATGTAAAACACAATTAAGGATATAATTATGCTACTAAATACCCACATTGAACTCGTTTCAATACTTGCAAAGAGCTTGTTTTATGTATGGACTGTCAAATTATTAAATAAAGAGGATATGTCACCATGCTTTTTTTCATAATCTCATATGGAAGTTTTCAGCATTTGGCCAATTTTCTTAACATAGCCCAAGTCTTTAATGTTAAGCTAAAATAGTTGTTGTTATCTTCATCCAGCTCCTTTATTTTAATTTTAAGTATTGCTCATGACCTCAAGCTTATTAGAAAACGTGAAAAATATTTTCCCTAGCCGTAACAAGATACTGCATGATATATTTTGGTAATTCCCCCAAAATAGAATTTCGATTTTTGGAATTAATTATATATTAAAAAAACTGATATTGAAAATATTATTTTTTGTGTATTATTTCATGAATTATCATTTTCCATTTTAGGACAAAGAAAAACAAACGGGGGTCACCATACTAATAATCTTTCAGGAAGGCCAAACTTAACTCCACCCCCACAGATTTCGAGGATAGTTCAACATAAAACGTTAAGGAGTGATTTTTTTGTCATTTATATATTACATATTACTCGTATGATATAAATAAGCAGTATAACGCTTAAAAAGAAGAAAACGAAAACAAGAAATAATAGGTGCCCACCCAGGAATCGACCCTGGTCATCTGGTTCCAAAGTCTGACACGCTAACACCTAGGCTACGAGGTCAGGTTGTACACAGCGCGAAATAACAGTACATATTGGACAGATAATCCGAGTATGGACATATTCGTATTCGCAAACAAGGTTAAAAAGGGAAATTGTGTACAGTGTTTGTGGTTTCACCTGATCTATTTATCTGTATTTGGTACTAAGACAATCAGTCCTGATAAAGGATCAATAGGTATTTCGGACACGTTTGAGTTACTTTATTTTGTCAAGAAATTTGGAAATATCCATCTGACATTAGAGTTTCTGTAAACTCTATTGATCCGAAATCGTAAATGGTCAAAAGACGGGACCCAGACAACTTTCCATGTTTCCCGAGCATGAAATATGCGAGTGGAAATTAGCCGCATATGTCTTTAAATACATCTAAAGCTCGCAATGATATATTACTAAATCTATATGAAGTGATTGTAACATTTTGACTTTTTATAACATTAAAAGAAAAGACAATGACTGATGTGAAAGTCCATGTCAATCCAAGGAAGATACTGGAACATATCATAGCACAAATAAAAAACAATCATGTTCAATTGATTATATCCATACCGCCATTTAACACCAACTATTTGCGTTACCATCACAAACCTGGTACACAAAATACGTTTTATATTCTGCTCAGAAATGTTAACATATCAACAATTGGAATTTGAACATTTATTAGCAGGTTGAAAACAACATGTGGGAGTTTATAGCAAGTAAAATCTTCTTTTTTCAGCATTTCTTTCTTAGCAGTTGATAAATCATGCTTGTTTGAGCTTGAAAATGTTTTATAAACTCGAGGTTTGGCATAATAACGTATTACTTACTTTGCTTGAAGTCCACATAGCTGTCGCCCGCAACGTTTAACTTTGGTGGAGAGCCTAGTAATATATATTTAAAATCTTAAATTTTTACATGTACATGAGGAAATTGATAAGCCAAGTCATTAAAAAACCTGTTCGTTCATTATGTGAACAACAGATGTGTTGATCTGCATGTTCTTAGATTTGTAGCTGTTTGTAAGGCACACGTCGTCACATATTCTGGCGCGTTTGTACTGCTTTTTTCGAGGTGGCTTATAAGCTTCTTTGACATGGCTGACGTATTTTTGTCACATACCTATTTGAGTCAGTGCATAGGATAATGATACTTATCGCATAAAATAGAGGATCTTACATGTGTGCTCATGTTTTATTGAATTTATTAAATGAGTTGCAAAGTGTATTATCTGACTTTGCTTTATGAACCGTTCTGATAGTCTAGCTAGTCTCTGAAGTCTGATCAGTGTAATTTGTTATTCATTCCCTGATAACGTATTTATCTGACCTTAATTTAAAGTAAGGAAGACGGCAAAAACAGTTTTGTATTCTAGCTAGTATCTACATTCGGGTTAGCGCCATTTGTTATTAGGTCCCTGCAAAGTGTAGTTTTCTGACATTTATAAAACTGTTTTTGCATTCAAGCTAGTCTCTGCAGTCTGATCATAGCCATTTGTTTTTCGTTCCCTGCTAAGTGTATTTATCTGACATTTCTTTATAAACCGTTTTTGGTACTCTTGCTAGTTTCTACAGTCTGGTCAGCGCCATTGGTTATTCGTTCCATGCAATGTGTATTATCTGACCATACTTTTTCACATTTTTGGTATTCTAGCTAGTCACTACAGTCTGGTCAGCGTCTATGCTATTCGCCTCCTGTCAAAGTTATTATCTGACCTTACTTTATACACAGATGTGGTTTTCTAGCTAGTCAGTACAGTTTGGTCAGCGTCTATGTTATTCGCCTCCTGTGCCAAAGTTATTATCTGATCTAACTTTATACACAACTTTGGTATTCTAGATCGTCACTACAGTTTCGTCAGCGCCTATGTTATTCGCTCCCTGCAAAAGTTATTATCTGACCTTACTTTTTACACAGATTCGGTATTCTAGCTAGTCACTACAGTCTGGTCAGCGCCATGTTATTCGCTCTCTGCAAAAGTTATTATCTGACCTTACTTTATACACAAATGTGTTATTCCAGATAGTCAGTACAGTCTGGTCAGCGTCTATGTTTTTCGCTCCCTGCAAAAGGTATTATCTGACCTTACTTTATTTACAGATGGGGTATTCTAGCTAATCACTACAGTCTGGTCAGCGTCTATGTTTTTCGCCTCCTGCCAAAGTTATAATCTGACCTAACTTTATACACAAATGTGGTATTCTAGATTGTCCCTAAGTCTGGGTAGCGCCTTGGTTATTCGCTTTTAGCAGAATTGTTTTTTTTTCTGAAATTACTTTATAAACATATTTATCATTCTACCAAATCCCTGCAGCTAAGCTGGCTGGGATGAGCATGACCTAGTCGAAAACCCCGAAGACAATTTTCTGTCAACGGGACCATTTGATTAATTTATACGGAAGTTGGAAAATATTAACATAGTTAAGGGCTACTGAGAAAAAATGTGAACATGGTACATGTCGTATATCGAAGCGGACCTGCAGAAACCGAGATAAGACTGTACATCCGCTGATCATACACACTTAATTTTAACCAAAACTAATATATCTGTGCATGCAAGTTAAAGGAATGCAATATCACAGGTTGTGGTTTTAGTATGTTTGCATATACAGTTAAACCTGTCTAAAGCGGCCACTCTAAGAGAAGACCAAATATCAGTTTTCAAGACTGATTATCGCTTAATATAGGTCAAAAGTATTGCAGAATGCTCCAAGAGAGCATTCTGCAATACTTCTGACCTTCATTAAGCTTCCATTTGTCTTTAAAACTTTTTGTCTATTTTTGAGTGGCCGCTTAAGACAGGTTTTACTGCAATATAACTATGCATCCACGTTAAAGGAATGACAATATCACAGGTTGCGATATTATAGTATGGTTCACATATACAAGACCACCAATAGACCATATATAGACCATCAAACGTATAAATCATAGAAGATACGATTATATATAATCAAACACAAATAACGCCGACTAGGCTGCATGAATGCGCTGAAAATCTACGGTATTGTTGTGTGCATAATGCAAAATAGTTCTTATCTCATGATACGGCTTATATACACGTCGTCAAAAGTTTAGAACCACCTATATTATTGCTGGAACAGTTTTTAAACTACCGTGAATACCTTTTATTTAAAATAAGATATTTTTATCTGATGTGTAACTCTGCATAAATGCTTAAATGAAAATTTAAAAATACATGTGATAATCAGATTTTGTTACAAAATCATGAATTTTCACGACTTTACAACATCTAATCTATCGTTCTTGAATCTTTAAGAATTAATCCCCAACACCTTGAAACAAATAATATATTGTATGCCTTTTTCGTACAAAATTGTCAACATTTATTCATGTACACAAAGTTGCAATGTACTAAGTTGACCCCTATGTGCTTATTGTTGAACACACGATCACTTTATTTCGCAAAAAAAACATGATTGTTTCACGATCTTATTCCTATATGATATAGTTGTCTGTATTTATAAGGTTTATAAGGCTGACCTCTTGGCTCTATTTTGTGATGTCTAATTGGTAAGTTGTCACTTTCCCATTGGTATCCTGGGCCAGGCAGGTGTGGTGGTTGATTATATCGATTCCTGATATTTGCCCTCTTTCTTACTTTTATTTACATCACATAACCGTGCTCTGGTCAATTTAGCTACGAAGTTAGTGGTGCTTAACTTTTGACGCTGTATATGTAATGGTACACGTAGCATATCCTAAAATATATATCGGTGGTTTTAAAAATTATCATCGGAGTCAGTGAACGTAAGGGCAACAGCAATGCGGATATCTAACATAGTAAGTTACATAGCAATGCATGGTAAATAATAATAATAATAATAATAATAATAATAATAATAATAACTTTATCATTTGATAAACTACCGGTGCATTCCTGTTTCTCCCACTTTTTGATTTTTAGGTAAATTTTGGGTGGGAAGAAAAGGGGAAAATGCTTTAATCCATAACCTGAGGACATATAGTTTATTTCTGTTTCTCCCACTTTAAGAAATTCATATTCCTGTTATTCCCACTATGTTAAATTTAGGACAACTTACCTGTGTAATAGAGTGTGTTTATGAAATATTTTAATTCTTCACAGTAAATTCATTAATCTTGGTATTAGCTTAATTGCTTAAGAGCTGAATTGGGACAAGACAGTATAATCCTAATGCTATAAACGCACCGCATGTATTTCATCTGTGGCAGTATATGCTAATTAAAAAATATTTGCTTAGAGCAGCATGTGGCCACCACCATACTGCTGTTCTTATCTGTTTTATGTATGTAACACGTGTTATCTATCTAATTTTCAAACATGTAAACTATACTTTATAAGCATTGAACACAAATGTCTTGTTATTAGTGTTTTTGAATATTTTTGTCGTGTTTGTTTGTTTTGTTGGTTTACGTCCCAGTCGACAGCGTTGGTCATGGGGGGACGGTCAGTTCACTTTACCACACTTTTTCCTGGGCAAGCTTTAACAAGCAGTTAACTAGTAATTCGTACACGTACTTTCTCTTGTAACTGACAATAACCCTTCTTGAAAAAATCAGTGGAAGGGAGGGGAATGACCTTAGAAATAAATTCATGATCAATCTCTACGACAGTACGGGACCCGGCCGGGATCAAACTCGTGGCCCCTGGAACTGCGGTCAGACGCGAATCTGTAGTCAGAAACGTTACCGACTGCGTTGTTTTGTGACATGATGATGGAAAAATGGAATTTAATACAAGTAAACATTATTTTATTTATTGTTTAATTTTCTTGACATTAATTGAGCTGCTTCATGAAAATACCTATATTTTCATGCATTATCATCAATGCAAAAATGCCGTATTAAAGTTTTGGTCTCGCCCAATCCAAACATTTTTGTGGGTACTAAAAGGAATCGTCTCATTGAGACGGTTCTTTTGAACACTCAAAACAAATATTTAAATTGATGGACAAAAGTATCGTTACAGTTTTATTTTCTTAAAATTTCCTTCTCTGTCGCTCTTTTCGATTCTAGGTATACTCTGGTCGGTTCCATTCTTGTGTAATTGAAAAATGAAGAGCTATGTTCCATCCTCATTGCTCTTATTAGTTGGTCATAGTTCCCAAAGTGTAGCCAACTGTCTGCGGACAATCATGGACGGACCCAGGACATTTTGGCCCTCCGACTCCGTCTTGCCTGAACCTCCAATCATCCAACATACATGTAATATGTATGTGGCTCATAATAGCCATCTGAAGCATAGGGACTTGGGCGCGTCTATCGTTGACATTCAACTGAAAATAAATCGATTAAACTTCAGACTGTATATAGAAATGATACAAAAAGCGCAATGAAAGCGTAGCTCCATCGCCAAGGTCGTAGCAAGGTCGCAGCTGCATCACCATCAGCGTAGACTAAGCGTAGCCAGATCTTCATTGTCGCAGTGGGGTCGTAGCAGAAGCGGAAGCGTAGTAGAGCGTAGTGGAAGCGTACTGGTAGCGTCAAGTCCCCAAATTGTGCGGTTGTCTACGCTTCCGTGGCGATTTGGAATAATTTTAGAGAAAATCTGTGATCGCCATAAGGGTAGCGCAGTGGCTCAGTGGTAGAGTGCTTGACTCGAGACCGAGGTCTATATAAGGACACAACTTTCATAAGGATGTTGTAATGCAGACACGAAACATATCACTGAAAATACATGTACTGTTTGTTTACTGGAAAAAAGCAAAGTGTCCATGAAATACACATGTACGTAACTTTTTACCTTTTGAAAAAATGTGCAGAACAATGACAATAGTTCATAAAGTTATATAAATTTGTATCATTTTGTAGGCCACCATCTGGTGAACGCAATATACAACTAATAACCGAGTTTTTCGTTTCTAATAACTTAAAACCGAGACAGCAATACCAAAACCGTTTAGAAAACAAGTCAATGCGTTTATTTTAACGGTTTTAAATCGCACGTAGCAATGCACATATTTTGAAAATATATAACTGCCTCGGGCAGCTGTTAAACATGCTCTGCGTTGGAATTTTTGTCAAGCAAACCTTGAGTTCTTTGTAGTTTTTGTAAACCAGAGCAAAAGAATGATATATCTTGCACACAGGATAAGGATATCTGAGATTTCACCCAGGGATAAAAAGTCTTATCTTACCCATGCTATCTTACCCTGGACGTTAACTAACGTCATCATGTGAAATTGCATCTTAGCGCACATTGTATTCAGGGACGTCTGGAAGCCTATTTTAAAATAGATATAAAAACAGTGGTGGGCAAGAAAAAGAATCCATTATTCGTGTGAGGGTAGGATATAAAATCCGTCCTAGTGATGCCAAACGGTAATCCTCGGGACAGATTTCTTTCTATCCTGCCCTTACACTCCATATATATTCTTATAGTCTTAAAAGCTTCTTATAGGGTAGAATGTGTTAGCTTTGGGTTGACTTTCTGGTGTGTTTTTTTTCAGTTAAAATAGTGGCAAACAAAAAAGTTAGAAAATCTTGAGAAAAGAAATCATTTAATATGCGATGGTTAACGCGAAATCACGAAAAATATTATGCCGTCGACAAAATATGAGAGGCTGAGTTACATGTACCCCACCCACTTCTTGAAAAGAAAATGGTATCAGAAATATTTTTCTTGAATAAAAAACTAAACAAGTCAACTTTTTTGTGCGACAAACTGTATCTTCTCCACTTTTCGCTGGCAAGTAAAAAGTTTCAAAGAAAATTATTATGCCCTCGGATCATCCCGAAAAATGTGTTTTACATTGAGTAAGTTCAGCTTAAAATATTTAACATATAGGAAATCAAAAAAACATGTTTTTAAAATGCTTTCCACTAATTGATCAAACGTGTCCTTTTGCATACAGTTGTAGTTTTACATTACACACATAATATAAAAATAGCTTTCTTGATAAAAGGGGAGAAGGCTGTCAACATGCTCAAAAACAAATTATTGTAAAAGTACGGAAGAAGGCAAATATCAGGAATCAATATAATTAAGTACCACACCTGACCCAGGACAACATATAGGAAAGTGACAACATCACAAGAAAACAATCACACACAAGAGAGCCAAGAGGCCAGCTTTTTCCCATCAGGTTACCACAAGGCTCCTAGAAACAGACAATTCAGTCGGTATAACAAAGACAAACACGAACCACAAATAGCGAAACGGATCCACAAAAGAAGCACCGCCTTGGAATGGTCAGTAAGAAAAGAATAAAATAAATAGGAGACTGTTCCATGTCCATTATTTATTATGTGGCATAAGAAATATATGACTGTTTTCAGATAGCTTGTATTTGTTGGCTGCTCTGTGTTTGTTCGTTGACCTGTAAAGGAGGTTACATACGGAAGAGACCATCTGGTTGCTATTACAGTCGTCGACAATGCGAAGCCAAGGTTTGTACAGCGGGTATTGTGTTAGAACATGTGCATTGCGAGATATTTGAAGATAAACATTGGAATATCCATGAAAGATGCAATAATAAAATTAATGGAAGTGTTACACTTTTCATCAACCCTGCCACCGGCTTAAGCGGTTTTCGGCTTTCTGCCAGAACCCAATCTGTAGGAAATAAGTGTAAGATAACACCAAAAGAGCTGGCAGCTCATATGTTACCCCTTCTGATTGTAGTCGTTTACTTGTTTTCCTACTATGCAAACTTAAGGACAAAATTTCCCCAGTAATAAATATTTAATTCTCCTACCTGTTATAGCTATTGACATGTATTCTCCAGACCAATACAGTCGAAAATAACTCTTTATGCAGTTGAAATGTAACGTCATCACAAGTGGCAGTTTAGTAGCCATCACATTTGCTCTAAGGTTACACTTATTTTTTAACAGTGTACATGTAGCACCAGCTTAAGCAATATTCTGCTTTCTGTCACATTCCATTAATCTTGGGGGGAAATCTGAAAACGGCTGACAAGGTTTCATTGAATCTCTTCATAAGAATACATGGAAATTATAAAACTGCAGTGTCCCATAGCACCGACTTAAATGTGTTTTCCTGGAGGAATAGCAACGGGAAAACAAGAACAATTCTACCAACGCACGCGGTACAGCGACGGCTTTTTGCAACCTTTGGAATAAGCTGGAAATGCGTATGCAAATTCAAAAATATATGACAAATAAATAATTATGTATATCAACTATTTGACAACCGAAATACATTGTGTTACTCAGTCTCAGAGGCTATAAAACGTTTTATGACGCTAACTGAATTACTGTATATGAAAACTAAATGCTGAAAAAAGGTATTGCGTTAGATCCTATGTTGTATTAATCCTGCTAATAAATGTTTAAATGTCAACAGTTGCTGGCATTTTAATATTACATAAAATTAGATCGATCGATGGTTTCTTCGGAAATGTCCGCACTAAAATTTAATACCACCTAGTATGACCTTTTTTGACCTTGACCTTTGTCTCCAGGGTCAACAGTCCATAACCATTGTTGTTAACTATAAACAACATACAACCAAGGTTCCAAATATGAACCACTTACATCTTCTGTAAATGTAGGCGTTGTGAGACATATTAACAGTTTAAGGTAGTTTAAACTTTGAATTAAAAGCCATATCAGTGATGATATCAACACGTCTTAGGCAATCATTGGGCAAATATAAGCTACCTAAATCAAAATATGTAAGCGATATACACCTTACAGTCGGTTCAAAGATAGATGAGAATCGTTGTAAACAACAAAAAACAACTAATCCAGGTAATGGGTGTTTTACACAAGTATATATCCTTAATTGCATCTGAATGCAGTCGTTCATTTACTGTTATTTACCTGTTTCAATAAAAATGGTATTAGTCCTATAAGTATGCATCTTTGAAACAGTACAGTACAAGCAATACAACTCTCAGACAAGGTCATTTGACTCAAGACCAATATCGGAAACACAAATAATGTCTTTTCTTCCACATACTTCATGCAAACATTGTGTCATATCTGAATAGCCTGCGTCAAGCCGAGTAAGAGTAGTTAGTATTTAAAGCAAAGCAACAGGTATTTATATATATTTGACTTTGACCTTTCATTTGAAAGTCATATTGGGAATCATTGTATACAGTATGTCAAAATACAGATTCTAAGTATATCTGACCTTGACCTTTGATCACAAGAATCATAGCTGTGATCTGTGACCTTTGCTGTAATTTACACACTATATCGATTACTGGACTAAAATAAAAACCCTCTGTCAAAAAGGAGGTCGCGTTATAAGCTATAAAACTGATTTAAAGTGTCCTTGAAAATGATCTTTGACTCCATGGTCATATGCATATGGTAAGAGGAGTGTTGTTATCTGTACATGGCATGTGATAATTGTGCCAAATATGAACACCTCGGGTCAAAAAATGAAATAAGAGGAATTTGGTTTCGAGCTCTAGACAGGTTTAAATGTATTTGAGCCGCGGCATAAGATTTCGAACAATGAGGTATGGGCGATCAACAATGCCTCAGATCAGCCTGCGCATACGCGCAGTCTGATAAGAGCCTTTGTTAGTCGCTTGAATATTATACGAGTGTTAGGCTACTGACTGAACATCATTTTGAGTTTTTAAGCTACACAGGAGGCTGCACAGGCTCGTCTGAGTTTACAAATGTCAAAATGCCACATTATTGGAAATCACTGTAACGGCTCATATTTGTTCTTCCCTTTTGACTCCAAGGTCATATCAGTAATCAATTTATCTGAAACCTCTGTTGTAATCTTCACATCGGTAGCAATAGTTGTGCTAAATATGAACACCGTCCATCTAGAGATGAAAGAAGAGCCGTAAGATTAATGTTGATAACATCAGGGGTAATCATTTTACTGTCCAGCCATCGAAGAGTGACAGCGACCTCATAGCTTGTTTACAATTGTTAAGTAAAACAATAACTAGTACACAGCACTTGAGCTAAATCGAATCGATAGATCACTTCTGTATCAATCCTATCCTGCGGAAAAAAGGCATGGCATAACGCAAATGAAAACGCCTGATTACATGCTGAAAGTTAACACTCAACTTGCTAACTGTAACCTAAACTTTGTCACTGGACCATTATCTCTTTGGAAAATGCATAAACATTATAGCAACCGTTTAAATGTGGGATAACGATTTTTTACGTCAGAATTGACGTTTTTTGACGTCTGAGATCTCAAGTCTTAATTCGCGATAAAACGTCCTTTTATTGTATGAAGCTAAATCAGAATATAAATTTACGCGTTTATCGAAGTATTCAGAGTCAATGTTGATGACGTTAAGCCGTTTCAGAATCCTATAGAAAGGTTGCCAGCTGACCATTTTCATTATCCGCAATATATACCAAGACATTTTAAATTGGTAGTTGATTCAAATTTTCCTTTAATTGACCACGTTTTAACAGTTTAATACCGGACAGCGTAGCGCAGTTGGTAACGTGTCGGGCAACAGATGCTAGTCTGACTGCAGATCCTGGCGCTGCGAGTTTGATCCCAGCTCGGTCCCATACTTTCGTGGACATTGATCGTGAAATAATTCCCATGGTTATTCTCCTCCCTTCAGCTGAATATTTCAAGAAGGGTGGTTGTCAGTTACAAGCAAAAGTATGTGCACAAAGTACACTGGTTAACTGCTTGTTGAAGCTTGCCCAGGAAAAATGTTGTTAGGTGAACTTACCGTCCCACCAAGACCATAGCTGTTGACTTGGGACGTAAAACAACAAAACAAACATGTCTAATCAACAGTTTACTACGAGGGGCAGGCTGGTTACGCCCTTACCAACACGATTACGTAATCGATAATCACGTTGTTCCTGATGTAATTGAACGGATACATACTGCTTCCGTGAATTAATATAATTTGCACTAAAATTTGCATCGCATTGTATGCTTACAAGGCATTTAAGTGTTTGTCGCGTTTCTTTAAGTCTTAAGTATAAGTGTTTATATTGGTGATGGGTCCCCAATCGATTGACAGATTTCTAGTTATGATCCAAATGTACTTGCACAAAAATTATATGCGTCTAAGTATGTATAAGAAACGCAGGTTATTTACACTATATAATCTCTGTCCTTGAATTCAATAATAGAAAACAATTATCAGACAATACTTTTCCTCCTGTGTATAGTGTTCAAAATGGATGAGTCTGGATTTCCAGTGCTAGCAGAAAGATAGCTTTTAAACTAAATTTTCATATGACAAAGAAGTACACAGTAAGTTAAAGACAACAATGGCACTAATGGGAAAATCCATCTGATTATAAAACTAGAGAGATAGGTGGAAAGTCCATGTCCTGTACATACAAATGTTTATTACATAATCATTTAGTCTCTGCAATATATGGCATATTCGCACAAAACAGATGAGAAGGCAATTATCTCATTTCTTCCCAGAAGTGCAAAAAGTTAATTGATTTATCTTGAGAACTGTGACTGTGATCATCAAACACATTACCAGCTATATATATTTGTAAGTTGTATTATAACAACTGTTTATTTCCTATTTTGGGGTTAAAGATTATATAAAACATTATATGTGACATTCTCTGGGATTTAAGGTCTTATTGAGGTACATGGTCGATTGTCCGATTTTAGCATTTTCTAAGACCATGGTACCTCCAAAACGTTTGGTGTAAAATGAGCACTGTATGAACCCTAATTATAGAGAGTTATAGCCCTTCGAATAGCACAACTGATAAGCCTAATCTAGGCTAATGCCCTAACATTGTTTGACGTCATGACGCTCCTTTGAAATTGTCAATATTGTTATGTTCAGTCTATAGTTTATTGGACAATTTGAATAATATTTATTTATTATGGAACATAGTTTGCCTTTCGATTTCAGGTACATTAAAGGGTCGAGTGCTGAGTTGCAAACACTCAATGAATAGTAACTATATCCACTGGCGTATATAGTGAATTTGTGTAAAATAGCCTAGATGGACGCGATAGGATGTGTATACTAAGAATGTAATAAGCCCGCTTTTAGCGGTATTTAGATCCACTCTCTCACTAAAAAAACGTTGTCGATGTAAGATTAAAGTGGACAGCAACCCTGATAATATGTATGTTTTGTCAGAAAGAGCTCTTTGAACCATACAAGTATCATCAAAATCGGTTGAAAAATGGGGAAGTTATGGGCATTTAAAGAATTCATATATCCTTCATTTAGCCGCCATTTTGAATATTTAATTAGTTTTCAGAATTTTTTCAACTGCTTAATTTTTAGTTATCAATACTATCACAGCATTTGTGTTTCAGCAGATATGCAGCTTTACACATAAAGAAAATGTTTTATTAAAGATCATTGCAAGTAATCTATTGGTTTGTCTTTTATTTTGATTACGCATGTTTAATTAGGCTGTGTGACGTCACTAAGCCTTCGATATGGCCACTTCCATTACAGTTCATTTGCAAATATTCAAACGCCCACAACTTCTACGATTTTCAACCGATTTTGCTGAAACTGGTATCAAAATTCGTGGTTTATTAAGATCTTTCTTAAACATATAGTAATCAACAGGGTTGCCGTCCCCTTTAAATCACATTGTCCATAACATCATAGCGCAATCAGCAATGAACTATTATTGTTTTCATTGACATAAATGTTATAACATGACTAAGAGTCCGTCCATTTTTCATATTTAGTACAGTTATTTTTGATCATGGTCTGAAACGAACTCTACTTTAATAGTTTTCTCTTTTGATGCAAAATGTCTTTTGCTTACGCGGCGTGATTTGCTTTGAAAGCTAGGCGTGATATTCATTGCAACATTTGTTCAAAATATTATGTAAATACAGATCAATCAGTTTAAGCAGCATATTCGTTGCATTATTCATTGTACTCACTGACAGCGTTATTTATAGACTCTAGACTCTCATAAGGTCATTTAAAAACAGTCTGATCAGTAGTCCATTTGAAATTTTGAACATAAACTTTGTCTCACTTCTTTTGGTGTGTAATTAAAATAAGAATGTCATCACCGAGGCGAATCTTATGAGTACTTAAATGTATGCACATAAAGAAATCCAAGAAGAAGTTCAAAGGTTTCAAGTAATAGCGCCATTTTATGCACTCGAATTGGCATTATCTGCGAGCTGTCTTATTTAGGGAATTACCCAAACATGTCTTCCGCAGGACATAAATTATTCGCCACTTTGTTACGTCACCGTTTAAAACAGTGCCTTTCCATATTTTTTGTAACAATTACCTTGAAAATGTTTATGGATGAAATTTTACAAAACTTAGATGGATGAAAAGCAAAGAGAAAATAGCAATAGACAATAAAATTAAAAAAGGTAATTACACTTAAGTTTTTCCAATTAGAGCGCGTTTAAAGTGACATTTTAATTTGTATTCGTGTTTAAATGACTACCATACAAAAACAATATACACCAGGAAACTACTCTGAAAATATTTATTGCGTAATTCAATTTGCTTACATTTGGTACTTTTTCATGATTGTAGCTTCAATAGGTTTGCCACAATAATGTTTGCAAAATACCTGGTAATGCACTGATTTAACAAGGGCGACGTCACGAAGTGGCAAATAAATATGTCCCGTGACTGTAGACGACTATCATCATCGTTTATTGACAAACAACAAAGGGAGAGATAGAATTGAAAATAAATTTCCACTGCACTATTTGTGTACAGTCTGATCTGAGCATCGGCTGTTTGACAGTTTTGTCATGGTTCAATAAGTCCAAATTCAGAGAATATGACTTGTCGCATTTGCGATATATAGTACCATGAACTGGTCCGAATAATTTATTATGCAATGAAAACAGTAAAATAACTTATTCAGTTCGTGCATCTATATGTCCACCTAGAATAACCATTTGCACTAAAATTTTATAACGATTTTCTTTCTTGGTAATATACACTGACAGACATGCCAGCTGATCCGACAATCCAACAGTGAGGGCTCATACTTTCTGACTTGTACATTTGCGGTTTGGTCTAAGTTTGCTCCATCGCCGTTTTTTGATAATTTTTATTTAGTCTTCGCCGTTTGCTCCGTAACCGGTTTCTGATAAGATTCTTTTATTAAATTATTTGTTTCTGCAATGTGTGCATGCTCGTTTACCCAGGGGTAATAAATTCCATTTCACTCCTTTCATGATGAATGCAGTGTAACGGAATGGGTTTCGCATGGGTAACGAGAATGCAGTGTGTGCGGCAGTCTGACTTGAACCTTCATTAACTACATTATTGGATGCAAAATTTTGTTTGCATTATTTTTCGGTACTCTAGCCACCCTACAAAATACATGCCCATAATCTATTCTTTATATAGCCGGAATGATTTTACCTGTTTAGTTAATGATTGGTGTCTCGGGATTGTCGGCAAAACTGTTTATAGTCCTTCAGCGCTATTTGACTATGTTGACATACTGTATTGTTGTTTAAAAGATAGATGAAAATCGTTGTAAACAAACATTGGCAAGTTTACCTTGATTTTGGGCGTACAGGTAGTCTCAGGTTACAGTTATATTGAACCTACCACAGATTACTGCATATGCGTGCAGCAGTGAAAAGTCATGCTTTACCTGTTTATAAGAAAAATAGAATAGCCTCATTACTATGCATCTTTGAAACTATAATATTTACAATAATATTTATCAATAACAGTTATTTTTAACTCACTATTTTAAAATAATGCATGTATTTTATTACATCTAAAATGTTATACACAACCCAATCACAAGGAGAACTCGTGCAGCTGATGCTCAGAGGATGTGCTTTTTCACCAGAACCTTCACTGCCTTTAAAAATGTAATAAGGAAGAAGATGAAGGTAGACCTATAGCCTCACTAGTCTAGCTGCTATGAGTTTGTTGGCGTCGCAGTTGGGTTTCGCTCATTTAAAAAGCTTTTTGCGTCAAGCATGTTTAAGCTGTCGGTGACTGATGAGCAGTATGTAGATCCAGATCAGATTGAACAAAAGCACAGACACATTCGAATCTCCTAGATTTCCTCACAAATATAGTGTATGCAGATGCTGTGCTTTTCTGAATCTCCTTTTTTATTTAGAAGATCACAATTAATTAACGATGCGGTGTTTTAAATAAAGCGCATTGTTGTAATACCCCTATTCCACACAGGCCACGAATCGCCCGAATCGCCACAAATTGATTTTTTATTTGGGGGGATTCGTGAGGTTTCATTATTTATTTTTCTCCAATCGTGATTAGGCCTTGAGCTGGCTATAGACCCCCCAGGGGGAATTTTGTACACTATGCTTTCCTGAAACAACATTATATAAGACACAAAATAAAAGATGTTAGCCGCGTTAAGGTGTAACATCACGTTATACACATTACCCCCCGAAATAGCATTAAACGTCCCTGATAATGTCTCCACCATGACATGTTCGTACATATTTGCATGCTGACACAGGTTTATGAACTTCTTATAACACAGTTACATATATTTAGTATTAAATTCATAAATGTCTTGAGCTATTACTGTTGTATACGTTACTGAGTGTTTCCTGCGTTATTTCCGAGTATCAGTATGGTATTTACTGACTAAACGTGTATTAGACCTGTCACAGAATATACTTAATATATGAGGCTGCTACCTAAATGAATTAAAGTTATTTATTATGGTCACACACACTATTTTTCAGGCCCATGTTACGTATGTTACCCTCAAAAAAGCACTAAACATTCAAGTGAATGTCTCTAACAAGCCCTGTTTATACTAAATTGCATGCTGACACAGGTTTATGTACATCTTTTAACAAGGTTTACCTATTTTAAGTATTCATTTAATAAATGCTTTGAGCTTTAACTGTTATGTGTGTTACAAAATGATTCATAAGATATTCTGAGTATCTGTATAGCAGTTACTGTTATTGATTAAACATATTTAAAGTCTGTCAGAGCATTTAGAAAAATTATAAGGCTGAAATAAATTGAAGTTCCTCATTAATTTATTGTGATTTAAACTTTTATCATAATGTGATCTATCAACCCTCCCTGTTTGCTTACATAAATAGTAGATACCATGAATTCAAATCTGAAGTTCTGAAAGATAGTCACTGTGAAAGAGCTCAGTTATGGACAAGGTATATGGATATAATTCAGATAGTGTTGACACTGAATAGGGCTACAAGGAAAACAACTTTGAAGTGCATGTCAGCTCTATATGTATGCCTTGTTCCCAAAGTTCATTGCACATGATCACAACAACTATGCACAATATGTACCTATGTAACTAATTACACTCATAACTTTGTCTGATACACATCGCAGATGCCAAGAACTTCTCAAACAAAATGGGTTTAGTGTGTCACAATCATTGGTTCTTTGCTTGAGAAATGATTTTGTCATAACTATCAGGCTAACAATAAAGAGGTATTATAGGCTTCAGCAGCTAGAACTATTCCAAGGCGGTACTTCTTTTGTGGATCTTTTATGTTTTTGTTCTGTCTTGTGTTTACAATGTCTTTGTGCGCGTCTGTTTATATGTGCTTTGTGGTCACATGCTTGGAAAGCGCTGGCCTCTTGGCTCTCGTTTGTGGTGTCTACTGTGAGTCTGTCACTTTCCAATTGGTATCCTGGGTCAGGTGTGGTACTTGATTGTATCGATTCCTGATCTTCGCACCCTTACTTACTTAGTTCTACAGATGGAATGGTGTATTACTCATCACATCAGACCTCAATATATTGAAACAACTCTTCAATGCACCGAAAAGAAATATTTAATCTGCTCAGATGCAAAGTAGGACGAGTACTAGAGGCAGTTTTTGGCTTCACCAATCCTTTTAGTTCTAGTTTCGAAGACAATGAAATGTACTTTTTGTCTTTCGGTGTTCCAGCTTAGCCTAGCTTGAGGATCTTATTGAGGCTGATGACATTGGCAGGCAGGCTGTTGCAGACTTCATAGACTCACTTTTAGTTGATAATTTGTCTTTCAAAACCCCATAAAATGCTACAAGCTAATACAGTTTTGATGTTTGCGAGGTCAAGAAGAAATTGTCCAATTTACAAAACGTAATCAGCCAGATGAGAGCGTAAAGGAGCGGCTTTGGTCAGCATGACCTTCTTTATATTGGGCATAATGTTGACCTTGAGTTTACACTGCCGTTCCTTCTGGGACCTGTACCATGGTCACTGTCAACTCCTGATAGAACTTCCAACAAAACTGACAACTCCAAACTTCTGCATGTCTTGCAATCACACATTGAACCAACATTAGATTGGCCGTGTAGTGCTGCACATAACTTTGATGGTAATGCCATACTACAGAGCATAATTATAGCTTTTCCTGTCACCTTAAAGGATCTGACGGAACCAGTATTCAACCAGGCACTAAAGGCAGGGCATGTTGGTTTTGTCACTGATACTTATATACAATGTATAAGCCGCAGTCTATAAAGTCTTTCAAACATTCTTGCAGAGAGGATAACCTGAATGTTTTGTTCAACACTGGTGTATGCAACAAAAGGTGCTCTTTCAGAATGTCAACAACATTGATCAGAATATGGGGAGGGAGATCTACAGTCATGCACTGTTTAACAGATTGTGATACTATCAATGTGCCAATGTGCTAGTACCACGGATAGGCTGTTCCTATCAAACTGGTAGAGAACCCAATCCACTAGTTCATCTACATGCTAAGCAGGGTAGGAAAACAAACAAAGACTTGCTTTAGGCACTCATTTTGACATGTAGCCCTAGCATGTGCTATTTATGTAAATGGGAATAAGCTGCAGTACTACATGTTTCTGAAAAAAGTACCAAAGCCATACACATATACTGACTATTTCAAATGACATGAACATGAGCTTACTTCCACCCTGCTTTTCTGTCCTTAAGATGTACATACAAAGGCTGAAATATCAAGTCTTTCCCATGAAAACAACTGAGGCTTTCCAGATATGGATAAAATGTGTGGAAAATTAATGGGAAGGAAATCCATAAAACCTCTGGGTGAAAGAAAAAATGACTGTACCCTAACAAAGAGTCACATAATTACATTTCACATTTTGTGTGATATGGGGTTACCATGTTCAATACTCAACAACATAAACCTTAAAAAAGATAGAAATATAATATACTTTTACAGTTTCCAAAAGGTACATAAATATTTTGATACAAAATGAATTTGTAAGCACATTCATATTCAAAAACAATAAAAAGTATATTAGTTTCATAAATCATTTATATAGGAATAATGAAACATATGTTACATACGTAACACTTTAGGGTGCATATTTGTTTTCAAAGGTCCATAACTGTGATGCAAAAATAGCTTACTTGGATGATATGGGCAATTTGGAAATCTTACCTTATGGGTTGCACTTTTTAGAAGTCATGTCATTTACTAAAATTATCAAAGATGTTGATGGGTAATATATATAATTGGCAGCTACAAGGTAATGGTGCCATTACCAGAGTGCTAGCATCTTGCAAAATCCTTGCCAGATAAATCTGATAGAGGATTAATAAGCTGTATTGGAAAAAAAAATCTTTAATACAAATTTGAAAAGAAACTTGCTTGGCAAGAAACAGCTCTATAACTTCTACCTGATGGGTTTTCTTTCAAATTGATAATTTTAGTTGTTACTCGCATATTGCACCGAATGTTACAAACTTTCCATGAGTATTATGTTAACTATATTTGATGTCTCTATAAAAGAAAAGAGGTTTTATGGTAGTCTATGTTTTGAGTTACTTCCTCAGTAAATGAGCCAGAGTAAAAAGAAATACATGGACCTGTGCCAGCATGCCAATAAGTACAAGCAGTTCGTGGTGGCGACCTTATCTTGAACGTTTATGGTATTTGAAGAATAACGTATGTAACCCAGGCTGTAAAATAGTGTAAGACACCATAATAAGGAACTTCAATTCATTTGAATAGCTGCCTTATAGATTTGCTATATTCACTGATGGATGTGATACGTGTATAGTAACCAACTGCCATGCTGATACTTGGAAATAACATATGAGACACTAAGTAGCATATACAACTGCAAAAACTCAAGACATTTATAAAATAAATGCTAAAATTATGTAACTTCGTTAAAAGAAAGTTCTTAAACCTGTGCCAGACTTCAAAAAAGTGTAAAACTGGCATGTTGGAGACATTATCAGGAAAATTTAATGTTATTTTGCGGGTAACGTACGTAACATGATGTTACACGTTAATGATGCCACTTTCAGAGGGCTAACATATTTTATTTGAGGCTTATATAATGTAGTATCTGGAAATCACAGTGTACAAAATTCCCCCTGGGTGGAGGGGGGTCTATAGCCAGCGCAAGGCCTAGAGAATTACATTTTACATTTTTGTGTGATATGGGGCTACCATGTTTAACATTTAATAACTCAAAAAAGTATATAAGATAGAAACATAATGCTTGCTGTTTTGAAAAGGCAAATAAAAATTCTTAAATATAATACCAAATTAATGAGCATAAACTGGTTTCAATAAAATTTAAGACAAACTATATTAGATTCATTTACCATTTAAAAGGGGGTTCAATGAAAAAATGTGAGATACACTACACTGAGGGTGACTTTATTTGTTTTCAAAATTTATGTCAATATCTGTTGTGTAATAATAGCTTACTTAGAAAATATAACCAATTTGAAATCTTACCTTATCTTTTGCACTTTTCTGAAGTCTTAAAAAGAATTTTAATTATCAAATATTGTGTAGGGTAACGTATGTAACAGGCTGTTACAGCTTAACGCTGCCATTGTCCGAGGGCTTACTTGTTGCAAAATCCTCGCAAGACATTGGGTTTTAAGAAAAATGTAGTCTACAAAATTCCCCTTGGGGGGAGGTAAACCATATCCAGCCAGTGGCCTAGATGTTCTACGAGTCAGTACCGATTCAGATACGATGTCGTTACGAATATTCGAGGGAATCGGCTCAATACGGCTGGAATCGCGCAAGAATTCATAATGATTAGCAAAATAACATTAAACATGCAACACAAAAGTTAAGGAATCAATTACGAATCAGTTGAAAATATGCCAAATGCAGCACGAATTAAGCACGAATTAACAGAAATCCGCGACAATTCGCCACGATTCGCGAGATTTTCTCTCACGATAGTTATAAAAAAGGCCCATACATGCTTCGGGGCATCAGTTCCGAAATGAATGTTCCTCGTATAGCAGCAGTAGAAGTGATCCTGCAACTTGAGTGTTGAAAACGGCTTCTTATATAGCTAGAAGAAAACAACTACGTTAAAGTTGAGAGGTCCTGACCAAGACTCTTTGCCTTGGAAAAATATGGCAGTTCGCCATTGACAGAATCACCAGCCGGGAGCTACTGACTGATCCTAATTGTGCTCCAGAATCTGCCAAATCTGTTTCAACTTCTAGGACTGCTTACATGCGCGTGACGGGGTAATTAATCTGAGGGCAAATCCTTATACTATCTCTTCCTTGGTTTTATTGCTTTGCCTAATCTCCCGATTACCCACGAATGAGCTAAGAGTAGCCACGAATGCCAAAAACGCCTCTGAATCGATTACAATTCAGTTAAGATGTCCAAGAAGGCATTGGGAATTTGGTACGAATCACGCACAATTTTTTTTCGAATCGGGAAATTCGTGGGCAAAGTTTTCAACAGTTCAAAACTTTTGAGCCGATTTCCCAATAGACCTACGAATTGCAAGAACTCACTATGGACTGTGCGAATCAGTTAAGATCTCCACGAACTGAGTACGATTCAGTCACGAATCCAAATATATGTCAATTCGTGTTAATTTGTGGGATTCAGGGCCTGTGTGGAATAGGGGTAAAACGCACGACTGTCATAAACAAAGCCCGATAAATTCAATACACGAACACCAACCAAGTTCATAAAAAAGAATATGTAATGTAGAAACGTGTGAAGTGTAGAAACGTTTACTTTTTGTTGAACGAAGCAAGTGCGCGCTTGCCAAATAACATGCGTTGCATTTGAAAGTTAGGTACGTCATTTAAAATCGTGTTTTCTGCTGATGACGTCATACCTCATTTAGAGTTACCTCATGGATTGATACCGTTTACAATATTGTAACACGCTGGGTGAACTTTAGAGAAAACCATTTGCATGAACATAAACTACAATGATCTTACTACGATATTTAGAAGTATTTTGACCCAAATATAATGTATTTCTGGTATTATTTACTATTTTTCATTTTGACCTTGAAAAGTTCAAAAGCTAAAATTGTAAATATACATTTTTCTACCAGAAATTTGTACATTTTCGGCAAAAATACCTCTAAATATTGTAGTCGGATAATTGTAGTTCATGATCATCCAACTGTATGTTTTCTAAAGTTCACCCAGCGTGTCACAATATTGTGAACGGTATCAAACCAGGAAGCGACTCTAGAAAGACTGATAAGCATGCTGTGGATTGCTCAAAAGCTGTATGTTGGGGCGTAAAGGGATCTATGTGAGATGTATAAATTGTTCATACAACAATGTGGCCAAAGGTATCCGTCTCCTTGATAAAAAAACATTATTTGTTTATACAGGAAAAATTCGTGCAAGTAAGAGCTTTTCAAAGATATATCCCTTTAAGAACGCATGTTGAATCATTCTACAAGCATCGCGATGTCAACAAGGGCCAAAGCCTTGCCTGGTAAACCTCATATCAAAATAAACTCACCTAGCATTGGTTCTCAATAAATCATAAAACAGTCATCCCATATTAAACACACATGGTTTTCCATTTTCAGCAATGGAAAAATATGTAGGCAGTTTTGAGGGAAGCACATATTGGTTTTCGGACAACACAACGTATTCATCAAAGGGCTGGGCAGGTGCTAAGGTAGATACAGGAGATAGGTGCCGCGTCAGGACAAAACCTGTCTTCAGGGTTTCTGACAAAGTGATATTCAAATCAGCATGCTCAGCTACAGAGACAAGCATTGAAAATTTTAATTTCGCTTGTAGCATGTCTAGATATGATAATTTTCATTAAGCAAATAACAAAAGCGCTTATCAGACTGCGCATAGTCTGGTCTGAGCCTTTGTTATTTGCAAACCCCCGAAGACAGGGTTTCTCCAATCGAGACTATTATCACAAATATATTCAGTGTTTTGTGACATAACTGTTTAGGGGGATAGTATGGATGTTTCACTTATATTACATCAATGAATGTGGATATTTATTATATGCTGTGGCCCATGGTCGACGTTTTTGCTCGACACGAAGTTGGATAAATGCATGGGTTTAAAAAGGAGGTTATAATGTTAAGGTTTGTACAAAACTAAAATTGTTTAATACAGAGACATTGTTTTATGCAATTTACTAGTAGTTCTTCGTATAGTGCAAATGTATTCATTTTGTTAGATTGTGAGCAAGTTTATGCTACTTGGTACACGAGAGAATCGCTTAACATAAGATTATTTAAATCAAGCTAGTTCCTCGTATGACTTGCATTAGTTTCAAACTTTTAATTGGGGTTCTGTGTTGGTCTTTGTTTTGTTATGCATTAATTTGTGTCCTTTCTAGTTTTTCAGTCACCCTTTAAATAGACTAAGTCTGCAACTATGAACATTTTTCGAAATTTTTATTTTCATTTTAAATCATTTGTAAAAGTAGAATTAAGTTATGTTTTCACAATAAATCTGTTCACTATAGCTGAAAACTGCACGGAAAAGTGAGTTATCTTATAAAAACGGGTGTGTTGGTAATTATTTGCGTCCCTCCAATACTTATAGACAGTTACTTTTAACATAAATGCTGTTGTTTTAATACTGATAATTTGTTACCATTTACGAAATTGGTAAAATGTATACCTGAATTTTTGTTTTTTTACTGTGTTCTTGACAAATAGAAACATTTGTTCTAAAATTAAAAGATCAAAAGTTACAGACTATGCAGCTTTAATTAAGGGAATGAGAGAGCTGGTTACTTTGCTTAAATTGTCTTCTTGATAGCTTGTGCCTGTTAGTGTTATGTGGCTCTTCCTCTCGATGGGCTGGTCTGCAGTGTGTGATTGTGGTATTTCCTGAATATATTTACTTACCTTTCAAAGTTTTTTGTTTGTTTGTTTGAATTGATTATTTATGCCCCATCAACAATCTTTCAGTTATACAGGGACGGGTCTTCCTGTGTTGAACCAGTACTAAGCTAGGATAAATCTGTCTTGCTCCAGGAGAAACAACGTAGTGACGCAGGCTCTCGTTTGTGGTGTCTAGCTGTGAGTTTGTTACTTTCCAATTGGTATTCTGGGTGAGGTGTGGTACTTGATTGTATCGATTCCTGATCTTTGAACCCTTACTTACTTTGAAGCCGCAGCCCTTCGGTCACTCTACCACTGAGCCACTGCGCTCCCTCTTTCAAAGTTTGCTGGTGTTTAGGTCGCATGATGTAAAAAAGGAAGTCATATTGTAATGACCTCCATCTATCGATCTGTCCATCCGTCTGTCCATCTGCCTGTCCTGTTGTTATGCTATCTCCTCCTTAACCAGATTTGGCATGAGAGTTAATCACATGAATGGGGTATTCAACTGCATATTTATTTTGACCCTGTCCCTTGGGAGGGGTCAAAATGTCAAATATCATTACATTTCAATTACATAGTAAATTTCAAGTATTTTTACACCAAACTTCGTTTGTGTTCTCACATATAATAAATATAAAACATATCAAACGAATTTTTATTCTGTTGCCTGGGTCATACCCAGAGGTGGGGCTTGGGGTCAAAAATTTAATTTCTCTGATACATTTGTTTGCTCTATTCCACAACTTGTTTAATAAATTCAATACTGCATCAGCCCCCAGGCAATACTTATTTTTATTTTAATGATACACAGGGGATAATGGACAACTTAAGTCTTAGACAAGCGAAAAACGCCTATCTTAAGCTGATGTAGTGCCTATAAAGTATCTCTGAATAAAAAAAAGTTTTATACACTTATTTTTATTTTAGAGCATCTGTGAAGCTGACAGTGCCCATCTTGTTGAAATAAATTCAGAGGCCGAGCAATTATATCTGGAGAGTGCACTGTTAACAGGTATGCTCTTAATTTATTTTAATGTGCAACTCCAAGTCACCATATCTGCTGACCACACATTTCCAAATCACTTAGTAAAATTAACCATATGTTTCCTGGGCATGTATAATTAATGTTTGTATTTATTCTTGATGCCCCCATTAAATAGCTTCATCATGCCAAGATAGGCAAGGTTAGATAACCACCCTTCACCTGAGAAAGAATACTGTGTGAAAGTTGGTATAATTTTCTCTCACATTAACGAATGTACCCTGTTGATAGATGTAATTCCCTGAAAATTCTCAATGATTGCAAGGTAATTGCCAGACGTTTGTAATACTGCTCTCGCGCCAGGCGAATATACCTTGTGAATGGGCAACGAAGTTGATCGCAAGACACCATGACTTCTTCCTGTAAAATGTATATCATGTCTTCACCTCAGGAGTCTACCGTAAGTGTAAAAGCCTCTTGTTTTCTTACATGTTAGTTTACATTTCTATCCTTTCAATTTGACCATTGTGACCTCTTTCTGTAAAAGATGAACTTTAATTCTGGCTCCATTAAAGGTTATAATGGACCATAGGGGTTTTCTGTGCTTCAGTTGATTTAATCTGGTATCCAACATGACCACATTCTGATGCGCCAGAGGGCCCAAAAGCATGTTTTAGTAAGCAGTTGTGTTGGCCATTTAAGTCAGTGGGATGTACTAGTATTTAGCAAAATAAAGCACAATTAAATATCTCATACACACCACTGATCTCATTGATTAAGCAAAATGTGAAAAGTTATCTTATTGAAAAAAAAAATGAGAGGTATATTTAACAATATTATGTTCTAAAAATGCCAAGAAGCCAATTTTCATTGAGCTGCAATGGACAGGTGACTGGTCAATTACAGATTCAGAAAAGGGTTTGGGTATAGTGGTGTGTTGTCTCTACTGTGATCGTTACAGGTCCATAAAAAATATTTCACTACCCAACATTTCAAAAGTTTTTTTTCACATTTTTAATATACATAATGGTCTATGTTTTACCTACATGTAATAAAATCCCCGTGCCATTTGTGTTCTAAAAATCATATCAACGTATAGTGCATTTGAATATAAATTTCAAATGCATTCCAACGAAAACACAACGACATGCATTAAAAGATTCCAATGAAACACAAAAGCATTTTACGCCTACATATAAAGCCAGTATTTCGTTGCAGTTCCCTTTGTCTTAAAAAGATCTGCGTTTCTCCTTGGCATTTTGTAAAGTTCTTCAATAACGTTTGGTGGTACACTATACAACGCTTCACAAACTCGTTTCTTCCATTTTTTACACAGCATTTGGTTACCAATCTCTTTATTATATTCCAAATGTTCTCTATGGGATTCATGTCTCGCGAATGCCCTGGTTATTCTAGAATGGGTATTCTTTTAAATTCTAGAAATGTTTAGTACTTTTAGAGTTATGTCATGGTGCGAGTTCATTGGTAAAAATATATCCCTTCTATGGGAACAAAACGCATTCACATGCCATTTCAATATCATGAATAATATCATATGATATTTTGTATTACCCATGTTACCATTCACTTTTCTCAGAAGAGACTAGTCTGGCCCCTGATGTCAATGGCTCCCCAGACTTGCACACTCTTTGGCAATTTTACATCAGTCTGAATACACTTAGCATGATATTTCTCATTCTATTTGCGCAAAACACGACAAATGGCGTCGATTGTTATGACTTTGAAATACAGGCTCATGTAAATGTGTTGAGTTCCCACAGAAGAAATATATTTTTAGGCGTCAGCTTGTGCTATGCCATAGCTCTAAAAGAACTAGAATATTCCTAGAATGAAGCAGAATATTCATTCTAAAATGACCAAGGAATTCGCCAGAAATGAAAATGAATTCCAAAGATAATGTTTGGAATATAATGAAGAAAGAGATTGGTAGCCAAATACGGTGTTTAAAAGAAAAGATGCGGAAGCAAGAATGTGAAGCCTGATATAGTGTAGCATCGAACATCCTAGAAGAACTTTACAATTCAATGCCAAGAACAATTGCAGATCGTATTTTTCTTATTTAGCAAAAGGGGGTGCAACGAATCCTGACTTTATTGTGTATGCGTACTGTTATGGTGTTGTGTTTTAATTGTAATGTATTTAAGTTTGATTATGTGTTTTTATTGGAATGTATTGAATTTTTATAACCAAACGTTGTATGGTTATACGTTTGTATGATTTAAAGAAATAAAATGGCATGAAAATTAAATTAAATGTATGGTAATCTAAAGACCATTAATGTATAAATATGTGAAAAAAACTTTTGAAATATTGCGTAGTGAAATAACTTTTTTAATGGACCTGTATATACAACGGCACCATTGATCAACACTTTTGGTATAAACGCATAAAAGCAGTAGTGGATGGTGCCCTTAAACTTTGTAAACCAGTGAAGCAGTTCTAACTAATTCTCAAATATGAATCTTACTGTAGTGTCCGCAAAGGAACTGACAACTGACCTTTAGCATAAAACAGAATCGTTTGAGATTCAACCAACAAAGTTTACTTTATTGCACGTCTTTTTTTCTAAATAATGTTATAGACCAAGGTTTTTCATTTAACTAAATGGATCATCGCTCATTTGTAAAGCCTTATTTTATTACCAGCTGTTTATACTATTTTGACAAATTTCAGCACTAATTTTCATATGTGAACTTTAAATCACATTTATATTGAAATTCAGTTCAGTATTCTATTAGGTATTGAGGAAGATATGTACAAACTTCATTGCTAAATTATAATTTAATAAATACATATAATAGATTTGACTGTATTCACACTGGTAAATGCATACATCAATTTGCTGGTATTTATGCATATTGCCGGTACTTCATAGACCGGATGTGGTAGATATTGGTGTAAATACTATATAGGAAAACATGCCGTATGCCACAGGAACTATATACTTCAATATTGTTTTAGTATTCAGTATGTGCATGTCGTTGCATGTAAGCATTTAGGAATAGATTCGAGTGCCGATTGAATACCTATCATCAAGATCAGTACTCAAATCTATTCCTAAATGCTTACAAAAATAGCCATGTGCATGCGGAATACTTAAAAATGATCTAATTTTATAGTTCATTTGGCATACGGCATGTTTTTCTATATAGTATTCACACCAATATTTACCACATATGGTCTATCAAGTACCGGCAATTCGCATAAATACCAGAAAATCGACGTATACATTTACCAGTGTGGTGTTCTAGTGTCTGCGATGGAAATGGCGCAAATTGAAAAGTTCAAATATGATGATTTTATAGCAACATGTCTACAAGTAATGAGTTTCAGATCACATAGTGTTACTATATTTTCAATATATGATAAAAATGACTGTCTCTATGTGCATTACTCATTTTTAAAGCAATGGCAAAGAATAAGAATAATTAAAGTATTGTCAAAATTGAACCAAAAACTGAAATTTCAATTTTGTTCATAAAAATATACCATACAATCTTATTTGAAAAGCTATATTGGTACATCAGCCATACAATAAACAATTATTTTCTCTATGATGGGTTAAGTTGTCTTATATTTTGAAATATTAAATTTGGAATTATTAACATGTCTCTAATGATGGTAGCCAATATTTTCAAAACGGAGAGGTAATAGTGTAAGATATTTTAGGATCTATGTGTCAGGTACAGCAGTTTCCAAAAAAAAATATTGATATTCAATAATAACGATTTTGAATTTTTACCATATAGTTGATACACTTGTGTGTACTTTATTTATTGTAAAACTGACGAAAAGGTTATCACTGATTGGTCTTACAAGAGGTGATTCCAATCCTATTTTATGATTAACGCTTGAACATCATTTATATATACACTATACAAATTAGTGTTTCTAGATATAATAGAGAGCAAAACAAATGTCAGGGGAGAAACACAAATATATAAAGTGTGTACATAAGACTATAAAAAAGCTTCAAACTTTAGATAATCCTAGTCTTAAAAAGAGCACTATCCTTATATAAAAGCGTATGGTCGGGGGCCAAGTATTCACAAACATAAGTTTGTAGATTTTAAATTGCTTTGCTTTTTAGTTTACCTGAGCCAAAGGTTCAAGTTCAGTTATTGTGATATGTCTTCATGTGCTACGTGTAAACTTTTTTCGTTTCACAACATCTTCTCCGGAATTGATGGTCAAAATTTAAAACAATTTCACACAAATGTTTCCCATAATGCCTTCTATCAAAAATACATTCCACCTAGAAAAAATGGTCAGCAGAGCTAAAATGAGAAAAATTTTAAGCTACATCTCTTCTTGAACCACTGGCCCAATTTCAAAATGATGTTACAGAAATGTCCCACATAAGACCCTCAACAAAATTGTTTAAACAGTTCTGCTCTGCTAAACAAAATAGTTGACATTTGCCAGTGTATCATTGGTCTCTTTGATTCTGGGTAAGTAATATGCATCCCTTACTTTTCTGCTATTATACTCATAGAAATCGATACAAACTCAAAGAGCACGATCTTCCTTGCGGATTAGGGCCCCCATTGGACGTAGAGGGACTTCAGACTTTCTGGTAGCCCAAACATTTAAAACTCCTTTAAGATGCTCACGAACCTCTTATAATAATGCAGGTGGTATCTTCTCTTTAGTGGGTTTTAGATGGCGTCTCATCAACAAGTTATAGTTCATGTTCAATGAGATCAGTAAAGCCGTGGTTTGTAGGACCAGTTAGAGATATATGTTTCTAATTAATGAACAGGTATTTGGCTTTATGCATTTCACGCTGGGATAAATTGTCTTTAGGTAGGTATATATTTAAGTCATAAACATACTTTGAAGAATAACCTGCAGATACACAGATATAAGACTGATTCATGGTTTTAATAACATAATAACATTGAACTCTTGTAGGCTATACAGCTGAGATTTGGGCATTATTTTAAAGGCAGGAATTCTGTAACCCCCCCCCCCCCAGACAGAGAGAGTATTACCTGTATGAAATGGTCAGTGGGTGGAGTGGGCGGAGCTTAGCTATTGACCAGGCCACTGTCCTAATCTGGTCTAGCAGATTATTGATAAGCCTCAGGCTTCTACTGTTCTGTTTTCTTGTCTCAAAAATGACAATATTTTTGTAATAACTATTGGTATTTTTATTTTATGAAAAATAAGAAAAATAAGACCAAACAAGCTGATAAAAATTGAATTAAGACATATTCATACAATATTTTCTTTTCAAACATTATCATGCTGAATTTTTATGCACTTGATCCCTCCCATATTTGATCAAAATAATTTTACCTAGGATGCAGTATGAGTTCTGATCAGCATAGCTAATCTGGATCTTCGCCGTTTCCTAAATAAAACTTAGTAAGATTTACCCTGATTAAATACTAGTCTAAAATAGGAAAACGAAAGGTGACTGTGCAACCATGCGATTGATGTTAATTGCTGTAAAAAGTCAACCTTTTTGTGAGTTTTGGACCGTGTAGAATCACAGTAAGCTAAATGCCAATTATCAAGAGTAATTACAAAGTAATAACGAACCAGTGGACACATAACAAAGATGACTATACTAGTCTAAAATAGGAAAACGAAAGGTGACTGTGCAACCATGCGATTGATGTTAATTGCTGTAAAAAGTCAACCTTTTTGTGAGTTTTGGACCGTGTAGAATCACAGTAAGCTAAATGCCAATTATCAAGAGTAATTACAAAGTAATAACGAACCAGTGGACACATAACAAAGATGACTCGCCTCATTTATTTTCAAAGGCAGTAATTTATAAAGTGTCATTACTTGTATGTAATTATCTTAGTTTGGATTAGTAATAATAAGTAAGAAAAATGTAAAATAAATGCGACTTTATTAATTAGAGTTTTTTTATATTTGTCCAATTGTCACAATACGAGGAGGGTTCATTATGTAATGAAAACCTATTCAGAACTCTATCCACAAACGCGTAAGGATTTAATGCCATATGCACAACGAAAGATTAAAGCGTCGCCGTTATAATGGTATATAAAACATTATTTTATCTTTACAAATTTAATAAGTTACAGACTTTTTTAAAGGTACACTTATATATACTGCATATATTTTCCATCTAATTGTAAAGAATCATTTTAACAAAGGAAGAAAGGCCTGCTGTATTTTCGAAAACAAGCATTTAACATGCATGAATCACATATCCATAGTTTTCTGACTCGTTTTCCCTTTATCTGCTATAACAATACAAACTTTGACCAGCACCGATGTCTCGTGCAAACGGTTTTATCACGTGACTCCCTCTTACGTTGACGTCGTTTAAAGCAATGGACGTAACACTAAAAATACGCACGGTTTTTGAAAATCAGAAATGTGGCTTTGTACCAGGAAAGGACAATTTTGATTGTATCGAAGTTTCAATACACACAGTGCATAGGCAGCAGACCAGCTAAATTGAACCCAATATCTAGGGGTATCTCATCTGATTGATATACCATTTTCGTTTCCTATAATTTTATTGTCTGAAATTTGCCAGCCAGATTATGTACATGAAAACACGTGTAGCAAAGTCCAAATAATGCACCCGAATGCAAACATCGCTGAAACGCGGTATTTTGGCTGATCCATTTCAGTGTAAGCCAATGGTTTCATTCTTTTAAGGTGTTTTCTTATTTCAAATGACGTACTTGGGGGTACTTTATGAGTGAGATTGAATATGGAAATTTCAAAATTGGCTGTATAACTTGCAAATGAACATCAAAGCGACCAGAAAAAAATGTTACAAATGATTTTCATATGAGTTTTCGCTATGTATTCGTTCACACAAAAACGACTCTGTAAATGGAATGCCAGAAAATGTATCATCAAGGAGGACTTTAACCAAAATGACAGCCTCAGTATTTCATAGAATATAAAGCAATATCAAAATGTTTTGCAGGTATGAATCTCCAATATATAGGTATTTCCCACACGAAGAAACAGACTGAAAATATCCCTCGTTCATGTAGTTATCTGCTTTTGAAAACATTGTTTTATTTAATATCGCAGTGTACTTCAGAACCCTATCTTGAAAGTGGCTTGTGTAAATTCGATAAGTAGCTGGACATCTGCAACTTTACATTTACTTAGCCAAGAAACAGACCTTTTAATGAAAGTTATTATGAAATATGTAAATGTAAACCTTTGGGATATACTGGGCAGTTTCCATTACACATTGAATGCCCCTCGTAAACAACCTTTTTAGTGATTTTAAAACAAGAATTTTATAAATCCGATAGTTAAAAATATAGAAGAAAAAATAAATTATAATTTCTATTAATTTGTTTGCTAAATGATTTATGATAAAAAAATTTAGTGGCAAATATTGATATATTTGTCTGAAATTTTGATATACAGAAAAATATCCAAACTAAAATTCTTTCAAAATTCAAATTTTATTGCTTAGGTTTTGACTGAATTCAAAATAATTGATAGTGATTGCATAATACCCCATATGACAAAACACATGGCCACTGAGCTGAAAACAGGTGTCAATAATTTTCAAAATTTAATAGATAAGCCAATCAAATTAGAAATAAGCCTCAAGAGCTCCTTGAGATGTTCACAGCTTGAGTGCAAAACAGAAAGTGCCAGAATTGAGGCTTACTTTCCCTATATACCCCACTCCTGACTTTGATAGATGAGCTGATATATTGAATACCCTAACTAGTACTCTTGCAGCCTTACAGTTTGCTTTTACAATAACAACACAAGGACAGATATTAAGATCACAATTATTGTCATTTATTATGCCTCATATAAAATTCCCATGAAAAACTTCAATATATATATATAATAGGTCGGTAGGTGATAATTTTGACTATCACCCTGCTATAATTTCGAATATCCTATGCCCGCTGCCGATACACGTACGGTTGATTTGTAGACATGAGGAGCACTAACTTACAATGGCGGATACAGGTTTGAGCTATGGTCTGTTCAATTTAAACACCCAATAACTTCGTTATTTGTGGTTAGAAACATAAAGTGTGTGTACTCGTTTTATTAGTTGGAACGAGCAGAACACTTTGAAAACAAAATTGAAGAGATCAGGGGAAATTTTCTAATTTGCAGCAAAACCGCGTCATCTACACTCAACTCATTTGAAGAAAAGATTTAAGCGACACTGCTAGCTAAGTATAGCCTAAAAAGTTTGTCTCTGTGGATGACAATTGCACAATTTGGTTAAATTGCGATCACGACCAGTTCGAGCACGCAAACAGTTTACAAACACAACCCTTTTGTGAAATATATTATTTCATCGTTTCGTGTTTTGTAGAAATTACAGATTGCGTTGTCATTTGAACATCCCGCACCATGGTAAGACCATAAAGGAATAATGTGTTGGTATAATAAATGAATATAACATTCTTGAGAGGATGCTAGTCGAAAATATCATCCCTTGAAATATAATTATCAACATCGACGGCGCCTCAGTTGATAATCAAATCCCCCAGGATGATATTTTCGACTAGCATCCTCTCAAGAATGTTATTTTTTTGATAGTATATGTTCAGCGATAGCATTCTCATAATGTGATGTGCCCCTAACCATGCCTTAAATAGTCTCAGGATTACTTTGAAGTTACAAGCCTTTAGTTTGGCATGAACAGAAGCTTGATGGCTTATGACTTAAATACCATGGTGATTTGGTATTAAACGTGAAGGCTTTTTGTAAACGCAAATACTTATACGCTTATGTTCTTAAAACATTTTTTTAAACAATTATGACCTACTTGAATAAAACAATTAGTTATCTTTTTAATCAAGAGACCTCTATCTTGTACCACTACATCATTTCAGCTCTTGTTATCTACATTTATTATATACCTATAACTGATACGACTTAAGAACTGTCCGTTTTCTTGCCATCTGATACAGAAAGCTGGATCAACGAACTGAGGTTTTCTGAATCCATATCACTATCCTTTAAAACGAGGCTAACGTTGGTAACCTGCTTTTGCGGCAACGTAACGTAAAGTAAATTGCAAGCATTGAACCAGAGACGGAAAAAATGTTGACGTGACGTCAAGAAACGTAACGTTATGGCAAACATTCCCGCAATTTTTTCGGGATTCAAGACCAAAACAGGTTTTAAAATCAGTAAGAATGTCAGAAAATGCATATAATAAACATATTATCATAATAGTAACTTTTTCTGGCGTACTGTATCACGTCTTGTGGATGAGGCCATACCATTGGATCACCCTCGATGCTATGCGTCTCGGGTGATACGATGGTATTACCTCATCCACTCGACGTGACACAGAACGCCAGATCAAGTTACTATTATAATGTGTATGTATTAGTATTGAATGTCAATATATTTAAAGGTATAAGCAGTTGGTGGACGAATGGTAATGATATCACAAGTAATGGCGTTTGGATTTGGCCAATATATGGTAGTGATTTTACTACAGCTTCCTCAGATGTCTACAGCAACTGGGCCTCAGGTAATGTATCTATTAGTATTATAAGTGACCTTTAATAGCACAACCATGTCAATTACTATTAGTTTCTTCCTAGTTATGTTATTGGTTGATCTGTGGTCACTGATTTTGCCATTTCTTTGTCATACTCTCTTTTTTGGGCATATACGATAAGTATAAAAATCTCTGACCTGGCGAAACAGGCATATTTTTACCAATACTGATAATATATTATTGAATAAAAATCCGTGCCACACGGTTTCAACAGGCATGTTTTAACCGGAGCAATCCCATTTATTAATAATGTAATTCAAGCACTGTTGAAACATGATTTTGTGACTTTGACTATGTCTTACCATACCACCGAATCAATCCACCTTTTGAGAAAACTACAGGTGTACGTAATGGGCAAAGAAGCTCTTAGCTACCACTTGGGGAATGCTTAGCGTAATTCTTTGCCAAAGGGATCTCCATATGTCTAGCCAAAAGCAATCACTGCTGAAGTTGGGCATTGAAATAAGCTACAATGCGACGTACAAGCTACTTGGTGATGTCATTTTAACATTACACTGGCGTTACAGATCGACATGAGGCCAGTGAGCGGCTGTTCGTTTTATCTTTCCCAAGGTATGGTATTGGGTATGGGAGATAGAATTTTCTCATATTGGGAAAACAGCGGAAATCCTAATTATGGTGTGCAAGAAAGTCCCGCATTTTTTCTCTGTCAGCATTTTTGTGGCACAGCTGGAAATTGTGGAATGTCTAGGTTATTAAACAACGACACATGCCAATATGCAGCTACATTTAACAAAAATGAAGCAATGTTATAAATGTTATGTTAGTATATAAACTGGAACGAAAACGCATAGATCGATTCAGTGTTTGTTATATATTCAGAATACAGCGACGTCAAAACATTTATCTCATTTAATCATTTGATGTCGCGCCTGAAAGTGAAATAATGCCATGCATTAAAATAGAAAAAAACACTAGTGATTTACAGATGTTCGTGGAACGTTATTTAATGATGCTTTTAACGTCACGCATATGGCCAAATCCTAACGTTTTCACGCCAAAAATATGATTCCAAATAATTTAATGTCAAATGATAAATAGAATCTAACATTTGTGCACTTGTATTATTGTATTTATTAAACTTGTTGCGAAAAAGAGATTAAATGCTCATCAAACATCACATTTTATCTCTTTTCCTCAATTCGTTTAATAAATTCAATAAAACATGAGCACTCAGGTAGGAATTTCTATATCTGCAACAAGAGGAGCAATCATGTTAGAACCTCTATTCAGCAATCAATAACCTATTAAATTGATCCCATGTCCTTAAAGTTTATCACAGTAAATACACTGCGCGTCAAAAGTAAGCAAAGGTCACGATTTTTGCCATGCACGATTAACAGGTTTGACGCATCACTCATATTCAAGCCTTTGTCGATTATTAAGCTAATTGAAACAATCAGATGGTCATGTTTATACACTAAAAGGTTATACAAGGCTGGTGGCAGCCCCTGTACAGTCCTACACAGAGTCTTGCGCCGTTATGTTGAAAAGCCAATGCGGGTTGTTGTGTGATGGGAAACATATGGACCTTGGATCTCATAACTGTATTTCAAAGCTGTCATTGTCCTGTCGACAACAAAAGGTGACTTGTAGTCATATGTGATACTCCCCCAAAGCATGACCACGCAAACGCAAAATTAATCCATCTCATTAATACAAGCTTCAATGTAACGTTTGCCCTATGTCTTTATACACCTGTCTGCATGATGAAGCCTAAATAAATATAGTTTTTTTAGATGTTGATCAGGTCGTGCGTTTCAGGCAAATTTCAATGTTTCACCCTTCTATGTGAAGTTAGTGGTGTTCCGTTCTATGGCTTAGATGCTCTTATCCCTAATTCAAACCGTCTGAGAGAGTATGAGGTTGTTAGGGGTCCTGTGTGTATTCAATGTAGTTTCATTGGCACTTAAATGGGTCAATCCTATTTGACGGTCCTGTCTGGCGGTAGTTACCATATGACTTCCCCCTTAAGGTATGTCAAATGTGTACTCAATACGACGTAGCCGTTGCCAGGGATGATAAATGGTAGACTTGCTAATCCAACAACCGTCAAATAATCTTCACATTAATGAGATTCCTTGAAGTTGTATCAGCATGGTGCTCCATGCTTCATTTCCTTTAATTTCATATGCAACATGACTAATTACAGAAAAAGGTTTTGACCAAGGGTGTGTCTGGGGCTGTAAATAACCCTAACCTCACTAAACACGGTCATACAGATTACATAAACCCAACAAATATTAGGCATCTGCCCGGTCAGACAGACAGACAGAACGGACAGATGATGCTTAATCTATATTCCCCAAAGAAAGTTTGGGCCTCGTAGCGCGGTCGTTACTGTGTCTGACTGCAGATACGTGTCTGACTGCAGTTCCAGGGGTTGCGAGTTCGATCCAGGCTAGTTCGCATACTTTCATGGAGATAGAGCATGAAATAATTTATATGGCCATTCTGCTCCCTTCCGCTGTTTCAAAAAGGGCTGTTGTGCACGAGGTACTGGTTAACCACTTAGTAAAACTTTCCCAGGAAAAAAGTGTGGTTAGGTGAACTGACCACTCCAAAGTGACCATATCGGTTGACGTTAAGCACTAATCAAACCAAATTTTTCAAACTACATGTACGTCTTATAAATCCTCTTAAACTCTCTCTAAACGAAAAAGCATGAGTTCAAGCGTTACTTGAAACACGTGAAATCAGAAGTTATCAGCTGAACATTGTATATGGATTCAGATATGCATTATCAACAGAAGACCAAATAGTTTTAGGCTCGCCCAAAAGAGGTGATTAGAGCAAACCCAATATGTGTTTCTTTTTTGCTTCAGTATCAAAAGCGAACAGATTCATGTTCTTTCATAGAATATAAAGAACGCAAATCATACGTAAGTTTGACGGAAGTGAAGTTACGTCATTGCATCTTTCACTTTATGTCGTAGTTCAGCGTAATCAAGAGCTTCTGGGACATTTTTCTTAAATGAGCCGCAACGCGAGAAAGCCTGTCTTCGGGGGTTTGCGAAAAACACAGGCGCAGACCAGCCTGCGCCTTCACGCAGTCTGATAAGCGCCTTTGTTATTCAATTTTTGAAAAGTAACATAAGTATACTTGCTACAGCATAAATTTCAATTTTCTAGCTAGTCTCTGTAGCTGAGGAGACTGGTTTGAAACTGGCTTTGTCGGGCATCCCAAAGACAGGTTTTCTTGCGACAAGGCCCAGATGAAGTTGAGCAAGAACAATGAACTATTGTTTGTGTATGGATGGGACAGAAATATCACTCAGCCAAACAGTGATCATCCGGACATTTTTCAATACCACTATAATTCTCAGTAAACTTCATATCCTCACGTTGGATTTTAAGAATCTATCATGAGTGTGAGGGTAGGATAGAAAAATCTGTCCCGAGGATCGACGTTTGGTATCACGAGGCTTGCCGAGTGATGACAAATGGTGATCCAGAGGGACAGATTTTTCTATATTACCCTCACACGAATAATGTTTTTTTTTTCTTGCTCACCACTGTTTTTTATTTTAAAAATAAGCTTATGGAAGTCCCTGAATACGCTAAGATACGATTTCATATAACGACGTCATTTTAACATAACATTGACGTCACTTGACGACAATGTGCGTGAGTACCAATACAACCAATGTATGTAGTAGCCCTCACGTGACAGCATTTGTAGGATAGCCTGGGTTAGATAAGATTTTCTAACCCAGGGTAAAATCTCAGAGTGCAAGAATCTTCTATCAATACCACACATATAATATACTCAGAAAACAATTGAGGGATGATAAAATTCTTTTTACTATATAACATTTGGGAATCTAATTTTCAAACAAAGTAAGATTGTATCTGAGAGAACTATACTATGCAATTCACCAAAATGCAAAATGAAATTTACGGGTCATTGGTTACCATACTGTACCACACCAAATGCACTTACCCTCTCTACTCAAAGTTCACAAGCAATAAATTTAGCGCTTAATTGTTTTGCCTCATCCTTAACCAGGTCATTGCTTATGTTCTAATTGCGACCACAGACAAGTGTTTACACCCATTATTTTTTAGTCATTTGCCCTGAAAATTGGACAAATTCTTTAACAAAAATGCACAGATACGGCATACCCTGACAAATTTTACCACAAATTGGCAGTAAAACACTGACAACAGCTACAAAATTAGGTGTCATACTTTTGATGGACTGCCAGCAATGATTTTGGAGCCAGTCATTATGGAATACAAACGATAAAAATGGGTTTCAATCATTTTTAACGTGTGTGACTTTTCAGTATAGAGGGTTGCACCATTTAAATTTGTACTGTACTTAAACCATTGTAGCGTTACTGAAATAAAGCATCCATTTTGATTGAATATATATCTGGAACCATGAAATACATGCATATTTAGTTTAGTTTTTATTGTATTGAATGTTAGAGATGAGATTGAATCTAAATATCCCTCAATTGTTTTTCTGAGTATATATTCCTTTCCTTGCTCACTATTGAATCTCTATCACTTCCTCACACTTATGATAAATTCTTACAGTCTATGATCCGGTTCCATGTGACTCACATAGTGGTATCCTTGCGAACCTCAGATTACTGTGATTTTATCAGGGATTAAACCGCATATTATTGAAATTTGTGTGGCCTCTACCGAAGTAGGTAGAGATGTAAATCAACATAATGCCACGAAGATGTCACAAAATTTGTATGAGTAAAAGTATCTTGCATTCCACAAATATCCTGTGTTTTGGACAGTAAATTATTATGTCTAAGGGTCTAGGTCAGTCTTTATAAAATGGGCCTCAAGGTGACAAAACCTGTCTTTTGGATTTCCGGCAAAACGAGACTCAAACCAATCTCCTCAGCTACAAAGACTAGCTAGAAAATTTAATTTCATCTGCTCCATGTTTATATATGCTACTTTTCGAAAAACGATTAACAAAGGCGTGAAAGACTGCGTGTATGCACAGGCTGGTCTGCGACTTTGTTGTTCGCAAACCTCCAAAGACAAGTCTTCTTGTCTTGAAGCCCTAATATAGCTTGCTGTGAATGTTGGTGGCAAGCGTGATATATTCTGATCAGACAATTCTTTGTGTACACTCTCACCAAGGTCAGTATTGCTAACTTAAACTCTAAATGGTTAATATAATATTTGAAGCTAAAATTGTTTTGATCAAAAACGACTGGATTCCGAAAGGCTTTCATTGAAACAAATGCATAATTGGTTTTATGGTTGGATGGAGTTGCTGTGTATTTTTCACCGCTTGACAAGACTGGAATTGGTAAGCATTGTACTGTTAAATTGGCATCCTTTTGTCTATGTGTACCTCACACTATTTACTTAACCATCAGTTTCAACATTTATTTTGGGTGCTCAAAAAGAACCCTCTCATTGAGACGGTTCCATTAAGTACCCACTGTATATGTTTTGTTTGAGAAATAAGTAATTAATATTAATAGGTTATATTATCTTCAGGGCTGTTAAAATTATGATACTAGACGCCACAGAATGCAGCTTCAAACCAGGGCCTCCACTGTTTGCTTACATCATGCATGTATTAAAATTTGAATGCAAATAAGATATTCCACCAACAACTCTTAAATCTGAAATTTTCTTGTCCAATTGACAAGAGTGGGCCATTCCATTCGGCTTAAATGAGTTGAATAATAATCCATGTTTTGTATCCCCAGGTGAGCCTAGTCAAAACGGCTGTATGTACTTAGTATGGCAAGTTTTTAAATGGAAAGTGACTGATTGTATAGCACGCAAAGACTTTATATGTGAATGCAGATCGCTTCAATGTAAGTATACATTATCTAGCATTTTCCTAGCTTCCAACTGACGGGACATGTAAAAAAATGACGCTAAGACAAAAAAATGTAGCCCCTTTCATTGGGTCTAAACTGTGAGCCATAAAAGCATGACTTTCAGCGTATCAAGAGTAAAATGGTGTGTGTCAAGTTGACATAAATTGTATAGGTATATAGTACCAGAGATTCGCCCATCAGATAGACATTCACGCGGGATGACTTGATTTTATTCAAGCGAACAACAAAGGCATAGACTAGCTTGTGCATCCACACACCCTCTGTAGCAGCAGACTGGTTTAAGTCTTAAATGTCTTGTGAATCTTTAAAAAACATTTTTGAAACTCTTCATGATTTTGATGACAGTCACGAGAAAACCACAATGCTGAAAATCCCATCTTAAAATTCCAACCAAAAATAGTGAGTATGATCAAAAGTTATGCAAGTTTTAAAATTATGCAAATTAGCATATAAGCCCCGCCCACTTTATTGTTTCGAGATGATTTTTTCAAAATGCCATATTTTATGTAGTGCGATTTCTAAGTAATTAAAAACAGCAAAATTAAGCTTTTATCTATATGAAAATGTTGTATTTTATCATCTTGAATCATTTTCAGCAAATAAAATATTTAATAATGTTAAAATAAATGAAATATATTAAATTTAATATTTCAGAAAGCTCAAATGAGGTCACTTGAGCCTCTTGCATATTTTCATCTAATTAAACTTTGAAACCTTCAACACTTGGTAACTAATTTTTTTTGATGGGGCTTTCGACATCCTCTCATTACTGGCTTTTCAATCAATAGGAGTTTAAAAAAGTTGTTTTGAAGGTTAACAATGCCTTTAAAAGGTTTCGAAACCTGGAAGTCGAGTTTTCTCACATTGTGTTCCATATATGAGTTATACTTATACAAATAGTTTTAGATAAGCAACTATTCCAGTTGCAGTATGGTAATATATGTTGTTTACTCACCGATTCGTGCGTTATTTTAATGTCTGCGCATGCGCTATACTCAGAGATGACATTAACATCTTGTTTGCATATGTTTAAAAACCATTCAGTACTCATAAAATCAACAAACAACAGACAAAATAAACAAAGAACGCTAATTTCATACCTGAAATAGTAAATGGGTCATCGATCGGAATCGTTCAAAAAGTTATCACGGGGTTTGTATATCTGAATGGTCAGTAGATTTTGGGGCCTCCAAGGGGGGATGAATTCAATTCCTTCACTGTTTGCATATTGAAGGGTTAAGGCTGATATTTTGACAAGGCATTGGCACTGAAATTTTCATATTGGGCTGTATGTTGAAGTCACAAGTATATTATTTTTTGCTGGAATTTTTGCGAAGTAATTATTTTAATGATTTTACTCAAGTTCATAAAATTAAAATCATAAATTAAAGTTAACTCTTTAAAACTGTCAGTATCGATGGTATATGTTAGAAAAGAACAAATTTACAGTGTTGTCACTTTCCTGCATCTGAATAGGTATTATTGACAATGACAGCATCGGAAGCTATCATATCTCCATAGCACTGTCTGCTTTGACAGAAGGAGTAGTGAACCCAATGTCCACATGTATCACAGTGACCCCAGTTAAAATATATATGGGCTATCATTCAGGTTTGGACGAAGGTAACTTTTGCAAACACAACAGAGCTCAGACTAATCATATTCAACATCTGCTTTCATTTCAGAATCACTTGTTACGGCTTTCTCTGTGTTATCATTGATGATGTTTAGACCACTTGTAGATGGGACATCTACATAGATAGCTCATGTTTCTTAGCATTTGTGAGTGCTTGGCTTCTTTTAGAAATTTTCATGGATTTCTGTTTTGGCATTTTTGTAACTTTCCCTTTTTCACAGGCTTAGATGGTTTCATATTTTACTTTTCAAGCTCATGATCAGCAAACGCAGTCATAAATGGTGCCTCTGTTATAGACTGTCCACCTGGCTTTGGTTCAAGGTTTGAAGGCTTCTCTGATTTTTTTCACAGAACATTGACATGTTAATGGTAAATTGTTTTATCCATCTTCTCCTGCAAGTATGCCATTATTTCTTCTTTACTTGATTTTATTGCTTGTGCCTTGTTCATGGTAGCCTTATCTTTGAAACATTTACGCGGGATAAAGAGCCTCATTTGAGCAAGGGCAAAATTAATCTCAATTTACTTGAATCCAGAAATAATATAACTTGAAGTCATAGCGATTAGATATATAGTCTATGTCGAATGGGAATCCCATGTAAATTTTGTGACGAATTTTGGTGACCTACATCAAAATAAAGATTGGAGCATATGCAACAATTTAAACCAGTACATCTATCTGAGTTCTGAGCCTAGACCAAAATGATGACATCATCAAAATTGCCACCTTGCACTACTTATGCATATATAAGGCCAGGATTTTTTTATTTGTTGATTTACGAACCCTCCTACTGTAATTTTCCGTAAAGTAGAAAAAAATAACTTCTTATATTATTTTTATATTTTATCCGCTGACTCTAATTATTATTTGTTTTGTTGAAAAAAAATGAGGTTCTGTTTGTGTATGTTTGAGAGTGACACTTTTAAAAGTGATTGTCCTGTCCAGATTTTTTTAGGAAAATGATAAATGTTTAAATATTAAATACAGCCAGTTGGTTAACCTTACTAGTATTACTTTTTTTCTGGAGATATTAAAAAAATGCTCAAAAAGAGAAAAAAAAAAAGCTCTGAAAATGTCCAGTAAACTGGTCATTTTCAGAGCTTTTTTATTTATTTTTTTTTGTCCCCCGACCCTAAATCTGAAAAAAATCCCTTTAATCAACTAATAAAAAAAATTCTGGCCTAAGTAATCAGATTCAAAGCATTAGTTATGTTGCTGGAATAAGTTTTGTCTTTATTTGATTGGTTTGGTGTCATATGATACGACAATGATGTGTTTTAATTTTTTGACTCCTCAGGCGCCCGTTTTGGGGCTTCCATTTTAATAAAATTGTCGCAGAAGCCCTTTCAGTACTTGCTATCCGGTAGAACATCATTCTGAAATTGATCGTGTGTTTGTGTGGTTTCAGCTGTATGTGTGTTGTTAACTTCCCACTAACAGCTAAGGTAATATTGAGATGGAGCCACAGCTTAAAGTCTCATCCGACAGACTGGTGAAGCCAGGGATCGATCCCCTGCTCCTGGTTTACAAGGTGAGTGGCTTAAGTACTACGACACAGAGCTCCTTTGCTTGATTTGAGATCATACTACATAAATATGACTGACCTCTGGAGAATTTCTTTCTTTTTCTTTTGGTTAAACATCCAACTCACTAGTCATTGTCATGTCGAGACGGTCAGCTAATCTAAGCACACTTTTCCGGGCAAGTTTAGAATAGGCAATCAACCTGTACCTTGTGCACAGACCTTTGCTTGTAAATGACAACATCCATTTTTTGAATCAGTGGAAGGAGCAGACTGACCATATAATATATTTCATTATCAATCTCAAAAAACTATTTGGCCAGGCATGAACTCACGATCCATGGATCAGCAATAAAACTTACTACCGTTCGCGGTACAGGGCCAAAAAAGCAAGTGAGTATGATCAGGAAATACCACAATTACCCACTACAGCCAAATCAAGGGAAGCGCCACATAGAAATCAAAAGACACCAGGATGACAAACAGCGTAAAGCAACCAGCTTAGATGATTGAAAAACTAGAAAACTAGCGATATACAACAAAACATGCTTAGATGATTGCAAAACTAGAAAACTAGCGATATACAACAAAACATAGAACAAACACAAAACACCACAATGGGAGCAACAATCAACAACAAATCATCAACAGAACCACCAGCTGCCTCACCCACGAGGGCTTAAATGAAATTTTCTGGTACCAAATCTTTGTACAAAATTATGTTGTTGTTAAGGCACAAAAACGTTAGGCTCGCATGGGGGCTTTAAACTGGTTCAAGCCCTCCAGTAAAATATTTTACTGACCGTTCCAAGGCGGTACTTCTTTTGTGGATCTTTTATGTTTTTGTTCTGCCTTGTGTTTGCTATGTCTTTGTGCGCGTCTGTTTATATGTGCTTTGTGGTCACCTGCTGGGAAAGGGCTGACCTCTTGGCTCTCGTTTGTGGTGTCTACTGTGAGTCTCTCACTTTCCCATTGGTATCCTGGGTCAGGTGTGGTACTTGATTGTATCGATTCCTGATCTTTGCACCCTTACTTACTTTCATAACTATTGTAACGTATCATCACAATGACACAATCTAATTGAACGGAAACTCTTTTTCAGCTTCACATCATAAGCAATTATTGTGCTAATATGAATACCTTCCATCAAAAAATGAAAGAGGAGGCTGTGTTACGAGTTGTAAAACATGTTTGGAAAGGGCTGACCTCTTGGCTCCCGTTTATGGTGTCTTATTGTGAGATTGTTACTTTCCCATTGGTATCTTGGGTCAGGTGCGATACTTGATTGTATCGATTCCTGATCTTTGCACCCTTAATGACTTTAAGTATGCTTGACATTGACTACGAGATCATATCAGTAATCTGAAAACCTTCGTAGTCATCTAAACACCATTAGCAATAAATGCACTAAATAGGAATACCTTTTGGCACAACTCAGGAAGGCAGTCTGACGGGCAGTTTTATCCCCAACCCCAGAATTGCAGAGTGGTGGGATCTTTGATTGTAAAAGTGGCAGCATGGCCGAGCGATTATTGCTCCCAAGTTTAGACCACATTGTCTAGCTGATAAACATCTTTCCTAGTTTCAACGTTTGAATCCCCTAATCGGTTGCTAGTTGTTGAGTGAGCGCCCATTTTAAAATATTCTGTTCTATTCAGATGCGCCTCAATGACACAGATCCTATAGGCCACACTACAACTGTCAACTCAAAAAGATGGCGGCTTTTTCAGACGCAAAACAACCTTTTTTCATGACATAAAAACAATATTTTGAGAATAACAACACTAAAAAGCGAGTTATTTTCTGGTAGACCTTAATTATAATTATCTTTAACCACCAAACTATCGATGCACACATAGTCACAGATTTGAATGAAACCATGGTATTCAATTAGAGTACCAAAACTGTGTATTCAAACTTGCTTTCATTTTCAATAGCTCGTCTTATTTCCATTGCAACAGGATTCATAGTGATGTAAATGAGCATTTTTCGGAAAATCAGGGGTCCCTCTGAAGGATAGCCTCTCGTGTTCTTACTGTCAGTTCCAATCATTATTAAACAGTTGGCGATTTCATGTATAATTACCCTTTCAACTCAGCATGGTACATTTAACTTCCTCATTAATGTTTTTTTTTTTTTTTTTTTTTTTGTGTGTGTGAAATTTAAATAGTCGTTATGTTATATTCAGAAAACAGGACAAATTTTCTCAATATAATGAGGATATATTAAGGTGATATATCTTTCAAAAAGCTATTACTTGCATGGAATTTTCCTGTATAAACAAAACGTGCTTTTTATCAAGGAGACGGATACCTTTGTGTACAAATTATATACTCCTCAAAATAATTGAAGGACCAAGATTTTAGAATGCGAGTTTTATTAGCTCAAACATTTAAATTCTGTAAAACTGGGCCCAAAGCTTTCTATTCTTTATGCGCATAAGTCAAGAATCATTATTACTGATTTCCATGACTAATTTTGCCATGACTGTGTCTCAAATGAACATACCCTCAAAAACACACTTTCAAAAGGCAGTGGGTGGGGTAAAGAAATCCTTCTGTGGTCATTCGAGTTTAATGAAAGAGACATCAAATTAAACTTTGTTTTAAACAGTTCTGCTTACATGCAAAAACTTCTTTAAACAGTTTTAATATACTGGGAAGCAAGCATTTTCATCTCTGACAATGGAGTTTTGACATTGTTTTGTTTTCTGAAAACAATGTGTGTACTTGGTCATCAAGAATCAGATTTTCAATCGTCATTCTATGCCTTTGAGTGTTAGAAAGATGTCCCGACTAATTGTTTAAAGATTGTTGCAGACAAACGCCAAAACCAGTTGTCTGAGTCCATAGACTTGCCATTACGCCGCAGCCAAAAGGGGCAATTTTCTCTCACAGGAAGAGGTGGGTGGTTTTGACGTGATTAAGGCACCATACAATTATGTGAAAACAGAGATTTCAGCATCTAAAAGCATTTTTCATTCATTTCATACAGTTCTGTGGTCCATGGATCACACACAAAAAATGACATTCCAGTGCATGTAGGTCATGTTTCAAAATGACAAAAATATCCTTGATAGTAACATTTTCTACCATTTTCTTTTTGCCGTTTCTCTTGGCAATTGGGCGTCAAAGATGTCCGAAAAATTTAGGCTAGATCGTAAAATTGGTTTTCAAAATACGTTCTACACAAAAAAGCATCAATGTTATAATTTATAGCATTGGTCCTTCAATTATTTTGAGGAGTATACATCCCATATATTATGCTTTACCCCTCAAAATCGGCAGCACGCTTAACAGTATTTTAGAGTTATTTCCTGGTTTGATACCGTTTGCAATATTGCGACACGCTGAGTGAACTTTAGAGAAAAAAAGTTGCATGAACATGAACTACAATTATCCAACTGCAATACTTAGACGTTTTTCGCCCAAATGTACAAATTTCTGGTAGAAAAATATATATTTGCATTTTTTGCCTATGAACTATTCAAGGTCAAACTGGAACAATTGTAAATAATACCAAAATACATATAGTTGGGTCAAACTACTTCTAGATATTGCAGTCAGTTGTAGTTCATGTTCATGCAAATGTTTTTTTCTCTGAAGTTCACACAGTGTGTCACAAATATTGCAAACGGTATCAAACCAGGAAAAAACTCTAAAAAGACTGATAAGCATGCTGCCAATTGCTCAAACGCTGTATGTTGGGTCATAAAGTGATCTATGTAAAATGTGTACATTGTTCATACTACAATGTTGCCAAAGGTATCCATCTCCTTGATAAAACAGTATTTGTTGTTTATACAGGAAAACATTCATGCAAGTAAGAGATTTTTTAAGATAGTCCCCTTAAAATATTCTCATAATATCGAGAAAATTTGCCCTGTTTTTTAATATAACGACTAATTAAATTTTACAAAAAGCATTAATGCGGAAGTTACCATGCTGAGGTGATAAGGTATATTCCCTAATTAGTGGCGTTGCAAACGGCATCATCAGTTGATGGTTGATTTAAAGCAGCTGCATTTATGTTTCTAAGAAGCTAATAATCTTATTAGGGCACTCTTTAATGTCCTTGCAACAAGACTTGCATCAGGGGTCAAATTACCCTACCCACTTTTTATCAACAGAGTCACAAAATATATTAATTTTGTAGTTTCGCACACTCACCTATTCTATCTTTAAGATGTGTTATTATATCTAGTTCACTAGAATACATGAAAGAGTTTTCCCTTTGATTGTGTTCAACTATGTGACTTGGTTGCTATGGTAACCAATGCAAGATGTACAGTAAGAAATGCTTAGTTTAGGCTAGTAACGGTTTTATCAAGCCACATTATTTTACAGAAAATCTAACTTACTGAAGAGTTTATGTGTAGGTAAACTTGTGATACATTAAGTCTTCAAATAGATGGTTGCTATGAAACGATAATATAATACTTGCATAGCAACAGGAAGCCATTGTTACAGTAATAGTTCATGAAAAATCAGGATTGTTAGCATTCCCTTTAAAACCAAAACAAGTTTAAATAGTGCTTGAGATAAAAAATAATGCCACCTTAAAGCCTGTAACATTGTGTTTAACAGTGTGACAGTGTCCTGGGTGGCACAGAATGTGAATGTATTGCAATATTTTATGGCATTATTCCTTAAGATTTATATTAATTGAATGTGCATGTCAAAAACATATTGGTAAAGTTTGCCATATAATAATATAATAAGTGTAAAATAGCATGTTCCACCACTAATATCAAAATAAGTATTATCATATGATGTCGCGTCTTAGAGTGGTATAACTTCATGCATCTAAATTGATAAACCACTAGTGGTTTGCAGATTTTGGTAAGCTTACGTATTGAGAGTCATAATAAGGGTACGTAAATATGACAAAACACAATTTAAAATAAGTTTTAGGGTCCTTTGAGATGGACTAACAATTATGCTCTTGTATTATTGAATTTATTAAACTAGTTTGGGAAGAGCGATAAAATGCGAGGTTTGCTGAGCACTCATGTAATACCCTCTATTTATTTTCAGCAATTCAACAAGATCTTCTCTAGGAGTCACATTCCCAATATTGAACAGACTTATCTCATTGATGAAAAGATTTCATCTACAGAGTATCTGATGTAAAGCAATGTTTTGAAAATGTTTGTATTTAATCTGATTAAAAACAATAGTCCACTTATTCACGTCCTTGTTTTTTTCTGAAAATTATCTTGGCTATATTTCTACCAAGGCAAACATATCAGTGACAAACAGAATGGAGTATCACATGCATTTTGTTTACATTGCATTGATAAATGTTTCATTAAGGTGGAGAGCTTAATGTCTTAAAAGAATATGCCGCTGATTCCCATACCCTCCGTTCCTGTCTCAAGAATCTGGACATGCCAACCATGACTACCCTCCCCCCTGTCTTTTGTCCATTGACGAATTCTGATCAATACAGTCTTCATATATATATTTATCTAAATCGGCATTCCGACATTTTCTTTATAAAACAAAGTAATAAAATATGTCCAAATTATATATATTTATCTTGCGCATTCACGCAGAACGATCCGCGCCTATGTTATTCGCTTGTTCGAAAGTATCATCTCTGAACTTGCTACAAGCGAAACTCCAATATTCTAGATAGCCTCTGTACATTAGGAGACTGATTTTATTCTCAATATTGTCAGAGACCCCAAAGACAGGTTTTGCCTCGTCAAGGCCTATATAGTTCTCAATATTTAGTAATATTACCTATTTAGAGTATAGTGTACGAGTTTACCCTGCTGCTGTGAGAATATAAGAATCTATCATAAATGTAAGGATGTGAAAGAAAAATCAGTGCCTATGATCGCTGTTTGCCTCGTGATGACAAGCGGTGAGCACGAGGGACGTATTTTTCTATCCTACCATCATACAAAGTATGGATTATTTTTCTTGCTGAAAATTACCTACAGCATTTTTATCTTTAAAATGCTCCCAGAAGTCCCTAAATTCTCTGAGATGCGACATGGTGTTGGTGTGGGGTTTTACGTTCCAATGCAGCTATGGTCATGTCGAGATGGTCAGTTCACCTACTTTTTTCTTTGGTAAGCTTGACAGAACAGTTAACCAGTACAGTAATGAGATAGTCATTAAAGTATGAGTATCAACACAGCCTTTTGGTCTGACCGTATTGTTGGTAAATGAAACAGTTAATTGTACGAGGGGCATTTGGAAAGTTCTTAGCATAGTGTTTTATCTCAGTAACCGATTTACAACTCCTATCATGTTTGGTATCATTTTAAAGAACTATATTTCCTCTATGTCATAGCACAAATTTCATGAGGATGTTGTAACACAGATACAAAAAATATTATGATGAATACATGTACTGTTTGTATACTGGAAAACGTAAATTTTCAGTGGAAAATATAGCATTTTAACTTTTGAAAAGTGTGCAGAACATTCACAAAAGTTCATGGAAATAAATAATTTTGTACCATTCGGTAGGCCACAATCTGGTACAGTTATTATACAAATGATGACCGAGTTGGATGTTTCTAATAACTAAATACCGGTACAGCAATACAAAACCGTCTAGAAAGCAAAGCAATGCGCTACTGTTTTCGACCAAAAATCGCATGTCACAATAGACATTTTTTGTTTGTTTTTATTGCTTTACGTCCCATGTCAACAGCTATGGTCATTGCGGGACGGTCAGTTCACCTAACCACACTTTTTTCCAGGGCAAGCTTGAACAAGCAGTTAACCAGTAATTGTGCACATACTTTCGCTTGTAACTGACAACAACCCTTCATGAATAATTCAGCGGAAGGGAGGAGAATGACCGTAGAAATTATTTCATGATCCATCTCCACGAAAGTATGGGACCGGGCCGGGATCGAACTCGCGACCCTGGATCTGCAGTCAGCTTCGCATCTGTAACCAGACACGTTACCGACTGCGCTACGCGGCCCGGTTATACAATAGACATATTTTGAAAATATCTAACCAACAGTAGTTTGAAACATTCCCAATTTTGCGCTCGAAAATGTTCATCTGGAGCTATGAGAGTACATTCACTATGTATATCCCGACATATATAAATGTTGAGTGCTCATCAGCACTATGCATGGATCTTGATAATATTAATAATGCAGTCAAACGTACCACAATCCCTTTTATGGGGCTTAAGTGTTAAGTTATAAAGTTCTTCATTTAAGCGAGCCTAACATCATTTTATGACGAGACAAGAGGGTCCCATCTATATCTGGCATCTCTGAATACATGCATTATCTTTTCTTGTTTTAAATATTATTTCCTAGTAACTGTTTTGTATTCCCTTTCGGGCAAAACAAATATCGGGAAACCCTATATTTGACCAAATTTCGTAAGGCTAAACGTTGTGCTGTTTTCTTATTCTCTTGTAAGGAAACAGCGAGCGTTGGGTCGATTAGCGCTTATGAACATATCTGTGTAACGTGACAATATTAGATATAATATTATTTAGATCGTATTTCTAGACAAGTGCCATTGTTTACTTCATTGATAGGCGGTGCTCAGTTTGAGTGTCCCGCTGAGCGGGACCCTCAAAATGAATACCTAGCAGTATAGGACTTGAAACTCCAAACGCAGCCTGAGTAAAGCAAACTCAAAATGCTCAATTATATCTTAACAAAATGTACTTGCCTTCAATCTCCTTACATACACCTTAGCCTGCACCTTTCTGCACTCAAATGATTATACAAACACAGTTATTTACAAACAAGACACGGTCTATTCACAACTAGCACGTGGCGATTCACTGGCCACTTATTCTGCACGAGTTACAGCTGATTTACCGCACAACAAAAAGGTGCGACTACCATGCATGCTTGCGATTTCAAGCCAAAAGCTAATAACTATAATTCTCGTATAGATAAGAGTTTATACAAATACCAAACAGGGATACGGCATAGTATAACAGGCATAGTATCAATGATGATGCTACGCTTTTTCGACTCTGTATGCTTGTTGGTGTTTTCCCCCGAATCCAATGGGGTTGCCTACTGACACATATTTTGTTTCTCAAATGACGTTGTTTTTTCTGTTGTTTTCCAAGTAGAATTATACTTACTATTGCCGCCATGTTACATGTATTTGTCAGATATCTATTGTAGAGTCCGTGCTCGATAAGAGTAGAGTTACGTAAGTGGTCACGTTATGGTACTTTTTCACCTGATTGGACAAATATAGGGTTTTCTTTCATACTTCTAACTGTAAATCTGTTCCGTCACTCTACTCTTATCGAGCTTGGACTATACCTCCTGTTGTTACTATGTTTGTATCCTGTAGTGAATAAAGAATTAGAATTAGAATTAGAAAATGCTGCGCTTTGGTATTTTGTCAAGTATACTTTATGTTCTTTGTATTGAAACCAAAATAAATTCTGTATACCAGAACAGAGGGACGATACCTCTTACAATATCCCCTTGGGGCAGAGTAAGTTTAGGTATGAGTTGACGTTCTGGTTCATTTCAGTTCAAAACGGTGGCAAGCAAAAAAGTAAAAATAACTTGAGAGTAGAAATCAATCAATTCTGTGATGGCTAACGCGATACCTTGAGAATTTCTTATACCATCGACAAAATGTGAGGTGTTAAGTTACCCCACCTACTTCTTGAAAAGTAGGGTCAGTGTTATTAGGAATACTTTTCTTGAATACAGAACTAAACAAGCCACACTTTTTGCGCAACGAAATGATTTGTATGCATTGTTCGCTACAAATAAAGCAAAACATATACTCAATAGGCATTTTTCGTGCTCCTGTAGTGACACAAATTATAGTAAAATTATAAAGAAAATCTGAAAAAGTCCCATTTTTAAAAGTTTACCATTTCCCTATTAGTCAGCATTTTCCAAAGGTGTAAGTCGTGCAAGCAGTGATCGCATAACATATTTCAATAAAAAAAAGTTGGCACCAAATCGTTAAATTGTCAAACCATAATCGTAAATAAGGTACCCATTTTTCCTTCCTTTTGTTTGCAAATAGTTTGCTTAAAATGTCAGTCAGTGTAAAAAAACCTTCTCATTTAAAGCATGTGCTGCACGTGCACGCCGATTCATTTTCCATAAAAATAAACCATCAAGTAGCCTTAGAATTCTAGTTTCCAAAAATGTATTATTTGATAGCATTTCATCAACGCATTGTGGAGCTATGACGCCATGCTAAAAACTTTCTAAATGCCCCCCGTATAGTTCTATTCAAGGGTGAATAAGTCAATTAATGACTTTTCCCAATAACTGCATTAAAATCAGTTCATTATTTTGTAATTCGGACCAGTTTAAAAGCATGGCGGTATTTGGCTATAATTTCAATACCCAATGATAATTGTTCAATACTGCGCCAAAGGTACTAAATCTGTGAACCGCAGACAATACTCTACTACTGTTATTACAAGGCTTTTGTTTTACAAGTATATTAAATATAGCAAGAAGTGAGCAAAGCTCAAATACCCCTGGTGGAAGCCATCAAATATTGTAACACTTTCAGAGAAAAAAGAAAATTGTTAGAGATTTCATACTCCTAAATCAAGTAGTTCCTGAAAAAACTTTGATGAAAAATGTCCATATGTCTTATATAGGAGTGACAGAAGGAAAAAATTGAAAATTTGAAAAGAGAAGGCAAAATGAGGACTAGCATCTTTATTTTCATCTACACATACACTTTGCCTGCCTGAAGGTGTACACAAAATTTCATAATCCTAAATAAAGTTGTTGCTGAGAAAACTCTGACGAAAAATATCCATATGTGTTATATAGGAGTGACAGAAGGAAAAATTGAAAAGAAGGCAAAATGAGTTTTAGCATCTTTATTTTCACTTACTAATACACTTAGCCTACCTGAAGGTGTTCGCAAAATTTGAAAACACTGGCTCCCATAGGAGCCTAGAAATCTACGACAGAAATTTTCATTGGAAAGAGAACAAATGAACAAATAAAGGGACTGATATGCAATATGTGGCTGTGTTTTTGTTACACAAGACAACTTATCACGATAACGCTTTGTATCAAATTTCAGAATGCTAAGTAAAGTGGTTGCTGAGAAATCTTTGACAGAAAAAATGTCCATATGTATTTTCATTAGAGTGGCAGGGAAAATTGAAAATTTGAAAAAAGAAGGCAAAATGAGGAATAGCATCTTAATTTTCATTTACACAATAGACTTTGCCTACTTGAAGATGTACACGGAATTTGAAAACATTGGCTTCAATAGGAGCTGAGAAATCTGCGACAGACATTTTCATTGGAAAGAAAGAAAAAATGAACAAATAAAGGGACGGACATGCAATATGTGGCTGTGTTTTTTACACAATACAACTCATCACTATCCAAGCGTTGTACCAAATTTCAGAATCCTAACTCAAGTAGTTGCTGAGAATTCTTTGACAGAAAAAAAGTTTTCAGACAGACAAACAAACATAGTTACAGTAAAGGCAAAAACTATATATACCCCCTATATATACTTCGTACAGGGGTTATAATCATATCATCGAGAGTGCATATTCTGATAATACGAGGGGTGATCAAAAACTTCGCGGAAAATAGTTACCATTTCTGCATCGTTTGATCAATAGAGCTTAAATTACAACACCTAAACTGCAACACGTAACTATGCAGTTGATTGGTCAAAACATGGTTTATTTTAGTCGTCTTCACGCGCTACCGCTGTCATCAAGGCAACGTTGCATAACTTGAACCTGCCAACTTTTCGTTGCATTTGTATGGTTTACTTCAATAATCAATTCAAAATCAACGTCTTGTAATATTTTGTTATTCTGTGTTAGCCCTTATTGCTATTTATGCATATTTAGGGACATGTTTACTCCTCTTCTATGCAAACCATAAAAGAATTGTATAAAACTGATTGCGTTCTAGATCGAAACGAATAACAGTACTGTCAAAAAGTCAAACATCAAACTTCTATGAGCACATTTCCTGTTTTGTTAAGTCACTTCTTTAAAACACACTCTATCTGCATACTTCGAAATAAATATTATGTTTCAGGACAGCAGATCTAATATTGATATTAATGTCGCAGTTAACAATTATTGCAATAAAAAACTACCTAGAAAATAAGTTTTTATTTAATATTTGCAAAACGCCAAAAGAATTGACGCATATAAGGCCTGCTCTTTGATCTCATGCTTGTTAATGTAAACAAATAGCGCATCAGAATAGCATAAAATTCTCATATTATGTTTAAAGGATGATGGAAAATTACTGTCCGTGAAAAAAAGAAGAACAAATTCAAGCACAACTACGAATTATAGACCCTAGATGCAGTCTAGGGGTTCAGATGGGCCAATCTCAGCGAAGTGACGTCCCAACGGCGCCACGTTCCCATACATCCGACGTCATATTTTCTAAATTTTGATTTTAATAAGCTCGCAAAGAATATTAATAGTTCATATTTGTGAATTTTCGTTATAACAGGTAAAGGTAATACGATTTAATAGCACTTTTCAGTGAACTTTCTGATCACCCCTCGTATCTTCAAGATAGATGATAGAGTTAAGAAATAGATCAGTTCCAGCAGTAAATTGTTGAGTAATTATTCACTGTTTGGAGGTCAGTTGTAAAGAAGATCAAATCACGAGCGCGCAGCGCGAGAGAATTATCTTCGTACAACTGACCGACAAACAGTGAATTATTACTTAACAATTCACGCACTGGAGCTGATCTATTTCGATTCTAACACACAATAAACGACGAAAACACATTCGAAGTCTTCAGCTTCTTCCAACTTTCCGCCATTGCACTGAAGAACACCCGACATTACTTAGACTACGCCGCATACGTTTACATGTAAGTGTAACGTCTTTCAAGCGTAAAATGACGTTACACCGTCTTACGCCATAAATGACGTCATTTTCCAGTGACGTCAGCTATCACACACTTTAGCTGTGAATTATTGTCCGATATATCACAGTTTGGTACCGTAGGTTCTATAGGCGAGGTGTGTTAGAATTAAAGTTTTGCCACATGTGCTACATGTATACGGCGTATCTCCTGTATGAATAAGCGTGTGTCTCTTCAAAACAGATGATAGAGTAAAACTTTTACCACAAGTGTCACAAGTAAACGGTTTATCATTTGTATACCCTTAAGCTAGATGATTGGGTAAACCTGTTGCCACATGTAACACATTTATATGGCTTATCTCCTGTATGAACATGTGTATGTTTCTTCAAGTCTGATGCCTGAGTAAAAGTTTTTCCACAGAAGTGTTACAAAGAAATTGCTTATCATCTGTATGAATAAGTTCATGCTTCTTTAAAGAAGATAATTGGGTAAAGCTTTTGTCACATATGCAACATGTATACAGCTTCTCTCCTGTATGAATAAGCGTATGTTTCTTCAAATCAGATGATTGAATAAAGCTTTTACCACATGTGCCGCAAATGAACCGCTTATCTGCTGTATGACTAAACTTTTGTTTTGTCAAATGAGCCGTAGCATGAGATTTCGAACAATTTGACATTTTGACAAGTGTAGACTCGAACGAGCCTCTGAAGCCTCCTCTTAAGCTTAGAAACTTTAAATGGTGTTCAGTTAGTGGTTTAACAATCATAGAATACTCAAGTGACTAGCAAAGGTTCTGATCAGTCTGCGCGTATGCGTAGGCTGGTCTGAGGCTTTGCTGGTCGCACATACCACATTGTTGGAAATCTCATGCACTGGCTCAAATTAGATGGGTGTGTGCAACTTTGGCCACACGTTCTATGGCTATTCAAGTGTGATACAATATTCATCATTTCCCAAGGGTTTCATAGGCAATATACTCGTTGCCATTATGAACGTGATTATATATGTTCAGTGCGTTTGTTTGGATAGATTTACTTCCCACAAATGGTAGATGTAAATTCTATTTCTCTTGTATGAACACGTACATGGGTATATAAGGTCTTTACTTGATTAACGTTTTTGCTCATTTTTTTGTTCAAAGTGAAACTGTCTATATCTAAAAATACGCCTGATCAAATAAAAACCTCCTGCCACAACTTCTACCTTTAAATGGTTTCGGATTCTTTCCTTATGAACCCGCTATGGCTTGCTAAGAATGATGCTTTGTTCAAGCTTTTTACACAAGTTTCTAAAATAATGTTTAAAAAATTGACCAGCTGACACAGCTACTACCTTTAATTGGTTTTCCTCTGTTGCGACTGCTCAAAATGCAGAAAATAATGTCCTTTAAATCATGTTTAAAGCAATGTATTCGTCCCAATAGTTAAAAGAAATGTCAAATATCAATTTATATAATTATCAAGCAACTTTTAAAATCATTTTACAACAGATGAATTTTCCTCTGCTTCAACCGCTAAAAAAATTATTGTGACTGATTTTAAACTATGTAAAAAGTAGGATAATTTTCTGATATACGAATAAGCTCACAATCTAATTTTTTAAACATACAGAATTTGGTAAGCAACAGAGGAAATTTCCTCCATTTCAAAACCTACGCATGATTTCACTTTTTGCACTATAGAGTATTCATCTTTTGAGAATTTCAACACCTATAGCTTAATTTAGAACAGAGGATTTTTCATCTGTTTTAAACAACATCAACAATCCCTAGCGAAATATCGTTCATTATCATTTCCATAGCTGTTCTAGCATTGTAGGAATATTTCTCTGTTGAAGCAGATCATCTGTCACCTCAGGTATGACATAATGCACTAGTTGATCTGGTAATAGCTTAAACTTACATTTTAGAATAGAGAAAATTCCCTTTAGTCAGTATATCAACAATGTCCTATAAAACGACTTACAAGATTAAGAGTTTAACTTGCATAACAGTTCCTCTAAAATTTAAAACCCGTTTTCGAATAGAGGAAAATTTCTTTGTTCAGTATTTCAACGATGACCTAAAGAATGACTTTAAAACCAGAAAACAACCAGCTCAACACTTATATCATAACCAACACGTTTTCTTACTTACTTATCCGTTTTAGAATAGAGGAATTTTCCTCTGTTCAGTATTTTTACGATGGCCTCAAAATGTCTGTGGTGTCTAACTGTGAGTTTGTCACTTTCCAATTGATAACCTAGGTCAGGTGTGGTACTTCACTGTATCGATTCCTGATGTTTGCACACTTACTCACTTTTATTTATCCCAAAACCACCCTGCTCATCACTTATATAAAAGCTGAAATATCTTTAAGGAATATATATTGTAGGCCACATATAACACAGGTACCCAGCTATGATATTAAATGTGTTGCATGCCCATTTGCAGTTAAACAGGCACGTCTGATAATCACTGTATGAACGAGTTTGATTGTTCAAGCCACAATATATATAGACATTTGCCAGTTTGAGTGTACAACACTAGCCTCTAAAACAAGAATTTAGCCCTGCTAAAACATATTTGCTTAACTTGCTTGATGAGAGGTATATCTTATGTAGGCATCAATGCCATAGGATTGCTAAGTTTAGTGTGTTTCTGGGATGAGGATCATTGCAAGCTCTCTATATTAAACGGACTACCCATGCTTCATAAATGACCCTATAATCACGCTTTATTGCTAGCTCATGCACTACTACTGAGTTGTCTATAGTTTTGACTTCTCGCCTAACTGTGATTAACACCCATGTTATAAAATACTGTACAACAGTTTATGCGATGGATGGTAAATATCTATATTGGTCTATTAAACTTTGGGTTATATCTTAATAAATTAAAGGTTTTACCACATTGCCTTATAATCTAATCTATGAAAATCTAACTGAATTAATAAAACAAACTTTTAACAGAGAGTGCTTGTTTAATTTGGCTTCAAGTGAGATATGCGCCTTCTTCACTTCTGCAAACCCTAAAGGAAATAATTAAAGGTCATGTCAGAAACTATACTTAACAGCAACAGAAACGCATATTTTTCATTGCCCATTTAAGATTTGAAATAATAATAAACATTAATTCTGGGCACATTTTCCTCGTGACACGGTAGATTATTAGGTTTGATAATCATGTTAAAACACAAAATAAAAAGCTGTACATTCAAATAGCCATATTTGGAATCCAATTTCATTTCAAAACACCACAGCACGGTGTAACTAGAGTTCAGGGAATGAAAAGTATCACCTGGCAAAACAGAAGTCAAACAAGGCAAAATTGTCGAATTTATATCCCCTATAAAGGGTTATTTTTAGAGAAACTTATTAATCACTAAACATAAATCCCATTTATCCAATCCCTAAGTTCACCTTTAGTATCATAAAGATCAAAGTTAAAAGCCTACCAACTAGTTTTCAGTGGTAAGTTCAATAAAAAAATAGACTTATCTGTACAATTTCAAAATCTATCAGGGGTTTGTGTAAGGTCAAAGTGTTTGCTTCTATGTTAGACTTTACTTCTTTCTCCTTAATTCGATATGAAACATGACCACATTCAGACTTTTTACCTTTTAATCCAGCCCACAGGTTAAGAATGTGTGTAAGGAGAGAATATGTGCTTGCATGTTGTTCTATGCTCCATTCCCTTTAAGTTGATATGCAACATGACCATGTTCTAAAAAAGTTGAAATTTGACCATTTGACCCCACCCCCAGTGTCAGGGGGGGGGGGGGGGGTCATTAATTGTCCATTCTGCAAAAAGTTATTATCATTTGACGGTGTGCGTGGTCATTTCAGTAATTTTTTAGCGCAAACATTTGCTCTCATTGGTCAAATAGAATTTGCTTTACGTTGTGGCGTTCGCTTCTTGAAAATATAATGAGAAATCACAAAACGGTCGTTGATTGGATAAGGTACTGATTTTTCTTTTCATTTTAGGACATGTCAATCATTGGACCATTCCCAAAATGTTTATGCGTGTACGCCAAACTGTCCACTAACATTTTACTGTCCACTGACGTTTTAATAGCGTTAGCTTATTATGGATACATTCGAGTACATCTAAACGTACATATTGGCATTAAACTGTCAAACTTGACTTTTTCTTTAACGGTGCGCAAGGGAGAAACTCAAGAGAGAAAAAGCAAAGTGACAAGTATAGAAGCAGTCAGTAAAATTTAATGAGAAATACATTAATAACAAGAGGGCCCTAGGGCCCTGGATTGCTCACTCGAGTCCTGGCACATTAGTTGATGATTTATTTGCTTGTGGCTTAGGAGATATGATATGATGTAAAGATACTTCTATATTTAGCTCTGGTAGCCATTTTGTTCAGCCAAGCTAAACTGTCTGATAGATTTTGGTAGAGGGCAACATGAGGACCATTTCTGTATTTTGATTTTGGACCAGTGGTTCAATAGATTACATTTGAAGATATGTCTTATCTAGATCTCTGCCTACCATTTTTGGCAGAGCAACATTTGTGCAATTTTATTAGAGGGCACTATGAGGTACATTTCTGTGAAATTATTTTTAATTTGGACCAGTGGTTCAGGAGAAGATATCATTTAAAGTTATTTCTCATCTAGAACTCTGGCGACCCCTGTATTAAGCTGAGCAAAAGTGTTTGTGCAATTTTTGTAGAAGCCATCATGAGGAACAATTCTGTGATTCTTTTTTTAATTTGAGCCAGTGGTTCAGGAGGAAATGTAATTAAAAGACCTTTCTTATTTAGAGCTCCAGCAGACCATTTGTTAGGTAGAGCGAAACCATTTGTGCAATTTTGATGGAAGGTATCATGAGGAACAATTCTGTGAAAATATTTTGAATACGGACCAGTGGTTCAGGAGATGTCGTTTAGAGATATACTTAAACGCAAAAGTTACGCAACCGTTTTCAATCCACTTTTTCTTCCACATGGATCACATGAGGCTAATTTCTTAATTATATCCTGTGTTTCGGCGCATTGAGTTATGATTTGCCATAAAATGGTTTTGATCACGATTTCCGTTCTGACGTTATAATGACGTTATAATGACGTCAGTGAATTTCAACAAAGTGAGTCTAAAAAAGTGACGTTTCATTCGATTTGAAAATAAACAGCTTGATCTGATAGCCAGATGTCCTAACTAAAGGAAAACAATAAAACGGTTCGGCAGTTATTGATTATCAACGCTACCAGTTGCTGCGTTGCTGTGTTTTTTTATTGACGTCAACCTACTTGTTTTTAAAACAGTAATTACAGTCGCATTTTGCTTGATCATGTCGCGATATCTTAATGATGATCTTAAAATTCTGATCCTGGTTTGATATCTCTGTAACCAGCAATGCAACATGCCTGAAAAATTTTACAAAATAATAATGTATTCTTTGTCTATAAAATGCTCTGACATCTTTGTTGTAACTTGAAGGAGCGGCCGGAAACCTATCCCAAAACAGGCATGCCCTCAATGCACTGACCTATCAAGCAGACTGTGCATGTTGGAAACTTCACAATTTAGACAAGAGCAGTCTCAGCATTGCGATTGTATGGCTGCTCAATGTTCATCCGTAGGCCAATATGTTCTGAAGATATGGCAAACTTCCTTTATGATTTAAGTTTTCTAGGCCCTTGAATATATGGCTATGCAACTGTCAGCTATAATCAAATTTTGGACCACTTGAAGTTTTGACCAGCCCTTACCTCCGTAACAACAGCTGTATCAAAGGTAAAATTAGTTTTAGGCATACGAAGATGAGCTTACTTTTGTCTGAAGCAATTATGAATTATCGGTATAGTCGGAGACTGATACATGTAGTAATCCACATAAGAAAATAAAAACGAATCCACAAATTAGGTTATTATATGGCGGTACCCGAATTGGTATGTGTATATCTAAATATAAAACCCAATTAATTGTCCAAATGTGCACTTTATCATAAAATGGTGCAATATGGGATTAGATTGAGCATAAAGCATCCATCTGAAACCAAAAACAATTTTGAAAATTCTTATTTAAAATCAATCATTTTTTTGGTAAACAATAGAACTTTTTACAATATTACAATTAAGATTGAGATATTTTGTAATCAAAATAATATTGGTCTTTAATATTTTGACGATAGTTGGTTCGGCATGTTTTTAGTCCAAATTTATAGACAAAAAAGAATATTCTTGGAAATGAAAATTCTGCAATGTATACAAAATGACATAGTTGTCAATTTCAATGACGTCATAAGAACTCAACATTGAGCCTTAAATATTGAAGCTACATAACCTGTTGGTATTCTAACATTTGAATGGACATTACAAGTAACAAAAAGTAAAAAGACAATAAAGTTTTATTTTGCAGTTTTAAAGACGCTGGGCTTGAAAAGTCAAATTCAAATATTATCATAATTCTATTATATGAAAAAAATGCCAGTGGTATAGAGTGGACCATATATAACGGGCTGTAGTTATTAATTCAAACAGTACAGCGAGACAATATTAGAATTATTATAAACTAAACACTTGATCGTTTCAATGGAGCATAGTATGTCTCTCAAAAATGTCTCTGGACAAAGCTACAAGGCAACGATCAGAACTTTTGGATCATCCCTCGTACTTATGTCTTCTGTGCAATGTATTGAGGGCTACATGGTGACACTAAAAGTTTTTGATTATTAACATACGTTTGGATAAAAATGGCCAATGACGCAAAAAAATTAAAGACGTCATTTTGACAAAATAAACGTTAACAGAAACATAAAAGGACCTGGTTTGATTTTGTCTACCCTTTTGCTTTCAAAAACCGATATTGCTTTAAAACGTTTTTTTTCGCAAAAAAGTCACAATTTTTGAACTTTGTGACTTTAATAATGGGTTTGCCTTACATTTCTCGATGCAGCTCGCCAACCATAAGTCACAGCGGTCTGATTTTGGTGCTGTATGCAAGGCAAATAACGGTACTTAGCGATTTTATTATCACTGGCTGATTTTTTGGATAAAAAAGAAGGAACTACCATTTTAGAAAGAGTTGCGTTTCTTTTGCGTTTAAGTATATTTCTTATATTGAGCTCTTGTGGCCCTTTTGATCAGTGGAGTGGAACCATTTGTGCAATTTTGTAAAGGGTATTATGATAACCAATTCTGTGAAATTATTTAAAAGTTGGACCAGTGGTTCAGGAGGAATATCATTGAAACACATTGCTTATCTAGAGCTCTAGCAGCTATTCGGTGGAGCAGGACCATTTGTTCAATTGTGGGAGAAGGCATCATGAGGAACAATTCTGTGAAATTATTGTGAATATGCTCCCATGGTTCAGGAGGAGATGTCATTTAAAGATATTTCTTATCTTGAGCTCTGTCCCCTTTTTTCAGCGTAGCCTAACTATTTGTGCAATTTTGGTAAAGGGCATCATGAGGAACATTTCCATGAAATTATTTTGAATTCGGACCAGAGGTTCAGGAGGAGATGTTGTTTAAAGAAAAAAGTTTACCGACGGACGACTGACAAAGACCGATCACAATAGCTCACCTAAAGCCTTTGGCTCCGGCCAACTAAAAAGGAAGAAGTAACAGAAAGCTGTACCCAGCCTCTTTATGCCTATCTGAGTGTGACCAATCCCCTTCCTTGTGGGTACCTGGGTACCAGGCCTGACAGCACAGCTCAACAGTCGTCATTCAGGTTTACTTCATGGCCAAGCGGAATCCACATTAGAAGGCAAGGCTCCCCAAACTCCCTCTTTAATGATACCAAAGAGGGAGCCTCATCAGAAACTGCTGGCAGTCTGTTCCATGCTGTGATGGTTCTAGGGAAGAAGCTGAATTTGTAACAGTCAGTTGATCTAGGGTAATGCTGGTACTTGAAGGAGTGTGCTGCTCTTGTCTTCTTGCTGGCTGGTATCAAGTATCTGGAGTGTGGTATGGCTATCAGGTCGTTTACAATTTTGTAGAAGTTTTGTTCTTCTGGATTCATGGGTCTCCCATCCAAGGTAGTCCAACATATCTGTTTGGTTACGCTGCTCGTATTCCTGTATCTGCCTGTCACCAATCGGGCTGCCCTGCGTTGCACCATCTCCACTTGGTATTTCTGGTCTCTTTGGTGAGGGTCCCAAACGGTTCAATCTTTGATCTGACCATGGACATGCAAGCTTGAGTCTTGGTTTCTTCACAGGCCTTTCCCAGGTTTAGGCATAGAAATCCGAGCAAGCTGTTTGCCTTTTTTGTGACCCTGTTAAAATGCTGATTCCATGATAGGTTATGTTGCAGGTGCACACCAAGGTACTTGGATGTAGCCTCTTCGGCTAAGACTGTGCCTTTGAGTCTGTAGGAGAGTAGCTGAATGTCATGGGTGATTTAGCTCTTAAAACACGTAGCATACTACATTTCTGAGAGTGAAAGTCCATTCCCCACTTCCGTTCCCATGCTGCAAGTGTGTCAGGGTCATCTCGGAGAATATAATGATCTTGGTTAGACTTTATCTGGCTGTAGATGCAGTTATCAACGAACGTTTGCGCCTTTGAGTTGATGTTGTTCGGTAGGTCATTGGCAAAAATCAAAAATAGAACTGGTCCTAACACCAGGCCTTGAGGGACGCCACTTATCACGTGTACTATCTCTGATGACTGACTCTCCACTAAAATTTGCTGCGTTCTCTGACTGAGGAATGAAGCCATCCACTGATATGTGCTGTCACTCATCCCATAATTATGAATCTTCTTAAGTAGGTGCTGGTGCCACAAAAATACATCGTCTGTTCAGCGTTTCCAATATTTGCCTGTACAGTGTTCTACTCAAACTGTAAAAAAAAGAAAAAACACCACTCACAAATCGAACAGTTCTTTAGAGTGTCAAACAGATTAGATCCAAGTCAAACCCAGCGTTGTGTTGGGTATGGTGGGTCAATCCTACTCGCAAAGGTCATCAGCAGAGGGCACTAGAATAGTAGGCAAAGAGTCGCTTTTTAGGAACAGTGTAGATACAATTGGATGTCATAGGACGCATGATCGCTACTTTCGGAGCGCAAACAGTTTGGATCCAGATCAAGTATTTCGTTTTGTCGTACCTCAAATTGAAACAATTATAAGCCTTGATAGCAGATATCTCTTAGCCAATGTGAGCCTTTTATCCTTTTTGTGGAACCTAAGCAAGCAGTGCAGACCATCAGAGTGCATGATGTTTCGATCCAGATCAAGTGCTAGTTTTTAGGTGGAGCCAAGACGGGTCAAAAATAGTGAGTATGATAAAAATACCACAATCACAAACTGCAGACAAACCATGGCACCGCGAGATAGAGCCACACAACAATCACAGGGCACTAGGAAGACAAACTAAGCAAAGCAACCAGCTCTCTCTCTCTTTTCCATCAAGCTGATTGCAAAACTAGAATGAACATAAAGTAACGTACATCAAAATGTAGAACAATTACAGACTCCCGCAATGGGAGAAACAATAAACAACAAACCAACAACAACAGAACCATCGCCTTAGAACAGACAGCAGACTAGGTCACTAGGGCTTAAATGCATTTTACTGGTACCAAATCTTCGCCCTAGATTCTGCTATTGTCACAGTCGTATACGTGATATCATGTATAATTTTTTGGCTGAAGTATAGATTTTCAATGATGGCGGACGTTGTGGGCTGAGAAACAGGGGCCTAGCAGGCCTAAATTCAATGTACGCTATTGTGGTGACGATCCAAATAAAAAGAGCATTTGCAAATAGCGTAGATCCAGATGTCTGCGGCGTCTCATCATGGGCTGCGCTATTTGCCATGTTGAGCGCATTCTGGGTATTAAATCCGATATGAATCAGGACCTCTTTCAGTTCGTTTATGGGTGCTAAACCCTTAAAGTGGGTCTTAGAGCAGATACTGCTACTACAAACAACTCCTACCGAAATTGGAATTAATTAGACATATCAGATTCATATATTAGACACATTAGAATTTCTTTTCTACAGACATTGTGTATACGCGTTATCAAGAAACCTTCAGAAATGGGATAGAATCTTCCATATTTTTGGTACAAATGTGTACGCAAATGCGTTTTTGAGTATACGTAGCTACGCCCCTGACATATTTATTGCGTTGAGAAATAAAAACAAAATAACTTGTAATTCGCACATGTATCAAAAAGCGTATCTATTCCCTGTGTATGTGAGACAGCTTGGAGGCCTGGCTCCGACGAACCATTATGGATACGCAGGCTTTACATGTTGAGCATTCCATGCGTGGATCCAGAAAGTTGTTTTTTGAATAGCGCTAACAATAGTGCTCACCAATGCCAAATAGCACTTAAAGCGGATCATCATCGGCCTGCCAGCGAACCGCCATTTAAATGGCGTTTCGCTGGCGGACCGATAATGGTTCAACATTGAATGCTGACTTGGTAGCTTTGTGCTTTTTCAGGGGACCTTGACCAGTATTGCTAAGAAACCCTCTATTTTTGTAATTGTTCAGGGGGGTCCGGACCCTCTGTCCCCCTTTGGATCCGCACATGTATTCGCTGGTCGTTCACACTCATGGGTGGGCCGTTTATACCCAAGAATAAGGAAGAACACAGAGGTCATTCAGAAAATATAGGTCTACATGTTAATTAATTTACTGTTCATGTAGAAAACGTGTTTATATAAGGAAACATAAAATGTAGGATTAGAAAAAAGGCTAAGGGCTACGAACGAATCTTTAATACATTATAGAAATAACATCTTATTTGGCACGTTCAACTTGGTAATCATCTACCTGTAGATACATAAATTATTTTATCAGTTGATTTATGAACCCTCCCACTGTAATTTTCCAGAAAGTATAAAAAAAAATATTTTTTTTTATTTTATCAGCCGACCTTAAAATTATTTGTTTCGTTGAATAAATAATATATTTGTGCATTTCTGAGAGTGACACTGTTAAAAGCGATTGTCCTGTGCAGGGCAATTATCAAATATTTAAAGATTTAATACAGACTGTTGGTTTTACTTTACTTTTTTACTATTTATTCTGTAGATATAATTAAGAAAAAAAATCAAAAAAAAAAAAAAATCTGAAAACTGGTTAATTTCAGTTGGATTTTTTTTCGTCCCCCCGACCCTTAATCTGAAAAAAAATCCAGTGAATCAACTAATAAACAAATTATGGCCTTAGTGAAGCTGTCCATGTCCACTGGCGGCCTTGTTATTTTCATGGATCAATTTTTATTTTAGCGATTTTGGTGGAAGTTTACCCAGTGATCATTTCTGTCAAATTATTTTTACGTCTGATCAGCGGCTTCAGAGATATGTTTTAAAAAAATCCTTTTCTGCAATTAAGTATTAGTTATCTCATGGTTTATCCGCCGATTCGTGGAGATAATCCATGGGCTTGAGCGAGTGGATTAACTTGCGAAAACGTGGACAATCATGTTATAACTATATTATACCACCTACATCAGTGTAGACCTTGCACATCACGTGGTATTTCGTTATAAGGTTGGTAAGGGTGGTATAATAAACTGCATTGTATGCACCCTGGTGGTCATGCTTTTCGACAGAAGTGCAGGAAAAAATGATCCGGTTGTATAGAAAGAATTACTATTTGAAGACACTGCTGTCCACAGGTGTGTCCGTGTGTCACGACGGCCGATGCACATTGAATTATCCCAATATCAAACTTCTCTCAGGGGCGTAGCTTGACTAATATCCAATGTACGCAATCTCGGAGACGTTTAAAAATGTAAAAGGGACCATTTACAAATAGCGTAGACCCAGACGAGATTCAACAAAAGCGGCGTCTCATCAGGGTCTGCGCTACATACCTTGCTTAACACATTCTTGGTAAAGGTGGTTAATATTAAATTGTATGTGAATCAGGACCTCTTTCACTTCGTTAATGGGTGCTAAACCTTCAAACTGTAAAAGCATATACATATCGCCCCCTTAGCGACAGATGGTGTTTTGTACACTTTATGTACTTTTAAGAAAAAACACGTATAAAGATTTGTAGCCTCCTAAAAAATCAGGTTTGCAATATGAATGTTTGGTGTTGATATTGAAAATAGTATATGAGTGTATAGTTTCAAATGAAACCAGTTTAAAACAAGTAAGTTTAGAAATAAAAAGTTATTCCCCCCTTTTGAAGATGACGTTTTTTACCATATGGCAAACTCTCAATTTTTTGGGATGAAAGAGTGTCATATGTCACCCAGCACCTTTTGTAACCAATGGAATTTAAGTCATGTGTTGATTGAAAAAGTGCTATTTGACAAACGACATCTTTTGTCAAGCCTGAATTATATTCTATCTTTAATGAAAAGGGTGCTATCTGTCAAATGGTACCTTTTGATACTCAATACTGTATTGTTGTAATCATTTTAGTAAATGCAAAATGTACTATTTGTCATGTAACTCCTTTTAACTCTAAATAACTTAAACAATAACAGCACTTTTCTTCCAACTATAAGATGTAATGTGACAGATAGCACCTTTTGCTTCAAATTTGACAGCAAATAACTATTTTTGCCGCTATCAAAATAAGAGATATGCACATATGGCCAATTGAAATTTTGTCAGCACAAGTTCTGTTTAAAGAATACAGCCATAATCATTTGTGAGATGATATATACCATGTTAAGAATCGTAAAAAAACTAAAATAACTCAATTTTGTTAAACAAAACGCTAGATAGCACCTTCTACCACTATGGAGGCGATATACTAGTAATCAATCTTCAGCTATTAGTATGTAGACCATCTATCGTATAGAGATTAGAAAGAAACAATGGTGCATTGTTGTATACAGTAAAAAGCCTGTGTATAACGGTCACTCTCCCAAAGACCGAAAGACCGAAAATTGGTTTCCAGTAAATGCATAATGCAGGTCATAAGTTCTGCAGAATGCAAAAAATTCGACCTTCATTAAGCTATACTTCTACTACGACCGTTAAGTAGTGACCCTCGATTCATTCACATGAGCTGACAGTTTTGTCTTCATCTCACCTTTACAGCCTCAAAACCAAAAGCTCTCAATGTCAATTGCGTAGTGACATTATGTAGGATGTAGAGTGATATAAGGATCAAACGTCAAGCTCATGTGACTCATTCAATGCATTTACCGTTACGGTCATGCCCCAAATCATTTTATGGAAATATGCCACTTGTTTTGTCTTTTTTGAGTGGTCGTTAAACTTTTACACACGTTTTACTGTACAAATAACGCCGATTGTGTTGCGTAAATGCGTTGACAACCAAATGTTTTGTGTCTCACACATTCTAAACAACCTTTTTACATGATATTGCTCATTTAATGACAAACCTTAAAATATATCATATATTTTCAAAATTATTGCCGGGATCAGTTACCCGCTAGGCGACAGAAATGAGGACTTCAAACATTGTAAGTTAGAATAATAATTATTTATTATAATAATAATAATAATAATAATAATAATAATCATGATAAAGACAAATTAGATGATGATGATGATGATGATGATGATGATGATGATGATGATGATGATGATGATGATGATGATGAAGCCAACTGTATTTCACCTTATACTACTCAAAACTTGACAAGAGTCCAAACTTCAATATCGTGAACACTCCATGTCTTCATTCAAGCATCTTGAACAATTTATACGACTGCTTTGATGACAGGTTACTGACAATGATGACAGATATGGCATTTTAGGTCCCGTGGAGGGTAGGATTAAATTGTTTGGTTTGCAAACTCCGAAGAAAAGGGCTCTTGCATTCTGTGCCAAATGATTAAACTTGTACGAGTTGAGAGATCCTACAGAAACAATTTGGCGCAATATCTCTCGCAAACAAAGCCACACTTGATTAACATCTCCAGAGCTTTCCAAAGTAAAGTCACAAACATGTGCTATCAGTTCAGGTTGCGCGTCTCTCCGTTTAAGGCAGCTATCTTCACTTATATATATATATACAATAGCACTTCAATCATGCAGCATTGTTTCTGCAAAATTTGAAGCCGTAGTTCGATTTTATAAAGATACTTTACCTCACCAAAGACGACAGGTAGATGAAAAGGGCTGCCTTGATCTACAGATCAATTTCAAAATGTCTGTCTTTGATGACAGATCAGGATTTGTAGCGGCTAACATTGATGACCGGTCAAACTTGTAGAACGCTACTTGAAATTATCAGATTTCTTCAGCTTTTGGTCCTGATTTAGACCATAAATCATCAGCCATATTGTATCAAAACGTAAGTAATCTCATCTGTCATCTGGCCAACTGATATTGAGCATAAAGTCTAAATTCAGTTTAGGCGCTGTATAAACAGGTTCCAAGCTTTCTATATAAAAACTCAAAATTCACCTCTATACCAAATATCATTTTGATGACTTGAATTACCAATTTTAAAGGAATCAGAGAATACACACATCTTAAAGGGGCCAAATGTAATTTAAGGTCACTTTGAACGTGTTACACTGTTCCAAGAAAGTTTGAAGACTTTTCAGTGAATCCATTAAATTTTGCTATTTTAAGTTATTGCTCTTTTTGGCTTGAGGACACGAGTTTGGTTGTTGTTATGTCACTTCTTGGTCATAGCTTGTATTCTTTAATTTCTAAGCAGTAAAAACATGGTGCTAATATTGTATAGTCAAATCATCATTTCCGTGTATTAATCAACTGAAGGTTCCTAATGTATCTTATGTATTGAATGACAATAGATCATATAATAATATTTTCCACAAGAAAATATTTTCAGACGTGATAATGGTATGCAAGTTGACATCTTACCAAGCAACATGCTAAATAGACATGATTTCTACTGGCGTCTTGGCTGTTATCTGTTTCGTTGTGTTTGGGTAACTGAACTATTTGTTTCATAGATTCTCAGGATGGACCACAATTTGGAAGATATAGACTTAGAGAACCCATCAAATGGATCCCTATTGGATATTTCAATCCAAGAAGAGGTTGTGGAACAATACACGTGTGCCATATGTGAAGCAAGTTATTCTAAAAAATCAAATATTTGAAATAACAAATTAAGACGCATGGTAAAAGGTTCACATGCCAATGCAAAAAAGTGCATGCAATATTTCACAACTCAAGTTGCACTGACTTCACACCAGATGGCAAAGCATAGTGCAAGCCATATTGATATATTTCCTGAGGCAAAACTGTCTATAAAAAGGCTCACTTAAATCTTCACCAGAGTCAATATACAAATCAGGACCATTGGTATTTAACTATATAATAGAAATTCAAGTAAAAGGAAATAATCCATGACCACATGGTTATCTACACAATTCTAAACCAAATTATTGTTCTCCTATAATATTTCCCTTGGAAATCTTTGGAACAGTGTCAAGAATACGGTTTGGAACTTGTCAGAATGTTCATGATGTAATGAAGTTTTTCGTTCAGCTGGAATGTGTTATAACATGTTTCAAAATGGCATTGTGTGCCCATGGTCCTGGCTCATGGAATCAACATTGGTGAACATTCAAGTACGACTTCCTACAGAAAGTAATGCCACAGGAAGTACATACATGTAATTGTGGCTCTGTCCAATGTTTGGCATTCTTGTTGGTGTAAGTGTATCTTGAGATTTGAAATATTGTATATTGAAATTTGAAATAGTGTGTGCACTTCTTGCAATGGAATGTGAATATGTCTTGTGGTGCAGTTTCAAGTTTGATGTTTTAGAGAAAAAACACTTGAATCACATATGCAACAATCAGCCTCTTCTTTGATTGAAACATCCAAAAGAAATCCATCTAAGGGGTCCTTTCATTCTATATCTTCGAAATTTTGATAAACCCAATTGATCTATGCAACAAATAATTTATTTTGTTGCCTAAGCACAATCAAATAGATAATAGTCAAGATGCCACCAAATCTAATAAGTTTAGCTTACTGTATGGCATGATGCCAACTTGCATGCCATTATCATGGCTGAAACTATTTATTTGTGGAGAAAAATTATGATATGAACTGTTGTAATTCAGCCAGCAACAGTTATTTACAAGCTTCTGTTGATTCCTATTAAGATAACACTATACATTATTTGACAGATAAATATTCACACCAGGTACTGGTACTGTTGAGAAAAAAAAATATTAGCGATGGCCAGGACGTGACACAACCAAAAACATACGCCGTCCTCAAAAGAACATTGGACAATAACTGAAATATTAAAACTCAGTGGTTTCAATGGTAATCACTCGGCAAGCCTCGTGAAGCCAATCGATGATCCTAGGAACGGATTTTGATATCTACTTGTTTAACAATCCATCATGAGTGTAAGGATGAGATAGAAAAAAATCCCGAGGATCACAGATTTGCATCATAACGCTTGTCGAGTGATGACAAACAGTGATCACGTGAAATGGATTTTTCTATCCCACCTCACACGACCAAAGAATTGTCATTTCTTGCTCTCAACTAAATACCTTATTTTATATTGGAAACACGTAAAAAGACTTCCAGAAAATCCTAAATACGTTGAGATGCGACATGGTAATGCCATTTTAAAATTATAATGACGTCACGGATCGATGTGCGGTCTGCATGCCGCCGTTCGTTTTAAATCTTCCCAAGGGCTGATAAGGGTATGTGAGAATTATCCCACGTATGTGAGAATCGCCTGGAAGTATTAACAATTACGGACATGAGGTTTGATTTGGCCAGTTTAACTCCAAATAACTTTGTTCTTCACCATGGTAAGCAACTAAGTGTGGGTATGTGTTTGCTTTGTTCGGAATAGCGGAACACTTTAGGACCAAAATTTTACATATTATGCAAATTTTTCTGTTATGCAACAAAACAGAATCTGCTAAATACTAATTATGATGTCAGCAGTGATCAACCTGTTTTTGACTATGCAACGGTAAAAAATGTAATCATATGCAACCGTTCATCGATACAGGATCAAAATGTTAGCGACAGACAGTTCGATAAAACAGTTAAAATAGTCAATAAATCTTTAAATAGTACGTTTGATCGTAAACTGTCATGGCACATAATTCTAATAAACCTTTTATGTTTGGGGACACGTTGAGACCAAAATTGAACAGATCAGGCAAGATTGTCTGACTGTCTTGCAATAAAACTGACGCTGCTAAATAGTAACTTTGACGTCATAGGTGATCAGCGTGTCACGTTGCTGTGCAACAGTAAAAAGTGTGATCCTGTGCAACTGTTCATCGAAACCGGATCATATTGGTAGCGAAAGGAAATTCGATAAAACAGTCAAAACTGCTTAATTACTTTTTATATAGTACGTTGGGTAATAAAATGTCATGGAACAAAATTTTAATAAACCTTCAATGTTAGGGAGAGTAACCTTTTCTACCCGCTAGTCTTGCAGGGTCGCAGAATATCTTTTTTAAAGATATTACTTGTTTAAAGGTGAAATTATTTTAATGCATAAATGATAAGAAATCTGCACCTGTTTTCAGATTGCCTCCCTTTGTTTGCTGCTCTGTGTTTGTGCCTTGACTTGTGAAGGAGGTTACATACGGATGAGACCATCTGGTTGCTATTTCAGTCGTCGACAATGCGAGGCCAAAGTTAGTAAAGTGTGATTTAATTATAAACCAACACATATATGCAGAACAACATCATTGCATCTTGTTTAGCCCCCAAGTTTAATTAGTCTATGTCGAATGGGCATCCGGTGTAAATTTTGAGATGTTTTTGGTGACCTATACCAAAATGAACTTTGAGTCATATGTAACAATTTGAACCAGTTCGCCCATCTGAGTCCCGCGTCTGGTCCGAGTAATGACGTCATCAAAATGGCGGCCATAGTGCTACGCATGTACACATATAAGACATCGTATAGTTGAGAGAGAATTTATTGCTAGAAATGATGTTTCGTCTTTATTTAACTGATTGAACGTCAAACAATACGAAAAAGATGTGCTCCATTTTTTCAGACGCCTAGAGTCCATTTGGGGCTCCTAAATCTATAAATTTGACCCAGATCCCATTACTTTTGTTGTAATCCTGTAGAAAGTTCGTGCTCAAATTAGGTGATTTTTGTTCTGGTTTAGTTAATTTGTGGCCATTTTATACAAACTATGAAGTGAATTTGGTTTTAGATCCCTAGAATGAAAAAAAAAAAAAAAATGGGGTACTTATTTCTTTTGTGTCGATTTTAGGTGACCTATATCAAAATAAACTTTGGGGCATATGTAACAATTTAAACCAGTTCACACATCTGAGTTCTGCGTCTGAACCGAATGATGACGTCATCATAATGGCCGCTTTAGTGCTACTTATGCACATATATATACATAAGTAATTTGATTCAAAACACTAGTTATGTGAGAATTTCTGGCTAGAATCATTTTTTTGTCTTTATTTGATCGATGTGGTGTCTTCTTATACGACAATGACGTGTTTCTTTTTTCTGATCCTTGGAACCCGTTTTGGGGCTTCCGATTCAATAAATTTGACCCAGAACACATTACCGTACTTGTTATCCTGTAGGCCATCATGCTGAAATTCAGTGTTTTTTGGTTTCCTTTTGTTTATTGGATTGTTTGTTTGTGCTTAACGTCCATACAACAGCTAAGGTCATATCGAGACGGGGTCACAGCTTAAATTCTCATCTGACAGACTAGTTAAGCCAGAGATCAAACACATGACCCCTAATTTAAAAGGCAAGAGTACAGCGGCTCCTTTATTTTGATGAATTTTAGACCATACTATATAAATATGACCGACCCCTAGAGCTATTTTGGGATACATTTGTTTGGGGGTTAAAGTCCTAGTCAATTGTCATGGCGATGTCGAGATGGTCAGTTAACCTAACCACGCTTTTCCAGGGCAGGCGGTGGTTCTGTTTTTGTTGACTTTTTGTTTATCGTTACTCCCATTGTGGGAGTCTGTAAATGTTCTATGTTTTGTTGTACATTACTTTATGTCTATTCTAGTATTGCAATCATTTTGATGGGGAAGAGATAGCTGATCGCTTTGCTTAATTTTTCTTCCTGGAGCGGCTCTTCCTCGCGTTGCCATGGGGTTGTCTGCAGTTTGTGATTGTGGTATTTCCCGATCAAACTCACTTACTATTTTAGACTTGGCAGTATAGTACTTTGTGCATACACTTTGGCTTGTAACTGACAATATCCCTTCTTGAATCACTGAAAGAAAGAGAAGGACGATAGACAATATTTCATGATCAACCTCCACGAAAGTATTGTGCCCGGATCGAACTCACGATCCCTGTATCAGCACTCGAACTCACTACCGATTGCTCTACAGGGCCAAAGTAAGTAAGGGTACACAGATCAGGAATCGTTACATTTAAGTACCACACCTGGCCCAGGATACCAATGGGAAAGTAACAAACTCACAGCTAGACGCAACAAACGACGGCCAAGAGGCCAGTCATTTCCCAGCAGGTGACCACAAGGCACATATAAACAGACGCATACAAATGCATAGCTAACACAAGACAGAAAAAACATAAAAGATCCACAAAAGAAGTACCGCCTTGGAACGGTCAGTAAAATATTTTACCGGAGGGCTTAAACCGGTTTAACCGTGCACCAACCTCACCCTTAGTTCAGATGTGGATCAAGACACATAGATCATTTTGGGATTCCAATTTTATTTAAATTGACCCTGAATCTATAAATTCAGTTTTTGCCCTATTTGATTGCTCTGAAGCCATTCTATATGAATAATTGATTGCTGTGCTTATTGACCTGGTATATCAGTCAGGTGCATATGAGGCATTCGCAGGGGTTTTGGTGAACAAGGGAAAATGGCATTAATTCAGGGGAACAGAGGAAGAAAGGCCAAATTTTGAGGGGAACAGAGACAATATAAGGGAACAAGGAATATAAGAAAACAAAATTTGAGGATACATAGGAACAAGCCAATTTATTTCAGAGGAGCAAGGAAACATGTACCCCTCATGAGAGGTCTTCGCATATCACTTAGGCGACAGAATATCACCAAAGTAATGGCATACAGTATTACTCGAAATTCGCCATTGTAATACAAGCAATGATGTTCAAACAAATGCTAGTGCATAAGTTATTTGTGGTGAGAAGTGACTCTAGCAGATTTACTGCAACCATTTATTACTCCTTATTTGGGGGTAACGTTGTTATAATAGGAACATAAGTGTCATAATGATTTTTGTGTTAATGAATGTTAATTGTACGAGGGGCATTTGTAAAGTTCTTAGCATGGTCTATTATCTCCGTTACCAATTGACAAACCCTATCATATTTGGTATCATTTTAATGAGCTATATCTTCTCTTTGTTATAGCACACATTTCATGAGGATGTCATGAAGAAATCACGAAAAATATTATTGTGAATATATGTCCTGTTTGTATACTGGAAAACGCAAAATTTCAGAGAAAAATATAACATTTAACCTTTGGAAAAGTGTGCAGAACATTTAGAATAGTTCATGAAATTAGATAATTTTGTACCATTTGGTAGGCCACAATCTGGTACAGTGATTATACAATTGATGACCGAGTTGGATGTTTCTAATAAATGAATACCGCAACAGCAATACCACAACCGTTTAGAAAGCAAAGGAATGCGCCTATTTTTACGTCTAAAATTCGCAGGTCACAATGCACATAATTTGAAAATATATACCTTGCAGTAGTTTAAAAATGCCGTATGTTGATAGTTTTGTCAAGCACACTTAATGTTCTTTGTATTGAAACCAAAAATTAATTTTGTAAACCAGAACAAAGGGAAGATAACTCTTTAAAATTTTCCCATGGGTAGAATGAGTTTAGCTATGAGTTGTCGTTCTGGTTCATTTCAATTGAAAACAGTGGCAAACAAAAAAGTAAAATTACATTGAGAGTAGAAATCAATCACTTTTGTGATGGTTAGCGCGATACCATGAGAAGTTCTTATGCCATCGACAAAATATGCGGGGTTGAGTTACCCCACCCACTTCTTGAAAAGTAGGGGTATTGTCATTAGGAATAGTTTTCTTTAATACAGAACAAATAAAGCCACACATTTTGCGCGACGAAATGATTAGTATGCATTGTTGGCTATAAATAAAGCAGAACATATACTCAATCGGCTTTTTTCGTGCTCCTGTAGTGACACAATTTATAGTAAAAGTATAAATAAAAATAGAAAAAGTCCCATTTTTGAAAGTTTAGCATTTCTCTATAAGTCAACATTTTCTGAATGTAAAGGTGGTAGTCGTGCAAGCAGCGATCGCATAATATATTTTAATAAAAATAAGTTGGCATCAAATCGTTAATTTGTCAAAACATGATCGCAAATAAGGTCCCCGATTTTCCCTCGCTTTTTTCCAAGGATTTTGCTTAAAATTTCCGCCAGTATATAAACCCCTACTCACTTTGAGCATGCGCTGCACGTGCACGCCAAGTCCTTTTTTGACAAAAATTAAACCATCAAGTAGCCGTTGAAGTCTAGTTTCAAAAATGTATTATTTGATAGCATTTTGTCAACGCATTGTGGAGTTATGATGCCATGCTAAGAACTTTCCAAATGACCTTCGTATTCTTGTTACTTTCCCATGTGGTATCCTGGGTCAGGTGTGGTACTTGATTGTATCGTTTCCCAATCTTTGCCGTCTTTCTTACTTTCAAGCAACTGTAAAGTGAGAATTGGCTCCTCTGTGGATTTCCATATGATGCTCTGATACTGAGAAGTTTTGAAACTCTAAAGAAGAGATAGTTTAGTCTCCTCCGAAATATCCACTATCTTAACCTAGTAAAATTTCCAACGGTTGTTCCTGGCTGGCTGACAAGCAGGCATATATATTGTTCGAGAGCATTCTTGGTCCCGTCTTCCAGTGAGACATGACCACGTTTCCTGAAAGCTTCATGGACAGAAGAATCAGCGTTACTGAAAGCTTTTCAACATAATATGTTACCTTGCCGGACATTAATCCAGTAAAATCAGCAACATCTACTGACAAAAGTGAACGTAAAGATCTTTGCATGCTGACTTCAGCTGAACTTGACCTTAACCTATAACAATCGCATCAGCAAGTTCGCTTGCTAAGTATATCTCATCCTGACCTTTGAAAGGCAAACCGAACCCTTTTTTCAGCTACACACCTTAAGCAATTAGACTGCTAAATGTGAACACCTTCCATCAAAAATGAAAGAAGTTCGTGCTACGAGTTGTAAGACAGGTTTCAAGTATACTTGACCTTGATCTTTGACTTATTATTATATAAATCTGAAAACCTTTGTTGTCATCTAGACATCATAAGCAATCAGTGTGCTAAATATGAACACCTTCGGGCAAAACTCAAGAAGGCTGTTGGAAGGGCAGCTATATCCCTAACCGCAGAACGACAGAGTGGTTGGACCAGTAGTTGTCGAAGTGACCGCGTCACCGAGCGATTAGTGCTCCCAAATGTGGATCACATCGTCCAGGGTTCGATTACTGCTTGACCTATACATCACCTCATTGCACTCAGCTTTTTAGCCCTCCATCCATTATCATAGCATGACTAAAATACTGTTTAAATGACATAAAATGGAAAGGCAACCATGCATGTCTTTGGTTGCTGAGAGCAAAAGATATTAGCCCCATGACTGGTACCATGAATGGCCATGGACATGTGTTCTGCGCATTTTCCTTAACTTAGGTCAATATGTAGCCAGAGTTAAATAGATATCCTTCATGGCTTGGCATGAAGTTAGGGCACTGACCTTGAGTCCGTATAACGGAGACATATATTCTGTACATCTTTTCACTGAAGAAACCATTTTAGTTTCGCAAATTTAAAAGAAACATAATGCAAACATGAAATCAAATGTTCAAATTATTGACCTTCAACTGTAACCTTGATTTGGCATGGATGAAACATAATGTTTGCATACAGTCTCAATGAGTTGAATATTTGACAAAATTTAAAATGAAAATCCTTCTGACATAAAGGAAGGAATTAAAAAGTTCAAACTTGTGACCTTAAATTTTCACATAGGGCTTTAGCCACAATTATGCATATCCTCTCACTGAACCGGACATTTCACCTATATTTTATGAAATAATTCAGGGTAAAGGCGATAGGGTGCTGAAATAAAATTAAAAGCTCAAACATGTGGTCACCTCTGGCGACAATGACCTTGTGGTCACGGTTGAATTACACGCTTAGCACATCATCTAACTTAGACAAATATTCGCCCAAAATTAAATATAGGGTGGACATGAAATTCAATGTTCAATCCCATTACCTTCAACTGTGACCTTGGCCTTTAGTTTGCATGATTGAGCTATGTGTTTTGCACACCCTCGCACTGAGCTGAACATCTTATCAAAGTGTAATGATAATCCTTCAAGGGTTTGAGGAGATATGGAGCATGCGTGCAATTGAAGGCTAAATTCCATTACCTGTAACCCTGACTTTGAGTCTGCGTAATTGAGTCATGGGCTCTGCACACCGTCTAACTGAGGTGAACATTTGACCAAAGCTTAGAGAATTTTTAAAGGTTTAATGAGATACAAGAGTTATGGATAAACGGATGAATAGACAATTCGGGTTGGTGGATTTATGAATGTGGAGTTTGCTTTAAGAGCTGTTAGGCAAATTTTAAATATATTTGACCTTGACCTTTGACTCCAAAGTCATCCAGGCAACCATTGTGCCAAATATGAACACCCTTAGTCAAAACATAAAAGAGAGGTTCGTGCTACGAGCCATAAGTCAGATAGATTCTAAATATATTTGACTTTGATCTTCGATTCCAAGGTCACATCGATGATCAGATCTGAGACCTTTGTTTAAGTCTACGCTCAATAGCCAATTACTGTGCCAAATATGAACACCCTCGGGCAAGTACAATATTGTGTAAATGTAGTTGGCGCCGTTAAACTGGTTTAAGCCCTCCATTAAATTATTTTACTGACCGTTCCAAGGCGGTACTTCTGTTGTTGATTTTTTATGTTTTTGTTCTGTCTTGTGTTTGCCATGTCTTTGCGCGCGTCTGTTTATATGTGCTTTGTGGTCACCTGCTGGGAAAGGGCTGACCTCTTGGCTCTCGTTTGTTGTGTCTAACTGTGAGTTTGTGACTTTCCCATTGATATCCTGGGTCAGGTGTGGTGCTTGATTTTATCGATTCCTGATCTTTGCACCCTTACTTATTTCTATTAACAATTTGGAGCGGCACGAGCACTAAACTATAGAAGGCTTTGTCTGGCTAACATACTTTAATACATATACTATGAATACTCGAATCAATAGCGCAGTGACCGCCATTTAGATGACGTCACTATTTATCCCAGAAGCGGATCTCAGATGTGTGAACTGGATAAAATCGTTGCTAATCCCTAAGTTTAATTTGATATAGTTCGCCGAAAATCGTCACGAAATTTACACGGAACCAAATTTTGTCCTTTTTGACATACGCTACAATATGACTCATGTCCTTTGCTCATGGGCAAAATGACCTTTTGCGTTTAAACTCGAATTCTGTGTAAATATTGTTTCTGTTTAAAATCTGGAGCAGTACTAGCATTAAACCTATTAACAAAAACGTTTATTTTGCCAACATACTTTGATTTTTCTTGAATACATACGCATAATAATTGTGCGATGGCCGCCATTTTGATGACGTCATTACTCAGACCAGACACCGAACTCAGAAGGGCGAACTGGTTGAAATTGTTGCAAATACCCCTAAGTTTAATTTTATATAGGTTGCCAATAATCGGCACGAAATTTACATGGGACCATCTTTGTTTTGGCCCATTCGACATAACTTTTAAATGCTAAGCTCGACAGTGCCTGAACTTTATCCAGCTTATAAGTTCCAACATTCCAAAACGCGCTATCATTGTAACATTCAACAATATTTAAGAGGTCTGGCTGTTTGTAGTGATTTGTTGCTTTCCCAAATGTTGCCTGGTCCTCATCTGAAATAAGGGCGAGGTTGGCGCCGTGAAACTGGTTTAAGCCTTCCAGTATTTTTATACTGACCGTTCTAAGGCCGTACTTTATTTGTGGATCATTTGTGTTATCTTTGGGTTATGTTTATGCTTTCGCGTCTGTTCACTGCTGCTTTGTGGTCACCTGCTGAGAAAGGGCTGACCTCTTGTCTCTTGTTTGTGATGTTTATTGTGTTTTAGTTACTTTCCCATGTGGTATTGTTTGTCAAAATTGACCCGAGACATATGAATATTCAATGACCTTTTACTCAGTCTTCGTGAATCTTCGTAAAAAGTGCGCTTGAGATTGTTGTATTATTACTAATCTGAATGAAATTAATCATAATTCCCCAATAGCCTAGTGGATAGTCTTGTGTTTTAGCACTCAAAAGTTGTGGGTTCGAGTCCAGTAGCATATAAGTATTTTTCTTCTATTTTTTATTCGATTTGCTAGTTTCTTTGTCTTTATTCTTGATTTTGTGCACAACTAGATACTTTTATTTCAATTTGGCATGTGTTTATGTAACAAATACAGCACCGTGAATAATTTCAATAAGCCTACATGTGAATAACTCTTTGCACGCTGAATATTTTTCGAGATCTTTGTTATCATCTGCTGACTTTTAATCAAAATTATTTTTTTCAAAAATTCTTACAGGAACACTATCAGAGTGTCAAATGGTCTGTATCCAGATCAGAACCGACGTTCTGTTGGTACTGAACTGGGTCCAAACTCTTTGCAAATGTTATCAGCTGACGAGGAAAGAGTGAGGAACTTAGGGAATAATGAATACAAAAGCGGATAAATACAAATAAAAGATGTAAAGCTCATCACAAGATAATGTAAAATTTACGGACAATATTAGCTTAAAAAAGAATGCAATTTGACAATTATATAAAATAAGGTTCCTTCCAAGTTTCGATCCAGGTATGCCTGTTTTGTAAGAAGTCAACTAACCACTAGGCTATCAGACCATTTGCATTAACGAACTGACATTATCTTCATATTCTCTGTAAAAGCGTGACCAAGATCGGAGTACTCCACGAAAACGCACGAATTTCACGAAGATTTTGGCGAAAATTAATCAGTCTAAGGTCAATTTTGACAGACTATATCCTGGGTCAAGTGTGGTACTTGATTGTATCGTTTACTTATCTTTGCCGTCCTACCTACTTTTAAAGCAAGACTAAGCTTTGTTCATTCTTGCACACCAGATAAGGATATCTGAGATTTTACCCTGGGATAGAAAATTCTATCTTACCCATGCTATCTTACCCAGGACATCAAGTAAAGTCATCATGTGAAATTGCATCTTAGTGTATTCAGGGACTTCTGGAAACTGGGAGCGCAGTGGTTTAGTAGTAGAGTGCTTGACTCGAGACCGAGGGGCGGCAGGTTCGTGCCTCACTAAGTTGTGTCCTTGAGTGAGACACATTAATCCTAGCTTAGTACTGGTTAAACCCAGGAAGACCCGACCCTTTGTAACTAAAAGTGGTTAACATGAAAAAAATCCATTATTCGTGTGAGGGTAGGCTAGAAAAATATGCCCCCAGGATCACACTTTGTCATCACTCGGCAAGCCTCGTGATGCCAGACGGCGATCCTCAGTAATGAATTTTTCTATCCTACCCTCTCACTCATGGTCAATTCTTATTTTTCTGAGCAATTGAAAATGCACGTCAGTTCAGTTGAACATTTTTATAACCTCGTGACTCATTCGGGACGCCGTTTTACGTTTGCGCGGATTGATATATCATATGCGCGTTTTTTTTTCTACGAAAGCGCGGAAAAAGTACTATCATATGCGCGTTTAAATTGCGCGGTTTTTAATTACTTTTACATGTCACTTGGACAGGTTAGACATACTATAGTCGTATCTCGTTATCAAAACCATAGAAAAGATAACGAGATTCAACTATAGCGCTTCCGTTCGCCAGGCGTTGAATTCAACGTCTGTTGTACACCGCCATGATATATCTCCGGATTTCAGAACACCGTCAATTCTATATATAAAGCCATCATAAATCAAACCTTTCTTTCCTTTATTCGTATCAGAGATTTTAAAATCCATGGTTAAGTTTAAAATTCCTGGTTAAAATATAAGTTTAAAAACAAAATACGAAAACGTCTAAAACCTTTACAAACCTTCTAAAATATGACTTAGATAACGGTTATACCTGAGCAAGACGGTTGTGAACACAGGTAAGCTGGGCTATTATATCGATAATTAGCCTAAAGGCGAGCCGCGCAAATGATACCTTATTTTCACGCGCTTTTCATACAACGTCACGGTATGATTTCCGCGCTTATGATATACGGCCATTCGGGAAAGTCCCGAACAATTTTAGAATCGAATAATGCCTCAGGTGTACGTAAGGTGCATAACGCGTACCATGTACGAAAAGTCCTTCTTGTTACAACATAGCTGGGAAAGGCGCAAGGGAAATTAGTTTTTTGGCGTGTGAGTTCAGTCATGGACCCATTTCCGGGAATGAATCGAGGGTCATTACTTAGAGGTCGTGGAAGAATTCTAACCAATTAAGATTGTTTATATGTTAGATCACTCAAATTTCGCATTTATCCTGCTGTTGAAAGTTAAAATGTCATCAATTTATAAGCAGGATATATTAAAATCTTAGTTGAAAAGAGTAATATGATAAATAGAGGACCTTATATGAGTGCTCATATTAAAATGATTTTATTAAACGAGTTGGGGAAAAGAGATAAAATGCGAGGCTTGCCGAGCACTTTATCTCTTTTTCGAAACGAGTTTAATAATGTATTGTATTGTATATATGATGTATCTTTTGTATCTCGATGTACTTTATATTTGAATAAAATATTGTTTACTCTAATAAATTCAATAATAAAAGAGCACGAATGTTAGATTCTATTTATCATGTGATAAATTTCATACTTTGAAATCGCATTTCTGTCGTATAGACGTTGTTATGGACGTCTTAAGAGCAATTCTCTGTAACCACCAAAAAATCTAAATAGGGGTCCGGCACGCATAGTCTCAGATTAACTTGATTTTTTTTGTATGTCGTACATATAACCCAAAACCACCAAAAATAAAGTAATTTTTTACTAGTTACCCTTGGTTGCTATGGAAACCATGATTGTTCATTTTGGGCAAATTTCGTAGATTCTGTATTTTGAAATTATGAAAAAACACTAATTTGAAAGTATTTGCAGTCATTCAATAAACATTCTGTAACCATATGGTTTCGGCCAAACTACAATATTGTATCAACTCTAACTCTTGATATATGTAGTTTGGTTCTATCATGCACGTGCTGGTTGCAGTAGGGTCCTAAAATATACCAAAATTGGCAAAATTCCAAAATGTGAAAAAATGGTTTTTTGGCAATTTTTAGGGATATTTTTCAAAAAAACGCAGCAACACTGGTATTCAACTGCATTAGATTCTGAAAACCCAACCTTAGGTCATAAAATATTTTCAATAAAATCTATGGGAGTATTTGATGTTTTTTTGGTAATTCTGGTTAAATTGGACCAACAAATTGATTTCTCTAAATAAAGCTGTTTTGTACATGTGACTTAACTGAGATGATTTGGGCAATATAAGACAATGAAAATTGTGCTATGTGTTACAAAACTATTTTTATTTCATTAGAAGTTATTCATTCTATCATTATTCATCAGTTACTGCCTGGAAATATGCCAAAAATGTCTTTTTGTCCTAATTATCATACAGTACCAGTTTTTGGAATTTTGGATAATGTGCATTTTTAGGCCAAATTAAGATAAGATAACCATTGGTTTTAGTAGGGATTTACTTTATCATGGCAGAATTCATCAGTAAAATAGAAATTGCTGTAAAATTTTAAGAAAACAGCAATAATTGTACAAATAATCAGACGGTACCAAATAACGAAAAATTGAATTTTTAAGAAGCTTTATGCGGAATGAAGTTATTTAGAAAGATAAGTTTGTGTACAAATGATTTATTCTATCAGATCTCATCATAATACAATTTTTATCTGTGTAAAATCAAAAATTGCCATCAACACTCTAATAATCAAGCGGTACTAGTTTTCGGAATATTGGCCTTTTGAGCAATTTCAGGAGGAAAAAGTGATTTCATTCACTTTTATTTGCAAGAAAATGATTCATATTTTTTTTAAACAATAGCCAGCCATTAAATAATCCTTGCCAGCAAATGTCCAGAAAAAATAGATAATATTGTTCCAATTATCAATTAGAACCAGTTTTCCAAATGTTGACATTTTAAACATTTTCATGAGGAACGGGATATATGATTGTAATCTACTGATTATAAAGTCTCCCAAACCGCCCCAATGCCCGTGGGACATCACTATCAGTGACATTGAATGCATCTTATTATCAGAAACATCATTATATAGATTTAGGGATGAAAATCTGAACAATTTCCCAGATATTAAGCCTTTAATGAAGTAAATGGGGTGGAGAATTGCTGAGCATGCCCTGGAGGGACTTTTAAGTAAGTGCTTATGAATACTTTCTTCTCATAAGAAACATGAAAATTTATGGTTTATGGGTAGTGATCTGAGCAGTTCCAAGATAGTAAGCCTTTTATGAAGTAAATGAGGTGGGCCATGTGTTGGCACACCCGGGGGTCTCACCCCCGTCTCACGGGTCATTATAACTGAATGCTTGGTACCATAAGAAATATGAATAATCATGGCATGCCCTGGAGGGACTTCTCAGAAAGTGCTTTTGAATGCCTCAACAGTGGGTACACCTGGGGGACTTCCTGATCAATATTACTGGATACTTTGTGTCACAAGATATATGAGTATATATGGTTCAGGGGTGAAAATCTGAATGGTTTCTGAGATATAAGGACTTTTAAAAAATAGTTGGACCTGGGCATGCCTTCTGGTCAGCCCTTGAGCCCAGGTTTTCATATTTCAAACTTTCTTTAAAAAAATCTATAATATCAAAATTTATCATATAAAAAAACAAAACAACCCCTTGAATGGTTGCAATTGGTGAGAAATGGTCTGGACAAATTTTGGCAGTTTGTTCTACACTTTTCCCTTTATGCCACATTATGATCAGAAAAAAATGTTTTGACCTTTTTGACAGGGTTGAGGGTGAGTTAAGGAAGGAAATACATGTACCTTTTCTCTTTACTCTCTTATATGTGGTATTTTCTTGTGTTTTGGTCTCTTTCCCTTATGGTGTCCTGGGCTTGATTTTATTTATTCCTGTTCTATGCCTCCATTCTTACTTTAAAGTCCACAGAATTGCATCTAAGTCAGTATATTGATTCTATGCTAGAATGATACATGTACATTTATGTGTGGTAAATAGCTTTTCAAGTCTTGTTTAGTTCATGTACATGTAATTTCTTGATATTTTTGATGGATTAGTCTTTTTTTTTTGAAAGCTTAAATGTTAGAGGTCCAAATTCGCCAATTTACTTTTTTTGTCTACTGGTCAGGCTTTATGGGACTGTTGAACTGTGAGTATGATTGCCGGAATGGAAACATAGATAAACAATAAAGATGAGATGCCATAGAAATACAGCATCTCATCTGATTAAACAATTTGAGAAAAATTCATTAAATATAGCATTTCATATACATATGTATATAGGGGTATTTCTACCCTATGATCCCTAAAAATATAAATGATGCATCAATTTAGTCTATTTTGGTTCAAACTTGATTGGAGATCTTATCCATCAAGAAAGGATATATAAAAATGGCTAAAACCCAAACCTACATGTACTTTCCCTTGTTAAACATCCATTTTAAGAACTTTTTTTCAAACTCCATCAAAAGAATATGCTCTTACTCTATTCAACAATTTGAACATAGAGGCAGGCCTCCAGATGAGCATGTACTGGAATATTTTTCTTACTTCTCATCCACAATATGTAGTGGGTACTCAGGGCTTCAGATTTTTTTCAAGATTGGTGGGCTGATTTGACCCATGGACCAAAAAATGGTGGGTCATTTTCTGAATTGAAGGGCCCAAGCATATCAAACTCAACACAGTTAACATTCGGGTAGTATACTTTACCTACACACTGACACAGACACTTGTATGCATAAATGTATTTTGGCTGCTGATTATACAGTAAAACCTGTCCTCAGCAGTCTCTCAAAACAGAAGACCATTTATAGCTTAATGCAGATCAAAAGTATTGCAGATATTCCAAGGGGAGCATTCTGCAATCCTTTCGATCTTCATTAAGCTACCATTTGTTATAAAGATGTTTGTTTTGCCTTTTTTTGAGTGGCTGCTAAGGACAGGTTTTACTGTATTGACAACCTACATGTACTCTCTATTTTGTGGTGTTCATAGTCTCGCAGTAAGATGAATATTTTTTTTCTAAAAGTGAGATTTTTTCACCACTAAAAAGGATGGGTCCACAGGGCCTATTGCCTTGTAAAGTGATGCGCCATATTTTGAAATCATGGGACAATGACCCGGGCCCACCATAAATCTGAAGGCCTGGGTACTCAAAAGAACCATCTCAACCATCTCAATGAGATGGTTCTTTTGCACATCCAAAACACCCGCTTAAATTCATGTGTTGTAGCAGAAGCCTGATCTTTTTCATTCAGCAGGTCTAAAAAAATACAATGTATTTTCAATTGTCAGAAGGGATGGGGATTCTTTCACACAGGTGAATGGTTGTTACATATGGTGGGGGTGGGGCTTACTTTGTTTGGAAAGAGTACCTTTCTGTAAATGAGACTGATCAGAGCAACTAAGCATTTGATTAAACTAAAACATAGGGGCCTACTCACCAGCTATTCCAGTCTTTTCTGGTTATTATTACATGCACCATATTTCTAGCAGTCAGGCAAGGTTCCCAGAGCCATTACCCGGAGCAGAAACACACAAACAGCCCTTTTTCACATTGCAGATTATTTAATTTGAAAGTATTTTGTTTTAAAAAGAAAAGAGTTAACTCACAATTGGCAATAAACTGGTATTTCCATAAGAAAACCGATCAAATGTAGATGCTTTTCTAAAAATCAAAACTTGTAAAGTGTAAAAATCGGTTTGACGGATATTATCTGTTTAAAACTGATCCTCAGCAAGTAGAAACTTTGATTTAACAATCAAATATTTCAACTTATGGCCATCATCGGAACAAGAACACAAATGAGAAGAGATATCAACTTGTAAAAGTCTTGTTTCTTTCTCAACGTGTTTGTAATTTACATGGCTAAATGCCCCTTTATTTGAAGAGCTACAAAGGGGAAGTAATTTTGACTGATGTGTTGTTGCTAGGCTGTACCTCCCTTTAAGGTCTCCAGGGTGTCTCCGGTGTCATTCAATGCCGTTTTTATGCTTTTACACCAGTCTTTACTGCAGATTAACCGTAATCATGCATAAAATAGCTTAATCTATCCACATATGATAAAGTTAAGGCATAAAATGCATACCTCTGAGAGCAATAATTTAGGACAAAATTAAAACTCTGATTTCTTTGCAGTATTAAAAGTTCCCATGAATTTTATTTTACAATTTAACTTTTCAAAGTGTCCTTTTTCTAATAATATATGCAGTTACACACAGAACTGCTGCGATTTTGAATAGTTTGTTATCAAATTTGACCCCCAAACTCGTTTTTTTCATCAAAAATCCAAATATTTTTGGAAATAAAATAAATCTAAGATGCTCCAATCTCTAAACTTTTTTTAAAGTCACAAAGCTTAATCTATCTACTTTGAAACATAAACATAAAATTACTGATAACTTTTAGCCTAATTCAATGAATAAGGAAAAGAAAATGAGGGTATGCATTTTCATGAAAGCGCCATTTTTCGGAACTTCTCTGTCTGTTACCATGGAAACGGTTGCACTTTTTGAAAAACTAAACAAAGTTTATTATTAAAGTTGATGCATCTCTACTTGAATATAACGTTTTTATCAAAATCCCTGACTATGCGTGGCCAAAATATTTTGGTGGTTACAGAGAATTGCTCTTAACGTGTCCAAAAATCTGTAAACCTCTAGTGGTTTATCGATTTTATTGGTTAACGTTATTTCACTCCCAGACGCGACGTCATATGATAAAAGTTTGTTGCATCAGGGATTGACATTTTAGCTGTTTTACAGTGTTGTTGCAGTGGTAAGAGGTGTGAACCAACAACCATAAGAGGCAAGACATACTACAAGTGTATAACTGGTATGTACATTTTCTCTCACTTAAGTAAAGTACCTTTATCACACACTTATAATACTAGTATTGGCCTTGATACAAGACTTTTGGCCCAGCCGTATCAACCAATTCAAGTAGAGCTGTCCAGCTCTGCGATCCAAAACTCATGTAGAGGGCTGATACGGTGACTGATACAGGGGCCGATATATTCCTGTCCCACCCTACCCAGGAGTTGATCTCGTCCTGGAGAAAAAAAACAACAGGGAATACCTGCAAACAAATTGTAAAAATAAAGAAAGTGGACTTATTCTTGTACATTTTACCTGATTCCAACCAATATCGCACTGAAAACACCCCTAAAACATTGAAATATCCATTTTTACACCGAGTATCTCCATACAAAATGGCGTCAGCGTCAAACTTTCGAACGTCATGACGTCACAGCAATGTAAAAGAGGCGCGCAACGTTTTCGCGAACAAAAGGATCAGCGAAGTGATCAGTCAAGGCCGCTTTGTGTGTTGAGGCTGATAAGGTCACTTAATTTAATGATTGTTAATTAATGTGCTTCAAAATAAAGAAATTAATACAGTACACATGTATAATATTTAACAGCTTTTTCACACGCATAAGTATATGACAAAAATATTAATACACAGTGTTTTTGTACCCAGCCCTGATCTCAGCCCTCGGACACTATCATCCCTCGCCCTTTTGGCTCAGGCTGATACGGTCTACTCGGGCTGAGATCAGAGCTGGAATCAAAAACACCGTGTAATAATCTATATATATTCAATATGGGCAGTGACTGTAAACAAGAGGTGTTTCATGTTTACTTGAAGAACACATCAAATTATTTGAAATTTCAATTACTCATTAATTTCTTAATATGAAATAGGTACACCTAATGGGCAACCAACCACTATTTGATATGAGAGGATAGCACAGTAAACGGTATTTCTTGTGAGTCGGTACTCGTGTTAGTATAAATAGTAAGGAAGAAGGCAAATTTCAGGAATCGATACAATTAGTACCACACCTGACCCAGAACACCTTATGGGAAAGTGACAAAAGAACAAGAAAACGTCACATACAGTTCTAAGCGCCTTGAGGTCAGCTCAGACTCAAGGCCGTCACTGTGTATTTTAAAGTGGTCCGACGGAGGAAACCGTCGAGTGCCGAATGCACGAGAGCGTGGAGAGCACGAATGTGTAATCATTCCACCCTATCGTTAGGGGTCTCCCTCGATATTTTTTTTTTAATTTTGAGCGTTTCTATGGTCGTTTTTTGGTTTTAATGCGTTTGGGACTAGATTGCAGTCGCTTTGGATCATGTTTTTTTTTGCCAGAAAAGATTTTCCTTGTGGAGTGAGAAACCGATTGCAGAACAAAATCCTTTTGAGACAGTTACGATTTTCACTTACTTTGACATATGTATCCGCAGGTTTTTGTCAGAAGACTTTTAGCACTGATCCTTGGGTCGTGGTTTCGAAAAGATATACACTTTAGCCACACCGGGTAGGCGGCAATCGAAAACGCTATCAACAATCGACGAACGTGGAAAAAATCGATAGAAACAGTGTTTTCGTTTGCCATTTGTCGCAAGTGTGGCGACAAATGGCAATCGAAAACTCTGTTTCTAACTTTTTTTTATCTACGTTCCTCGTTAGTATTGGCGTTTTCGATAGCCGCCTACCCGATGTGATAGCGTCTTTTCAAGCAGGCTTCATCTAGATTTTGGCTGCGCACCTTTCCTTGACGACTCCCTTGTTGGTGACAAAACGTGAGATATTTGGCTTCATCGTAATGAAGTCAGACCCTAATGTCGAACCAAGACGGCAAAACACTTCTCTGTACACATGGTCCAGGCCCGGGGTCCAGGCTTCTTTAAGGCAAATGACCGTTGAGGGAACCGAAAACTCTTGGGCTAAATTGGAACAGGCAGTACTTGTATATCCTTAACAGAATAGACATGGGTTCGCGATGTTCATAATATAAGAATTCACAACGTTTTAAACTATAGAATAATAAGAAGAAGAAAAAGGGCAAAACAAAACTGGATCACAGAAATTACCATCATGGCTTTGATAAATGAGTCTCAACATGAGAAAACCTGTCTTCGGGGTTTTCGACCATGCAAGCCTCAAACCAACCTGCTCAGTTACAGAGATTAGCTAGAATGCTGAAATTTTGTGTGTATAGCAAGTTTATCAATTATTCTTTCCAGAGATTGAACAACAAAGTCGCTGATCAGACTGCGCGTTCGCGCAGGCTGGTCTGCGCGTTTGTTGTTGAAATGCAACTACCTTAGGTTTTCTCGCGACACGACCCATAACCTATATTTCTGTGATTGCTTGTTTTAACACCTTGGCAAGGTCTATTTATGACATGCGCAACGTTTGGTATTGTCGCATCAGAGGTACGCTCAAAGAAAAATAAGCCAAAAGGAGAAAAAGGGACACGGCTTGACAAGTGTAGACTCAGACGAGTCTGTGCAGCCTTCTAAATGATGTTCAGTCAAAAGCATAACACGCATAGAGAAATCAAGCGACTAGCAAAGGCTCTGATCAGACTGCGTGTATGCGCAGGCTGATCTGAGTCTTTGCTGGTCGCACATATCACATTGTTGGAAATCTCATGTCGCTGCCTCTTTCAAAGGCGCGACGATGCAAGTGTCAGTTGGCGTTACGTCGTGACGTAACGTTAGAAGTATTGTGACGTCACGTCATGGAGATCACACAGCCGCTTGCTTGAAAGAGCTATCGTTAACGTTCAAGCTCCTGGTGATCGAAAAAATCCCTAAGTCTCTGGGCTAAAATTTTAACTTAAATATCAACAAAACTAGCAACTTCAGGATTCAATTTTACTTTTTGTATTTTTTCAATGCTCATGATGATTACGGCACATTTTTCAACGGTAGAATAAGGTTTTGAGTTCGATCGAATCGACTCCGTATAGATACCGGAACTCTCGGTTGACAGAACGGAAATCAGGCCTTCATATAGCAGATGAATAGAACAGAACAAAGCCTCTAATCGTAACAGCAACCAACCCTCGTTGTTGCCGCTTCGCGGCAACAACTCGTTGGTTGGTTGCTATTAAATATTGTCTCATCTCCATGAATACACAAGCAGCAGAAAAATAGCTCTTAATTTTATTCACTGGTTTGAAACAGTCTCAGAAGATGAGTAGTCAAAGGGGTACGTGCATTAAGGGGCTATTTGGCCCCCTCTAGAGCCAAAACTGAAAATTGTTTTTCACCAATTTCTTTCGTTTGGTTTATTTGAAGAATAACTGAAGTGTAAAATTTCGGCATTTATTTAAATTTTACCGTTGCTATGGTAACAAAAATGGCCGACAAAATAGGCTTAAAACAGAGAAATTTTGGGCCAAATTTAAGGCTTTTGGAAACCGATTTTTAAGAATAAGATATCAGCACAACTAAATACCAAAAGAATCATTTTAATATTTTTTGTGCCGTGATAATTGTCACCTTCTGTTAAATATATTTTGTTATTTGCATCTGCTCCGTGTTAATTTCTCTGTCAAACCTCTCAATTTAGCTCTAAAATGGTAAATTTCCTATTTATAGCCTATTTTGGCTGCCACTTATGTTGCCATAGCAACGGTAAAAGTGCAAGTAATTTGTGACTTTTTCACTTTCGTTATTGTTCTAATAAACTAATAAGAACAAATTAGTGAAAAACATTTATTTTATTTTAGCCTCATAGGGGTCCAAACAAGCCCCTTAATGCAAGTTGCTCTTTCAAGCGTTTAAAATGCTTTCTGAAACGAAATGTTCAGAATCTTTCTCGAGCCATTTCTCTTAAAGAGATTAAGTTTTTCTCTTGAAACATATTATAAATTTTACGTAAATAATTAGAGTGCGTTATGTTAGAAAATAAAGCATTTCAGTTGGATAATAACTTTTTGGAAGCAAATTAAACATTAAATAAAAATTTAGGGTTTACAGTTTTTATGGCAACACTAAATTGAATGCAAAATACAAAAAATGCGATATTTGGTGATCAGTTTTAACGGCAATATAAACTTAAAATATCTAAGAACTTGAGTCGACTATGAGTTTTGAGGATTTCTTTTTCACTATTCTTCCAGGACACATTTTATACATGGAACACCCATTTGAGCACTTGTATGGTATAACTTATTAACCCCAGTTGTCAAGAAAAAAACAAGCGTGCAAAAGCTGTTTTTCATTTGAATAATAGTCCAAATGTTCCTCTAACCTTAAAAGAAAAATGCACACTTAAATATGCATTTTCCTAAAAGATAACTCGTTCTAGCTCTTAAAATTACTTAAATGGAGGTAGGCGTGCATTTCGGATCGTCATGTTATGGTTAAGCTTTAAATTGCATTTTGTCTATTTGGCCATACCAGGGTCACGTCCGTTATTCATGGGAAAGTAAATTTTGCTTTTTATTTATATGCGACCCCACAAAGTGAAATTATCATATGTTTAAATAAACATGAAACAGGTGTCGTAATGGTCTTTGCTTAATTTGAATATAACCGTAAAAGAAAATATTTTACCAGGTTGTTTTCTAAAAAAATACTAATGTTTAAAACCAATTTCTTTCTGTCTTCATTGCCAATTACTGAAAATATTCAGAAATGTATATTATAGACTGTTATAGAAGATAAAAATTGCCATATATATTTGTTATTGTTTTAAAAGAAATATAGTTATAGACCAAATACTTGACAGCTGCTCGCTGTTGGGCCTAAATACTTTGCTTTTCTGTCAGGCTGTCAGGATTCTGCTTTGCACAATTGCTAACGGGCCGCCAAAGAATTATATCGGCTGGCCACTGTGGAAAGATAAGGGAGTCACTGGTGGACTGCTTAGGATAATGGGAACAAGAAATATTTTTTAAAAAAGATAAGTGGCGGAGATGAAATGGGTGTTTAATGCCTACTCTACCAGGCACAGCAACAAAATTTTAAGGATGGCATAATACGTTTAGCTATATATCATTAAATAATTATATAAAACGTGCTCTGTCTTTACATGTATAACACAAACTATTTAGTGAATATAAAGACATATACTTGTGTTTAGCTTCATAATTTTTAAATATGTGACTTTAACCCTACGGAAAGAAAAATCATTTTAGCGAGAATTGGCTTACATTTGTGGGGATTTGGAGAGAACCTGAATTAATTTTAAGTTTTTGGAGAACAAAGCCAAAATTACTTCAGGGAGCTGAGGAACTTTCATTCAGGAATTTTGGACATCAACGCATTGTTACTTTGGAGCAAGGAATATCAACCCACCCCCACACACACACATGGGAGCTCCGTTGGAGAGGGGAGCTCATTTTCTCCGATGTTCTTCCATTGGGCTTCACAAAACTATATCTTAATTTGTTTGTTTGATTTGATACTTTGCGTCCCAGCGAACGATTTGTCAATTGTGTTTGGACAGGTATTGTTGGTTGACCAGTTCTAAGAACCTTAATGTGCATGTTTAAAATAATATAAGTTCTGACGTCCAAGTGATAATATTGTGCTCAATGGACTCAACTGAGTTTTTTCATGTCTACGCTCTTACAAAGGTCCTCGCCAAAAGCACGTTATTGCTACGCATGCGCGCTGAGGTCCCCACTCCTAATTGTCATTGGTGTTACATACTGCGAAGATTGTTTAAGTAGAGTGTTGTTATCGATCAAACAGAATAGCAAGTACAGAATATTCCAGGCCTCAAAATAGTATTTCACTTTAATTTTTGGTATTTTTAACTATTTAACATGTTTAACGTCCATATTGCCAAAGTGTGCAATTGTACAAATAACTGATTGTTTATTTAAACTGGACTATAGATTTATATATCAGGCTTGACCTTTGCTCTTGAGATCGCTAATACATAATGCAAATTACTTATCCAATGGAATGACCAGATTGTTAATATAATTGCCCAATAGATTTTAAGATAAACAGGTCTTAACCTAGCTTAGATGTGTTGGACCTACGGTCCGCCACAAAAATATAGTAAAGTGACTTGTTGCAGAGTTAATATTATAACTTTTCGAAGATGATATATACTACTTGCTTTAAATGTTTTGTAGTGGACTGTGGAAAATTACCCGATCCTGCAAACGGTAAAGTTAATACAATTGGCGGAACCACATTTGAGAGTCTGGCATCGTACAATTGTAACGATGGATACATTCTAAGCTACCCTGTCAGTAGAACCTGCCTAAGCACCTGTCAATGGAGTGGGGAGGAACCAAGATGTGAACCGGAACCAGTATGCGGGAAACAAGGTAAGTCATCTATATGAGTGCTACGCAATGTTATCTCAAATACTGACGAATCGAGACCAGAAGACCATGTACGAATTCTTGTAATGTATTAAACATGTAATGTAATTTTTATTTGTTCAGTATTGTAGCACTCCTGGCTAGCCTACGCATTGTGCATTTGCATCATATATGCTAATTGTTTGGGAACAGCAGGCGACAAAATTTTGGTAACTGGGTCAAACTTGACAGCTGTAAAACATTTCGCTTTGGCTGAAAATTCTACCAGTTACTAGTCTCTATCCAGCATGGTTGGATTCTTTACTGCATAAATCAAGTTCACAATTTTATCAACAAGTATACATGGAATACATTTGTTTTCTTATATCACGCATTTATTTCGTATTTGTGTACTTACATTTTCATTTCAACATTCAGATAATACTTCAAACTTTGAAATCTTGTAATAAAGCTTATTATAAGAGAAATAGACGAAAACAGAGAAAATTTACCGTCTAGTTTTAAAGCTATAGCTGCTCATTAAATGACCTATATTGGATTGTTTACGAATCTTTTCTAAAACTCATTGAGATAAGAATAATTCATTGTTACTTCATTTTCAAAATCAAAATCCTGAACAAAAATATGAGGTCGTCAGTAAATAGGAAATATGTAACAAACCCATTTTTGCAGAGATACAAATATATATTTTGAATATCTCACTGCAACCCAGCAATTGATCATAATTTTGCTTTCATTTTCAAATGCCACATATTGATAAAACAATAATTAAGCATGTTTCAAAAAATAGATTTTTCTATATTTTTTTCTTGTGGCATTTTTTAACATTTATGAGCATCAATGATGATACCGGTTGCTGAAAGAATTGATTAAAAATCTTAAAGTGTTCCAGTGTGTCTTTTTTTAAAAAATTTTAATTATTTTTTACCCGTATTATGGACTGAATTGTTTGCTTCTTTGGAATATATATCTGGGTGTTCCATTACACTGACTGAAATTTTTCTTCACACAGAGCTGAGCGTCCATCGTTTAGTATCCGTAAAGAATGCCACATTTTGTTGTTCATTATACTTAAAATATTGTTTGCATTTCTAATGAGATATCAATCATTTTTAGAGTGTAACGGTCATTACTTTCTGTAGAAAACATATCATAGTTGCATAAAAGCACACTTTGTCATAATCAAACGCTACAAAGTATTACCTCCCTTGTTGATTTCGATTTACCGTTATTGCTATAGACAGTAACCTTAAGTATACGAATAAGTCATTTATTTCAAAGACCAAGTATATGATTGGGGTAGGTTTTAAAATTCTGGCCCGCTTACCCCGTACCAAAATAACTCCCAAGCTACCCCCACGCTACTTCATCATGTGCTAAAACGATACATCTCTCGCAACAATATATATACATCAATAAAGGCGTCTATAATAATCATGTTATAATTAATCTTGTTCTTTAACATTTTCGTTCGGATTTTGAAGTTGTTTAAATGGACTTAGTTCAGGGAAATAAATAGAGAATACTAGGTGAGTGTCTATTGATATCAAGTTTACCAGGCAAGTCTTTGGGAGCGCTTGTTGACATTGCGCTTGCTGAGCGACTCAACATGCGTTCTCAAAGCCGAGCCTGGTAAGCTTGATATCAAAAGACGCGAATGTGGCATTCTATTTACATGTATCAGTTTACCCATTGTTTCACTCTTCGAACTAGCGATATTGATGTAATTTTGATTTTTGTGTTGAATCAGCGTCATTAGCAACATCATTCATAAAGTGCAACGTCATCATGACCTGATAAAGGCACTTGCCGTGAGATAGACAACGTTTATCAAGCAATGTACAACAATAAAGTTAATATGAGAGGTAACTGATAAATCAACTAACAAGGTTTTGGGAATTATTGTTTAACCAGGGTCGGTAATAAGTACTGTAAATTCAGAAGACCTTCCAAGAAATTTTATTTCCGTAAAAAAGGGAAATTATATATTTTCAATGTTAAAAATCGCGACAGGTGCATTCCTCCATTTTGCATGGATTTCAATTTAAGTTAAACAATTTTCTCATATGACGTCGCGTCTGGAATGAAATAACGCCATGCATTACAAGTAGTTTACAAGTTTTGAGAAATATTATGAATGACGTGATTAACGTCACACATATGACAAAACCCTTACGTTTTCCACCAAATATATGATTTCATAATGGTTTTAATGTCATGTGATGAAAATATTCTAACATTTGTGCTCAAGCATTATTGGTTTTATTAAACACGTTGCGAATAAGAGATAACATGCTCGGCAAGCCTCGAATCTTATATATTTCCCTCAACTCGTTTAATATACAGCGTCAGATTCTTTATTATATTTTCACAATTTGTCCCTCGTATTTTGCATACATATATTTTTTAATTCCAGAATGTCCAACACTCGAACCTCCATGTAATGGATTCTTCATAGAGCCACAATTAAACCCTAAACCAGGGGATGTCCTCACCTATGATTGTCTTGAGGGGTTCGAAGTAGATGGAGAAACGACAAGAATCTGTCAGGACGACTACACATGGGAAGGCATGTCTCCGTGCTGTGTAAAAACAACATGCAAACGTATGTATTTATTATTATTATTATTATTATTATTATTATTATAATTATTATTATTATTAGTAGTATTATTATTATTTATTATTATTGTTATTATTATTATTATTATTATTATTATTATTATTAATATTATTATTATTTGTAATATGAAACCGGTACACCTAACGGGCAGCCAACTACTTTGTTTGAGAGGATAGACAAGACATTAAATGTTTGATTTTCTTGAGCAATGAACATCTTTTAAGTCTGTATTTTATTGTACTCTTGTTTTATGGCTTTTCACAGTTAACATGGCTAGCACCGATCCTTTTTTTTATTTTCAGGGTATATTTTATATGTTATATGTGTAAATAAAATGCTAACCAGTCAATTCGAAACAACTCAAAATAGATTAAGCAGAAACGAGAAACTTTAAAGGGGACAGCATCCCTAATGATAATTATGTTTTATCAGAAAGAGCTCTATGAACCATGAATTTTGATACAAGTATCATCAAAATCCGTAGAAAAATGGGCAAGCTATGGGCATTTAAAAAATTCAATATGGCCAACATTTAGCCGCCATTTTAAATATTTTATAAGTTTTCAGAATTTTTTTCCAACTGCTTAATTTTTAGTTATCACTACTATCACATCATCTGTGTTTCAGCAGATATGTAGCTTTATACACAAGGAAAATGTTTCATTAAAGATTAATGTAAATAATCCATTGGTTTGTCTTCTATTTTTATTACGCATATTTAATTAGGCTGAGTGACGTCATTAAGCCTACAATATGGCCGCTTCCATTACAGTCCGTTTGCAAATATTCAAACGCCCATAACTTCCACATTTTTCAACCGACTTAGACGAAACTGGTATCAAAATTCATGGTTTATGAAGATCTTTCATATAAAACATAGTAATCATCAGGGTTGCCGTCCCCTTTAAGAAAATTGGAGCACACAAACAAACTTGCATGGGGTAATAGACATTGGGGACTGTTTTGTCAGTTCCAAAGAAAACAGGCAAAATATCTTACTTCAGCGCATATCCGTTAACATGAGGCGTGGCTGGCAGGGGGCATGGGTTTGGGATAGAGGTAACGGAGAGTGGGGGTAGATGGTGCAGGAAGCGAGGAAAGTGGGGAGAGGGAAGCAGGAAAAGAGGGGGCTGAGGAAGATGGGGCGGGAGGAGGTGGATAAGGGGTGGGGAGTCTGTAAATATAACGGTTAGAAACTGCTTTTGTTTGGTAGAACTAAGCCCTTAAAGGCACATGAGGTGATGATAAAGGCACATAATTTTCTTTGGAGTCTCGATTTTGAGTAATTTAAGGTGATATAGCAAAATTGTTTTGATCATAAAGCTTGACACTAGGGTGGGGTTAGGTGGGTTGTGGGGAAAATATTTGACACTTTTGACCCCACCCCAGGGTCATTGGGGTCTGTAAGCAAATTGTTAGCTACCATATTGTTTAATTTTTGACTCTCTTATATTGATATGCAACATAATCATGTTCTGAAAAAGTTGAATTTTGACCTAATTACCTATGTCCCAGGGGGGTTTGCAGGCAAAATAATTGCAACCTGTTTGCTTCATTTGTGATTCCCTTTAGTTTGATATGCAACATGACTATGTTCTGAAAAAATTTAATTTTGACCTTTTTAACCCCAGGAATAGGGGGGTGAGGGTCTGAAGATAAAAAAGGCAAACCATGTTGCGGTATTCGTGATTCCCTTTAATTGGATATGCAACACGACATTGATTTGAAAAAGTTGAACTTTGATATTTTGACCCGCAGGGTTAGGGGAGGACGTAAGGTCTGCAGAGAAAATATTTGCTACATGATGCCACACATGTGATTTCCTTTAATTTATTATGCAGCATTACATTGTTCCAAAAAAAAATTGAACTTGACCTTATGATCCTTAGAGTGATAGGAGGTGGGGGGGGGGGCGGGGGGGGGGGGGGGGGGGCGCGGGAAAAATACTTGCTATCAAATTCCTGCATTTGTGTTTCCATTTTGTTTGATATGCCACATGCACAAGTTCTGAAAAATTTGAATTCTGTCTGGTCTGATGGTAAAATATTTGCTACAATTCTGTAGCATTTTTAATTACCTGTAAGTTTATATGCAACATGACTATGTTTTGAAAAAAAACTGTATTCTGTATTTTGGCCTTTTGTTCCAATTATAAGGTCGCAAGGGGGGAGTTTGGAAGGCGGGCGAATAATTTGCTTTCATGTTGTTGCAACTGTGATTCCATTAAATTTGATGTGCAACATGACCATGTTCTGAAAAAAGACCTATTGACCTATTGACCCCATTCTTAGGGTCATTTGGGAGGCTTTTTGGAAAAATTTTTGCTACCTTCTTGCTGCATTTGCGATTCCCTTTAATTTGATATGCATCTTGAATTTTGATGATTTTGACGCCAACCTCAGGGTCAGGGGGGATGGGTGGGGATATGCGGACACAATATTCGCTACCATGTTGCTGCATTCGTGATTCCCTTTAACTAGATATGCAACATGACTTCGTTCAGAAAAAGTGGAATTCTGACCTTTTGACCCTACCCCCGATGTCAGGGGTCAGTGGTCGGTCAAAATATTTGTGACAATGTTGTTGCATTTGTGATTCCCTTTAATTGGGTATGCACTATAGCTTTGTTTTGATCTTTTGACCTTTTTACCCACATGGTTAGAGGGGGGGGGTTGTGGAAAAACATTTGCCACCATGTTGCAGAAGTCGTAATTCCCTTTAATTTGATTTGCAACATGACATTGTTCTGAAAAAAGTTGAATTTTTACCTTTTGACCCCTAGGAAAGGGTGTGGGTAGGGCTGCATGCAAAATATGTCCTACCATGTTGCTAAAATTGTGATTCCATTTAATTTCATAAGCGACCAGATCATATTCTGAAAAAAAATGTTGAATTTTGACCTTTTAACCCCACCTCAGAGTCAGGGTGGGGAAGCCTGGGTAGGGGGTCTGAACGCAAAATATATGCCACTATGTTTCTGCACTCGTTAATCCCTTTAATTTAATATGCAACACAGCCATGATCTGGAAAAGTTTAATTTTGACCTTTTGACCCCAACATTAGGGTCAGGGGGTGGGGGAGGGTCTGAGGACAAAATATTTGCTACCATGTTGCAGTATTTGTGATTTCCTATAATTTGATGAACGTGTTTTGAAAAATTTGAATTTTTACCTGTTAACCCCATCCTCTAAGTCAACCCAGAAGGTCGAACACAGGCATTTGATCGATTATCAAGCTTTGTAGTGCAATCTTTGCTTCCAAGGATACACTTTTAAGTACATATTTGACTTCACTACAGCTGGCGACTGGGACTGTGTGGCGGCCGTAGAACGTCTCCCTGCCCTTCACTATAGTGTAGATTTTATTTTCTTGTCCTTTGGGATCATGGGTTTTATTGTGGAACTTTGCAATTGTTAGAGGGTCACTGATGATGCCAAAATGGCCGAAACTAGCTAGTCTGGCCCAGAAAATTTGCACACTCTAGTTTCAGTTTTTAGTGCAATCTTTGCTTCCAATGATACTTTTTTAAGAGCATATTTGATATGTTTCATGTTTATTGTACCTCTGTCTACCTGCGAAATTTCAAAAAAAAATATTGACAACTGACTTTAAATATTTGACCATTGACCCTACAAAAAGGGGTCAGTGAGGGTTGGGAAAAATTAGTCACCGTCATGCTTATCTCATGGCACTATATATATATATATATATATATATATATATATATATATATATATATATATATATATATATATATATATATATATATATATATATATATATATATATATATGTATATATATATATATATATATATATATATATATATATATATATATATATATATATATATATATATATATATATATATATATATATCATGGCCGTTACTGAGAAGTTGTCAGATAACATTTATTTGGAGAATTGTGAAGTTTATTCCATATAAAGCTAATAATGATTTTGCATTAGCCTAAATCTATGTCAAAAAGGGTCATAGCGCAGTCAAAAAATTGCAAATGACCTCTAAACTCAAACTTGACCTTTCTTTGATAATGCTTCACCCTTCTGTAAATTATGAATGAAATTGTTGCGTCCAGTCAAAAGTTATTGTTTGGAAACCAGACTTTAGCCAAAATCTAGTCAAAAAGGGCCATAACTCAGTCAAATTTTGCGGATTAGCCCCTTTTTCAAAATTGGCCTGTATTTAATAATGTTCTGTAAAGTTTTAATGAAATTGATGAATCCCTTCAAGAGTAATCAATTGGAAACCAAAAGTATGACAAGGTGGGTTATGACGCTGGCCGAATCATTATCTATATGTGTTGACCATGCTTTGCAGGTGACACAATAAAAACTGGCCTGAAGTGCACATGAATATATGCAATAGACATAAAAAGCAGGCACCAATTTAGGACGAAAAGTTAATTCATAAAATACATTTACAGTTTAACTATAAAATACTTAACATTTTTAACACAAACAATGATGTCTGTAGTCTAACAGTCTCCAACGAGGCATTATAAGTTTTTTTCCATGCCTTGCATCTATCAAAGTCTACATTGTGTTTAGGAAATAGATTGAAACAATCTCCCTGCATTTTGGCTTACGATTGTAATGCCTGTCACTATTACATGTTTCCCATTTGTTACGATGTTGAATCAATGGAACGTCAGGATCAGTGATGGTTGCGTATACGTATAAATTTTAAAAAGGGTTAGGGGTGCACCTAGTCACCTAAATGAACTGAAATGCGGTATCTTTTCTAATAATAGTCCAATATAAAGGCGGTTTGTCTGAGATGAAGTTCACTCTTTCTCTACGTAGTAACGCGAGTATTTAGTGAAACAAGGTTTTCACGCCTTTCTCGCAAATCTTATGCATATTTTCCTATATAAGGAAGGGAAAAGCGCCACGGATTCTTGATGTGTGTATGCTAGTGTCGCAAACCAGGGTGACATTAAAATAGCGCACTGTTTATGTTGGTAGTGCGTGGGTTTTTCGTTTTGGCAAAAGAGGTTTCATTTAGTGCTGACATAGGCCGGTCACTAAAAAAACTTCTCCGTTTCACAAATTTTGAGGGAGGATATCCGGTAAAACGGATCCATCCTAACCGCACGGGTGAAGGCCAATCGCTCGCTTATAATGTTAGGCTGTAGTTTTAAAAATTGGACCATTGAATTTTTCTTTATTTTGTGAACATGAAAACGAAAAAATCCACTAGACACAACCAGTAACCAATATTCTATAAGTAGATTTTTTTACAGAATTGTCTCTCAGTGTCCCCTCCTTCGTTAGGAATAGTAAGCCGTGAAGCCATTCAATCTAAATTCTGAGGGTACAGAAGTAGCTGATCCCCTTAGACCACTGAAAGAGTTGGATTTGTTTTTTCGTATTACCAACTGGGAAAGAGTACGGTCCTCAACGTAGATTAGGTTCATCCATACAACTAGTGTGTTGTGACAGCCTAAGAGCTAGGGTCGCGCATCAATTTCAATGAATATGAACTAACCGTGATTAAACAAAAAGTGATCAAATTTCGCGAATCGCGCAAATCGGGAATGATGAGCACGAATAACTGCAGAACAGTATAATAGAAGAGCTCATTTTTTTAGATCTTAGATTTATATGTAAATTGTATATTCTTTACGGTTTTTATTTCTGACTGGTTGGCGTACGTCTTAGGTAGGACACTCTAAGATTGATTCTTATAGAAACAATCTTAGAGTGGAAACTTGCCTTAGTATAGGATGGTCAACTAGCCAGAAATAATAACGTAGGTGGTGTCATTGTAACATTAATGTGATGGCGATGTTTTTTTAATACATAAAGTACTGAAAAGTTGTAACAAGTTGCGTGCATTATTTTTCGCTTATAGCATAGTCAACGCATAACAGAATCTTCCAATAAAATTTTCCCTCTTTCGTCCTGACCGGCTTTATGTCGTAACACCATTCTACACTGAGCAAAATTTATAATTGGTCACCTTACATTTATGTTAGTTTTGAAAGTAAGATTCGGTTATACACAATTCATGCTTGTATAAATCAGCCAATGTCTTGCGGAAACTCTGCATGCAATTTTATTTAAAAATTGACTGGTACGTCTTCCACAGACAGTGCTAGAGTAAAGGTTCCCTCATTTCAAAAAGTCACATTTTTTCCTACAATATGAAATATTCCCCAGAGATGCCATCCATTTTTATTTTTGTTTGTATGAAAATGTTTCTGACTGCCGTGATTAAAGACGAACACACTTCAAATGATACGTTTCAATCAGACTCCTCTTTTCTGTTACGCATGATGACAAACACTACCAGCAACTAAATCATTGAAATTCAGCTTTTTGTATGCAGTTTACATAGGAAGTTCGCACTGTTCTGTATGCCTTATTTTCTGTGATACGGTATTGAAATTGTCAGCGTTTATGTATTACTACTGGACGTCACTAATCTAGTTCGGAAATTGAAAAAATAATGCAAAATACCGTCAAAATGACTTTTTAAGTTTTACATTCAAACCAGAAGGGTCCAACAGCAGTAAAATGTTTGTCATCGCAAAATGGACAAATTAAGTTCTATTCTGTTTGGGCTATCTTGTTCAGATAAAACAAAATGTATACAACAATTTTTGCACAAGTTACTAATGAATATTAAAAATATAAATAATTGTGATATTTTAATTAATGCGTAAAAAATCTACTTTAGTCTAAATTTCAAGTGTATGGTGTTTTTTGAAGTCGACTTGACTAGTCTTTTACCAACTGAACTTAAATTTGATATAAAACTTCAATAAAAACCATTTTTCTTCGAAAAAGCACATTTTTGCATTTTTAACGAAAAAAAAACGTGGATTGAAAGGCATCTTTTCTGAAAAACCGCTAAACTTTTGTCCATTAAACTGCGCATTTATAGGCAAAAAATTATTTCAATGTTATTAGCGCTTGATCAGAAATAATCAGTTTAAAAAGTGACCAATTATAAATTTTGTTCAGTGTACACACCTCTTTGACAATATGAACTGCCTCGGCCATTTCCACCAAATTCCGTGCATTCAGATTATGGATGTACATCGAGGATGTACTTTGATAACACGGCTGAACATGTGACGCTGACGTTATATAACGTTACACTGACGTCAAAGAAACCACGATAACAAGCGTGATTGCAGCAAAACAAACGGTTGTAAAAGAAGTTTATGTTTTCTCAATAATTTATCGCTAGAGACATATTTTATTGAAAAATACATAAACTTCATTTATTATGCTGATTCAACTTTTCAGGTAATCAGACCCATGGATTTAAATAGGGCTGATCTCACATTCTAAAAACATATTTTCCTTACACCTTTTCTGGCTAAAAAAATGGAGCTTTTTCGTACATATGCTGAGCAAAACTTTCAAACCACCACTCGATATTTTCAATATATTTTAACATATATGATACATGCATGGTTACTATTTACACTCAATATGGAAAAATTAATTTTACAGAACCTATCAAATTTTCATTTTCATAAATTGATAATAACATGCTCAGTTGATAGACTGTATAAAGGCATCATCGCATTTTATTTTCACATAAACGCTAAAATTTGAACTCAGAGCTTAAAACCGAGTATTCCAGGGACCTAAAGTGAAAAAAAAAACTTTATGGTGTTATAAATGGACATTATTGAACATTTTTGGGTTTTGCTTTTATTAAGTAGGAATTTTCAGGTAATCTACAATGTTCCTATGGAAGCCCATATGACATAAAACAACACAAAAATGCTTTATGGAGATGACATGTTTTTGTCCACAATATTATTGAAACTTTCTGGTGATGTGAATGGACATTATTGAACACTATCATGTTTATTTTGTAATTGAGTAGCAATTTTCATGCAATTCAGTGCTCCTACGGAGACCAGTATGGCATAAAAGAACACAGAAATGAGTTTATGGTGATGAAAATGTTTTGTTTACAATATTATTGAACTATCCGTCACCCATAAACCTTGTGCTGCACATCAATCTCGACACTTCTGACTTTCCAATGCAGCATTTGTGCATCACCGTACCAAAGTATGGTGGACTATACAGGAAATTTTATGACATACGTAATACTCAGTTTCTGTCGTTTTTTCTCGTCATACGAATGCAAAAATGAACAATGACCGACAGGTTGTGGAGTAAACGTGCGGCTCTATCAAATCATGTCACACTTTATGATAAATTATGAACCAGTCTCAGCAAGGTCCCGTTTTTGATTGATACCACAGCCCGACCCCTCTACTTTATACTCATACAACCCAAACGTTGGTATTTTTGTGATAAAATAAAGTTGTTGGATAGTTGTCGATGAAATATACGAGTATACACAAGGCAAAAAACATTAAGCATTGTATTAGAAATCTATCGTTCATATGTGAACATCCTTATTGAATTAAACTTTGTTATGTTCAATCGACGGATGCATTTGCCCAAATATACTGTGTCAAATATCATTTCAAACAGTTTAATAATAAATGAGCTATATTGAAAAAAATGTATTTTGCTAACTGGCGGTTTAGAAGTTTCGTTCAGTATAGTACTAAGCGTAATGTGCCTTACGCACACTCAAGAATTGATTTGATTCTCCAATTGTGCCAGACTTTCCCATATTGACTTGTTTGATAATCCTAACTATAACCTTGCCAGGAGCGACTTTTGTCGTCTGTTGACAGCTTTTGCAATCAGTTTGGACACAGGTCAGGACCAACACAATCTCTGTCCTGATTTGAATCCAACGTGTTTTCTGGCACATTTTTGAGTCTGATAGTGTTGGGGAAAAGAACATTAAATTTGAAAGAAGTCAGCAGGCGACAAGTGGACATAACTAGAATTATCAGAATTGGATGGGTCAACTGCCAAACCAGAAGTCAAACAAAGTAAGGACAAATGTATATCCTCGGCAAAGGGTTATTTTAGAGAAACTTATAAATCGGAAAACATTAATTCGATTTATCAAACCACTTAGGTCACCTTTGTTATTATATATACCAAAGTTAAAAGACTATCAACTAGTTTCAGTAGTAAGTTAAAAAAACTTATCTGTACAATTTCAAACTCTGACTTCAACCTGAACCAGATGCTAGGGGTATGTGTAAGGTCAAAGTGAAAAAGTGATTTTGACCTTTTGAGCCCTACCCCAAGGTGAGGGGTTGCTGGGGTAGATGTTTGCGGACAAAACGTTCGAAATCATGTTGCGGCATTCGTGATTTCCTTTGCTTTGATATGCAACATCATTACTATTATTATTACTGATTCTCTTGATGAAGTTTTGCTTTAATTTGTTACAATGATAAAGCCGTTGTTATCATAAAACTCAACTCCACGTTTCAATATCTCATTAGTTTACTTAATATTGTTATGAATTATATCCTTGACCTAGAATTGGCAATTATAATCACTAGCTACATGTACATTGTTTTTTTTTTGTAAAATAAAGCTCACATTTTACCGAGGCTATTTACCTATTATTGTCCAAGGCATGTAGGTAAGCATAGTAGTGTCATTTCTTTTACCCTACCCCCTTAGCCCTTGGCTATGGGGTCAAAGGTAAAATGTTACAATTTTGCAAGAACTACGTCAGTTGTCAATATTTTTTACCGATTTTTTTGCATGCTGGCAGATATCAAAATATATGAAACATGATTTTAGTTTGAAGTCCTGGATCCTATCCTCTTATGGACTTAGGGGGCGGAATATGGTCATGCTGCATATCTATCAAATTAAAGCAAACGACGCAAGCAGCAACAAGGTAGCATTTTTGGCTAGAAAGCACACCCAACCCCAGTGATTGGGTAAAAATATCAAAGCATTTCTTTCTAAAATAGTCATGTTGCATATCAAGTAAAAGTGAAAATTAATGCATTTATTATACAGTATAGCAGGTATAATCCCTCATTATTTTTTGTGAATGCTCTTCCATGAGCCTGTTATTATTTACTTTTGCTTGTCCATAGGGGTCTGGCCATTTTCATGCCAATGCGCTATACACAGGAAAGCAGGAAACACTACCACCTGCTAACACACAACCCAATATAAACTATATATTTTTGATAATGTCAAAAATAACAATTTATCAGAGTAGTATTTTGTTAGTGTGTGCATTGATGAGTATATTTAGATAATTTTTACACGCGTTAGTATGCAAAATATGATTAAAATATACCATGTGGCTCAAGAGTTATGAGCATTTCACTAATTGCTTACGAATGGATAATGAACAAACGGAAAGAAGGACTCATAAAGTGATTATAGTGCAGACCAAAGGGTCGTGCAATCTATGAATCTGTCTGAACTCTATCGAAAACTTAACATTTTGTAACTATTGGCGTGAGTCTTCACATTAATAAAAGTGTTATCTGATATGTGATTTGCCTAACTCGTATAAGGCTAGCGTCTTTCTTATAGGACAAACTCAAACAATTCAGACCCATATCAGACACCATATCATGCAGTGCCAGATCTTCATGGTTTCCTAACATGATAATCTACTAAACCGTTGAAAAACAATTTACAATAGGACCTTCCTTTTGATAAGGGTAGGCAATGTCATTAAGCTTAACTGGGTTAAGTAAATACACCAAATAAGTCAACAACATATTATTCCATTTTCAGAAATGACAGAATATGGAGACCAGTTGGGTGGAAGTAAATATCGTATCTATAGCGGTGATCCCAAGTCCTGGATGGATGCAAGGGTATGTAATGGAGAAGAATAAACATAATCAGTATTTTTGATGGCATCGTTAATAAGGAACAGGAAGCGGTTTGATGACTGGAAAATACTAGTCCTTTTAATAATAATTGAAATTTAATGATGCCAACCAAATAATTAGAGAATTAAGAGGTCCTAATATAAAGTTTGAACATAATAATCCCTTTTGAAATAATTGGAGCAAGAATCAATGATATACAGTTCAAACCAATTTTTTAAACGGAACTGCCTAAGCCAATTCCACGAAATTTCGTGGAATCAGACCACGGATATACATCAATGATCTTCTTTTATAGCGCGGGTGGTAGAAAGATCCTGACGTTATATTATGTGACGCTAACGTCACAGATATTATGTTAACACAATAACAAGCGCGATTACAGGGTAGCAAACGGTTATTACTGTGCCGTCAGAAATTCAGTGGACATCGTTTTTCTTTTTTTAAATGTCTTTAATGATATCATTTTGGACTTAAATTTTGCATATGCATATAATATATCACCGCCTAATATACAATTGCATGTTTGAACATTTAAGATTGGAAAATAAGTCTGGACTATCTTGTAAAATAAAATAACTTAGTCGTTTTCGATTTAGAAAACTCCTCAGTTTCCCTCAATGTTTTACATATGGGTAACACGTGGTTTATAAAGTTCAATGGTTAACATGTTTATCAGGTTATATGATAAAGAAAACGGCCACCAGTAGGATAACTCTTGGTGTGTTTACATACACACTGTAAATGCTTTGAAGAGACTGCGCAAATAATAATTCTATCTGAGTTTTATCATATTTCACGAAAAGCAAATTTTACATCTTGCTTTCTAAGCGTTCGTGGTAAAAAGACATATAGGACTTGGACTGCGACTGAGAAAAATTGTCTTCGGTGATTTGTAACAACAAAGGCGCAGACCAGCCTGCAAATCCAGGCAGTCTCATCGGCAAATTTGTTATCTGCTTTTTGGAAGAATCATATCAAGACTAGCTACAAGCGAAACTTCAATTTTCGGGCTAGCCTGTTTAGCCGAGGAGAATGGTTTGAGACTCGCTTTGTTGGAAACCCAGAAGACAGGTTTTCTCGCGTCATGGCCTCGTATATTTCTGTTGCTTGCTCGACAGCTCTAGAACAAATATTACAAGTGCAACAGATAATAATATTAAAAAAAATGAGGAGGCTGTTCATCAGATATTTTGCTGCGCTCTACATCGTCTAATATGCAGGTCATTTGTAACTACAGCCAACAGAGCACGGGAGCGGCGAGGACTTTGAATTGCTGGTAGCAGATCCCTGGTATGACCCTGTACTAATAGCTTGTTTGCCCGGCTGGGGCGTGGTTACAAATGACTGGTGCACATAATTTATTTTGCCTTTATGCACTAGTCATTGTGACCACTGCCCCCAGCCCGATTTTAATCTTGTGTCTACAGTTCCCCATAGTAACCACCACACTGTGGTGACAGCTAGCTGACAAAACCATGACAGCTCTCCCACACAGTCTGTTATTATACTGCACTGCCATGTGTGTCTATGCCTATCAAAAACCTACATTTCCTTCGCATTATGGACACAAAGTATAATTACAACACATTTGCCAGGCTATCCCCGCCCTGCTCAGGGGCTTGGGTGAAGCAGTTTTTACAAATGACTAGTGCATTATTTATAGCCAATGATGCACTTCACATGAACATTCAGTTCTCAGCCACCCCATCCCCCTACCCCCCCCCACCCCAAAAAAAAATATATTGACCCTGGACATAAAATAGGACATCCGCTGATAGACTTTTCAACCTATTTCCAAGCACATTCCCACGCCATTACTAGTTCTCATTCTGTTAAAGAGACTAAGTCTACACCTATGAACATTTTTCGATTTTTTTATTTTCTTTTTAAATCATTTGTAAAAGTAGAATTAAGTTATGTTTTCACAATAAATCTGTTCACTATAGCTGAAAACAGCATGGGCAGTGAATTATCTTATAAAACAGGTGTGTTTTTCTCTTGTTGGTAATTATTTGCGTCCCTCCAATAATTATAGACAGTTGATTTTAACATAAATGCTGTTGTTTTGATACTGATAATTTGTGAAGATTTACGAAATTGGTAAAATGTATACTTGAATTTTAGTTTTTTACTGTGTTCTTGAAAAAATTATCAATTAGCGTTGCCCGGAATTACAATGCATATTTTGCATGGCCTGGTGTTAACAAATCATTTGTATTAAGAATAAACAGATAGAAAGCTCAATTAATTAAATAAAACAAGTTGGAAAATTGTTTAAATCGGATGATCAGACGGATAAAACTTTCAAGGGGCAGGAAACACAGAAAATCAAGATTTTAAATTGAGGAACAACGGAACACAGCGATTCATTTCATAGGAACAAGTGTACGGGTGCCCACTGGGAAGGCCTCAATATTTTCTTGTAAGCCAAAATTCTGTAAGCCCAAACTATGGCCATACTTTGCATTTGGTGGAACTCTTTTGATATGATAAGAAACCCTTCTCCTAACACGTTACATCGTCTTACAAAACTGTATAATTATTCATCGATAGTCAACTAAAGGCAGCGATCCGTACAAAGGTGCTTTTAGGGTAAATTAAAAAATGCAGATGCTCAAATGAGGACAAATTGCATCATATCACAGCCCATTTGGCAATGCCTTTTGTAACGAAAACAATTTTTACCAATTAGGCGGTGTATAGATGTATTAAATTCTGATGTTTATTGTAAGATTAGTCTGCACATATACAAATAAACGCAAAAAAGCGATGTTCACTGAATTCCTGTACGCACTATAATGAATAATACATAAACTTCATTTATTCTGCTGATTAAACCTTTTCGAAAATCAGAATAATCGATTTTAATAGAACTGAACACACATGCTACAGACCTAATTTCCAATTCGTCAGTTCAGGCTAACAAAATGGAGCTTTTTGGTACATAGTACTACGTGTAAAGCTCCGAGGCATGATTCTATTGTCGAATTGTGATGGACTTTCCAGAATGCAGTTTTTTGTGTATCTTTATTCAGGTCCTGAGGGAGACGCTGTAATAAAGGGCTAGGAAAAATGTTGAAAAATAAACTTTGGTTGCTATTTTCTATTGCTGCATAACTTAACTAAACATTCAGTTGAATTTGCGGATTTGATTAGACTTTATTTTGTCATCATTTTACAGTCAGCATGTGTCTTGTCACTTCAAGTCGCTATCCGTCATTCAGAGCCAATCATAATGTAAGATCAACAAACGGATCTGTAAGCGTAAAATGTAGTGGCCTGAAATGAGAATATTTAAGAAACAAAATCTTTTTTATGGGCATTGAAACACTGGTTTATGCTGTTGGTGCCAATATACTTGATACCAGTGATTTGGGTTGCAACGCGAATACATCTGAACTATTTAATAAAGGATTCATATATGGAACACTAGTTTTCAATAGTGCATATATTAAAAGGATAGGTCGAATTACCAATATGACTTTGGTTCCAAAAATCAAGGTCCAATATTACTATAATCTACATGATAACCTGTAACTTCAACTACTTTATTCGTTTTAGATATATGGTGTAGATGGTTTACGTATACAACTCAATGATTGTTTATGGGATGTATATGACATTTATGTTTTCAGATTACTGATATGACATTGAAGGTAAAGGTCAAGGTCAAATTTACTTACAGTTTGTGTTATGGGTTGAAACGCAAATTGCTAAACCAGTTATTTATAATTGATGTTCATAGTTGGCACACAGATTTCATATGTTGTGAAGTTGACTATTAAGTTTTAGATTAATGTTGTAACCATGGAGTCGACGCTTAAGTAAGTAAGGGTGCAAAGATCAGGAATATGTACAATCAAGTACAACACTTGACCCAGGATGCCAATGGGAAAGTGACAAACTCACAGTTAGACACCACAAACGAGAGCCAAGAGGTCAGCCCTTTCCCAGCAGGTGACCACAAAGCACATATAAACAGACGCACACAAAGGCACAGCAAACACAAGACAGAAAACTCATACAAGATCCACAAAAGAAGTACCACCTTGGAATGGTCAGTTAAATATTTTACTGGAGGGCTTAAACCAGTTTCACGGCGCCAACCTCATCCTTTATTCAGATCTGGATCAAGACAGATAGATATTTGGTTTGCATGAAAGAACACTAACTGATCAATGCATAATCTCCTAAAACAAATAAATCAAGATATACGAGGGTAGTCCCAGAAAGTCAAAGGCTTTTTTATGTTACAAGAAAACTATAAAATGTATTGCAATTGAATTTTACTTGTGAACTCTTCTATCATTTTTGCATTATCATGCACAATTTGAAGGAAAAATATCAGATAATGAAGTTCGTGCACTCATTTTACCAACTATAGGTCTGGCCCACTGGCGCACGCCATTTGAATGACCAAGGACGTCGGAAAAATTACAATTATAACATGCATGGTTGTGTGCGCAATCATCTTCCAACAATAAATGTGGAATGCATCTTGCAGATATCTATGCCCTTTTTAAAGGTGATTTTAATATCACTTGCCCCGTAGGGTTCCCTTTACTTGTCCTTTTAGCTAGGTAGCGCACCTTTTGTCTTCTGTCTTTGCTGACGACTGATTGGATTTCCGTACCTTCGCCAGAATTTCTAAGTGGCGGTCTTCCCATACGCTCAGCTGCAGCTGTCCCCTCGCGGAATCTCGAAAGTAATTTGTATACTAAATCCTGCGATACATCCAGGTGACATTCGTCTTGTTTTACTTAGTTTAAAATATCAAGTGGTGTCATTCCGGACTCAAAACAAAACTGTATTTCTGTCCGCTGCTCCCCTTGTATGTAAGACGTTGCCATTTTCACGACTGGAGCTTGCCCCGACTTGTTTTGATCATATGCCGTCAGTTCGTTAATTATGCATTCGCTTTGACATTCTGACACAATACGTGCGTTTAAATAACATTTCCTACAATATGAATGAATAACGGATATCATTTCCAGTTTCAAAACAACCACTTATCAAAAATGAAAATATTTTTGTTTTATTTCTTTCACTTTTTGCGTGCGCCAGTGATGCGTACTTTACCGAGATAGAAAGACCATAAAAATGATTCCTTTTAATTTTGGTTGTCAATAATACACCCAAAATGTAAAAAAAAATAGATAGTTCAATATTTCTACAAAATATAAACATGCTCATGCGTCAACATTTCTTGAAATTTGAAAAGTCTACGACTTTCTGGGACAACCCTCGTAACAAGGAGATAAAGCAAATATAAGGACTCAACAGTAAATAAAACTGAATACCAGAGCAAAAGAAATCCAACAGGTAAACCCAGGTGGGTCCAAGAAACAGCCAAAGCATCAGGCCCTTACCATCTTATCAATAGATAAGTATTTAAGTCGGAACCGTCATAGAGTCTGAAGTCTGACCCACCAGCGTGCAATTAAAGAGGAAAGCAAAGTTGCCGACCAATGGGAAATTAATTTAATGAACTGCGCTGAAAAATTATTAGAGCCAACAATCTTCTTCAACTTATACACCAAGTTACCATAGAAATCAGGTTGTGAAAGTCCTTAGCGCAAGAGAAATTTAAGTCCAACTTGAAATTTAGATATCAAATCATAGTATCGTCTATAATATTTGGGAAAAGTTTTTCAAAGTTTATGATACCGATGGCCTTGTTTAAGAAGTTTCTGAGATTCACAACTTAAAAGGTCAAATATACGTTAAACTTATCTTACAATTGGTAACCGAACTTCCTTTTAATTGTTATTGTTTGCATATTGATTGCTTATCAGGTGCAGATGGCAAGGAAACTTTGGGATCACCAACGTCACATTGGAGCCAAAAATCAATGTAAAATAAACTAAAAATTATCTTATGCGTCCTGACAAAAACTCTTCTTGCATTTGTTGACCAATGGCGCTTGTATTTGGCACAATGGGTGCATAAAGTGAATGACAACAAAGGTTTCAGACTACTGCTATGACCATGACGAAAATGGTTAGTGTTGAATATACCTAATCATCTGTGCTATGGTTTGTAACGCAAATATCTATATCATTTGGCTACCACTGGGTTTCTTGCATACTAGTTAGCATAGTAATTGCCTATGATTAATATATTACAAGGAATGTTGCAGATCACCAATATGATTAGGGTCAGAGATCAAGGTCAAGAGTACTTGAAATCTGTGACGAATACTTCGCTTTCATTTTTTGAGACGGTGGTCCATATTTTGTACTGTCTATAATGTGAAAGTGATCACATATGCTTTGGATCGCCAATTTGAACTTTGTGTGAAATGTCAATGTCAAATATACATAAAAAAATAGGCTGTATGGATTCTTATACAAGCTCATCGTACATGTTTGGCGAAGGATATCGATATACAGTTTGACTGAGACATGTAGATACTCAGAACGATTGATTTTCGTTATAGTTATGGTCTTTGGGTCAAATGTTAAGGTGAAAATACTTTAATACGGGCTTGTAAAGCAAATATCCCTCAAATCCCTTGGTGAAGGTAGGACATGTTTGCTCATCAATTGTCTTTGGTGATTATATGTGTTTCCGACTGCTTATATAACCTTTGATTTAAAAGTCAATGTCAAATACTTTAAACTGTCTACAATGCATGTAATGCCAACATGTGAGATGTAAATGGTTCATAATTATTGTTTCTTGATAAAAACACAGCTTTTGAATTGTAGGTATGACCTTGGAGACAGAAAAATAAAGAATGTCCTACAATGAGGTATTTAATTCAAGTGTGGATATTTGTGATTGGTCTGCCAGCCAATTAGTTACATTTTACCTTTATCAATTTTCATTTTTGAGTGAATCAAATCTATATTGCTGCTTACCATATCAAACTGGTCCTTGAGATGGTATATTATGGGATAACGGTCACACACCGATTAGCCACTAACTTCCAACCCGGGTTTGTTTTACCTGCCTGGGTATAAACAATAATAAAGGTTAAGATCGGAAAGAAATGTAAGCATCTATTTCCTCTAATCAAAACGAAATTAACTACACCTGATTTTTTTAAAAGCTTAAAATATTGTAGGAAAAAATATGTTGGGGTTTTCTTGTTTTTCTCACAATCTTGGTCAATATAGCCGCTAAGTTAAACAATTAAAGTATTTAAAATTCTGTTTTTGTTGTACATATAACAATGGAATATTTCTGTTTGCAAGTCTGTAAAGTAGGTACAAAACGCAAAATATAGCAGTTCTGTGATTTGTCAGATCTTTAGGGGTCAATGCGACAGTCGCCTTTACAAGCAAGCATTAAATATTGTAAAAATCGAATAAGATTGACTTTAACTTGGGCACTATCAGTTGGTATGGTGCAAAATACCACGGGTAAAATTCCTTAGAAGGTACATTAACATTAATGTATGGTTAAAAAAGTCTATGGATTATAAAATACAATTTTTTATCTTTTTCCAAAGAACACTTTAATGTAGGATAAGTACTCTGAATGACCAGTATACCGTTTGATGACTAAATCGACGTTGTTTTTAGTCTATGTTGTACAAACAATGTGATAATTCCCAAAGTCACAGATAGATGAGATACATGACAACAATTCTTATTAAAATGATATTCTGGGTCTATGCCAAGAGATCATAGTTCTTGTGCTTAATACACTCCATAATCAATCACTCTATTTTAATAATATTTACACTGCAGGCAATACAGAAAAACTATAATGAACCACATTTAATGTGGTGTGTACGCAAAATGAAGACTCTGATCAGCTTTGGCATACAACAAATGGGACCTCATCATTTGCTGCCCACATGAAATAGTTAAAGGCCGAGAGTATCAAATGAAGGCAATGGTATTGGTAATATATTGTCAGATGAATGTCCAGGCTAACCTAAGTCATACATATATGCAAACAGGGCATTATTTGTTTTGTTCAGTCCATTTCGTGTGTCCCTTTTGTATGTCCTAACTCTTTTAAAACATATTTTGAGAATTAATGATTAAATACGTTTGCATGCTTAGCCGTAGGTAACATCCAAATTGTTTGAAGTTTGGGGCTTTAATTTTGGTTTTGGTTTTACAGAGCACAACATGCCAATAGTTAAGGTACTGGTAGTGGAAATCCAGCCTGATACCATACTCTACTATTCGGAAAAGTTCAGCATAAAAGAGTATTAGCCTTTGTTTTCCTTTTCTTGTACCCATTTCAATTTTGAGCTGCAAACTGTTGTTTATTTATCAAATTTATTCTATCTGTGAGTAAGTTCTGTCAAGAATAGAATTTGGTGTTTATCATAACTTAGTGTGATAGCTATGCAATGGGAATTTCCACACAAATCACTTTCTTAATCCATCTATACCAATGGTAACACGCTATGCCAATCGGTCGAAAGGCTATATTTATGAAACACTTGATATAATATGTTTCTCAAGAGATAGAACTTTACTAAACTGGTGGTTTATAGACGATTTAAGCGTCAAATTAGAATTGAACAGAGGTCAGAAATATTTCAAATAAAATACATTGACTGCACCAAACACAGTCATTCATCATGACTTATCTGAATCATACGTCCAATTTTTTATGCCTGACTCTGCATTCTAGAACATATATGCACACATGTGAATGATCATGTTTAATATATGCAAGCTTGTATAAATGCATTAAGTAAAGGATGCCGTATTTGTAACAATCTATATTGATTTTATTTCATTAAGCTTACACGCCATTGGTAAGTTTACGGTAAATCATGCCCTAGTCGTGAATTCGCTGAGAAATCGCAGTGTAGTAGCAAGCCCTGTGTGATATGGGCTTTCACTAGAGTTATTGCGTAATGCTGATTTATGCATCGATAAACGTTTTATTTTCGTTCTTTTTCTGCACAAATAATCGAAAATGTTATGTTTATATTAATATGTTACCAAATGAAATGTGTAGTACTAGTATCTGGTGAAAAATGCCAATCTGACAAGTTTTTATGATGTCTGTCTTTAACATATGTATCAGTATCATTTTGTTTTATTCTTAGAGTATCTGCGAAGCGGACAGTGCCCATCTTGTTGAAATTGACTCTGCGACAGAGCAAACACATATGGAAAGTATACTACCACCAGGTACTTTTATTGCTTTGTTTTATATTAAACTTAAACAAACAGGTTTGATAGTGTCCTTTTTGTAGTGTGACAGAGCAAGCACATATGGAAAATATACTACCATTAGGTACTTTTATTGCTTTGTTTTATATGAATCTTAAAAAACAGGTTATATAGTGTCCCTATTGTGGCATGGCTGTATGCTTTCTTCTGTTTAGCGACAGAGTAATTACAACTGAATAATAAAAGGTGCAAAGATCATGAATCGAAACATCCAAGCACCACCTAGAACCAGGATACCACGTGTGAAAGTGACAAATACACAATTTAACATCACAAACGAGAGTCTGACACTTTTCAATCAGGTGACCACAAGGCAGTCATGAACAGTCCCCAAAAGCATGAAAAACTTTAGACTTATATAACACAAATGAACACAAAAGAAGTACTGTCTTGGAACGGTCAGTAAAAATATTTTACTGGAGGGCTTAAATCGGTTACACAGCGCCAACCTCACCCTTAGTTCTGATGTGGATCAAGACGCATAGATGTTTGGTTTGCAAGACCCCTAACTTATCAATGCATCACCCCCAAGAACATTTAAATCAAGATATTAAAGGGAGATAACGCATAGATAAGGACTCAACAGTACATAAAACTTAATACCGGAGCAAAAGAGTGTACCTAGGAGCATGTACCGGATTGCTTTGTGTTAACGGACAACTAACAAACCAACAGGTATGATTGTGTTCTTGCTCCTAGTTACAATTTCCAGATGCAATTGTTCTGTCAGCAATTGCATAGCTTCAAAACAAACAGGTTTAATTGTGTTATTGCTACATGTATCGTGTGGTTGTTAGTTTGTCTTACTTTTTAAGCGAAAGAGGAACTACATCTGGAGAGCGTACTTAGATGCATAATATATGCTGGTTGTCCCAGTTTTCGTGGTATTAACGTATCAACGTTCAAATGTAAAAATCTAGTCTTGACATATAATTCATTTTTGAATAAAAATATTTTGACATACATATCTTCGCTATATTTCATCATCATTACACACTATTGATGTGCTGACAGGTTAAATCCAGATTGATTCCGGACTGACTCTTACCAATCAAACGCCAGTTTTCGTGGTAACCATCGCAAATCTAGGTATATATAATCAATTGCCAAAAATTTTGTCATTAAAATGCCACCGAATTATAGTTTTATTCTAATCTAATGGATAGTAGGTCAATTTTTACCGAAATAACCTTTCATTTGTTCATGTAACGAAACATTTAAGCTGCCTGTCTTCATCGTTAGCTTTCTGACATTCGTAAAATGGCGACTGTCATGTTCAAAATTATTTACGTTATAATGACGTCATCGGTGACGTCACATCGCTGGATATTTATTACACGACGAGCAAATTTAATTGTTTCTGTAACTAATGAAATTCCCTTGCTCAATTTCTAGTTGATAAATGGTGGCTTTTTTCTGTCATACCATGATTTCTGGAGCTACCATGAATGCTGGTACATCTACCATACTTAACGCCAGTAAAACCGAAACTTTCACAAACAAATTTTTTTAAACAGTCTTATCAAATAAAAAGTATGCATCTATGATCGCGCATCAAGGCGATATTATTCATGTGCTGATAAAGCAGTCCAGATAAGCCAGATTGTATTTTTTGATAAAGAGGCACAACCTAAACTGAATGTATTGCAACAGACAGCATGCTTGGTAGTCAACCCAATCACGGTTGGCAACTTTGCTTTCCTCTTTAATTGCACGCCGGTGGGTTGGACTTCAGACTCTTTGATGGTTCCAACTTAAATACTTATTTATTGATGAGATGGTAGGGGCCTGATGCTTCGGCCGTTTGTCTGGCCCACCAGGGTTTGCCTGTTGGATTTCTTTTGCTCCGGTATTCAGTTTATTTACTGTTGAGTCCTTATCTTTGCTTTATCTCCTTGTTATATCTTGATTTATATGTTTTAGGAGATGATGCATTGATAAGTTAGGGGTCTTTCATGCAAACCAAATATCTATGTGTCTTGATCCACATCTGAATTAAGGGTGAGGTTGGCGCTGTTATACCGGTTTAAGCCCTCCAGTGAAATATTTTACTGACTGTTCTGAGGCGGTACTTCATTTGTGGATCTTTTATGTTTTTGTTCGGTCTTGTGTTCGCTATGTCCTTGTGCGCGTCTGTTTATATGTGCTTTGCGGTCACCTGCTGGGAAAGGGCTGACCTCTTGGCTCTCGTTTGTGGTGTCTTACTGTGAGTTGTCACTTTCCCATTGGTATCCTGGGTCAGGCGTGGTACTTGATTGTATCGATTCCTGATCTTTGCACCCTTACTAACTTTGACAAAAGCAAAATCGTCTTATTCCACTGGATATCAATTTGCCTTTATGCCTTGCTCTTTTGGTTCAAAACTTTCTGATAATTTCAATATTGCTCTACGTTTTATGCATACACAACGGAAAATTGTGTTTTGAAGTTTTGACCTTAAAAATGGACATCAAAGTTTGAGCGTGAAAAACGCAAGTTAACAACAATGCGAAACGTTCAAAAGTAAATAGCGTGATGAATGATCATCAAAGGTTATGGCCTTACAACAATATATGAAACGATTCAGTTTCATTGAAGCTTTAGTCTTTTCTCAAATTCCTTCCTGCAAAGTGAATTTCGATTTTGTTTTCCGTATTTTTGTTTGTTTGTGTAAAACACAGGGCTTTCATGCTGAAATTGTATTGATTTAAAGTGGTTACATTTTTTTTATTTCAATCATTTTTCACCAACAATTTTGGCAGAAGTGTACAATCGAGCTCAAGTTTTGTTAAAACGTTCTTGTACGAAAAGGAAGCTTTTTATTAAAATGACAATATTTATTTCGCTGCTATTTATAAGAAAAACAACATTTGTACCAGTTGCATTTGTATGGCTTTAAGTATTTTACTGCTATACTTTTAAGTGCAACTGACAAACCGACAGGTTTGATTGTGTTCTTGTTGTCAATTGACTTTTTGAGGTCCTTTCCTTTAGCAAAAGAGCAACTAATGAGAATTGGTAGGTACCATTCAGGAAATTTACCTGCACAATGTGAGAATTCCTACTTTGTCCGCAAATTCTTGAATTGTACTGGACAATTCTAGAATTGTGCAAGGGGTTTCGTATCGATTTTTGCTATGACCAGGCCTTGTCTAAGTAGGAATGGGGAGGACAAGGTGAGAATGGGGTGAACATGCATGGGAGTCCCATTTCAACTTTGACCGTTTACAGAGGTACAAATTTGAAGAGGTAGTTTCTCAGTTTGATTTACGTTTTTGAAACAATACTTTGAGTGTTTGTCTAAGACGGACGGATGGATGTACTTCACATAGCTACTGAGCAGACAAACTGGTGCAGAAAAGTGAGAATATTGACAAGCGGCAAATCTCAGGTTAACTCAATACATAATGTTGGCTTCATTATTTCAAATTTAGGCGCCTCTCATTGATTTTCCAATGTTTAACATCAAATATCTCTCAACGCACAAAGTGCAAGTGCATGCTGGTGCAAACAGCAAGTTAATTGATGTATGGATAGAGCGCATGTACGAGCGATAATCCTCTCTCTTAGGCGCGTGAGTTATCTTCCAGAACAACCCATAAAATAACTTTAACTTAAACACAATGAAATCGTCACAAGAAAAATAATATCAGATTTTAAATCAAAATATTACTTTGAATTTAACTCACATGGATTGGTTTCCTGATTGTTTTATTATACATGCTAATTACTATCCATACATGTATATGGTTGCCCATGTCTACAGATTAGGCTTGTTCTTATTTGATAAATGATCTGAGAGTAATATAAGATCTACTGTCCTGAAAAGGGGTGTTTTTCGGAGTGTGCAAATAGTTTACTTTAAAGAATCGACATGCCAAAACGGGCAATGGGTTCATTGAAGTTGAATGCTATGCCTTTTTACACTACTGTTATTTGTTTCGATTTAGAACACCATCCGTTAGATATAAATCTTTGAACGTTTGCATAGATGAAGAGTAATATGTCGTTAAATATGCACGGAAAGCAATATGGGCTATCACAGCATAACAAAATTTTACAAAACGTTGAAGTTAAATTGGTTGTGTAGTAAAACGTCAAAATGCAGCGTAAAATGGGCCGGTTTGCGCTATAAAGCGTTGCCTTGACGAAAACTGTAACGCACGTAGACGACTCACATCAAGCATGTTGTAACCAATCAACTTCATATGTGTTGCAGTACAATGTGCTGTAATTCCAGCTCTATTGAGCAAACGATGTAGAAATGACAACTATTTTCCGCGAACTTTCTGATCACCTCTCGTAGAAGGAGTTGATCGGCCCATGGAGGCACCATCTATGCATATACAAAAGCCTTATCAGGGAAAAATTGTCTAAGTTCTTACAGCTGTCATTTTGTCAAAAATTATTTTTTTCTAAACAAAACTCCTTCATGCAGCCAGCATCCAATCATGGGTCACTATCGGCCGCCAGCAAAACGCCTTTGCTGACAGGCCAGTAGTGGCCCAGTTTTACGTGCTTACTGGGACATTTGGGATGTAAACAGTAAACGATATGTTTCACCCACGCTTAGATACAATGTACAATATTTATTTTATCTAAGTAAATGCCAAAAGATTTGAATAAATAAAATCCTAAAACTCTTCAAAATTTTTCGGTACAAATAATATATCGGCTACACCACACTATTAATCTATACAGCTTGCTAAGTATATTTTCTATTTATGTTTTTTAATACCCAGGCCACGCATTCACGGATTGGACGCAGGGATTAGCCACAGATACAAACTGGCTTAATTCATGGCAATCCGTATTGGTCCGTAGCTTTCCATCTTGCATCCGTAATCATACGTAGTAGTACTTAATCATACGTATATAGTGCATCCGTATCGGACTACTGTCATTGGCATATCTGGGGTCATCCGTGAGATTTAATACGTAGTAGAACCGGCGAGGTCATCTGTGAATGTGTGACCTGGGCATAACATTATTGCTTATTTCATTTTTAGACGTGAATAGAATCATTAATGTGTGAAAATAAAATAATCTTAACCAATGAAACGATGCTTTAAGCGTGGCATGAAGGCGTGGCACGAAGGTTATTGTCCATTACCTGGTCAGCTTATCTCTCTACAGTAGGCAGAGTTTCGTTATTGTCAAATCTTGGGTTAAGTACGATATTTGGTATCAAACTTTCAAAAATTGAATGTTGGATTGAGTTTGATGTTCGATATTCGCTATTTAAAAGAGTTAGATGTTAGATTGAGTATAATATTCTTGAAATTTTGAATGCTGTATAGATTGTAAACACAGTTTAGCATAAAATGCACATACATAAGGCACTGTCGTCGTTTAACCGCCGCATCAAATGAAATAAGTGTCCAGCGAAGACTCAAACCAGACAAGGTATCAGTCAAGTCAATTTTCGATGTCCATAGTACATATACTTGTACGTTTGTCTCTACATAGGTGCATGCGTACATACATACAGACACACATACAAACGAACGGATGATCAGACAAATGGACGGACAAAAGACAAAAAGATGAGCACAATGATACAAAGACTTTTAAATTACATAGTTACATGTTTTGTTGTGCATTGGTGTGTGTATTTGCGTGTTTTGCAATCATTTTGATTGGGATAAGAAAGCAGCGTGACCTGACCTGAAATTCATTTGGATTAAATAGAATCAATTTTCCAACTGTTCTTGTTAAAATTGTTGAATTCATCGTTTAAACTGTCTTTCTTCTTGTTTCTTGAAGGTATGTAATAAAAACACATTACTTTAGTAACTTGATCCGTTGGATCAAATCACGTCTCATGGGAACGCCAGTAACAACCTGATCACACTCGACTTTGTCCCAAGACTGTGCCAGGAACGACCTGATCACACTTAACTCCGTCTCGTGGGTGCACCAGAAATGACCAGATCACAATCGACTTGTCTCGTTGGTGCGCATGAAACGATTGGATCAAACTCAATTTTGTCTCGTGGGTGCGTCAGGAACAACCGGATTACATTTGACTTTGTCTGGTGCGTGCGCCAGAAACGAGCGGATCGCACTCGATTTTGTCTCGTGATGCGACAGGAAGGACCAGATCATACTCGTTTTCGTTTCCTGTGATCGGGTTGTTCCTGGTGCACCCGCTTGACGTGATCGGACCCATCGGATCAAGTTACTAAATTAATAATGTGTGTGGTTTAAGATTTAGGTACATGGGCATAATGGCGTTGCGTTAAAGAAGGCAAAATCTTTACTTTCTTACGTCAAAAACATTGATATCAATTGATAAACAGAATCTAACATTCGTGCTCCAGTGTTAATAATTTGTATTATCAAACTTGTTATGGAGAAGAGATAATATGCGCAACAAGCCCCATCTCATTTAATACATCGATAAAACATGGGCAGTCATGTAAGATCATCTGAAAATAGAATGCAAGGTGAGTGTCTTTTGATATCAAGTTTACCAGGCAAGGCTTTGATAACACTTGTTGAATCGCGAGGCCTCTCGAAGCAGAGCCTGCTGAACTTGACATCAAAAGATGCAAGCGGGATATTATATTTATCAGTTTACCCATTGGTTCACTCTTCAAACTAGCAATTATGACGTAATTATCGATATATGTGTGTGAATTCAGCGTCATTGGCGGCGTAATTCAAAAAAGAACAACGTCATCTTGACCTGATAAAGACACATGCTGTGAGAGAACCCCAACGTTTATTAGGTAAACGTGCAATAACGAAGTGAATATGAGAGGACATTATAGATGGTTATATCAGGTCTTACAATAGGACTGTTGATAAACAAACCTGCTAAATAACATAATCGAGCAAAAATTACATTTTCTATGAGGTCATCACTTCCATGGTTGCGGACAGGTAAAGTTAAACCAGAATGCTTAGCAAAATAAACACTTTATAATGATTTTAGCATTTGAAAACACCTCAGCAATGCTGCAACCTACTGCATTAGCTTAAACTATTTGGTGTATCGCATTTGCTATACTATTGATATAAAGTGAATAAAGAAAGTGATGAGTCCACCAGGAGTTAGACTGGCTCCAGTCCTTTAACCGATTTTTCATCAATGTGTCATATCATATACTTGTAGCCAGTCTAACTCTGATGGCTCTGTTTTGACGCCGATGAGACGCAAATCCGCGACCCCTCAGCCTCAATTCAAGGACTCTCCAACTGAGCCACTGCGCCTGGTGAAAGCAGTGCTAATTCAGTTTTAAACTAAGCGATTTCAGCTTTCGTTTTTATTCATTTTCAGGGGTAACAACCTACGTCATAGCATGGATGTTGCAAACACGTAGTATAACGCCGTCTTTGATTTTCAAAGTAAGTTGTTCCCTTTGTTAAATTATACATATTAGTGTCTGTCAAAAATAGTGCATTATCATTCACCCACAAATATCACAGCGGGTGACTGCTAAAATTATCCCTGAGTCTCCTACTTCCATACTTGTGGGTGAATGATTACAAAGGCAACGGCATTTTGCGCGTGATCATTATATGGGATGTTTGCACCGCCTGCACTACTTAGTTTTTACAGACACTTATTTGTATAATTTTACGAAGGCAAAATCCTACTGTGTAAATCAAAGATGGCGCCATGCTACGTGTTTGCAACATCCATGCTATGACGTAGGTTGTTACCCCTGATTTTGTGCGCTGTTTTTTGGTATATTTAAACTGTTTTCTCTGCCAGATCACTGCGTTGAATACTGGGCCCACTTTAGGGTATAAATAAGCAAATAATTTGTGGAGACAGTAACTTTTGTTAACTATGCCAACGTTTGCATTCTCTTGAAACTCTGTTGCAGGCGAAAGCAAAAAGCGCTTAGTTTCCAAATTTATTAGCACTGTTTGGTGACCTATTTCCTATTATATTATTTTTATAATCAGTTAGTATCCTTCACTGGATCCATTGCTAATATATTATAGGCATCGCTAACTATTGGACAAATGCTAATGATATCGGCCATGAAGGGATTTGGAATTGGCCAATAAGCAGTGTAAATATTTATGGTGGGGCCACCCAACTCTACACAAAGTGGGCAGAAGGTAACGTATCCCTTAGTAATCTTAGAAACTTTCACTTGCTCTTTTGAGTCAGTAAGTATATAGATTGTATATATGTTCTGCGCAAAGATGGAATCAATATATTTACTACTTTTAAACTGCAGCAGCTGTTTTGTGTTTCAACTGTTTTATAGTATAATGAAGATACTAATTAACTATGCTTATTTAGGGGAAAACTTTAAAAATTGTCAATTTTGGAGCTAAATAATTGCGTTCTTAGAAACAAATGTCATGATAATTTTATTGCGTTAAAATTCGTGAAACCAATTATTTATTCTTACTACATTCTCCTATTCTATCTTACCAAATGCTTCGTTGGTAGAGTTTAACCTGAACTCAAAAGATAAATGCTAACATTGCAAGTACAAACATTGCTAACTATATTAAGACAAAAAATAAATAGTTTTTTTTAAATAATAAAAATAATATAAAATATAAGTTTTGCATCTATTTGACACATTGGAGTTAGATTTGCATCTGATAAGTTCCATCATAACTGTTTGAGAATAATAGTTTGAAGAGTTCAATTCTGTTGAGGACAATATATGCATATTATTCATCATCTAAGTAGAAAAATGTAAAAAACAAGGGAGCGAAACAAGAAGGTGATTTAATCAAGAGAGGTAATTACCATTTATTTTAATCCATTTTTAAAACAAATTCTGGTAGTGCAATCGCATTGGCGTAGCTTCCATAACGCAGTATACGCACGTGCGTAATACAAATAGTAATGATCAATGGAGCTCACCTAATGTGGTAAAAGTTTTTTCCATACCTTAAGGTACTGCTCTTAAAGGAAACAATTCGCTCCCTCTACGAGCAAATAATTTCCTTTAAGATAAGTTCCCATTTTGAAAAGGGACGTAATTGAAGAGAACCATTGCTTGATACAGTAGTATCCCCTTGATATACATGCATTTTCAGCGTTCTGACTACGCCATTGCATTCGGCTTGTTTTATCACACTGAAACGGAAAACTAATAATAGGCTTATCACTATAAGCAGTTACATTTTATTTCTGGCATCTTATTTTTTTTTATCTTAATACGAATTTCTGCAGATAATCTATTTAAGTCATAAAAAGTGTCGGTATACTTTTTTCTCATTTCTTTAAGAAACTCAACCCACTTCCAGGTTCAATCCCCAGCTTCTCTGGAACCACTATGGATTGAGTCTTTGGGTGTTCCTGACATTAAATAAACACACTTTAACCATAAACTCTTCTGGCCCAGCACTGGGTATTGCCAAGACAAAAATATGCTTTAAATGAAACCAGCATATCTATGAAATACAACAACTCGTTCAAAATGTCGGATCATGACCTGCGAGCTTGAATCTGCTAATCAAACGCCACACTTTTTATAAAATACGACCAGGCGTGGATAATGACAGGCAGCAGCCAGTACTCCTTTCTCAAAGCTTTCATGGGTGCATAAAACGGAGCATATTCTGCCCGCTATCTATGTTGTAGGCTAGGGGCGCACTAAGCCAACAATATAGCTGAATATCAATCAATATTCCATTTTGATGAGATTTCTGGCTTACTTTAGTATATTATGATTTTCATAGAACCTCTACATCACTACACAAAGCAATTTATTCACTTATATGCAAATTCCTATGGAATGGTAGAGAAATATCAAACGGGACACAATGTACAAGGACATTCTTAATGTAGGATTTAATGTACCATCCCTTAAAAATAAACAGGATAACATAATTAAAAAATTTATTCCAGCAAATCAGATTGAACAACTATCAACCCAGAGCAAATTAAATTACTTATAGGTCCTGCTCAAATTTGAGATTCTACATCCAAATATACATGTATGCTTCCAATATCTATACCCAAAATATAGAAAACCTCAAAGTAAACGACCATTTTAAGTCGCAGATTAAATAAAAAATTATAAAAACTTTAATTTCCAAACAAATATATACTTCTTAATCACAGATATCATAAACAATACCTATAATAATATTGACGTACCAAACATCCATTTGGGATATAATCTGGAAAAATGTTGACAAATTTCATACTTATAAAGACATATTAACTTATATAATGAAGTCAAGAAAAAACGCCTCATCTAAAAATAAACGTGAATATCTCTTAGGCTGATCAGAATAAAGTTATGTATTTAAGTGCATTATAACATCATATCACGCGTATCTCATAAAAACAAAATTGCTGAAATAATATTTGAGGCTGAGAAAACGACCTCGGTTTGAAACATTTTAGCCACATTTGCTTTGTTTCCAGACACAATCCATTGATAAGAAAAACGTGTTTTACAATTGTAAAACAGTCTCTATTTAACCAAAAATGCGTTTATAATGTTCAGACAATGTTTGTATGTGACTGCTAAACGAAACAGCTTACCCTACCTACCTTTTCGCCATGCATTTCAGTAAATGCCTCTGTCATGCCTCTGCAAAGTGGGTGAAAATATTGTTACGAATCCTTTGCAAAAATCTTTAGTTTTTAACCAGCGACGATTTCTGAGAAAACGCAATCTGGCACGTGTTCCCCTTACCATTTTTTCCATTACTTAAAGCAAAACGAGAATGTTGGCAAGTTTCGTGAAGGACCTTACATTTTGTCTTTAATATGACGTCAAAATTTCATAAAGTTATCACTCGCAAGCACAACTGTTTGAAATATTGATCCACAATTTGTTCATTGTTTAGCAAGACATTTACGGCACAAACTGGGTGCAAATTCAAATTGAAATCATAAGCGATCGATGTACAATACCGTCATGTGTATGTTAAACCTGTATGGCGTCATTGAAATAACGCGCGTCACCTGCATATCAAATCAAAATCATTTTCCAACATCGCCCAACCTCTACATAAAGTAGCAGTGCGTGGCTGTTCATTTTTATATATCATCGCTAAAAATCAGTGATAATGAGTGAGGCGTTTTTAGTTGACGTCAGTATATAAATACATTCATAAAATCCTGCCAACTGATTAATGTCTTACTGAATTAGGCATTTTCAAAAATATTCCCAGCTGTGAAAACTGTAGGACAGGTCTTTGTTCATAAAAACACATCTTAGAAACATGTACAGCCCATAATGTTGAACGAGAAAGATTAGAAATTAATCATAAACAACAATTAAATACAAACAGATAGTAACGTAAAGTAATCTGACCCTCAAGTTCAAAACAAAGTATGTAAATTTATCTTCATCTATAGGTAAGTAAATATGACCAGGAAATACCACAATCACACACTGCAGACCAATCCAAGGCATGGTGAGGAAGAGACACATAAAATTTAATATAACATACATAGCAAAGTAGCCAGTTTTCTCTTCCTTTTCAAGATGATTGCAAAACTAGAATGGACACAAAGCAATGCGTAACACAGAACTGCCACAGACAATGGGAAGTATATTAAACGAAAGAGCACCAACAACAGAACCACATCCTTAGAACGGATAGCAATCTAAGCCACCAGGCGGGGGGGGGGCTTAAATGCATTTTACTAGCCCCAAATCTTCGCCCTTTGATTTAATTTGTTGTTATTAAAACAAAAAAATGTTTAGCTCACATGGAGGGTTCCTAACATCACAGAGAAACATTCAAATGAGCCAATGTCTGACAAAAAGGACCTTCTGGCAATAAAAGTCAAAAGTGAGATATTTACAGAGACATAAAGACCTAGCTGTTGTGAACAATTACAGAAAATTTGAAGAGATTATCTTTACAAACAACAAAGATATGAGCGTTTAAACTCGTATATATGATGCGTTTGAAATATGACGTCACTTAACGTTGTTAATGACGTTCTGACGTCAACGCCATTGTGTTTACACATGACGCTAATACAAAGACGCAAGGAGCAATATTTCAAAAATGCTTCATGTTTCTGTAAATTTAATGTGTATGCAATTGCATAGACTGCACAAATAGCCCACATACGCATATCCCGTGTTTACAAAAGCATTTGAAATGAGGTATCCTGTTTTCAAGGAAGTGTGTAGTCCATATGCACAGCTGTTGCCATGGCAACATACATTATACGTATCACTTAATTTTATCAGAGCTGTTTGCGCCTTTGATTGTATTACATGTTAGAGGCAATTTGAGTCTATTGTAAGAAAATGCAAAATCTTGAAAATTTAGACGTTTTTGAAATTTTGATTACACAAAAACTGCTAATGCCCGAAGGACCCTATTCTCAGATCCGCGCTCAAATGAAATAAAGACAATTTACTAAGCCGAAATTATACGTTGCCACCTACATATGTTTTGCGCCTGTTCAGAAAGTAAACATTGCTCTTGCAAAATTTTAGTTCCATAAAAAATCAAGGCTTTTTCGAGATCTGAAAATTATGCCATTTCAAAATGAATGGTAGATCTTGCACAGACGAAGTCAGAGTAAAGGTACCTTCATTTCAAAAAGTCACACTTTTTACTGTGATATCAAATATTCCTCAGATATGTTACCATTTATATTTAAATTAGTTTGAAGCTTTGAATAAGAGCTAAGATTGTAGATAAAAAAGAATCAAAAGTTTTGTGACAATTGCACTCTCCGTTTCTCTTCTACGTCAACATAAAGGCAGTCACTACTAGGGCTGTGTAATGTTTTGTATAGCATCAGTGCTATAGCTTTACCTATGACCTTGCATATTTTCATACTGCATGCTTCAGCAACGCGCTTCTCTTGTTGTTGCCAGTTCTTATTTAGGTACTCATTAAAGTAGATGTATGTATACAACACGCTGTGTTGAGTTCTTTATTGAGCTTTACTAATACATTCTAAGACAGTACCCCAAGAAACGAAACATGGTGTTCAGAAGTGAGATTAAATTAACATTTTGAAAACAGTTCGATCTAGAAATTTGGAATTTATATGCACAAATTGTGACAATGGAATTAGCAGGAATTACACCACCCTCTATGCGATCGGACGATACGAACTTGCCAGAGCAGTGGGAGAAATTTATGAGACACACTGCATTAATGTTTTCTGGACCTCTTAAAGCTAAAACAGAGGAAGAAAAAGTGTCATATTTGTTACTATGGGTTGGCGAGAAAGGGAGAGATATTCGTCATACCTGGACTGACATATCAGCAGACGACGCCAAGAAGCTGGATACGTTTTATGAACGTTTTAAGAAGCACGTCAGACCGACGTTAAACCCTATATTTGCTCGTTACCAGTTTAATAACGAAATACAGGGAAGTGAAGCCATTGATTCGTTTGTCAGGAGATTACGATTGAAGTCGAGAGATTGTGACTATCATGATCCTGAAGAAATGGTACAGGACAGAATTGTGTTTGGGACTAACTCACCCAAAATACGTGAGAAACTCATTAACGTTGGAAGAGACTTAACGTTACAAAAAGCTATTAAGATTGGGCAAAATTACGAATATGCCCAAGAGCAGATGAAGCAGATGACACCTAATGACGTTCACATGGTTAAACCAAAGACCAAGAGACGAGTCAAACGTTCGAACCGTTCTGGTACTACGATGGGTCAGCGACAATCGTATGGGGCCACGGGTTACACACCACAGAGCTACGAACCACAGACGGGGAAGAACAAGACGAGACGTGAACAGGACGCTAAGTGCACAAACTGTGGATATGACGCTCATAAGTCAAATGAAGTGTGTCCAGCCAAAGGACAAATTTGCAGAAAGTGCAATAAACTCAATCATTTTCAATGCGTGTGTTGATCAAAATCAGTGCATGAAGTGAAAAGTGACCAATTTCAGTCTGAGGATTCAGATTTGGATTCGGATTTTTATGTTGATACGGTAAATACACCTTTTTCTCATTACGATCAAGCTTTTGCCACAGTTAACATTGGTCCAAAGAAAACTCCCATTAAGTTTAAGATTGACACAGGTTCACAAGTAAACATCATTCCGTTGAGCACTTTTCGTGAATTAAATATCAAGCAACCGCTCTTACCTCCTGAAACTCAGCTTTCTTCATATACGAGTAACCCTTTAAATGTCAGAGGCACAATTAATCTGAATTGTCGGTATAAGGCCAAGCAAATTGAAACTTTGTTTTATGTTGTAGAAACAAGTAGAACTCCATTGATGAGCCTTAAAACTTCACTTGATTTAAGTCTGATACAACTCATTTACTTGGTTGACAATCCCGGTGGTCAAAATGAGATTTGTACCAAAGAGCAAATTATGCGCGAATATCCAGACCTATTCAAAGGCGTGGGTCTGATCCCTGGTGATGTAGAGTTGCATTTGAAGCCAGATGCAGTTCCAGTAATAAATGCACCCAAGCGAATCCCTGTTGCGTTATGTGAAAGGTTTAGGACTGAACTTACGCGTATGGAAAACGCAGGCATCGTTGCTAAAGTTACATGTCCGACAGATTGGGATAATTCTTTTGTAATTGTCGAAAAACCCAAGACGAAAAGTCTTAGAATATGCTTAGATCCAAAAGCATTGAATGATGCGATCCGTAGACCGCATTACCCTATGCGAACGTTGGATGAAGTATTTCAGAGCTGTCAGAAGCTGCCTACTTCTCAGTTCTCGATGCCACTAGTGGTTATTGGAGCTTGAAGCTTGAAGATAAGTCTTCATAATTGACCACATTTAACACACCTTTTGGACGCTATCGCTTTTTGCGCGTCAGTTTGGCCTCAACTGCTCTCAGGATGTTTTTCAACGAAAAATAGATGAGACTTTTGAAGGCATGACTAGTGTCACAGCAATCGTGGACGATATCTTTGTATTTGGTAAAACAAGGGCTGAACATGACCAAAACTTGCGTAAAAATTTGACAAGAGCTCATGAACGAGGCATCAAGCTGAACGTGGATAAGGTAAAAATTGGAGTTACAGAAGTTCGCTATTTTGGTAATATTTTGACCCAAAATGGTTTGAAAATCGATGACAAAAAAACTCTCTGCAATTAGACAAATGGATGCTCCAAAGAACAGATCAGAGCTAGAGACGATATTAGGTATGGTGACGTATCTTACACGTTTTGCACCAAACTTAGCTACCTTGACTGCTCCACTTAGAAACTTGCTTAAGAAGGACGTTGAATTTGTTCGGAATGAATCTTATGACAAGGCTTTCCAAAAAATCAAAGGCGTACTGACGGACAGTCCTGTACTAGGGTACTTTAACCCAAAGCTTGACGTTACGCTGCATGTTGACGCGTCCAAATACGGACTTGGCGCGACGTTACTACAAGAAGGTAGACCAGTCTCATACGCATCCAAAACGTTGACACAAACCGAGGTAGGCTATGCGCAGAGAGAGAAAGAAATGTTGGGAATTCTCTTCCGGGCAAAGAGATTTCACGAGTATATATACGGTAGACTCGTGACAGTGGAATCTGATGCGAAGCCACTTTCATCCATTGCTAAGAAACCTCTCAGTAGTGCACCTTTAAGGTTACAACGCATACTGTTACAGCTTCAAAGATATGATCTCGACATTAAGCATGTTAGTGGTCGTGACATACCTTTAGCAGACACCCTTAGCAGAAAATTTCTACCTGATACTTATCCTGAATTGTCAGAAGGCTTGGACTTACACGTTCATACAGTTTTCTCGACAATATCAGTTTCTGACCATTAGCTTGAACAGGTTAGACAAGCAACGCGAAACGATGTGCAATTCCAAACTTTAAAGCGTACAATTCTTGACGGATGGCATGAGACAAGAAAAATGTGTCCACCATCAATCTTAGAGTATTGGAATCACAGAGACGAATTATCAGTAGCAGACGACATAATCATTAAAGGACAGAAGATAGTAATACCTACTTTGCTTCGACTCGACATGACACAGGCTGTGCATGAATCACACATGGGTGTGGAGAAAAGTCTGCAGCGTGCTAAAGATATAATGTTTTGGCCACGCATGACAAGTGACATAACAGACTTTGTGTTGAAATGCGACATTTGTCTTCAATACAGAGCATCAAACACTAAACAACCTTAGCAATCACACCAAATTCCGGACAGACCTTGGCAGGTTGCAGGGACAGACGTGTTTACATTTGACAACAAAGACTACTTGGTTACGGTAGACTATTTTAGCAGATATTTTGAGGTAGATTTACTTCCTACTACGACAAGTATCTCAATCATACAGAAGCTAAAGACCATATTCGCACGACATGGCATTGTTGAAAAGCTCGTATGTGATAACGCTAGTTATTACACGCCTGAAGCTTTCAATTCCTTTGCACAGGAATGGAATTTCGAGTTGTACATAGTTCTCCACGTTTCCCTCAAAGTAATGGCCTTTGGGAGAAGACAGTTAGCATCGTGAAACGTATATTTAAGAAGGCTAGGGATAGCAAAAAGGATCTGTATCTTGCAATATTAGCATATCGCACAACACCTCTGAAATCATGTGAATTGTCTCCATCAGAACTATGCATGTCACGACGATTCAGATCCAATTTGCCATGCACAAACGAACGCTTAGAACCGCAACCACTTAAATTGAATGATGTGCGAAAAAAGTTGTCAGCTAATCGTGAAAGGCAGAAGAAATTTCACGACAGATCTGCAAAACACTTATCTTCTTTGCAAAAAGGTGATAAAGTGCGTGTTCAAATATTTGACAAACTATGGAAGCCTGCTGTTATAACAGACCAGCACAGCAACCGCTCATACATTTTGCAAATGCATGATGGTAATGTTTACCGCAGAAATAGAAAATTCATTCACAAGTCAAAAGACCAAACACGTGAGGACAGCGACCTCATGCCGCTCCTGAAATCTCAGGACAAAAGTTGTGAATTGTCAGGAATGCCAATGAGTCAAGCACACAGCGAAATAACAGAACCGCCGCAATTAATTACTTCGCGAGAGATAAACCCCCCTTCGAATCTTGACTCTGACAGCTATATCACTAGGTCTGGGAGGAAGGTCATTACCAACAAATATTTAAGTGATCCAGTGTGGCATAAGTAATTTTGATGGTAATGAAAAAAAGATAACAGAAGTGTAGAATTTGTTTCACACGTGAGTGGTGTAAACAGTTTTGACATTTCTCACTAGAAATCAATGAGACAACAATACCGTAGTGGATTATATAAATGGACATTGGTTTAGAAATCAATGAGGACATCTTTTTTAAACAAGGGGAATGTAACGTTTTGTATAGCATCAGTGCTATAGATTTACCTATGACCTTGCATATTTACATACTGCATGCTTCAGTAACGCGCTTCTCTTGTTGTTGCCAGTTCTTATTTAGGTACTCATTAAAGTAGATGTATGTATACAACACGCTGTGTTGAGTTCTTTATTGAGCTTTACTAATACATTCTAAGACAGTACCCCAAGAAACGAAACAGGCTGTTCAAATATGAATGCAAGTAGCTTCATAACTTTCTTCACATAAATGATACGACATCATGTCATACCTTTCTGGAAAGAACTATATGTCGCCTTTAAAATGGCATCAAACATAAAGAAACACTCACTATATTTCTCGAGCTACAGATCCTTATATAAAGGTCATTCCTGTATACTGAAGTGTTTCTGAAGAAAATTGCAATGTACGTTTTAGTACATTTGCAGATATAGTGTCATATCTTTGTAAGTTTTAGACAAAATGTCACCAAATTTTAGATGCAAGTTTAAGTAACAATCCAAAAGTTGCTTGCAGGAAAACTTTTATATAATCCTGTTTCAATCTCGAGTAAACAGACACGTTTGTGACGTCATTAATTTTATGATAAACGTCATTTTGAGTTATCTACTGGTGATGCACTAATGAACATCGCTGTGTCGTTTTCTTTGCATTTTGCTGAAAACATGCTAAATATGTCATAAAGGGGGTTTCAAACCGCGCCGTCCTCTATTTACAGAGTAATCACAGTTTATTTAATTTTTCAAGCATTTCTCTGCTTCTTAATGACGTGTTTACATTAATTGAAATATGTTCAATCTGTCTAGTCCTCAAGACCAGGTGAGTAATATTATACTTAATAATGCCTATAGTGGTCAAACTTAAATGTTATGTTCAAATTTAGAAAAAAAGTCGCAATGTTATTGCAAAAAAAAAATCAGTATAAATTTTATTACCCCTTCACTTAAGGCATTTTTGACTTAATAAAAATGCTTTTCAGCGTTAAAAAATACCCACTATCCATCTATAATTTGTAGCAACAACTCAGTATGAGCGATCAACATATTGTCTTTGAGTTAAAACTAGTTTTAATGTTGATCCGTGCATTTTGTTAAAGATAATGTTAACTGAAAACTGAAAGGTGGTGTTTTGTTTACCATTTATTTGCAAACATAAGGAGACTTTAGTGAAAACGATTCGTTGTAATTTAATAAAAGCATGTCAGATTTTCGCAACTTTCACAGAATCAATATATAAGAATATGTCGATACTTCCTTAAAAATTTCAAGAATTTTTCTTGTTTATCAAAGAATTATATGCTCGTCTATATCACTGGTATATGTTCGAAGCATTGAGCTTGTTAGTATACTAAAGTGACCCTCATTTAAAGGGCTGTAGCTCGATAAGTATACTGTATTTTTCTTTAGTTGTGGTACCAGCTTAAAGGTGACATATAGTCCTTTATAGAAACGTTTACCATTTTGTCGTAGCATATATGTGAAGAAAGTTATGAAGCTACTTGCATTCATATTTGAACAGCCCTCGTATAAGCAGCTTAATTAAAGAGTTTTAGCTTTAACCTTGCAATATCCATATTAACTTTGCATCGCTCTGTACTCTCCATTATCTGTAACACAGCATTGGCTTTTTCAGCGAGTATTCATTATGAACAGGCTTCACTGTTTTATTTAAAAAGCAAACATATGTTTGGCATATTTAAATGCAAATCACAGTGTATGAGGGATTATAGATACTATAAGAATACATCATTTAAATGAACTTTAAAATTTCACGATAAAACCCGAAGTAGACACCATTTTTGAAAGAATAGCTGTAAAATATGAGCTATTCAAGCTGTAGTGTGTTTGGTCTAACATATTTACATGAAATAAAACGCTTACAACGATATTAGTATGTGCAGTTGATTATTCGAAAATATCGGAAATTGTGGAAAATGAGCTTTGTTTAAAAATTCATAAAAAATCGTTCATAAGCAAAATTCAGGGGTTTGGTCGGCTAGGCCAGTATGAAATCACATTTGCTTCAGTTTGAAAAAGGGCCCTGAAAACCCTTTTTTCCTTCCAAAAAAATTGATTTTGCATTTTTGAACCCCAAAAATTGCGTAGTGATAGAAAACTCTTTCAAAGCACCACTTAAGTTTAATCCATAATCCATTGAAATGCATATATTTAAGCAAAAATTCATTTCAATAACATTTACACTAAGTCAGAAATATGAACTTGAAAAGTGGCCACTTAGAAATTCTTTTGAGTGTATGATGATATACAGAAAAAGGCTCGTTTCAGTCAGATCTAAAGAAAATCTCAAGCTGAGCTGTGGTGGGCCCGGCCAGCGAAAAGCATTAGACACCAACCAACGGATTAAAGCTTTACGTCAGGGCTGTAATTAAATCAGAGGCCTAGCCCACCGTTGTGCAATTGAAGAAGAAACCATAGCTATCAACCATGATTTGGTTCACAACTAGGCATGCAGATTGTGCCATGATATACATGATGTATCCCACTCTTTTACAACATTTATTAATCGTTTTAAATTGATCACTAAAATTAGGCTTTCCAACAATTCTTTTAAATTTAAAACTAAATCACCATAAAATACATTTTCAGTTATGCCTTGTTGGAGAAGAGTCTTAAGTCAATTTACACATGCAGTACTATTTATAATAATTATTTTTTGTCTTCTTTCTTTATGTACTGTATTTGCGCATGATACCGAGGTCCATTTCAAAATATGTAAATATCAAACTTTGAAACATGTGACAAATATAGGAATGTATGCACTTCGAGTGTTGTGATGCATGGGATTGTGCACATCGGCGTTATGCATACCTGCGGGCATGTCAGTGTATTGTTAACCATCCGTTGCTACTGCTCGTCTGTAAGCTTGCTATAGTATCCGCGGTATCTCAATATGTAATTATCAATATCATATATAGCTTAGAGCTTGACTAGCACACGAGTTTGCTATAGTATTCGCTGTAACCCCATATGTAATTGTCAATGGAATATAGCTAAGGGTTTGAAGAGTAGATGAGCTGGAAATAGTATCTGCCGTATCTCCATATGTAACTGTCGAGGGAATACAGCTATGTGCATAACTAGCTGATGAGTTTGCTATAGTATCCGGGGTATCTCCTTATGTAATTGTCATTGGAATATAGATACAAACTTTATGGAACGCCTCGACTGCCTTATAATTTATACATTCTATTCGTCATGTACAATGGTCGTTTTGTTATGTACAATTCAGTTCATTATTTGCAAAATGCATTTCGATATGCGCAAAATACATTTCGTTATGTGCATAATGTATTTCGTTATGTGCAAAATCTATTTCGTCATGTGCATTATGTATTTTGTTATGTGCATAATGTATTTCGTTATGTGAATAATGTATTTCGTTAAGTGCATAATGTATTTCGTTATGTGCAAAATGTATTTTGTTGTGTGCACAATTTATTTCGTCATGTGCAAAATCTATTTCGTTTTGTGCATAAAATATTTCGTAATGTGCACAATGTATTTCGTTATGTACAAAATATATTTGGTTATGTGCAAAACGTATTTCGTTATGTGCACAATGCATTTGGTCATGTGCAAAGTCTACTTCGTTATGTGCATGATGTATTTCGTTATGTGCACAGTGTATTTCGTTATGCACACAATGTATTTCGTTGTGTGCAAAATCAATTTCGTTTTGTGCAAAATCTATTTGGTCCTGTGCCTTGTCAATAAAAAGGTTGTTATGTAAATAGTGTAACCGGTCTTGTATACATAATTTGTCTGGTACTCCAAATAATTCGCTATGTTGTCCAAATGGTTTGTTATGCGAAAATGTTTCACGATTATGTCCTGTCAATTTCACATTAGGAGCTGTCTCGGTTTCTTTATATGATGTGCAAACTCCATGATGGTGATGCTGAGATGATGAGTATGGAAGTAGCCCCAAAACCTGGGGCCTGTTGCTTAAACCGTCATAAAAAGTTAATGCCAGGTAAGTCGGCATTAGGTCGCTGTTAACTTTATGCCAACTTTGCATAAAAGTCCATTGACTTTAAGTCGACATGTAACTCACATTAAAGTTATCATTAACTAATGTACCTCCGGAGGTACTTTGAAGCTGTCACTAAGTAACATTTCACTGCTGTACATGTGCATTTTCACAATGTGCAGCCGTGTCTTATATTTCACTGAACTTAGTAGATTCTGATCATTATCGTCTAACCAGCTAAAAAGTGCATTGAAATAATAATCATTATTATTTCAAAGTGGCTTCCAATGCTCAACTACAATACGCTATGGGGAAGGGGGTGTGGGGCAATTTATTTCAATGGCATGCAACAGAACAGATACTCTAATGGAAGGCCGGGTGGGGCAAGACGTGGGGGTACTTGGAATTAGCCCTCGCATAAAATGATGGTTTTCTGAAATGCCCCACATGACTTAAATCATAAAAGGGGATAATACATTTAAACGTCCTGGTTACTTTGCTACTTTGTGAATGGCAAAATGAAAGTGCATCATGTCACTGGGAAAGAATTGTGTAATTTTGACCTTTTCCCAAGTGTACAACAACATTTTGTCACGCGCACTGTAACGTAGGTTGTTACTCGCAATAAGTCACACTGGTAAACCTGATCAATCCGTGACGATCGAGTAAAAAAGCACCTTTAATATAATATCTATGTCTCTTGATAATCACACAACTAGACAAGAGGCCATTTATAAATATCGGACATGTTCAAAAGAGTGCGTTTTTTTGTTGTAATGCAAGGACCACTCAACGTACATGTAGGAGGAGTGGGGGCGGCATTTAGGTAGGCTAAAGTACGTATCATATCATTCTGCTTTGTATGACTTGTCTGAAAAGTATGACATCTCTGAATAATATTTCTACTATCTGATCACTGATTTGGCATGCTTTCTAGAAAATAATATTTTATAAAGAGTGCATTTGGAGAGAAAACAGTGTAGATCTATTTTCAGTTTTTGTTTTTCTTGCAAAAAGTATTCCTGGAAAACTAAAGAAGCTATAATACAAGTCCTGGTTTTGGCGATACATTCATCGTCATCATAATCATAATGAAGTTTGCACATCATATAAAGAAGTCAAGACAGCACATAGTGTGAACTTGACGGGACGTAATCGTGAAACATTTCGCATGACAAACCATTTGGTCGACATAACAAATAATTTGAGTACCAGAAAAATGGATAGTTATATAAGACTGGTTACAGTAGTTACATAACATCTTGTTTAATGAGAAGGCACAGAACTAAATTTATTTTGCACATAACGAAATACATTGTGCACATAACGAAATACATCGTGCACATAACGAAATACAATGTGCACATAACGAAATACATTGTGGATCGGTTAAGCATGGTGTAGGTAAGCCTTATGGCGCCAATCAGGTATCATTGTGTCTATCATCGTACATCACAGCCTTAACACACCCCTATATTCTGGTACAGGTTTGTTGAAATAATGATCCCATATTTTGTATATTCAGATGAGCCTAGCGGCAATGGCTGTATGGTACTAAATACCTATGATTGTGAGTGGTTTATTGAGGACTGTAACGATGAATTTGATTTTGTTTGTGAATTCACATTAACTGAATGTAAGTATGCATTAATGTATTTTGTCTTGTTTGAACTAAAGGAACATGTGCATAAGTGTACACGCTGACAGAGAAACTAAAAAGCCTTTTAAATGCAAATAATCTATTCTGGATGTTGTATGAAAAAGGTAGACGTAAAATTAAAAACTGTTTTATATGAATAAAGGGCCGCAACATCACCATGCATATTATGGTCTAGGTGCATGAAAACCTGACTTTGTTTCATGCAAAAACATATGCGCTGGCCAGTATGCGCACCCACGTAAGCTGAATAGCGCCTTTTGCTGTTCACTATTGGGAAGGTAAAGTAATCACACTTGCTCCATGTACAATTTCAATGTTCTAAATGGGCCGCGACACAAGACAAACTGTCTTTGGGGTTAGTGAACAATAAAGGCGCAGACCAGCCTGCACGCCTGCGCAGACTGATCAGCGCCCCGATTTTCGCTGTTTAGAAAATATCATATCTAAACTTGCTACAAGCGAAATTCTATTTTTCAAGTTACCCATTGTAGCTGAGGAGACTGGTTTGAATCTCGCTTTGTTTGAAATCTCGAAGACAGGTTTAGTCGAGTCGCAGCCCACATTGACACTGTTGTTACATGTAGTAGTCAGGTTTTCTCACGTCGTAGCCCATATGGTTTATGTCTAAAGCTTAAGCCACCATTTTAGTTGTAGTATGTTAATCTATACATACCACAGGTAATTCAATGATTATAGCATTACATGGTTAAGCCACGGTGGGACCAACCAAAGACAAACCTGCTTTATACTTCTGGCGGACGAAAAAAAGCGTAGGTCAACCTGATCAGCGCCTCTGTCATTTTACAACCTAATAAAAATCATCACTCAAGGTCCAATATACAAAGTTTTACATCTGAGACTCTCCTGCGTGTGTGTGTGTGTGTGTGTGTGTGTGTGTGTGTGTGTTTGTGTGTGTGTGCGTGCGTGCTTGCGTGCGTGTGTGTGTGTGTGTGCGTGTGTGTGTGTGTGTGTGTGTGTGTGTGTGTGTGTGTGTGTGCGAATGTACATGAGTGTATGTGCAGTTAGGCTGCTGTCTTATCTAATCCTTCAGGTTGTTTTCTCATAAGTCAACTGCAAAAATGTATTTGATTTGTCTGGAGTTCAAACTTTTGACACCCTTGAACAGGACAAGCACTACTACTATGCTGTCACCTGTTAGAGATAATTGCTCCCTTTTGAAATCAAATGTGAATCATATTGTCGCTAACAGAATTCCATTTGCTTAATGTGTTTTATACTGTGTATTATTGTAAACATTGAATAGACATAAATAAACAATACTTAGTAATACTTTATATTAACTAAATTGCATGATGATTAAATTCCAGAAACTGTATATGGCAATTCAGGATTTTTCTCCACAACAAACCGAAGAGTTATAATTGCGCAAAGGTGATAAAGAATGATGTACCATTGGAAGAAAAATGACTGGTGATATAGTAAAACTATAAGGACTTTATCCTGCAAGTTACGCTAAACAAGTATAATGTGAAAATAAATACAAATTGTACAGTGCTCTCAATAAAGCTTTCTCTTCCTTCAACAACTGCCTTGTTATACTTGAAAGGACATAAGAGCCACAACACAAAAAATCTATCAGAGGGGATGACAAATAGTTTGACCTAAAAGAAACGTATAACCCGTTACAAACTGCCAACATACTACAGTATATAGATCACAAAATGTAAATGATATTCGAATATTAAAAAAAATATATAACTTTTACCAAGCAAATGTAATAGACCTGAGAGTCATGGGTCCTTTTCTCTGTATCATCATAATATGTTAATTTGATTTCATTGTTTCTCTGTGATGTTACATTACATTAGTTAGGAAGCCTTCGTGAGAGCTAAACAATTTTGTGTTTTAACAACAACATATTCTAGGGCGAAGATCTAGCGCTAGCAAAATGCATTAAATCCCCCCTGGTGGCCAAGGCTGTTGTCCATTCGTAGGCGATGGTTCTGTTGTTGTTGATCTATTGTTCTATTGTTGAATATACTTCCCACTGTTTGTGGGAGATCTGTGTTTGTCTTTGTTTTGTTATACATTACTTTGTGTCAATTCTAGTTTTGGAATCACCTTGAAGAGGAAGAAAACTCTGGTTGCTTCGCTTTTATTGTCTTACAGATGTAATGTTACTATAAATGTTATGTGGCTCCTCCTCACGGTGCCATTGGTTGGTCTGCAGTATGTGATTGTGGTATTTCCTGATCAATCTCACTTACTTTCTGAAACAGTCAGTGTTAGATAGCAAAGTCATCTCACCGCAAAATATGAATAAAATTTTCAAGGATTAATCTCGTCTCGTGTTTCTGAGACAACCATATTAAGACCTTTGTAGCCTTTCAATTTTCACATGTGAATATCACGGGACAGATTATGCAATGGCTAAGCTTTTTTAAAGAAAATAAAAGTTATTCAATATTTTATTTTATGTTCAGAATTTGTTTCGATCTTTTTGTACTCAATTTCAGGATTGTAAGGCTAAAATCTGTCATTTTTTTAGTGAATCGTGTCATTGTTTTAGATTTTGTCACCACCCCATCTACTATAAATAACAATTATGGTACGCAAAAAAATCTTAAAAAACAAAGATATCCACAATCTTAAGTATGCATTATCTAAAGCATGCCAAAAATATTGATTCTTTTCGTGAAATGTGGGTCTTGACCCTTAGTGTCTATGGCACGCCCTTTTAGATCACATTACCAAATTCTCAGCCTTCAAATTATGCAGAAAAACTGGCTTACATATTGCTCTATGTAAATAGAAAATTATTTATACGACAGATAACCCGAATTCAATCAGATAATGGTGACGTTGTGTATAAATTGAAGAAGATTGTTGGCTCTAATAATTTTTCAGCGTAGTTCATTAAAATAATTTCCCCTATTAAAAAGATTGGCTATGACATTAAAGGGTACAGGAAATCGATTTCATACGTATTGCCTTTAATCTATTTATAATTCCACACCTATTGCCAGTGGAACAATTTCAGAAACATCTGCTCTTGCTTGTAAATTCAATAAATGACCTGAGTTTGCCTCTTCGGATAATTTCCGCCTGTATTCTCAGGTACTACATAATAGAAGTCACAAAGTTAGAGCTAGCTGTCTGCTACAGTGAATTTACACAATAAATACTCTGTGCTTTTGGTTGTCTAATGGTTATAGATTAAGTGATCGATTAATTTTCCATTTACACCATATAGGCCATGACGCGCAAAAAACTGATTTTGTGCACATGAACAACAAAGATGCAGACCAGCCTTGGCTACTTTACATGCTGATCAATGCCTTTATTAGTCAATCATCGGAAAGTATGAAAACTTAACTTGTCATATGCAAAATTTCCAAATTCTAGGTAGTCTCTATAGCTGAGCACAGTTATTCTCCCTATAAGATGCGTATAGCAGTGCATAGGTCCCTATAATAAAAATATTAATTCTCCTAAATATATGTCATGTATATGTACTATGTTCAGTTGGTCCAGCTGACACTGGTTTGGTATGCGGTTGCTTAGTTTTAAAAAGGCACGATGCCAATCAGACATTTCCACTTAGATTGATACATTTATTGCGCTTTCATTTGGTAGTGTTTTCTGTCTATAACCTTGCAAACAGTTTGGACAAGGATCAGACCCGATGAAATTTTCCTCCCGATCTGAATCAAAAAAAAAATCTGAAAAGGGTAATCTTGGAAAAATATCCCCAAACGATGAAAATCATGAAGAAAAAACAACTAAAAATGTGTCCATTGTGTGTTTTTTTTTTATTTATACTAGAAAACATTGTAGACCATAATGAGATGCCTCATTCTATTGCACCCATTTACTCAGTCTCTTTTCATTCCGTTGGACTTTCACAGACATGTTGATAAAATAAGTATTAAATGCACTTCTTGTATTTTACAGCTTTTGTAAATGCTCGATCGAGCAATGAAGTGTTGGGCGACACCATTGTCTTCTCCGCTTATATATGCAGTAGATGTGGTGAACTGAATGGGCTATAGAGGGTGCATTTGAATAATTATAGATAATAATTGCATGCAGCCTGCCTATATGTGTAACATCAACAAGAATTTTTTATTTCTCATAACTTGTGAACTATGAAATCCGCAAATAGGTAGACTCATCGTCTAATCTTAATAATTGCATGCTATTATTTGTTAACAATGAATGAAATTAGTCTTCAGTATTCCTATCTTAATTGTTTTGCTTGCAAACATAGATGAATTGAGATTCTTAATGTGTGTAAGCTGCTAAAGATCTATTCTGTTTCACCTATGAAAGAGATGATTAGAAATGAATCGTTTATATTGGGAAGGTCAGTAATTTCTTTATTTCACACAAAGTGGGACTGGTTATATCAGTGTGCCCTCAGACCATTTTAACAGATATGAAATGTAACTTATGTAACACTATTTATGTACTGCTATAATCTAGAGTTCGTTAGTATCTGATATTGAAATTAACATTTTGCCTACTGGGGATGTCGCCAGCTGATGGAAAACATTTTGGACCCAGATAAGGACTGAGTGAAGATCAGGAACACCAGTCTTGGTATAGATCCAAATGTTTGACAATCTGAAGGTTTTCCTGAAAGAATTGTTCTAATATAAAGGTTTAGAGAAAATTCAGCAGACGGCAAAAAGCATACAACATTCCCCTGTATTAATCTGATGAAATATAATATTGTGTTATCTTATCAGGATAAATAATACAGGTCCATTAAAAAAGTTATTTCACTACGCAATATTTCAAAAGTTTGTTCACATTTTTTAAATACATAAATAGTCTAAGTTTTACCATACATGTTATCATTCTATCATGCAATTTTGTTTCTATAAATCACATCAACGTATAATCAGACAACATTTGTATATAAATATTAAATGCGTTCCAATGAAAACACAATAACATGCTTAAATACATGCCATTGAAAACACAACTATATACCAATACGCATACATCATAAATTCAGTATTCGTTGCACCTCCATTTGCTTAATAAGATCTGAAATTTTCCTTAGCATTGAATTGTTAAATTCTTCCAGAACGTTCGGTGCTACACGCTTCACATACTCGCTGCCACATCTCTGCTTTTAAACACGGCAGTTGGTTACCAATATCTTTCTTAATTATCTTCCAAACGTTCTCTATGGAATTCATTTCTGACGAATATCCTGGCCATTTCAGAACGATAATTTCGTTACATTCTAGGCATGTTCTTTTAGAGTTATATCATGAGGCAAGATCATGCATAAAGATATATCCATTCTGTGGGCATATTACGCATTCACATTAGTATGTATTTCACAGTCATAACAATCGACGCCATTGTCGTGTTTGGCGCAAACAGAATGTAAAATATCAAGGTTAGTTCATTAAGACTATTGTAAAATTACCAGCAAGTGTGTAAATCTGGGGAGCCATTAACAACAGAGGTCAGTCTCTTCAGGTAACGTGAATGGTTACATTGATAGTGCAAAATACCAGAGTGATATTATTCATGATAATGAAATGACATGTGAATTGTTTGTGTTCCTACAGAAGGGATATATTTTTATGCATGATCTCGTGCCATGCCATAACTCTAAAAGTACTAGAATATTCCTAGACTGTAAAGGAATACGCCTTCTGGAATGACCAGGAAATTTGTTGGACATGAATCTCATAGAAAACGTTTGGAATATAATGAAGATAGAGATTGGTGAACAAATGCCATGTAAACTGGAAGAGATGTGGAAGTGAGTATGTTAAGCGTGGTATAGTGTAGCACTAAACGTCCTGGAATACTATACAATTCTTTGCCAAGGAGAATCGCAGATCTTATTGAAGCAACCAGAGATGCAACAAAATATTGACTTTATGATGTAGACATACACTGTTGTTGTGTTTTCATTGGAATGTATTTAAAGTAATGTGGTTGTGTTTTTCATTGAAATGTATTAGATATTTATATACAACTATTGTTTGATTATACGTTGATATGATTTATAGAAACAAAATGGCATGAGAAGGGCTAAGTTCACGAAGGGGTAAAATTGGCCCTGTAAAATCCTATTTTAGAAATGTATGAATATAATTTAAATGACATTATTTCTGAAGAAAACGATCTTCCCTCTCTTCAAATACATACCAAACAATTTCTTGCCAATGGATGCTTCCCTTATACCGCAAAAATGCATATTATGACCCCAGTTTCCCCAAAATGGCTGAAATTGTGGGGATTAAGTGTAAATATATCCAAAACAAAACATGAGGCCATAATTTCGACACCACAATTTTTGGCTTAGCTGTGCAAATTAACATTGAGAACACATGACCAAAAATTCATGGTGTCGAAATTATGGCTTCATAATGTAATATTACGTAACCTAAACGATCACGTTTGGAAATTTTGTCTGTGTTTGGTCTTTTCAGGCCATTTATACATGTTCTAAGGCTTAAAATATACAGATATGACTACATTATCTCATGAAAGCAGGGCTGGACTATTTTAGAAGCCGAAAATACGCCTACTTTCTCACATTTTTCAGTGCAAACAATGCCGATTCCGAAATAATGTTACGTCCGAAATTTACATTCAGTATGAGACGCTCGTCATGCTACCGTTATTTTTGTCTGCTTTCGCAGGTATATACTACCTTTTTTAGTTAACGGGATGTTTAGTTAACGGTATGTGAATTCATTCATAAATCACTTTCAGAAAAATACACGGGGTCATATTTTTACAATTAATGTGGGTCAGCTTGTTTATTTTTGTATATTTCTAAAAGCCTATTGTTGTTTTGTTCGTATTAAAAAATATATAGTTTTAAGTGCGCTGCATCTAAATATAAGCATCTACGTGGTCGTGCGGTTAAGTCCAGGAATTGTTCTACGTTTTGCAACGGGTCCTGGGTTCAATTCTCAGCAACGTCAACTTTTTTTCTTTCCCTTTTTTCTCTCGTTTCTCTTAAAATGCTAGTTTATATATTATTGCAAGCTTTGAGGTTTATCTGATAGCTGAAAACAAATAACCACATGTACTGGTCTTCCACTGTCCAGTATATATTTACGCCAAGCATATTTGACATGCCTTCGTTGTATTCCATAAACTCACTAAAAATGTAACTTTTTTTCCAAAGGGGGTCCAACATTTTCCAGGGTTGGGGGTCGAACTCAATTGCTTATTCCCTATAGAACTTGTGATTTTTAAGGTGAGTCCGGGCCACCTGTTACCCCCACCTCCTCTCGGGGTCCGTGCATGACTGATCTTTCACAAAATGATCGTGTTTCTTGTCTTAATCATGAGCTAAGTTTAGTCTGTATTGCACTGATTTTCCTATTGCAAAAATAACTTATTCGACCGCCAAAATGCATGCGTCTCTTTAGAAATGTGACACAGTTGGAGACCGTTTTGAAAGAAAAATTGCATTGGGCATTCGCGATGAGGTGATAGCTCTACTATATTTATATCCCTCATTGTCCCGTGTACCCCATGTGTAAGCTGCATGTAGTGTTAAGAACTGGGGATTTTTTGGTCAGTAATCGGTAATGACGCATGTTTCACATAGGTTCGGCAAGACAGGGAGTGCAGTGGCTCAATGGTAGAGTGCTTGACTCGAGACCGAGGGGCCGCGGGTTCGAGCCTCACCGGTGTCACTGCGTTGTGGTCCTTGAGCAAGACACATTTATGCTAGCTTAGTACTGGTTCAACCCAGGAAGACCCGTCCCTGTTTAACTGAAAGATTGTTGATGGGACGTAAAAAATGAAATCAAACAAACAAACAAACAAACAAACGTTCGGCAAGATGTACAGTTGATTCAAAGATAGATGAGAATCGTTGTGAACAAAAATATGAACTATTCCAGGTAAAGTGTATTTTATACAGGTATATTACATTAACTGCCTCAAACTGCAGTATTTCATTGACCGTTATTTACCTGTTTCAATGGAAAAATACAATGTGGTATAGTCTGATTATTTTGCATTTTTGAAACATCAGTACCAGCAATTCATTGGGGTGAACGGATTTTTTTTATACTTTGACACACTTGTATTTGCATGGGGAGAATAAAGGAATGTGATATAATTTAGGATTTATCATTATTTCAGGAGTCAGGCACATCGTTTTGAAAAAAAAAGATCCATGTATAACTAAGAAGTTTGAATTATACTAACAATTAAACTCCACCTGAAATGTTTTAGACCTGTTTTTGCGATGATTTTTACCACGTCATTTTTTCGAAATCCTTATCCCGATGAAAAGTATTCAGAAACATCCCTGCCAACTTCTCAAAACAGTTCCAACATCCAAGATGATGATGTTACATTTGTGCATAGATGCACTCTGAGTATTTTAAGCAAAGCACAAATATAACAAGTCAAAGATGTCAATCAAAATGTTACATTGTACCGCCACAATTCAGTTGTTAAAGCGATGTAGTATATAGCTTGTTCAAATATATTGGAAATCGCGCCTGATTCGCACGTGCATTAAGCTAGTGTAGATTCGCACGTGCGTTAAGCTAGTGGGATCATCTGGCAACCGTAAATTTTAGAACAACTGCAAAGGAAAATGGCACGTTGTGCAAAAACCCAAACTTTGTTCGTACAAATGAGCCTGTCTGACGTTGATTCTGTGCGTACACGGAGAATTCTGGGCATGCAAATGGCAGTTTTATCACTTTCATGTTATACACAACCTTTGAATAACAGGATTTTCATCGTTCACGATTTTTTTTATAATACCTCTTTCTGACATGCCCATACGAATTTTACCCGTCAATAAAACAAACTTTGAAATGTTAAACGAATTCAATTAATTGCAAAATTTTTATCTAAATATACTGTTGAATCTCGTTAATTCGAAGTCCTATAGGAGCTACAGGTTTTATTTCGAATTATCGAAAATTCGACTTATAGGTAGGTAGAAATAAAAGATATATAGCCCCCAGAAATTATAATGATTATTTTTTCTTATCAAATATATGTTTTGTGTGCATAAAAGAAACGTCTCAGGGAGACGTCTCTTTTACGCACCCAGAACATATATTATTATAGGAAGCTATCAAAATATATCATGAATAGGTCCTATACTCTGAATTCAGTCTGTCCCAAATTTATTTCGAATTAGCCAGTATTTCGAAAAATCGGAGCTCGAATTTTTGAGGTTTTACTGTACACAAAATCTGTTCGTGTAACAAACACCAGACCTTTAGGAGAAGTTGGCGGAAAGTCTTCTCTACAGCTTTATCGTTAACACATTTTGCTAAATTGAAGATAAAAACGTTATTGCGAAAGAATAGCAGTTGGATTTTTTTCATGTCGTATAATAACATATGTTCAGGATTGAGTAATTGAGATTTACTGTCGTGGTAGAGTGCTTGACACGAGATCGAGTGTCCGTGGGTTCAAGCCTCACCGGCGCTACAGCGTTGTGCCTTGAGCAAGACACATCAATCCTAGCTTAGTAATGGTTTTACCCAGTAAGGCCCGTCCCTAAATAATTGAAAGATTGTTGATATGACTCATGGCAAACAAGGTTTTAACGGTTATCACTATTTAATTCCGTCCATCAAAAATGTTCTTTTTGTGTAAATGCTTAGTGTAAGTCCCATTATCATATTTTGACAAGCCTGCCCCACTTTAGCGAGGCGGGGAGAATAAAAAAATAGCAGCTTACCAACGGCCCAGCAACATGCAATTACCTTTCGCCGTTGGCCGATAGTGGTTAGCTTTAACGTTCTTTCTGGGAATTTATCAAAAACGAAATGCCCATGAAACTTCTACGCTGTCTTTAATTTGAGCGGGCAGTAGGCTAGTCTGTTCGAATGCTCAATCTACTTTGCACCTGCGCTGGTCGCCAATGATAAAAACATAAATATCTTCTGAGCTGACTTAACCCTTAATGCGCCAATCGCAACAAAAGTCGTCTGCTTTCTCGTCTGCTGAAATGTTTAAGAAGCCTCTATGGAAAACAGTGTGGACCCAGATAAGACTTCTCCTATAGGAGCACTCTGTTCTGGGTCCACACTGTTTGCTTCTATACTAAATTCGTCAGTAATGCTAGGAAATTATTTGCAGCAGATGACTTCAGCAGACGACATTTTCAGATGCATTTTTTTCTTGGCGCTTTAAGGGTAAAATATTACAGCATCACTCTACAATTAAGTTATCGCGTCCGGGAAACCCAACTATATCCTATATATATTATAAGCACGAGTATTTAAGATCAGTCAGAATGACAAGCTCCTGTCTGAAAATCACGAGACTACCGAAAAATGACCACTCTGCATTCAATTGCATAAAATGCGTTACGATTGTGTTATCCATCGCATCAGTAATATTGTGTGCATACAGTTTTAATACACTTTTTCTCGGACCCGCGAAGCGTGGTCGGCAGAGTTCTGTTTATAGTCTGGCTTCTATGGACTAGTCTTGTGGGTGACCGGGGGAGGGGGTCATGAGTCATGAGTTTGAACCCTTGTACAATTTTGTTGAAATTATTTTCTCTCTTCTACTGATTCTGATGAGAGTATTTAGTAAGTACTTGATACTGATACACTGTTTGTAAAGCAGCGGTATAGGATGCATTGGCCGCTACCGTGATATGACTAAAATTGATGAAAATTACATGGACATAAAGCCTCAAACAAACATGCTCATTTCAGAGGGTTGGCTGGCGTATCGCCATGATAGACTGTTTATCGAGGTTTATAATACATTTTGGCACAAATTTGGGTGCAATACACACTTATTAACATAAATTTGTTAACCAAACTTAGCGACGTCTTTGGCGTTACATTGCAATGTAAATGACGTTACTTTTTGCGCAAAATTAACAGAGGGTCCTTGTCTTTAGAAACCCATAGTTTTCACAATTTAAGCACTAGGCAGATAAAATTTCGATTTTTCTCAATGAAATATACCATTTAAACATATTTTAAGTCAGTATGCATTTCTATGGCAGGGCCGATTTATGCCCTTCGTGAACCTAGCACTTTAATAACATGCATGGTAAAACATAGACCATTAATGCATAATAAGAATGTGAAAAAAACCTTTGAAATATTGCGTAGTGAAATAACTTTTGTAATGGACCTGTAGATATGAATATCAACATTCAAACTTCCAACTGGTGTTACAATTTTTGTTCTACTTCATCCATTATTAGCGTTTGGTTTTGAGGCTATAGCAGGCTTCTAGATAAGAATGCATATTAAAACACTATTTGTTTTATTTCTCATCCATAACATATGTTGTGGGTACTCAAAAGAACCGCCTCAATGAGCATCCAAACACATGTTTAAATTGATGGGAAAAATAATTACAATTTTACGCTCATAAAAATTCCTTATTTGGACCTGTGCTATAGAAGATCACCTGTGTCTTAGATGACGTCAGAACTTTTCTCCCAGCTATTCGGAATGTTCCGCTTTTTTAACAGAGGCAATAAATACCTGATTAATTGCTTTCTAGACATTGTAAAGAGATGGTATTTTTCAGCAAAAGTAATTATTCTTTGATCTTGATCTCATTAGTAAACAAAGTTTATTTCTGGTCTCCTTTAAAGTACATGTATTGCAACAGACTGTGTTCTTTGTGGTCAATTCACTCATGGTTGACAATTTTGCTTTCCGCTTTAATTACACGCCGTTGGCTCGGACTTCAGACTCTATGACGGTTCTGACTTAAAGACTTATCTATTGATGAGATGGTACATATGTAGGTACCTAATCCTTTGGGTGTTGTCAGTTCCACAGGGTTTTACCTGCTGGATTTCTTTTGCTCCTGTTTTCAGTTGTATGTACATTTGAGTTCTTCTCTTTGCTTTACCTCTTGTTTATATCTTGATTTTATGTTCTAGGAGATGATGCATTGATAAGTTAGGGGTCTTTTATGCAAACCTAACATCAATGTGTCTTGATCCACATCTGATCTAAGGGTAAGTTTGGCGTCGTGAAACCGGTTTAAGCTCTCCAGTAAAATATGTGTACTGTTACTTAATTGTATCATTATCTGATCTTTGCAGTCTTTCTTACTTGTTTTCAATTTCAAGATTTTTTACTTCCCAATATCCTCTACTTTTTGTTATATATTTTTGTATATACTAATGCCATAAAGTCAAGCATATTTTTATACGATCCCGATTTTCGAAGTAATGAAAAATAATTTGAGTTTGGGTTTTATTCGACATGCACACTTGTATTTTGGCTACCAAATTTGGATAAGTTCGATTAGTTTCATTCACTACTGTCCATTAACGGGAAGCTTACGACACAGTACTGTCCAGGAGATGATATGAAAGAAAGAATTTCTTTTGCTGTTGAGTCATGAAACAGCCTTAGAACGCGTATGATGGATAAAATTACAACAAAGAAAGAGGACAGAATGTGTAAATTGCCATTAGGAACGCTGGTATGAAACAAGGTAAAATTACAAGGCTATTTAACGTGTCTCAGAGTGTTGTAAGCTGACCTTTAAAAGAACATATTAGAGAGAGTGGCAGTATTACAAAAAGGAAACGGTCTACATTGATTCTTGAGTGCAAGGAATTGTAACTGAAGCCAAACGGTACGTGGTGGATTATCTGACGACCACCTGATACAGTTAAAGGTGGTTACTGGGACTTTGAACGCTCAAAAGTACCAGGACGAAATCCTGGAATCTGGTGTTAGGTCAGCCTTGGACTCGCTAGATGGCCAAAACATGGTACAGACGACATATCAAAACCTCACTGTACTCGCAACTTCGAGGAATACAAAAATCAACAGAACATCGCTAGTCTTCCTGGGCCGAGCTTGTCGCGGGACTTGAACCCCTATTGAACATGTGTTGGACAAGCTCATCTGACGTGTTTGAAATCGGGAACCAGCCGTATCAAAACCATTGTGATTTTGTTAGACTTTACTGCATGAGTTGGACAGGATGTCATGTCTTGAACGCGTGTACCCAATGAATTTAATGAAGAAAATGTGCCAATTTGTTATTCTACCGTGTGAAGACTATACACAACATAAACCGGAAGTAGTGGATTATAATGAGCCGTTTCGTGACTTTTTGCACCAGATCCTGAAAGTTTTGAGAAAATTACAACTATTGGGGCCTTATTTTAAAAGTTTTGCTGACTCTTGGCCTCCATGCTGTTTTCATTGAATTTTGTAAAATTTATAGGTAATTTTTTGTAAGGTGTTTGCAGCCTATACACAAGTCAGAGATTCAACAGATTTTCTTTATCAAATCGCTGATATTCTGCTTTTGCTGTCTACCACAATAATTTTCTTGTATCTATCTAAAATTTCCGTTCTTACCGTTTCTTAAACCTAAGTGGTGTTATCAAATTAGATATGCTTAACTTTATGGCAATAGTATATATATTTGAAGTCATGAGATAATAAATTTATCCGGTTTGACCGCATACGAATTAGTATACGTAAAGGAAAGGTAAATCACCACCGTAATGAATCCTGTACGTGATCAGTGTTGATGGGTAGAATTGTGTAGCGTCTCAGAAAACGGTGCGTTCATTTTATTTGTCTGCCCGATGCTTTACGTTGCAGTCAACATTTTCTCTAGTCATGTCGGGACGATTTTCTGTCTTGCTATATGTTAAAACTGCGGTTACATTGACCCACCGACTCGACTGTTGGCCAACTGTCGTTGATGCAAATTGGCCGAAAGTCTGCCGACAGTGGGCCAATTTTGTGTGTGATTTCAGATGCTTTTTAGAGTCGACCGACTGCAAAAAAAATATAACTGACCAGTTATATTTTTTTGGATTGTCGGGCAGTTTTTGGGACTTGTTAACTCGTTTGGAGTTGGGAAATTGTCATTCTATTTGTAAAATTTGTCACTCAAACCTAGCCGACTGTTAGCCAAGCATCGGGCGAAAGTCGACAGAGTGGCAACCAATTGTCTTTATTATTGGCCGATCGTCGACAGGCAGCCGCCAGATTGTTGTCACTTATAAGTCACGCCCCATATTTGTTATTCCATTCATGTATAGCTTATTTTTGAATTTTCTGCATTATCTAAATGTTTTCTGCTATAGGCCGATTCAAGCGACTAAGTTCAAACTGTCAATTCCACTACTATACAAAACAAGCATGGATACTGAAGCCAGAAAGTTATATTATAGTTTATCAGTCGGTGTACAGTCGGCCGATTGTCCGCCGATTATGGGCCGCTCCGATGATCGGGCGATGGTTCGCTGATCAAAAACTTTTGTGGTTGATAAATGCAATTGATGTTGTTTGTTTTCAATGTAACTGCTCCAGTTGGCCGACATAAACCACATTATTCGACGCAGGTGAGTCTCGAACTATACTGAGGGAAAAAAGTTTAGCAATATACTTTGGGGATTCACAGTTTATAAGAATTAGGACTCTTAATTTCATAGTGTCAAAAATATATGTGGACAAACGTTCACGAGTATGATGACATTAACAGGTTGACATTTCACATAATGTAAAGTCTGATTTTATGCCCCCTTGCTAAAACAGCTTATCATGCAATAGTGTAAATAGTGTTCGACTAAACGTTTCGTTTTTCTGTCCAATGTTTAGATCCAAAAGCAAGACAGTGAAAAACTGAATGTTATGTTACCCTTTAGATACAGTTTTTAGTTGAAAATCGTATACTTCCAAATTACATCCCTTTCAATTGAATAACGCTTGAAATTAAAATGCTCAGCAGATCAAATCCTCACTATGAAGTCGGTTTTTGTTTCTTTTGACTACATGAGGGTTGCCATTAGGTCATCTTCAAACAATTGACATGTTTGCCAACCTGCCAATTAAAAAGATCTAATGCTTCAAAGATCACCTATGGGAAACCTCATTATTAATAATTGCTTAACTTTTTTCCCTCAGTATAGTAACTCTTCGATCCCCTGCTTAACACTCGGAGACACTTTGCAACATGTGAAACATGTCTTATAGATCTATGATGCATCGTATGGGACAAAAAATGTCATTCAACTCCTCTTTTAAAAATAGTAAAGCACGCAGGGAATCAGACTTCATTCACAAATCGCTTTTAGTTTAAGTGAACAGGAAAAGACGCAACTTTCTATCTGAAGCATAACATGGTATAATCTCTCTCTCCCTTTCCCCCACCCGCTATTTTTTTCTCTCTCTCTCCCTCTATCTCTCTCTCTCTTAAGCTGATGCTCAACTAACAAATCAACGATTTTCAGTTATGTTGAAAGTAAGCAAGGGTGCAAAGATCAGGAATCGATACAATCAAGTACCACACCTGACCCAGGATACCAATGGGAAGTGACAAACTCACAGTTAGACACCACAAACGAGATTTAAGAGGTCAGCCCTTTCCCAGCAGGTGACCACAAAGCATATATAAACAGGCGCGCACAAAGACATAGCAAACACAAGACAGAAAAAAAAAACATAAAAGATCCACAAAAGAAGCACTGCCTTGGAACGGTCAGTAGACTATTTTACAGGAGGACTTAAACCGGTTTAACGGCGCCAACCTCACCCTTAATTCAGTAGTGGATTAAGACATGTAGATATTTGATTTGCATGAAATAACCCTAACTTATCAATGCATCATCTCCTAAAACATATAAATCAAAATATAACAAGGAGATAAAGCAAAGATAAGGACTCAACAGTAAATAAAACTGAATAACGGAGCAAAAGAAATCCATCAGGTAAGCCCCGGTGGGACCGACAAACAGCCAAAGCATCAGGCCCCTACCATCTCATCAATAGATATGTCTTTAAGTGGAAACCATCAAAGAGTCTGAAGTCTGACCTACCGGCGTGCAATTAAGGAGGAAAGCAAAGTTGCCAACCGTGATTGGGTTGACCACCAAGCATGCAGTCTGTTGCAATACATTAATGTTATAACCAATCTTTTTATAATGGGAAATTATTTTATTGAACTGCGCTGAAAAATTATAAGAACCAACCATCTTATTTCAATTTATACACCAACTCACTATAGAAATCAGGTTCCTAAAGTCCTTGGCGCAAGAGAGATTTAAGTCCAACTTTTAGAAATCAAATCATAGTATCGTCTATAAAAAAAAAATTAAAAAGGTTTTCGAAGTTTATGATATGGATAGCCTTGTTTAAGACGTTTCTGAGTTAACAATTTATTGCGAGTATTGAAGTCAGCAACATAGCTAGATGCTCTAGCAAAACGAATTAGTTGAGAGATTTAGACTCCATAGGATGTAGAGCGAGGAACATCTTCATCTAAAAATGGGAAATTGACAATTTCAAAATCAAAGTTGTCACGTTTATCATAAATTTTGGTAGAAACAATATCATTAGAAATTGACAAAGGCAAGTCTAAAGATGTGGCTTGGGTATCAGCGGTATTGGCTATATTCAGTTGGAGCTCTGACGGGTATATTTGACCTACAATATTGTCGAAATAAACATTATTTATGTTTAAAATATCGTCCAAATATCTGGATGTAGTGTTAAACGCATCAATAACATCAGCCTGCTTGTCATCAGAAAGAGACATCATAAAGTCCCTCTCATAACAAAACAAGAATAAATCTGCAACCAGGGGAGCACAATTAATGCCCATAGGAATCCCAACTACTTGTCTATACAGCTTGGGGCCAAAACGAATAAAAATGTTGTCCAACAAAAAGGTTAGCGCATCACATACATTTTGACATGACCATGCTATTTTTTAGGTTTTTTTGAAGTAAAAATGCATTCCTGTCATTGCATGAGACGCTTTTATGAGTCAAACCAGTATTATGTTATGAGAAAGTGGCGTTATCTAGGATACAGGACGGCGATGGGGGATGGGTTTCAAACCCGCAACTCTTATTCACTAGACAGACAATCTACTTATTGAGTTACTGAGGTTTATATATAATTCTGACTGTTTGTCTGTCTGTGATTGTGTCCATGTGCTGATATTTATTGCATTATTGCACCATAACCCTAACCTCCTCACGAGTTTTTTTATAACATTTGGCCAGAAAAATTGATTTAAGTCGTCTTGCATATGTCATTGTTTCAACTAAGATTTATGATATACGAGTGAGTTTAATTTTGAAATAGTATTTTTTTCATTTTTGATTGAGATTTTCCTTGCCTCCCTTCCTTTGGTGTTTATATTTCACAGCTTATTCGCTTTGCAAAAGTGTGTTCTAATGTTAATGACTTCAAGAACAGAAACCTATTTTTGACTACTTAGTTATTAAAATGAGGTTATAGATATCATAAAACTGTGAAAAGGTATATGACAGATCCGGTAAAAACCTATTTTGGTACATTAAAAATTCAGGTGTTAGATAAACTTAAAGCCAGAGATTTCAATGCGACCAGTTTGTCTACTTATGATTTTTCTACCCTTTACACTACTTTACCTCATAATTTAATTAAAGATAAACTTATTGATCTCTTTGAAATAATATTCCAGAGAGAAGGCTCTCCTTAACTTGCATGTAATGACATAAATGCATTTTTTACTTCGAAAAAAACTAAAAATATCATGCATGGTCATGTCAAAATGTATGTGATGTGCTGACCTTTTTGATGGAAAACATTTTTATTCGATTTGGCACCAAGCTGTATAGACAAGTAGTTGGTGTTCCTATGGGCACTTATTGTGCTCCCCTGGTTGCCAATTTATTCCTGTTGTGTTATGAGACGGGCCTTATGATGTCTCTTTCTGATGATAAGCAGGCTTATATTATTGATGCGTTTAACATTACATCCAGATTATTGGACGATATTTTAAACATAAATAATGTTTATTTTGACAATATGGTAGGTCAAATATACCCTTTAGAGCTCCAACTTAATAAAGCTAACACTTCTGATACCGAAGCCGCATTTTAGACTTGCATTTGTCAATTTCTAATGATAGTGTTACTACCAAAATTTATGATAAATGTGACGACTTTGATTTTGATATTGTTAATTTCCCATTTTAGATGGTGATGCTCCTCGCTCTACATCCTATGGAGTCTATATCTCTCAGCTCATTCGTTTTGGTAGCGCATTTAGCTATGCTACTGACTTCAACACTTGCAATAAATTGTTAACCAAGAAACTTCTTAAACAAGGCTATCGGTATTATAAACTTCGAAAAACCTTTTCAAAATTTTATAGACGATACTATGATTTGATTTCTAAATTCCAAGTTGGACTTAAATCTCTTTTGCGCAAAGAACATTCGGAACCTGAATTCTATGGTGACTTGGTGTATAAATTGAAGAAGATTGTTGCCTCTAATAATTTTTCAGTGCAGTTTTTCAAATTAATTTCACATTATAAAAAATGGCTATAACATTAATGTATTGCAACAGATTGCAAGCTTGGTGGTCAACCCTATCACGGTTGGCAACTTTGCTTGCCTCTTGAATTGCACGCTGGTGGGTCGGACTTCAGACTCTATGACGGTTCCGACTTAAAGACTTATCTATCGATGAGATGGTAGGGGCCTTATGCTTAGGCTGTTTGTCTAGCCCTCCAGAGTTTACCTGATGGATTTCTTTTGCTCCGGTATTCAGTTTTATTTACTGTTGAGTCCTTATATTTGCTTTATCTCCTTGTTATATTTTGATTTATATGTTCTAGGAGGTGATGCATTGATACGCCAGGGGTCTTTTATGCAAACCAAATATATACATGTGTTGATCCACATCTGAATTAAGGGTGAAGTTGACGCCCCGTAAACCGGTTTAAGCCCTCCAGTAAAATATTTTACTGACCCTTCCAAGGTGGTACTTCTTTTGTGGATCTTTCATTGTTTTGTTTTGTCTAGCGTTTGCTATGCCTTAGTGCGCATCAGTTAATATGTGCCTTGTGTTCACCTGCTGGGAAAGGGCTGGCCTCTTGGTTCTCGTTTGTGGTGTCTAACTGTGAGTTTGTCACTTTCCCATTGGCATCCTAGGTCAGTTGCGGTACTTGATTGTATCGATTCCTGATCTTTGCCCCCATTACTTACTTCTTAATTCAACCACGGACACTCAGAGTTAATTGTTAAATAAAACAAGCGTTAAAACTCTTCTGCATCAGAGCATATCAGAACCTATATTTAATTGTGATTTAATTAATAAATTCAAAACCATTATTGGAAAACCTTATTTTATTGATCAATTCAAAAAGATTATCAAACACTATAAAAAGGTTGGATATAACTTGGATATCATTCGACAATGACGGCTCTTACGTAAAGCTTTTTCGGAGGGTTGGTGACTGATGCTTATCTATAGCTTAGTCCACTCAGGCTCAACTTGAGGTTTTCTTTAGCTCTGACTATCTGTGAGTCATGAGCCCTTATCATGTGTTTTTGTTAGATTTTCTACGTGTGTACATTGCTTTACTTAGGAAGCCCCCTTGCGAGCTTAACAGTATTGTGCTTCAACAACAGCAGCATATAGGACGAACATTTGGTAACAGTAAAATGCATTTAAGCCCCCAGTGGATCAGGCTACTGTCCGTTCTAAGGCAATGGTTCTGTTGTTGTCGATTTGCTGTTGATTGCTATTCTCATTATGGGATTCTGTAATTGTTCCATGTTTCGCTGTCCGTTACTTTGTGTCCATTCTATTTTTGCAATCATGTTGATAGTGAAGAGAGAACTAATTGCTTTGTGTCGTTTGTCTGCGTAGTGTCTCATGTTTGTTGTGTTGCTCTTCCTCGTGGTGCCAGAGGTTAGTCTGCAGTTTTTGATTGTGGTATTTCCTGGTCATAACTGCTTACTATTATTGAAAAAGTTAGGAAGCAACCTCTTTTGTGCTTCAAGAAAAGCAGGATCTGGAGCAAAAATTTGGTACCAGTAAAACAAATTTAATACCCCCTCCCCAGTGGCTTAGGCCGCTGTTCGTTCTTATGCGGGTGTTCTGCTGTTGTTGAGAATCTGGTAAGGTAAGGTCTAAGTTGGATAATAAAGAGGTAAGTTGTAGACAAGAGAGAACCGTATGATAAGTCAGTACCAAGAGATGACACCAATGATCAATCGCTGAGGAAGAGAGGACAAGTTGTTTTACTCAATTTAGTAAAACTGTTACGACGCCCCCATGGTTTGGTCTGTGGTCTGTGATTGTTACATTTCCTGATCAAATTCACAATATGCTTTTGCAATCTGATTAAAACCCAATCTACAGCAAACATCGTAAACGTAGATCAGGTTTTAATCAGATTGATGCTTTTTGTATCCGATTTTATTTATCTTTATGCTAGTTGACTAAAACAAATGAGCGCAGATCTGAGAATAGGGCCCTTAAGGCATTTCAACTAGTATTACGCAATAGACATTTGAAAAAATGCATAATATGACAAAAAAAAACATGCTTTTATAGTACCACAATAATGGTTCAATAGCTTGATGTAATCAAAGTAGCTGTTTCAGATTATATCTAAGGTTTTGTATGTTGCCTGTTGCCATGGTAACAATAAGGCCATAGCACCTATATGGGCTCAAAATTAAGGGTGGGTCACATTGAATGCCTACAATACCACTTAAAAAGTACAAATTCGTACAGTTTCATTCCCATCTACATTAAACCATAGATAAAGCATGAGAATGTATTATATTTACTAGATAGTTACACCAAGTCGACTATAATCAACGAGCAACTGGAGACCAGCATTCTGAGGTCATATTAGGCTTAACATGTTTCTTGACGTCGTGTTCAAAACCTGATTACAAACCCTTATTCAAACCTCCATATATTTGCCAATTATGAAGATAATTGCTTTAAATTTTCTGAAAATGCTCTTAAGTGGTAGTACTTTGCAGACGAATCATAAGTTTGATTTTGATTTCTATAGCCATATGGTACCTTTTGTCATATCCTGGCCCAAATATAATAACTTTTCAGAGTTTTTTGTGGGGCGCATAATTTTGGTTTAGCTCAATAGCCTACTGCCACCCTACACACACAATACGATTAGATCTGTTGACTAGATATATGTTGCAAAACATAAAAATACAGTCGGTCAGTAATCACCCATTCCGGAAACTTTATGATCAAAATGTTGATCAGTGAGGTATGATTGTTAGGTGTATTAAAGCTCCAGTCTTGCACTCAAACTTGTGTTTATTATAGGAATGAATTTTTATTTTTTTTATTTTTTTATCGATGTGTAAACTCCGGCAAATCACTCACAAATTGAATAAAGCCCAAACTTTATGTTAAATTTGTTAGTGAATCGCCGGAGTTAACACATCGATAAAAACCAAAAAAAAAAAATAAATTCCAATTCTTATAATTCCAACTTTGGAACAAAACATCACATTTGTAAAGGGTTATTGACAACATTTAAAATTTAAAAGCCCACTGAAGGAAAATAGTGCGTAACCGCTGTCTATGAAAATAGGGGCAGCCATCTTGAAAATTATGTCAGTTCAAAACTTTGTAATGCTAAATTATGATTGAAATTGCACTCTATTTCGAGCAAGTATATGAGCATGAGTTCATAAACAACACAATTTAGTTTGGAATTATTTTCTTTAGCTTGCTGGGCTCATAAAAAGCATTTAGATTAAAGCCCTTCCACGGAATGACAGGTTTTAAAAACACGAGTTTACCTTCACAAGTCCCTGCATAAAATCCCCACATAAGTAGGCCCTAAGCGTTAACATAAAAAGTTCGTTTTGACGCTGTCAAACTGTATTGAAACATTTCGTTGTTGATGTAGCCATTGTTTTGATGCCGTTTCTCTTCGATGACGTGACTGTTTGTGTTAAGTGACACCACATAACCACGTCATCAGGTTCATTTCTTAGAGTTCGCCCTGTTGCTTTGAAGATGCACCCTCATACTGTGTAAGGGTTTTCAAATGAGCTTTCAACATGTTTAACTATAGTTAAACTGGTGAATGTTTTATCTCGGACACAACAATAGGGTACCCTACTTGTTACTTGTGTTGGAAGGTTTATGTACAGTTCGCTACTAGCATTGTGAAATCAAGGCTGATATCAAATATTCATACGCTTTGGTTTTATTGAAGTGTAAAAAACACTTAATTTTACCAACGGACCAATTAAAATCGCCGAAAAAACGATAAAAACATTGAGTTGGAATTATTGTTCGATCAACATCCAAAATAACTTCGTACTACTTCCACTATTGTGTTATTGCTTTAACGTTTACCTATCCGTGTTTGTATGCTTATGCCGCTTATCCCGGACACCTCTACACCTGAGAGTCACTGCAAGCAAATATGGAATGATGACTGAAGAGTAACAATTTGAGCCACGGCATGTGATTTTCAACAATGTGGCATTTTGACAAGTGTAGACTCAGACGATCCTATTGCAGCCTATTTTTATGCTTAGAATCCCCAAATGATGTTCAGTCAGTAGCTTGATAGTCATATAATATTCAAGCGACTAGCAAAGGCTCTAATCAGACGGCGCGTATGCGCATGCTAATCTGAGGCTTTGCTGGTCGCACATACCACATTGTTGGAAATCTCATGTCGCGGATCATTTCATTTTGCCCTTCAAATTCATCCGAAGGATGCAGATAATATTTAATCCAAACATCTTTTTATAAAATATACGTTTGAATAAAACAGTCTCGCTTGAACTTTTTTATGCATCAGCGAAACATTTCACATTCAGAAAAACGCAGTTACCCTATTCGACGTAAGCGAATACTTCGAGCTATCAGGCTTTGAGCTGTTTATGTTTACTTTATTACAAAAGGGTCTGGATGGGGGGTCTGGAATTCAATATTCATTAAAAATTTAGCCCTTTATTCATCTCATTAAAATTTTTGGTTATTCATTAAAATAAGACCAATTATTCATTAAAAGCAAGAAAGGTGGCATAGAAATCCGATTATTCACTATTCATTAATGTTTTCTTCAATCCATTAAAAAATAGGATTATTCATTTATTTTAGGCCCTCATTTTTCACTCTTCATTATTTTTATGGCTCATTATTCACTATTCATTATAAAAAAGGGCCATTATTCACTAATAATTATACCGCATCCAGACCCTCTTACAACTTCTGAAGAAGTATCTAAAGTAAAATATCATTGCTTTTTATTTGATTCTTTACGCCCCATCAACAATATTTCAGCTATAAAAATATAATTGCTTTTCTGTAAATGATATAGTTTCTTCTTTTTGACTATTCCAACGAGAATGTGTCCAAATTATTACTTTTAAAAGTTAAAATGAGGTGTTTAAATATTTATATATTAAGCGAAATTGGCAGACAGTTTAAAGCTTGTCCTGCTGATGACAAAGGTTTTGACGAGAGATGACGTATTTCCCTGCGAGTCTACACTGTCTACCATTCCCCCTTGTGTATGGCGGTACAGGTACATCCCCGGAAAGATCAATTGAGGGGCTAATGTCGCCATTAAAGCAAGGCTGTCAAAAATATCATCGAACTAGCGAGTCTTAGCGAGATTCATGCGAAAAGTTGATAATAAGCCCATAAGGACCTTCATCTGCAACGGAATTATTTTGGAAATATCAAATGTTAAAGACTGAGCATAGTATTGTGTAAGTCGAGACTCTGTTTATTCATTAATGAAAACAAAAACAAACATTTTTTTTATTGATAATGATTTATAATAAAACTAATTCAGAAGCAATTCCATATCGTATAAAGATTTTACATACAGCTGTTTTCCAATTCTGTATAGGTTGCGATGTTTATTCATTATTATTTACATACCCTATACATACCCTATATAGATATATGTTGCGTGGATTGTTCTTGCAAGTATAATATCAGTTTTTAACTTCTGAATATTTATAGTTACGTTTTTTAGCAAATCAAAGATGAAGAAAAGATGAAATCTTAACAACCTCAATTTTGTACAAGCTTATCACTTTCGTCTCAAATTGACGCCGCAAACATTGTATTTCCATGTATTTAGGTGAGTACCTGGCGAAAACTTGACTTTTTGTATCATAAAATTTGGTCACTAAAAGTCCCCCATCTCCTACAACCTGAAATATTTCCATATATATGCAATATTTTTCAAATAGTTTATTGCACTAAATGTAAGGGTTTGAAATTAGCACAAATATAAAGTTGTAAATAATGCATTATCCTAGCCACAGGCTGTCGAAATTTGGGCAGATAAATATAGGAGACTGTCCGAGGTCCTTATGGGCTAATGATGATAGCTGCAACAAAAACTGTGGTGGTCATCTCGTGAGCATCGTAATATACTTTGAGAACTGAAACCATCGAGTATATTGACAATGAATGATTATTTTTGGAGTGTGTGCAGGAATTTTATCAATTACACACAGACATTAATAAAGATATGTTAAGTTCATTTTTGGATGTTCAAATTGGATGCTGCATAGCAAGAGCCCAAAAACGAAACTACTACAAAGTATTTAGAAAAGGCCAATATGGTTCGAAATTGGTCACTTAAAGATTGGAAAATTGTCATCACTTCAGATGAATCCATGTTCCAAACCTATTCCCATCGCATTCGCATAAAGTCTAGCGTCTGAAACACGAAAAAAATAATCTGGATTACATTGATATATGTGTAAAGTCATAGTGCAGGTCATGATTTTCTTAGTTAGAATATGAGGAACATTTTGGTACCAAAATAATTCAGATTTACTGAAATTTTTCGATTTTGCATTTTCAACACCTCCCGCTTCAGTGAGTGAGGCAATGCATGTTACCTATGATCCGTAACGTCATCAACAAATTATGACGTCGCTTATGACGTCACCTGTCTCACACTTTGACACTAATTAAATTTCTTTCTATCTGTAAGTCCTGATGACTTTAGATTGGTCCAGATATGCTGTCACAAATACTCCTTTGTCTTCTTTTTTAATATTGTAATTCGGTTTGAAGCATGGCTAATTGATTAACTGTGAATCTTCTAAAAATTATAAAATAAAAAGAAAATTTACTTTTTTAGTAAATACCAAATATATGTCATCTCGTGAGTTGAAAACATCGTAATTTTCATTCGTGCTACGCACTCATGAAAATTCTGACGTTTTCAATAGATTTGGTATTCACCTCAAAAAAGTAAATATCCTCTATTTTTTTCAAAATTAATTATATTTAAAGTTTACTACGGTCACAGAAAAATTTGATTGTTGAACTAAAGGAGTATCATCATTGGTAGTCGATCTTAGAAGTAATTATATGTCACAACTAAGTCATATAGCACTTAATTATGATTTAGAAAAACAAAAAATAATTTAATCCTGGTTTAATGCTCAAATTAATATAATATTTGGGGCAAAAGTACCCCATCCACTAATGTTTGTTGTAAAAAAATTATGGCTATTGGCTTATAATTGGACATTTGAAACAAATAGTGTAATAAAAGGAAGTTCTAATATTTTAAAAATAATCGTCCAGAAAGAACTAAATAATGGTATAACCAACGATGTGGTTGCTATAGTAACTATCCAAAATAATTACCTTAACAACGATCAAATAGTTCATGTATCACACATCATTTGATCTTAAAACCTTTTGAGAAATTTCATGACATTAAAGTGAGGAGCAAATGGTTGTGCGACCGTTTGTTTTCTCTCTTTATTCGTTGCAAATGGACAAAGTGATGTTTATCATAGAACCCACGTCATTTTATGCCTATGTAAACTAAAACAGTGCCATAGGCTTATTTAACTGGAATATTACAAAACAAATACTTAACATCAGCTTTAAACATCATATATGAACTACATTATTAACAGCTAACTATTATATACGTTTTAAAGGTAGATCTATGAAATCTATTTTGCATTGACCTTAAATTAATGCATTTATTATCCCTCCCACTTTTATAACATACGAACATCCTTATATATGTCTATATTCCTTTCTCTTATTTCTTATATATTATAGACGCTGAAATATAACAAAGATTTTTATTCTTAGCAAATTAAAATTTGGTGTTGATATAAAAAAAACATTGTTGTTGCTATGATATCTGATGATGGAAATCTACGCCATAGCAACCACAAACTTCTTTGAAAAAAACATACATAATTTCTGTGCTTTTTACGTTTTCGATATTGTTTGTTTGTGCTTTGACGAATAAAATATGATAAAAACTTAGCATTCTGTCACTTTTTATTAAAATGTTGCAAATACAAGGTTGCCATTAATTAGAATATTTTTATATCTTCCAGGGACTAATTTACCCGACTCATCGATTTTAAAAGCTACAAATTAATTAAAATATTCAACTCAAAATGACAGCTTTAAAAAAAAAGACAAACAAAACAAAGAAGACAAATTATGTTTCTAAAGATGTATTTAAGTTGGCAGGAACAGTCCTATTTAATGTTAGTGTCACAAATAGAATGGCTGCTATGGTTACTAATGAAAAATGTACATCTGAGCAACCAAAAAGTACACAAACAATCATGAATGCTAGTAAACAATCATGTTTGCTATTTTTTTCTTAAGGTTTCTGAAATGCTTTGCATGTGATTTGGATATACTCACATATGTTTTGGTATAAAATTATAAAAAAAAACAAAACCGTAAGTTTCTGAGAATTAAGATATTACTAATTCAGATGTGTCAGTATCAAGTTATTTTGTCATTTTTTCAGGGAGAAGTTCTCCTACCCATTGATTTTAAAATGTATAACTAAATTGATAGTCGCCACAAAATGGTAAAATTCAAATAAAACGGTCAGGCATGTAATTGGTCATATATATCAGAAATCTCATGGAACATGTTAAAACAAACAATTAGTAAAATAACATTTTGATCAATGATTTGAGCACAAGTACCTTAAACGAACTTACAGTATAAAATTGATGACATTGGTATCTTTCTCCTATGTAAATAAAACATGTTCAATGATTTTTACTGCCTGCACTTTATTCTATTTAAGCATTTTCAGCTGTCTTACAAGCTAAAATTACATGTTTTGGAACAGGCATATGTGAGGGGCTGTATGGAATATATTTCTGTTATGCGATACTGGAATAGTAAGGGATAAGTATATGCACTTACCTTTAGTGATAATTTTGTTTCCGGTCCGTCTCCATAGTAACGTGTACTTACATAGAATTATACATGTATATGGGTTATTATGAATTTCAATACACTGAAAATTAGCAATGTTCAAAGTATTTTTTTCAAAATACGATGGGTGTTCAAGAAATACGCGGACAGATGCTGCCATTCCCTCAGTTTTTGACTGGCGGGCGTGAAACTTGCACATAATCTTTTGCAGAGAATTCTGTATGCCCAGTGAAAATTTGATACAATTGACTTCAAGCATGATCAAACGTCCGTTGTTATGGTAACGTTGGGTCGTCACACCCGGTCTAACGTCATCCAACGTCACGTTGACGTCGCATTATCCCAGAGTGATTATTGATAAATTTTCACATACCTTGCCCTAATTTCTGTCTAAAGGCATTCATCCTTTTCAAAGTACTCCCCTTTGAATGAAATGCACTTTCTACACCTTTTAATCCATGAATAAAAGCAGTTCTTGTATGCGGATGGTCCTAGGGAAGCGATCGCGGACTGCACCGCCCTTTGTAAATCTGCAACATCGTCAAATTGTCGGCCTCGCAGAATCTTCTTCAGTGTGGGGAACAAGAAAAAATCACAGGGGGCCAAATCAGGGTTGTAAGGAGGATGACCAAGCACTTCAATTGACCGTCTGTCGATCGTTTCCTGAGTCGTAGAAGCACGATGGCTAGGCGCATTGTCATGATGAAACAGCATGGTCGGCAACAGGGGAGCTCGTTTCTTCCGCATGGCTCGAAGAAGGTCTCTGTTCAGTACCTGTTGGTAAGAAATGTAAACCATAGGAAGCGACCTACTAAACATGTTATCGATTGTTTCCATATTATAATAAATTCTTATCTAGAAATGTCAAATGTTGTTTAATTCAAACTTACCTTTCAGTAGTAATTTGCTGTGCCCGTCTGTCCTTGCGGAACGGCATGGCTAAGGATGACGCCCTGGATGTCGAAGAACATGATGAACATCTGTTTCTTCGTTGAACGACTGACTTTAAATTTCTTGGGTGATGGAGATCCTGGAGTTTTCCACATTGTAGACTGTTCTTTTGATTCCGGTTCATAAAGACTAATCCACGTCTCGTCTGCAGTCACAATCCTACTGAGAAAATCTTCCACTTCTCATTCCAATCGCTGAACAAAACGCCGGCATGACTCCATCCTTTGAGTTTTCTGACACTTTGACAGCATTTTAGGGATCCGTCTTGCGCATAATCTCCTCATAATTTATTAAATTCTCGTGAATTATAGTATGTACTGTCCCAACACTACAGTCTACCCGCTGGCTAACTTCTCTAAACGTGATACTTCTGTCTTTATCCAGGAGTTCTTTGATTTCCTGAACTTTCTGCGAAGTTATTGACGTCGGACGTCCGCTGCGCTGTTCGTTCATCACACTTTCGTATCCGTTTTCATACCGCGAGTACCACTTATGCAATGCCGTTCTCTTCATTGCAGCATCGCCGTATGCCTTGACCAACATTTCCATAGTTTCTTTTCTGTTTTTTCCATTGAGAACACAGAATTTAATCGCTGTTTTCTGTTCGACGCTCATTTTGATGCACCTTGTATAAACAAATGGCTGCTAACGCTCAAATGACGGTATACGTTGATGTTACGTCAGTGACGTCGTGTCAAGATTTGGCGCCATACTGTGCTAAAGTTTGGAGACGATATTGGATCGGACGCAAGTGATAGACGTCATTTTTGGAGGGACACACGTTTGCGTTTTGTTACATTTTGGGCCGGGTGTTACGAGGTGACGTTACCATAACAACCATAGATTTGTCATGCTTAAAGATAATGTCAGTAAAGTTACACGCTGAGTACAGAATTCTTTGGGCATCATTATGTGCAAGTTTCGCGCTGTTCAGTCAAAAATTGAGGGAATGGCAACATCAGCCGCGTATTTTTTGAACACCCCTCGTAATTTTCTCTTGTTTTTCTTTCGTTTTTGATGTTCCAATTAATCGATGCCTATATTTTAACATATTAGGAAATTAGAGATTGTATTGACTCTAATATATGAATGTTAAGCAAACAAAATGTCGAAGTCCTGGCGGCTTGTTATGCTAGGTTGGTTTTATATCAACTTCCCGCATTAAACAAACAATTAAAAATATATGCGTTAATGTGATAGCGTACTGAATAAAAAATGAACTTTAAGCAAAATTCACAGCAGAAGAGATGGCAATAGAAAACGCAGTCTATGCGAACAACCTTTATTCCAAAAATGGGACAAAACATCCAAATATTTTTAAATGCGTATAAAAAAGCAGTCGTTGGACTACGCAAGCAGGGGACTTTGCGCACCAAGAGCTACAGCTCATAAGTACGTCGAAAATTATAATGAGGCTGCGGAGTGCTTGGCTGTATGTAGCAGTAGTTGCCCCGCTCATATGCATTCAAAAATGAGCACAACCGATTACTCTCCCAGTGATTTTGAGAACTTACCTCGAGGTTATAAAACTGGAGTACAGTCTCAGACTCCAAATAAAGCCCAATGATTTGTTGCTTGCGGATACGTGTCCACAAGCAACCAATCATTGCCATTTATTTTGAGTCTGAGAATGAACTCAAGTTTTATAACCTCGAGGCCAGATTTAGATGATATTATTTTCTATTTTGGAAATCAAGCTGACAATAGAGCAGGTATCTCCCGTAAGGGCCTCGTACCTTGTCGTGTTACGCCACCAGCATTCAACCCTTATTCATAGGAATTATCTGTTCCTTTGATCCCATTATTAGTCTAACGTTGATCCCTGTTCTATTGGCGAAAACGTGATATGTTCATCATCTCGTATTTTCCCCATACAGTGTGTTAAGATATGTACATACACCCTTATTTGTCTTCGAACAATGCCCTTGTTCTCATGGTCTTTCATATCCACTATTATTTTGACCATGATCAGTGAAAACGAACATTCGACCTGTAGGTATGATTACCAAATACAGCACACCGGTACTGAACATACATAAATCAATTTACATGTGCATACATGTGCACGTTTATCTGCTACATGCCCACCAGAATCGATCCAGGAAATTTCGCCGAGGGAGGGCCCAGGCCCAATGTTTACCATGGGGTTCCAACTCTTTCCCGGGAGGGGGGGGGGTTCCAAGTATTATTTCGATAAAAACTGAGTGGTCCCCATGACGTGACGTCACAATTCTTATTACGTTACGTCATGAAGTGATAACGCCTTGCGCCAAACGCCAACTGCCGTGTGCATCGTCGCGCCTTTGAAAGAGGCAGTCATAAATTACAAATCTTCGTGGTATCCAACAGGAACTTCCGTTAAAGGGCCCCGTCACCTTTAAAATAGCATGTATGATTATTGTATTTACATTTGGTGCAACTAACAATCTGGATGCTATGGTAATTATCCAAAATATTGTAACCTTAGCAATGACTAAATAAACCAGCATCATGCATAACTTGATATAAATTCCTTTTAATTAATGTTATGTCATTGATTTGAGGAGGAAATAAAATGTGTGACATTTTGTTCTCTCTCATTCTTAGTTAAACCTCAATAAAAGCATGGTTGCTATGACAGTTGCGTCATTTTATTCCTATGGAAGCTGAAAAATCCACTAGAAAACTACAAAACAAATAGTATATCTATTACCTAACATAACTTTAAGATGTTATGTATCAACTACAATATTGCAAACTTACTATCGTAAAGATAAAAAGGGTGGAAACAGGAATTCTATCCAGTCTTACACTACCGCCCGCGTATTTGTCCTGCGAATTCGCGTTTCATGTGCGTTTCCAACGCATTGTACGTGCGTTGAGTTTAAATTGTGTATGAAACGCGAATCAACGTATTTCGATACTCATGAATATTCATTAGCAGCACTCCAACGCGTTTCAACGATAAAATATGCGTTTCTTCCTTTAGCCAATCAAATCGTTTTGTTACAACGCATCAATGCGTAAACCAATCAAAATTGAGTTGACCTTGCTCAATGTTTACATTGCAATTCACGGTTTAACTTTGCTTTGAATATTTCTGATAAGACTTGTCTTGCAAATCTCAATTCCCGTTTCCTTTGAGGTTTTAAAGCCCAGTTTGAATCAAATATCTCACTCCATTCATTGATCAATATTTTGAGCTGACTATCACGACTTTTCAGCGGAGTAACTCAAGGCCGAAAAAATGAATATATAACAGTAAAATCACATCGATATTCATCAGATATAGATCTATAATAAGTCTCTTTTAGAGCCCAATGTAAAATATTTTTCTTAAAACAACAACATGAAGCAAATGAATTGAAAATATGTCGCACTGCATTCAATTTTGTTTCTAAGGATTCACATCAAACAATTTCGAACTTTCAGATTGGGTCAACTGAGATTAGATGCAAACTCTCCTTGTTAAGTAAAATAATCGAGCCAATCTCACTTGTTGACATTCTAACTGAATAGATCTTTCTCAAAAGAAAAAAGAAGGCACTCCTAAGCAAAAGCGATTGCATGTGCCCAGGCTTCCCCTGATCAGTCCTTAAATAAAAGTAGAGCAGTATATCCAGTTCTGCCCATCTAACCTGCTCAGGAGGTAGAAACTGACACCGCTTAAACAGTCTGCACCCCTGCTTGACAGTGCCAAGCAGGTAGGTTCAGACCCCATTTAAACAGCCTGCACCACTGCTCCACAGTGCCGGGGAGGTAGGTTCAGACACCGCTTAAACAGCCTGCACCCTTGCAACACAGTGCCCGGCAGGTAGGTTCCAACACTGCTTAAACAGCCTGCACCTCTGCATCACAGTGCCTGCAGATAGGTTCCGACACAGCTTAAACAGCTGCACCCCTGCAACACAGTCCCGGCAGATAGGTTTTGACACCACTTAAACAGCTGCACCCCTGCAGCACAGTGCCGGCAGATAGGTTGCGACACCACTTAAACAGCTGCACCCCAGCGGCACAGTGCCGGCAAAAAGGTTGCGACACTGCTTAAACAGCTACACCCCTGCAGCACAGTGCCTGGCAGGTAGGTTCCGACACCGCTTAAACAGCTGCACCTCTGCAACATGGTGCCGGCAGATAGGTTTCTACACCACTTAAACAGCTGCACCCCTGCAACACAGTGCCGGCAGATAGGTTTTGACACCACTTAAACAGCTACACCCCTGCAACACAGTGCCGGCAGATAGGTTTTGACACCACTTAAACAGCTGCACCCCTGCAGCACAGTGCTGGCAGATAGGTTTTGACACCACTTAAACAGCTGTACCCCTGCAGCACAGTTGCAGCAGATAGGTTGCAACACCACTTAAACAGCAGCATCCCTGCAGCACAGTGCCTGCAGATAGGTTTCGACACCGCTTAAACAGCTGCACCCCTGCAACACAGTGCCGGCTGATAGGTTTTGACACCCCTTAAATAGCTGCACCCCTGCAACACAGTGCCGGCAGATAGGTTTCTACATCGCCCAAACAGCTGTACCCGCGCAACACAGTCCCGGCAGAGAGGTTTTGACACCACTTAAACAGCTGCACCCCTGCAGCATAGTGCCGGCAGATAGGTTGCGACACTGCTTAAACAGCTGCACCCTAGCAGCACAGTGCCCAGCAGTTAGGTTGCAACACTGCTTTAACAGCTGCACCCCTGCAAAACAGTGCCGACAGACAGGTTTCGACACCTCTTAAACAGCTGCACCACTGCAATACAGTGCCTGCAGATTTGTTCAACACCACTTAAACAGCTGCACCCCTGCAGCATAGTGTCAGCAGATAGGTTGCGACACCGCTTAAACAGCTGCACCCCTGCAGCACAATGCCCGACAAATATGTTGCGACACTGCTTAAACAGCCTGCAGCCCTAGAACACAGTGCCAGCAGATAGGTTTAGACACCGCTTAAACAGCTGCACCCCTGCAACACAAGGCCGGCAGATAGGTTTCAACACCACTTAAACAGCTGCACCCCTGCAGCACAGTGCTGACAGATATGTTGCTACACCACTTTAACAGCCTGCACCCCTGCAGCACAGTGCCGGCAGATAGGTTGGGACACTGCTTAAACAGCTGCACCCCTGCAACACAGTGCTGGCAGATAGTTTGAGACACTGCTTAAACAGCTGCACCCTTGCAACACAGAGCCGGCAGGTAGGTTGCGACACCGCTTAAACAGCTGCACCCCTGCAGCACAGTGCCAGCAGATAGGTTTCAACACCACTTAAACAGCTGCACCCCTGCAGCACTATGCCGGCAGATATGTTGCTACACCACTTTAACAGCCTGCACCCCTGCAGCACAGTGCCGGCAGATAGGTTGGGACACTGCTTAAACAGCTGCACCCCTGCAACACAGTGATGGCAGATAGTTTGAGACACTGCTTAAACAGCTGCACCCTTGCAACACAGAGCCGACAGGTAGGTTGCGACACCGCTTAAACAGCTGCACCCCTGCAGCACAGTGCCCGGCAGATAGGTTGCGACACAGCTTAAACAGCTGTACCCCTGCAACACAGTGCATGCAGATAGGTTGCGACACCACTTAAACAGTTGCACCCCTGCAGCACAGTGCCCCGCAGTTAGGTTGTGACACTGTTTAAACAGCCTTTTTTCTCTTTCTCTCTTTCTCTCTCTCTCTCTCTCTCTCTCTGAACACAGTGCCTTCTGTGAGACTTGGACCCGGAGCCTCATCAACTGAAGAGCCAAATTCAATTGAGACAGTAAGAAGAGATTGACCGATAAAGACTTCAAGATAATTATTTGATCAAAATACAGCAGGTTCAGGTTCTGAAAGCTGATCCCAAAGCCTGATTACACAGAATTACGGACCTGTTTGATATGGTTGGACTAAACACGATGAACTGGTCCACATATTTGAATTGTAACCGATGTTAAACAAATGTCATGGGATGTGAAGTCAGCTGACATCAAATATTTTGCAACGATGGCCATTAATGAGTGAGTGTCATTGACACAAAAAAGAAAAAAAGAAACGATAAACAAAGCATTTCGTGGAATAATGTTTTCGCTGTTTTCTTGGTTTCAATAATAAAATTATCATTGATTTACATGTAACAGGTCTGGCAACGCAAATGAACCTTTTTGATTGGCTGTTCAACAATGCGTTTCAACGTGAATTGTACGTTGAACTGCGTTGCTATACTTGAGTTATTGATTGGTTAACAGGTAAATGCGTTGCACTGCAGTTCAACGCGTATCGAAAGTGGGCTTTGATTGGATTTTCGAAATTCGCGTTGGAAAACTAATGCGTATTACGTGCTTTTTCAATGCGTTTTCAACGCGAATTCGACAAGGACAAATAGATGGGCGGTAGTGTAACCTTAACTTTAGGTACTTGTTACCCCACCCACTTAAACAACATATGAAGACCCTTTTATATGTATATAGTTTTCTGAGAAATAAAACATTTTTTATGTATTGTAGAAATTGAACTGTTACAAAGATAATTGTATATAGTCAATAACAATTTGGTGTTGAAAACAAAAAACATTATTGTTGCTATGGTTACTGGTGGAAAACTTGTCTGAGTATGCCTTAGCAACCACAAAAAACTTCGAATAATCATATGTTTCTATTCTCATTGTTTCCACAATCATTTTATGTGGCTTAGAATAGAATGTAAACCCATCCCTACCCCTTAACAGTGTGTCATTTTGAATTGAGAACTTGCAAATACAGGTTTGACATTAAAAATGAGCTTTTCTACATCTTCTGGGCTCTAATTTACTCCACCCATTGATTTAAAAAGGTTCAAATTAATTGAAATTTTGACCAAGAAGGCAGATTTTGAAAAATGACAACATATAAGTTTCTAAAAGATTTTTGTGAGAAGACTAGAATAGTATTTTAATTTTTGTGCCACCAAGAGAATGGTTGCTATGGTTAATGATGAGATAATTTACACCTTTAATAGCAAATGCCAAAAATCATCAAAAAGTCATGCTAGTTCTTCATTCTTAAGGTTTCTATAATGATTTAAGTATTTTGATTTTAAATGTTACAAAAACAAGAGGGTCAAAGGGCCTTGGGTTGTTGCCCACCTGTCTTTTCATTAGGTCAGGAAAAAGCATCATATAGCCCACCAAACAGTTTTGATAATAGATCTGACAGCACTTTCAATAAAATGTAATTTGTCGATTTGTAACCTTTACATGAGATAAAATGATATTTTTTTGGTGTTTTCAAAATATAGGTCTTTATAAAACATGTGACCCATAGATATTTACTTTTCATAATCAAATTTTGTTTCAAAGAAAGATTAAATGATTCTTTTATCTAGAAATCGTAATGGTTCTGCTCACAATTAGCACCCACCATGCATATCCTTGCGGTCATAGTATCTTAATATCTGCAGAGTAACCAGTTTGGTATTAATGAATGTAATCTATCTTGGTAATGTATATAACAAAACAAAAAAAAAAAAGAGATTACTACTTTATCATTGTTTTACCTGGCTCTTCATTATTTTGCAAAACAAGTAAAGGAGTAGAATTAATGTGTCTTGCTCAAGGAGGTTCGAACCTGTTGCCCCTCAGTCTGAAGTCAAATACGCTACCACTGAGCCATTTTAGAGTTATAAAACTTCAGCAGACAGAATAAGTTTAGGCCATTTTTGATCAGGCTGCATTTAAATTACTGTTTAATAGATTTTACAAGTATTTTACAAGTATTTTGTAGAGCGTTGGGGGTGTTAGAGTAAAAAGTGCATTCATAAGATCATACTTAGTTTAAGCAAAAAGTGCTAAAATAGCCAATGATGATTTCTGCCATAGTGCCATAGCAGTAGGTGAGTCCCATTTTGAACAATTTATTGCTCGAGTCCTGTTAATTCATTCCTTAATATGGCAGTGTTTCATGTATATCAAATAATAGATGAATGGTAAACAACAGGATATAGATACAAAAGTTAAAACAAAACTTAATAATTACATTGAAGCACAGTGAAGAAGGCACTCTATTTAGTATGATAACCATCACCAACATGCCAAGAAAGTATGCACAAACTTAACAATAAGAATGTATGCATGTTTAATTTATCTGCCATTCTCTTTATATCAATAGTCTCCATAAGAAATCATATTTATTTTGCTTTAAAAAATCATGATACATCTCAGATAGTGATATAACATTTCTTTATTTTCAAGTGCGCTATATGTAAGTATAATATAACATATCATTTGTTGAATAGCATATCATTCGTTGAATATGCTATCTAAAAGTAGGTGGTGCAATGGTTCAGTGGTAGAGTGCTTGTCTCCAGATTAAGGGGTTGTGGTTTCGAGCCTCGTCCGCATCACAGTGTTGTGTCCTTGAGCAAAACAAATTGATCCTTGCTTAGTACTGGTAAAACCCAGGAAGACCTTTAGTATCATTTAAGAAATTGGTACATGTTTTATGAGAACTACTTGGTTCTAAGGGCTGGATGTTAGTTGCCATGAGTAGTTCTTGTGGACGTAAAAATTAATAGTGTTCTACTGAATGAAATATATTCAAGCATATTCTATCACATATGCTGATAAGCTCTTACGCCAAAATGCAAACATCTGCATATACTTTCAGGCCATTCTGACATATATGTTCAATCATGTCCTGTAGTAAAATTGTCAGCTCAAGGTCCTGATGATTGAAGTCTTAGCATTTAGAAATGTTTACAATACTAACAATACATTGGAGTTTTTCGTACTTATTAACAGACATGTATCTGTTTCAAATGTATTGAAATGCACATCAAGAATAATTGCAGCCCTGTTTCATTGTTACGCAAAATTGTAGAGCCAGGTAAAACAATAATAAAGTAGTTATATTTCTTTTGTTTTGTTATATACATTACAAACGTAGATAACATTTATTAATACCAAACTAGTTACTCTGTATATACTTAAATACTATGACCGCGAGGATATGCATGGTGGGTGCTATTTGTGAGCAGAGCCATTACGATTTTTACAAACTTTTTTATACTACATGGAGAAATTCAAGGGGACGGCAACCCTAACGATTGCTATGTTTTATACGAAAGATCTTAATAGACCATGAATTTTGATACCAGTTTCATCTAAATCGGTTGAAAAACTAAGAAGTTGTAGACGTTTAAATATTTGCAAATGGACTGTAATAGAAGCGGCCATATTGTAGGCTTAGTGACGTCACACAGCCTAATTAAATATGCGTAATCAAAATAAAAGACAAACCAATGGATTACTTGCAACTATCTTTAATAAAACATTTTCCTTATGTATAAAGCTGCATATCTGCTAAAACACAGATGCTTTGATAGTATTGATAACTAAAAATTAAGCAGTTGAAAAAAAGCTGAAAACGAATTAAATATTCAAAATGGCGGCTAAATGTTGGCCATATTGAGTTCTTTAAATGCCCATAGCTTCCCCATTTTTCAACCGATTTTGATGATACATGTATCAAAATTCATGGTTCATAGAGCTCTTTCTGATCAAACATACTTATTATTAGGGTTGGTGTCCCCTTTCATTATTTTATGTTTCACTTCTTGATTTTGACTTATACTTGCAGTGACTTACAGTTCTTTGAGTTGTAAGTTAGCTTTTGTGACGTGTTGTTATGATCTTTGCTGTTGTAGTCAATAGATGATTATCAATGCCAAAAATTTGAAAGCTTGTAAAATTGTTTATGGTTTCTACTACTTTATTTCTTCTTGCTTTTTGTTTATTTCATCTGAATAGAGCTGCTGACAGTGAAGGGAAATGTCTTGTAGATGCCATTCACTACATAATTAAAAAGGAACCAAATACATGGTAGTGGCAGAGATAAAATAATAATTTAATATTTCTTTGATACAAAATTTGATCAAAAAAAATAAATAGGTATAAAATCCAATTGAAACGAGTCAGAAAACCCCCAAACATTTTAATGTTCTTTAAAAGTAAGTTTTCCCATTTAAAGCAACTATGCTTTTGTTTAAGTTGAATCTCATTTATATGATATGTTTAAACAGACGATACTCACAATTTATGTATTTTTGAGCATATTTTGAAAATATCAACATTCATTTGAAAACCTTAGATGCAATTAAACCCATGTTATGTTTTTCAATCAGTTCTACATGTTATCAAGTAGACTTATAAAGTCTGATGAGATATGATTTTACTCATATAGTTGTTTTTTATATTATTAATATTGATGTTTTTTTTAACTAAATCTATCCTTCCTCTCAAATACTTTTTTCTTCTTCTGCTATCTCATCAGACTTAAGGACTCTACCATTGCTTATGTAAGAAATCTGTTTATGCCCCATTTAGTTAACAGTATAATAAATTGCTACTAATAGCAGGAATCCAACTAGTGACCACAAGACAAAATTAATGACCCCAGTAAAAGTTTCCTCCCGACTTCAGAAAGGTGAATGATAAAATATTGATTGTGAGATTTCCACTATGCTAAACTTAGATATACATGACCGTGTCCAGATTTGAAAACAGTGTAGATTTAGATCTTTCTGTTTTACATATTACTTGTAAATTTCTGCTGATAAAAGTTATAATGTGAGTTAATTGGAAAATACTTGGCATGAGTTTTGGTTACTCCATTTTACTATGGATAATTTTACTATAATTTTATTTTGTCGTTTGCTGATATTTTTCAGAAATTTGCATTAAAATTTCAAACATTTTCGATCCAGATCAGATGGAACATTTTGTATAACCTGATGTTTGCAAATATTATCAACATGTGCCAAAATTTGCAAATACTAGAAAAGCGAGTTTAATGCTTCTATTTTCCAGTTTGAGGTTGTGCCTGCTCGTGGTGAATTTCATTGCCTGCTGTAATACTACTGACAACCTTTTCAAAGAGATGTTGGGCTTGATATGAAACTGAATCGTTTGAAACTCAAATTGATGCTGATTTGTTGTTGATGATGATGATGATGATGATGATGATGATGATGATGATGATGCGGATGATGATGATGATGATGATGATGATGATGATGATGATGATGATGAAAAAAGTCATTTATTGAAATTACAGCAGAAGTGACAAAAATATCTGCAACGTGTTCAACATAGATAGCTCTACGGTCCAGTTTGAAGGATCTGTAGAACCTTATAAAACCTGCTAACATTAAACTTTAATTTAGACTTTTCATATTGAATATTGGTACATGTAACACTTCTCATATTTGTGAATTATTTACATACATATGAGATTTTCCATTCTACACTTAGGGGTTTAGCCGAAGTTATGTGTTTTGTCCCTGAAGATTGATTATCTTAAGGCCCTGTCACACTATAACGTTTTAGCCAACGTATTCTGACGTATGAAAAACATATCCAGTACGCTGGCATACGCTGAAATCGAATTAAAAAAAGTCCGAGAAAGTCTTTCTTTGAACTTATACAAAGCGTATGCTAAACGAACATAGAATGTGTGTCTAACTTATGAGTAACATGTTCATAACTTATTCCTGACATAACATAAACTTGTGGTAGCATATAACAGCATATGCCCAGCATATCACTAGCGTTCACTTATGAGAAACTTATGCACAACGATCGTCTAAATTGAATTGTACATGGACAGCGAGAAAAAATGGAATTGATAAATTAGAATACTGGAGACATAGCATGAAAAAAGTGTTTGCCCTCTGAAGACTCTGATAAGCCCAAGCAGATCAGCCAGAGCATAAGACCAGCGTGAAATGAAAAAATTATAAAGTAAAATAATAAATTTAGACAAAATATGAAAAAAGGGCGTGCTCGGTGCAGGATCAGCTTAGCCTGGGCGGATCAGCCCGAGCATGAATTCAGAGCAAATTTGAGACGTATGACAGAGAGATTAACATAGAGCACAAGCAAATACAAAAACGATATTTTAACAGATGATGAGAATTAACCCGCGGCCCCTGGGTCTCCAGTCAAGTAATCAGTCAAGCCACTGTGCTCACATTACATTTAATTTAATATGTTTGATTTTCCGATTGTATTCCTGATTGAAGTTTTCGAAAAGGTTGATTTTGAAGGCTACAAAAAAGCATGATCAAATTTTCGAAGAGGCAAAGAGTTAACGTACACAAAATGAATTAGAGTTTAAAGCTTAACCCTTTCCATGTGCGGATCCAGAGGGGGGTCCGGACCCCCCACCCCCCTGAAAAATCACAAAAATATAGGGTTTCTAAGCAATACTGGTCCGGATCCCCTGAAAAACCACAAAGCTACCAAGCCAGCATTCAATGTTGGGCCATCATCGGCGCGCTTCGCTGGCGGGCCGATGATGCGGGCGATGATGGCCCGATTTTAGTGGTATTCGGATCCACTCATTAACTTAAAAAAATGTTCTCAAAGCTGGACCCCCTCTGAAAAAACTTTCTGGATCCGCGCATGATTTTTATGATAATGTTAAGTAATGAATTATTCCATCTCTTTTTATACAACAGTTTGGGGTAGCTAACTATAAATATCAAGGGATTACAGGTTATAATTTTCAAACAACACATTTAATTTCTTTCTCTGGGTACCAATTTTATCCTAACAAACAGTGCAGAGTCTGATGAATATTGCAGTTTGTGGTCTTCCATCAATATCTACACAATAGTAAAGAGTTTCTGTTATACAAAGGGCTAACTCTTTCCATGCTAGCATCACCTTTTGTCGTCTGCTTAAAACATTTGCAACCATTTTGGACCCAGATTAGGACCCAATGAAGTGTCGGTCTTGATCTAGATCTAAACTGTTTGACACTCTGATAATGAATCCTGAAAGGATTTTTGAAAAGCAGATAATTTTTGTTTGTTCGGTTTCCAGTCAACATTTTTTCGGTCATGTCGGGATGGGTCTTCCTGATCAAAGCAGAGGGTACAAGCAGACGATAAAAATCATGAATAATCAATATTTTGACTAACGAATATATTTACAACTTTTTAATGCAATGAGCTCCATCAACAAAACTAGCTTTTAACGCTTTCTTGTTTGACAAGTTGACGAGCAAACTTCTGAATTCTCCAAGTAATGACTCCGGGCTGGCAAAGACCACGTCACATTTGCCACTGGATATGTCATCCAATGTTATCTGTTTCGGATATTACATCTTGCAAATACACAGCCCTGACACCCTTTTTTGTTGATTTTGAAGACTACAAAAAAGCATGATAAAATTTTGCATCAGAGCAACCAAGGGAGACACGACAATAACTGTTAACAATTCCATGTCATTCTGACTCAAAAACTTAAACACAAAAGGTGCTATTTCAAATGTCAAACTTTTTCCACTGCCCGTGGGGGAGAAAAATAGAACATCTTTTCCACTTAAATATAGGGTGACTACAAGTTTCTGGTTTGGTCTAATTTCCATATATCCTAATACACGCAATGCCTTGCCTATGGCTTCTTCCATAATGTCAAAATTGCCTTGAAACAAAACAAATTTGAAGTAAGAATTATAATACCTATAAAGGTATATAATTCAGATTTAGAATCTCTTTATTCAGAATGGCAGAATATTACATTATAGTGTATTCAAATATTACAACATATAGCCATATGAACAGAATAATAATATATGTGTGTTGCTGTGTGCAGCAGATAAAATTCTGCCTTCTTATCCTTTTACTGCTGATCCTAAATTAGATAAGGATCATTACCACTATCAACATTAACATCTGTAAACTCTTAGCAGTAGCTATTTATATATCTGGGAGCAAGTGTACTTTACAGTGTCTCAAGAATCCTTGAGACACCCACTCTCTATTTTAACCAGTCGTATGTTCTAAGGGCTGAAAGAAAAGACAACTCTGATGGGAAAACAATGTTTGGATTATTTCTCTTGGTCAGAACATCCTTATTAAATCAATGAACATACGACAGGGTGCCAGTCTAAGCGTACACCAACGTACTTGCTGAATTTCTCATACGTCCGCATACTTTGGTGCTAACATACCTGAACGTATGCATAACTTACCTGTTGCGTACCTCTAATTTATTCCTAACGTATTCAGCAATACGTCTGCATACGCTGAAAATTTTATATGCCAGCACAAAATTTTGGATGATAACGTATACCAACGTACTGTAGCTGTTTAAAATTTATCTCTAACATATTCAGTGTACACCAACGCACTTGTTGAATTTATCATACATCTGCATACGTTGGTGCTAACTTGCCTTAACGTATGCATAAGGTACCTGTTGCGTATGCATAAGGTACCTGTTACTTATATCATATAGACATAATACGTCCGCATACGCTGAAAATTTGTAAGAATGCACAACGTTTTGAACCTCTTCGCCATATGGCAATGTACTATAGCGTGTTCGTAACGTGTGTAAAACTTATCTCTAACTTATTCAGCGTACACTTACAAACTAGCTGACTTTCACATACGTGCCCATACGTTGAATGCAGACCCTGGCTTATCATCTGCAATTTTACTGTTTGCCAAAGTACCTGAACTAAAAAGGTTAATTAACAAGTCTGGCTGCTTTATTTAGAACCCATTAGATCTGGATCTACACCGTTTAAGAGTGATGATATACTTTATTTGAATATTTGCACACTGCATTTCATAATAGTTTTCGGAGAAAATACGACAAAGAATCCAAGTGAAACATCAAGAATTTGCTCATAAACCCTTTTCATTCTGCATACAGGTAAACGCAGCATCCAGAGACTGATATCCTTTTGTTCCAATTAGGACCGGCTATGCCAAAAAGTACAAAAAGAACTAATCCATAATCATTGCATCATTACATGATGTATGGGATAGTCCATCATAATGAAATGGGTTAAGCCTAAAGGTGGTCAAAGGTAGTGAAAAAGTTTGAAACACCATCTATTGCAAATGTTTGTGTGCCTTGTAGCGTTAGCTGAAGATGTGAAAATGTATGCGTATTGATATAATACTACATTTTTCACTGCCTGTCATTAGCTACCCATTTGAGAACACAACAAAGACTCTGATAAGACTGTGCTCATGCTGGGAAAGGGCTTACCTCTTTGTGCTCGTTTGTGGTGTATAACTATGAGTTTGTCACTTTCCCATTGGTAGCCTGGGTATATTGTCTCAATTATTGCTTTTTGCACCCTCATTTACTTCAAAGCTATTAAAACCTGAGATTACAAATATTTAAGGTGCAAATAAAAATGTATAAAAAACTATTCATTTTTCTCCGTCCTCTGCACCATGTTTGGACACAAGACAATACAAGATGCACGTATAATAATATAAAACGTACATTGAAGCGAAGCGTTTTTCACATTTGAATCCATTTTTTGTGAAGCGTAAAACCATTTGTTTATACACCCTAAAAATTGTGGGTAGCTGAAAAAAAATAATAGAAAATCTGCATAATTGTCTTATTGCAGTGATCACAACACCTGTTAAAGAGAGACAAAACAGTTTAATGTATTTTTCTCTAAAACTTGGAATGCTTTATGACGTCATATATGTACAAACAAATAGACTTGGCAATCTATTGGTTAATCGTTTTTTGCAGTTCATTTCTAATAAAAAGAAAAGTGTTTATCAATTTTTGATGAAAGCTTCCACATAACTTCCATCTACCTTACAAATAAGAAATAAATATAATCATATTTTACACCTAACATACATGTTTTATTGGTTTTTGTTTGATTTGATTCTTAACGTCCCATCAACAATCTTTCCGTTATAAAGGGACGGGTCTTCCTGGGTTGAACCAGTACTAAGCTAGGATTAATGCGTCCCCTCGGTATCGAGTCAAGCACACCACCAATGAGCCACTGTGCTCCATATACATACATGTATAAGGTCACATTTAAAAGCCTGCATCCAGCTTCCAATTTGTAACACTGTTTTCCAACGGTTACGTATATGCATATACTGTACACTTTGCTTAGGGAACAAGTAAATATTTCATACCCAATACTTGTTGTGAATAAGCTATCCTGACGTCAAGAAAAAACGCCTCATCTAAAAGTAAATGTGAATTTCTCTTAGACTGATTAGACTAAAGTTATGAATTTTAGTGCATTATAACATCTTATCAGTCAATCGTATCTCATAAAATTAAAATTGCTGAAAGAATACTTGAGGTTGAGAAAACGACCTCGGTTTGAGAAAGGGGTCACCAGTTTCGTGCAACACAAGATTTTTGTCACATTTGCTTTGTTTCCAGACATAATCCGTTCACAAGAAAAACGCGTTTGACCATTGTAAAACAGTCTCTATTTTACCAAAAATGTGTTTATAATGTTCAGACAATGTTTGCATGCGTCTGCTGAACGATAAAACATACCCCATTCACCGTTTCGCCATGCATTTCAGTAAAACTTAAACGTCATGACTTTGCAAAGTGGGTGAAAATATTTTTACGACAATTGCCGAGGAAACGCAATCTGGCACGTGTTCCAGATGGCCGTTTTAGACGACGTTAACGTAGACCTACGACTGACCATTAGGCGTTATAGCTCATCTTAAATAACGTAATTTGATGTAGGTATATTCTGTGTACATTACCTAATGTACTCCCTTATCATTTTTCCATTACTCAATGAAGATCTAATATCCAGATTTAATAGGTGATTTAGCAGTTTTTGTATCGAAAATTGGGTTGTGTCCCTTAATCAAAAAATACAGCCTGGTTTATTTGCACCAAAAGAGTATTGGCTTGATATTGCGACCATATAGTTATGCTTTTGTTTTATTAGAATGATAAAAATAGCATAAACTCTCGAGTAAGGTTATACTTTAAAAGTTGAGTTTTACTGGCGTTAAGTATAGAATATAGTATCTACTTTCGTTGGTTCCAATAAATCTATAGCTATACGAACCTAACAAGTTGCCCCTCGTACTCACACGTTTTAATAAATAATTGAGATGTCTCATTACTTTTTGCTGGAGTTTGTAAATGATATTTCGCCATAATTTTCCATTTTGATAGCACTGCTTTGATATGAAAATCAAAGTAGCCTCCTTTATGAGAGCTGTTCGGTTATAGTTTAGATTACAGGAATTCTTTAGATTTACTGCGGAGAGAAAAGCCCTGTAGGCCTTCAATACATTTGAGATAGTGTTTGTGAAAGAATGTGTTCAAACTCTATAGTTTTCTATAAGGATGGTGCTCTTATCAAAACAAGACTTTAACCATAACACTGAAAGTAAACACAAGTTATTGTTGTTTCAAAGATGCATAGTAATGAGGCAATTCTATTTTTCTTATAAATAGGTAAAGCATGACTATTCACTTCCACGCGCATATGCAGTAATATGTGGTAGGTTCAATATATCTGTAAACTGAGACTACCTGCACGCCCAAAATCAAGGTAACTTGCCACTGTTTGTTTACAACGATTCTAATATATCTTTGAAAGTACAATAACTAGACAATCCACTCTTCATATACTGTCCGATTTTATTAACCTGACACAGGTGCATAATTTCACTGTTAGTGCACAATATATTTTTACCTTCCGTCGACTTTCGGTATTTACCGTAAGTTTTACGAGAATTTTGCAAGTACTAACACAGATAATGAAACGTTTAGCATTGTACTACTGACTAGTCAAGTGGTTTTGGCACAGAGTTTACAACCAAAAGGTCCTGAGTTCTAGTCCACGTAAATTCATTTTTTTTTTTGTATTTTACCTCTTTATTTGATTCGTTTAACTTCATTATTATAGATGCACCACAACCTCTGAGTAATGTCTTTTGGATCATTATATTCAAAAGGTTGATGCGTAACGCATACACTGAGCCAAGCTGTCGGGAACATCTACGTGCTTCAAAATAGAATAGTATGCGTAATAAAACGCCTGAAACCCCTTTTTCTAGATGCGTATTTTCAATTTTGTAAATATAGTCACGCTTCAAAGTTATTTGTTTATCTATACTTGCATTTGTTATTGTTATTTTTGTAGGACCCTCACCAAGAACGTTTACCGTACGCTCGATATGTGAAGTTGAATCTCTGTGCTTTTGACATATTTTTAAAGTAATCGCAGATATTAAAAAAAACTGTTTTGCCTTAGTGCCAAGACTTGCTGCATACTTTTCTTCAGACGTTTTCCCACTGAACTTAAGTTCAAACAACTTGTATAGTGAATACATTTTAACCATATGTTTTGACTATAATATGGAACAATATTTTCCAATAATCTCTGAAGATGTTTCGGAGTGACTGGCTCATTTTACGCGTTACGCATCAACCTTTTGAAATAGGATGATCCAAAATTTCATTCCTCAGAGGTCGTGGTACATCTATAATAAATGAAATTAAACGAGTCGAGTAAAGGTAAAAAAACACACACACGTGGACTCGAACTCACGACCTTTTGGCTGTAAAATCTGTATCATAACCACTTGACTAGTCAGTAGGACGGTACAAACCGTTTCATTATCTGCATAAGTAATTGCAAAATTCCTGTAAAACTTACGGTAAATACCGAAAGTCGACGGAAGGTAAAACTATCTTGTGCACTAACCGTGAAATTACGCACCTGTGTCAGGTTAATAAAATCGGACAATACCATGATCTTACCAAGTTAAGATATCTGAGTGAAAGAGGAAAACAACTCAACAATAAATGAGCTGCGGCATGAGATTTCATACAATGTGGCCATTTTGACAAGTGTAGACTCAGACGAGCCTGTGCAGCCCCCATTTAAGCTTAAAAACTCCAAATCGTGTTCAGTTGGTAGCTTAGCAATCATAGAATACTCAAGCGACTAGCAAAGGCTCTGATCAGACTGCGCGTATACTCAGGCTGGTCTGAGGCCTTGCTGGTAGCACATACCACATTGTTGGAAATCTCATGCACTGGTTCAAATTAATGCAACTTATGTAACTCTCATTCAAATGTCAAACACATCAAACATTCTTTCTAAAGCGATTAAAGTAAACCAATACTGTATGTGTTTACCTTTTTACTGTTTTTAAACTTGAAAGAGATATACAGAACTGATAGAGAAACGCAACACTAAGTTTAAAATCGAATTGCCCCAAATATATCATTTTCTTCAAACTTCACGGAAATAAAGTTTAGTTATTGAAACAGGGAAACAACTAAACAATAAATTTATGCAACTTTATGTCACTCTCATTAAAATATCTAACACATCAAACTTTCTTTCTAAAGCGATTAAAGTAAACCAATACTGTATGTGTTTACCTTTTTACTGTTTTTAAACTTGAAAGAGATATACCGAAATGATAGAGAAACGCAACACTAAGTTTGAAATCGAATTGCCCCAAATATATTATTTTCTTCAAACTTCATGGAAATAAAGTTTAGTTTTTGGTCAATAACAATGCGACTACATGTAATCATTAGTATGAGTTTGGGAATAAACGGACAAACTACGGTTTATAACGTCGCCCCTTACAAATCTCAGGACAAAACGTTTCGTAAGAGTTGTACGAGGGTTAGTCAAAAATAACTGAGCCCTGCATCATAACATTTTAGTTTGGTTTTGAAGACAACAAATGTAATTATTTTCTATAAGTATCATATGTCATCGATGTTTTGACCCTGAATAATTATCCTAGTGAAGCTTCTTTAATGGTTGCTAGGCAACTGAAGATCGTCAGTCAGATCGATGCGTTCACGATCTCAGCCCCCATGAATATACAGTATGTCTTTAAAAAGCTTGCGTGCTTGATAGTTTTTTGAAAGTAATAAGGTTGCAAAGATCAGGAATCGATACAATCAAGTACCACACCTGACCCAGGATACCAATGGGAAAGTGACAAACTCACTGAAGACACCACAAACGAGAGCCAAGAGGTCAGCCCTTTCCCAGCAGGTGACCACAAAGCACATATAAACAGACGCGCACAAAACATAGCAAACACAAGACAGAACAAAAACATAAAAGATCCACAAAAGAAGTACCGCCTTGGAACGGTCAGTAAAATATTTTACTGGAGGGCTTAAACATGTTTGACATTTATTCGAATAACAAATATCATATTGTCTTTTCATTTCACTTAGTTCGTTAATGTTTAGGTGAACATTGATTGTATGCGTTGCCTAGCAACAAAAACCACCAAAATTCCACAAATTTTCATATACACTAGAACTGTGTTGCCATGGAAACAAAATTGTGAATTTAAATCAAGGAACTTAATATGTCTGAGGGTTGGTTTGTGTATGCAGTACTGTTAAAGCATTATTAGGGTAATATTTTATGGTTTCTATTAAAATTGTGTAAATTTGAATATGGGCGGGGTAAATTATAGGACGTCAGGCATGTTAAAATTTGATAAATTCTGCAATCAAACTGCCACAGCATCTATAATTTGGGTTCAGTTGGTTTCTGTTCCATGACACTGAATAGGTTCATGTTAAATATATCCGACGATAATGAATAAAGCCTTGTTTTAACATTATTGTTTCCATAGCAACGCTTAGAATTAGATGTATCACAGCGTGAACGCACCCCTTTGACAGGTCATATTCTGTTGCCTATCAACCGTTGCATAAGTCATACCAACAGAAATAAATTAGGTGATTAAATAGATTACATATAACTACAATAAAATATAATCTAATTATATGTCCATTTTGCTTGATTCAAATGTTATGAGGTAGGGCTCAGTTATTTTTGACTAGCCCTCGTATATTTGGAAAATCCATTAAAAGTGTATTTTGGCTAGACTCAGATTGTTTGTTTGAATTTGATGTAGGGGAAAATGGATTAAAAAGAATTATATGACCGTGGGGACTGTTTATTGCAGGTCATTATATAGTGGGGGGGGGGGGTATTCCTATGGAAGAAATAAAATGTTTCTTTAAGTAGCTTCTGTGCGGATGCCATTGATTCGTTTGTTTTATGAAGAACGGACTTTGTAAGTTCAAGTATCATAGTCAAGCTATACAAACCATCAAAATTACAAAAGATTGTTCTTGGGCAGAACCCATGACGTCAAAAAAGATGTTTTCATATGTTTTACGTGTTATGGTCTAGGGGCCAAACTTATATATATAAGCTATTTTGCGAGTGTGTTGCGCCCCCCCCCCCCCACATGAAGAATAACTTGGTTACTATTTTCAGTTAGGGACATGTCTTGGGGCCATGAAAACCCATGTTTTACTAAGTTTTCTGTGGTCAGCTTTCTGTAAATGGCCTGTAATCAACGTTACCCTACTAACATTGAAAATAGTAGTACTCAAAATACAAGACTAATAGGATATTTTACAAAAGTATCAATGAAATTATTTGAGCTTTAAATTGTTGATCGTGTCATAAACATTAATCGCAGACATCTGTGAGATGTATTTCTGCTTATCAGTGTAACGTACGTTACAATTTATACAAATTGCAGATAATGACTTTAGAGAATATATATAAAAAAAATAATAATGTTCCCCAACCCCAGGAAGAAAATCTTGGTCACTATTTTCAGTCAGAAACATGTCCTTGGGCCTTAGAAACCCATGTTTTTTTCAAGTTTTCTTTGGTCAGTCGTTTGTAAAAGGTCTGCAATCAATGTTACCCTAATAACATTAAAAATGCCAACAAAAAGACAAGACCAATAGGATATTTTTCAATAGTATTAATGAAATTATTTGAGCTTTACACGTTTCAGCTTGACATTAATATCAATTATAAACATCTGTGATATGAACTTCTGCTCTCCAGAGTTACTTATGTTACATGTTTTATGAAATTGCAGATAATAACTTAAAAGATTGCATATCAGAATAAACCATGTTCCACAACCATAAATGTGTAATAAAGATTTCGATTGTAATGATGAATTTTCATTTTCACATATTTGAAGCAATTTATAAGTTGCAACTGGCAATAAAGTGTAGTAAAATAAATAATTCAAGATGCTTATGTAACAAACGAGTGGTCACGGGTGCTGTTTCAGTTGTCAGGATGACACCCGGGGGAAGGGGTAACTCACCAGTAACTAATCAGAAAGTTTTCTTCTCTTTATCTCTACTTCAGATCTCTAACTTCTAAATATTTACTCGGACAGCCGCACGAAGACCCTTCAGCTAGCCGCACTCCTGCTTCAATAACGGTCAGAGCTGAAAGACCTCGTGCTTGCAGACGGCGAGCTTATATACTCCAGCATCCAGCCGTCCAGCGAGCCGCTGGAAAAGTGTTGGAAAAGTGCTGGAAAATCAGCAAGGCGCTGGAAAATCAGCAAGGCGCTGATTTTCCAGCAACGCGCTGATTTTCCATGGAATTTGTGACGTCACGGCTGGATACTGTTGAAAACTGAAGCGGGTGGGGTGCTTAAATACATATTTTCAGTTCAAATTCATGGATTTGAAACATACACTACGTTAAACTTGTTTCTTCAAAATAAGATGCAGACGAATTTTCGGAAAGCTTTACTTTGTACACATGCACCGGTAAACAAATCGCTTACGTCACAATCGATAGTAGTATAAAAATACATCGACTGAGCAACACGATGCTCGCCGGACAAGCTGTGAAAATATGATGCTAAAACAGGTAAATACAGACTTGACAGCACATGCATTTAGCATCACATTGTCCCAAACATGTCCGGACACAAGACCAACAGGCACAAAACAGGATTAATGCGTTTGAATACCGATTCATGGAACAACATAAAAGTGCACCCGCACCCGGCTTCACAAATAGAAAAAAGAACTAGCTTTCGGAACAGCGATACTTTGGGAAACGGTTTAAAGACATATGCGGCTATTTCCAATGCGCAACTTTCCCGCGTCTGCAAACGGGGAAAGTTGTCTGGGTCCTGTCTTTCGACCCTTAACGGATTCGGATCAACACAGCTTCCGATATTCTTATGTCATATCGGTGTTCCGACATTTTCTTCACAAAATAACTAATTAAAGTGTGTTCGAAATATCTATTGACATCTTTTCAGAACTGATCGTCTCAGCACTAAAGACAGATAAATGTAGCTCAGTTGAAATCAAACGACGTATACAATAACCCTGGTTACGAATACGATAGTGGCCGAGTCTATACTATTTGTATGGTTATTTAGAGCCGCGCACGACCTGACCTCGTGGCCTAGTGGTTAGCGTGTCTGGCTACAAAGCCAGAGGACCAGGATCGAATCCCAGATGCGCACATATTTTCAGTGTGTTTTTTTCTTTTGTTTTTAACATTTTAATGCTAAATTACTTCATATACTAGTAAAATGGCATCATCAAAACGAACGAAATGGTCATCCCCGAACTTTTTATATTGAATTACGCATGAAACCTATGGGGGTGGGGTTAAATTTGGCCCTCTAGAAAGAGAATTAGTTCGGTGACCCCAGATTTTTATTCTTTTTTCTGAAAGGTATTATAATGGTCCATGAATTAAAAATAAATTTTCAAGATTTTCAATATCAGATTTTTTAATAAATGATTTATTCTAAAAACAAATTCCTTTTTTTGACGAATTGCCAAAATATATCATGCAGTATCTTGTCACAGCATGGGATAACAAGTAAACATGCACATTTTCTTAAAAGTTTGAGGTCATGGGCAGTAATTTAAGTTAAAAGAAAGAAGCTGGCTGAAGATTACAACCGTTTTAGCTCGATAATAAGGACTAGTGTTATTATATTATATTTCTAGAAAATAGGTCAAATGCTGTAAACTTCAATATGAGATTCTGAAAAAATAAGCACGGTGACATATCCATTTTATTTCATAAATGGATAGCCCATGCATAAAACAAACTGTATGCAAAGTATTGAAAATATTTCAATATGGGAAGTATTTAGTAGCATATGTCCTTAAGAAAGGAACACACACATGATCTCTTTGCACTCTGGGTAAAAGGATCATAAGACAGTGTTCCTCAGAATATGGGTAAACACAGAAAACTTCCACTTTCGGTTTCCCAAGGTACAAGAGAGAGAGAGAGAGAGAGAGAGAGAGAGAGAGAGAGAGAGAGAGAGAGAGAGTAAATGCAACATGCACTGATATGCATTAAGATCAAAACCATGTGCAAACTACACACATCAATATAGAAGAGAGTTGAGCCTGATAAATCCCAAACACAAAAGTAAAAGGAGCTCCGTGTATCCAGATTTGGATCCAGTGGATACAAATCTGGATCCATGAGATCCAACATGGATAATTTGACTGAGAAAGATAATGGTGATGCTCATTAGCATCTACAGGTTCACAAGAATGCTGTTCATTGCATGAAAGCTAGATCTTGAGAAGGGGAGAGAGGCTCAGACTTTACACTTATAAGCGTCTCACTTGTACAGGCGTTCATATTTTATTTTCCTTCATTTACATTGCACAGGGATGGGCACTGTCTGTCTTCTTATATCTCTTTCACAGTGAAATTAAATATCAACCAAACAAAACGGTTTAACTACCATTCATATTTAATATCTGTCAATATATAAATAAGGTAACGTAGGTAACAAAATAATGTTTTGCATAAATGGATAAAGTTAATAGAATTTGTGGAGAACAGGCTCAATATTTTGCCTTTGCCTGACTACACACAAGGCACAATTTAAGTCTACTCTCAACATGTTTTTAATAACTTCAATTGCAGACAAATTACTCTAATACACTAATATAAAAGTTGTGTATGTTTGGTTCTTTTACTTTGATATGGCCATTGGCATTTTTTTGCCAATGGTTCATGGCAATATACATGATATTTACTTCTTGATTCAAATATTGGACTGAAGATACCGTATATCAATTAAAAATTAAAAGTAAAAATATCAAATCAATATTTCCTGCATCTGGTGGCAGGGCAGAGATGATAGTGCGCGGTGCCTTCCAGAGCAGGGGCTTACTGTTGATTTTATACAGAGAAAGCCAAATCTGAAAACTAATAAAGTTCTGGTTAAGCCTTCTTTTAACAAGAGCAAATTAGTAATAGATTGTTCAGATTAGATGATTAGCTGTTTTACAAGTTAAATACCCTTTACACTAAATGTATATGTAAGATAAGTCAATAACATATGTAACAGCACACTGCCATTATTTTAGCTTAAATATATTTTTCCTGCAAGTTCTGGCTCTTTTTGCTATTAGAAGTATTTTATCAGGCTTGAAAAAACTATGTTTGCTAAAACGTGAGTATGACCAGGAAATGTCACAATCCCAGACTGCAGACCAACCAACGGTACTGTGAAAAAGAGACAGGACATTTTAGGTCTTGACTGCGTTTTGCTATACAAGTAATCTAAAATTTCTAACTCATTTTTCAAAGACTGCAAACATAATATCAACCAAAGTATTTATCAGAACAGTTCGAAGTAGCATGGTTTATACCCAAATGTACCTGATGTTTTGTAGATCTAGCCTAAACAGGTTCTCTTGTATGCTTAATACATTTAATTTTCACTGTTGGCCATTACATTTTGAAAACAAATAACAAAACAACGATGTTTCATCTGTCACAATTGCAATCTTCTCTACTTTTGTTAAGCACGATTCTTATTTGTCATATTGTAATGCTTATTATTTTATTATATTATACAGCAATTTTGAAAGAAACTGTTTTGTTTGTTAATTAAGAAAAGTTAAGGTAAAGCCATACTCATAGACTGAAAATCATAGTATGTGGTAACACTAATTACAAAGCTATAAAGATATTTCATGGTAACATTAATTGCAAATCTTTTGTCAGTTATTGAATTTTTTTGAAAGTCCATTTTCAGGAGTTACAGCTTAAATCATAAACACGACACAACACAATTAAGCAACATGATTTGAACCTCTGAAGCTCACAGATTAAGTTGTCAAATGATTGTCAGTTGAAAAAAGGTGTCCCAACTAGCACGCAGCTATTGCCTTTCTTACATTGTTAATAATGTAGTTTTGTGTTGTTGTTTTTTGCACTGCCGGAGTTATTTGTAACAATTATACATGTTTGTATATGATCTATGAAATGAAAAGTATGAGCCTTATGGTCAGTTTGTTGGTTTCAAAGCTTTACTCAATTAGGCTTATTGTAGAGCCATCCTAAAATGTGAATAATACTGCGGATAACAGCTTGTAGACAGCATTTTAGTCATAAAATGACTCATTCTTGTACCCATTTGTTAATACTAACATTGTGTGAGGGCTGTCTTGTTTACAGTGAAAGGAAAACATTTCCATTTAATTTTAAGTGTAGTGCCATATTATTATTACAAATATTTAGTACTGTATGTTGCCAGTTACAAGTCCTAGCTAATCTCGTATATTGCACTGGTTAATACATGTAATATGTTATTGTAATATAAAGACAAATCTTATATGCAACAAATCAGTTTCAGCAAACTGATATGGTTGAAAAACAGATTCATTATATGTTAGGATGGCCAGCATCCCAACTAAGGGATCGCTTTCTGCATCATACAAATCAGATATATTTAAACAATCAATTATGTTTGTAAATTTGTATTAGATAAATCTTTCGTGATGTAATTTCTCAAAACATGAGACATGACCTCTAATTAACTTATGAAAGACTGGGTATACACTGAAGCTGTCAGCTGATCCAATGTGGTGAATGACAGCTGCGTGCGTAGCATGTTAACATCGTTGAATAACCTTATTAAGAGCCTTTGTCACTGAAAGACCAACCAAGACACACTTACTCTAATAGGATATTTTCCAATAGTATCAATGACGTTATTTGAGCTTTAAATGTTTGACCTAGACATATACACTAATTGCAGACATCTGTGAGATAGGTATCTACTCGTCAGCGTTACGTATGTTGCGTTTTATACAAAATTGAGATAATCACTTTTTAATTGCATATTAGAATAAAACATGTTCCCAACCTTAATTTTATAGTGTGGTCTCTATTATTATGGTAAATTACAATTTTAACATATTCACAGCTGTTTATAACTTGCTACTGTAGTGAAATAAATATTTAAAGCTGCATACTCTGTAACTATGAACAGTTATCGAAAAAAATATTTTCTTTTTAAATCATTTGTAAAAGTAGTATAAAGTTATGTTGTCACAATAAATCTAATTTCTACAGCTAAAAATTGCATGGAAAAGTGAATTATCTTATAAAAACAGGTGTATTTTCTCTTGTTTGTAATTATTTGCGTCCCTCCAATAATTCTAGACAGTTAATTTTTTAACATAAATGCTGTTGTTTTGGTACTATTAATTTGTTAATTATTACGAAAAAGGTAAAATGTATACCTGAATTTTAGTATTTTTACTTTGTTCTTGAAAAATAGAAACATTATTTTTAAAATGAAAATATCAAAAATTACAGATTATGCAGCTTTAAATACGCTTATTGACATGTAACTTGTACTGGCTTACATATTTTCTATCCTGATTTTGTATGGTAACGTAATTTACAGGCCTATTATGAGTTTGACAACAGGAATCGTAATAAAACATTTAGTCCAATATTTGAATCATGAAGTAGATAATATGTTTATTGTTATGAATCATTGGTAAAAAAAACTTCGCAAACTGTCATATCAAAGTAACAGAATCAATCAAAATTGCAAAAGTCTTATTTGTTGTTTATTTAGAATAATTTGACTATAATTAAGTTATTTGAAAAAAAAAGATAGAGAGTAGACTCAAATATAACTTTTTCGACAGGCTATGTCGTCAGGCTAAGGAAGAATTTGAGTCTACTTTCCACACTTTAGTGTTTTAATCTATTTATGCAAAGGACAATGCTGTTACCTACATTACATTTTATATATTAACAGCAACAAACTTTCCATCGTCGTTGACACTGTGTATTAAGTTATTATTTTATTTCGCTGTGACATAGATGAAAGAAGACATTGTACATTCCAATGCAATGTAAATCAGGTCAGATAGAAAATATGTACGCCAGTAGAAGTATCGTGCTAATAAGCATATTTTAACGTTTATTTTGCTACCTCTATCGCCAGTAACAAGTTATATGTAGCTTTTATATGTACGAATGGACATTCGTCATTTGAATAGAGATCTTTATTACATTTTTAAGATTGGGGAACATGGTTAATTCTAACATGTAATCTATAGAGTCATAATATGCATTTTCATAAAAATGTAACATAAGTAACTCTGACCAGCACAAACACACTCCACAGATGTCTCAAATTGGTGTTTAAGTCTAGCTCAAACATGTAACGCTCAAATAATTTCATTAATACTATTTGAAAATATCCCATTAGTCTTGTATTTTGTGTTGCTATTTTAAAGTCAGTAGTGTAACATTAATTACAGGCCATTTATAGACAACTGACCGAAAAAATCTTTGTAAATCATGGGTTTATAAGGCCACATGACATGTCCCTGACTGAAAATAGTAACCAAGTGTTTCTTCCTGCGGTTAGGGAACATGGTTCATTCTTATATGCAGTATATAAAGTCATTTTCTGCAATTTCGTAAAAAATGAAACGTACGTCACGCTGTTAAGCAAAAATATATCTCACAGATGTCTGCAATTGATGTTTACGACTAGATCAAACATTTAAAGTTCAAATAATTTCATTGATACTTTTGTAGAATATTTCATTAGTCTTGCATTTTGTATACTACCATTTTCTATGTTAGTAGGGTAACGCTGGTTACAGGCCATTTACAGAAAATTGACCGCAGAAAACTTAGTAAAACATGGGTTTCCAAGGCCCCAAGACATGTCCCTGACTGAAAAAAGTGACCAAGTTTTTCTTCCTGGGGGTGCAACATAACTCAAAATTTGAGATTTGGCCCCTACACTATTACGTCAAATTTCACTGATCGTTTATTTGACGTTTTCTGACTCAAGTTTTCAGATAAAGTGCACAAAATTATTTAAGACATGTAACGTAGGAATTCCATGCAATGTAAGATAATACAGCTTTTTAAACTAGTTGCGTTTCTTTTTTCAGTTCGGTATACAATTACGGAGCACAACTCAGGCGAGTCAGCACATACTCCTATGTCCTACTGTCCTGCCAGCCAAGGCTGACGGTGACGTCATAGTTTGTTTACAAGTGTTAAATAAAATATTAAATTGTACACTTCACTTAAACTAACTCGAATCGATAGGATTAATACACAAGCGATATATCGATTCTAAGTTCCTGATAACTTTATAAACAAAACATGACGTCACTGTCACTTGTGGCTGGGAGGACAGTAGCTCAAAATATTGCTGTTTTGCGGCGAAAACCCCTGGCTGACAATGTGCATTTATGTAGATACGAGCAAACCGAAATTGGTTAAGTCGCTCAAGTGTGCATATGCAGACGTATAATCACAGTATGTAAACTGAAATAAACATCCTGTACCGTTCCTCCGCTAGCTCACGCCTTATAAACATGAATAACAGCACTCGTGCGTAACCAGTAGTCGGAAAATGCGTGTATTTAGGTACATGTTCACGTTTCGATTTATATTGTTAGCGATACAGACAATGCACATTCGAACAAGGTAAGAAAAGCCATTTTATCTATTTCATTCCGTTTTATTCCATGATTTTAACGGTTTCCTCCTTTGCATTTTGCTTTGTTAAAAAATGACTTGCTCACAATCAGAGCCGTTCTGTGTCGAAAACGAGCTTAAATGCCAGATTGCACGGTTTAAGTGGAATTGGCAATCACATGTATACATGATTACATGGTTGTAACTGTAACATTTACTTAGATCTATGGAAAAATGAATTTTAATAGGCGGGCCCTCGCAATTACAGCTGTACCAACAACTCTCACATCACGATTTCCGACAACTGGTTACGCACGAGTGCTGTTATTCATAATGTATAAGGTGTGAGCTAGGAGGAACGGGTACAGGATGTTTATTTCAGTTTACATACTGTGATAATACTCGAATATACATCGCGTCGGTCAAAAGTGTCAATTTACCGTGAAATAATTGTACTCATCGCAATCCTTTCAAGTATTTTAACGCATTATCTTTCACTCTCAAAAGTTGGACGGGTCCTATTGCTGAGTTGACTTTTTTTGGTTTAGTCAATTTTAATAGAAAACGATGTAAGGAAACAGTGATGTCCATGATCAGACGCTGCGTTCTGTTTCGTCTTATCTTGGTCAGCACTGTTTGCCTTTATTCCAGTGAAAGGCAGTTAGGCTTTTATGAGTTGAAAGTGTATACAGCTATATAAGCGTACTTTCAAACTAAATGTTTGCGAACAGCATATGAGCCGCGACATGAGATTTCCAACAATATGGTATGTGCGACCAGCAAAGCCTCAGATCAGCCTGCGCATACGCACAGTCTGATCAGTGCCTTTGCTAGTCCTTTGAGTATTCTACAACAGTTCAGCTACTGAATGAACACCATTTGGGGTTTTTAAGCTTAACAGTAGGCTGCATAAGCTCATTTGAGTCTACACTTGTCAAAATGCCACCTTGTTGGAAATCACATGTCACGGATCATATGTACATGTTTAGCTAAAGATACGTTGGTCGCCTTATCATCAAAGACTGATCTAGGTCTTTATTATCCCAAAATAGAAACCAATATATACATGTATAAAACCTCGTGTGTTTCCGCAATCCATCTCAGCAACTCCTTAATGTCTTCTAATTTCCGTATATCATAATTGAGCCGTGACATGTGGTTTCCAACAATGTGGTATTTTGACAAGTGTAGACTTAGACCAGCCTGTGCAGCCCCCTATTAAGCTTAGAAACACCAAATGATGTTCAGTGAGTAGTTTAACACCCATAGATTATTCAAGCGACTAGAAAAGGCTCTGATCAGACTGCGCGTATGCGCAGGGTGATCTGAGGCTTTGCTGGTCGCACATACCACATTGTTGGAAATCTCATGTCACGGCTCATATGTGTACATTGTATATGAAACTGTATTATATGTATTTTGGCCCTTGTCGTGAGAAAAGCTGATTTTGATGCATGCTAAAACAAAAGCGCAGACCAGCTGACACATCTGCCCTGTCTGACTAGCGACCCTTGGCGTAGCACCCATTACGCAGGTTACGCACGTGCGTAATAAAAAAATGATAACATTCAAGGGAGGTGACTTAATGTGGTAAAAGTGATTTTCCATACCATAAGGAATTGCTCATAAAGGAACGAATTCTTTCCCTCTGGGAGCAAATTCTTTCCTTTTAGAGAAGTTGCCATTTGAAAAGGATGCAATTGAAGAGAATCATTGCTTGATTCAGTAGTCTCATTTTTGTCAGCGTTCTGGCTACGCCATTGTTACTGCATGCAACATTTCATTACTTAAGCTAATCTCTGTAGCTGAACAGGCTAATTTAAACCATACCTGATAGAGGTTGTCATGCTTTGAGGACGATATAAATAACTATGAGCCGATCCAAGAAATTATGATATTTGTCAAACGCAGGCCTCAGGATAAGAATTACGGCGTGTTTGAAAATTAGCCCTCTTATTTCTCAAACAAAACATTGGCGCAGCACCCATTACGCAGGATACACACGTGCTTAATAAAAAAAGTAACATTCAAAGAAGGTCACTTCATGTGATAAAAGTAATTTTCCATGCTCCCTATGGGAGCAAATTCTTTTCTTAAAGAGAAGTTCCCATTTTGAAAAGGGACGTTACTGTAGAAAAAAATCATTGCTTTATACAGTAGTCTTTCATTGATGTGCGCAGTCTGATCAGAGCCTTTGCTTGTCGCGTGTGAATATTCTATGACTGCTAACCTACTGACTGAACAGTATTTGGAGTTTCTAAGCTTAACAGGACATAATATTATCCGCATATGCCATGCATCGTTATTTGCAGTTTAATTAGTTTGGAACTTCATCTACCGTCAAACTAAGCGTGTGCGATCAGAAGACGCCTAGTCTTATCTGGGCTTTTACAAGTCGCCTTAAGATGAATTACGTTCGAAATTACTTTCGCTTCCTCATTCCCTTAAATTTCCACATATCTTCATGTGTTCATGTATTCGTACACGATTTATATGAGCCTAGCCTGGCCTCAGGCTCTGAGTTCAAGGTAAACTACTGCTACTGGACAAATATTTTCTCTGATATGAGCCGTGGCACGTGATTTTCAACAATGTGGCATTTTGACATGTGTAGACTCCGACGAGCCTGTGCAGCCTCCTGTTAACCTTAGAAACTCCAAATTATGTTCAGTCAGTAGCTTAACAATCATAAAATACTCAAGCGACTAGCAAAGGCTCTGATCAGACTGTGCTTATGCTGGCCACACATACCTCATTGTTGGAAATCTCATACACTGGCTTATATAATATACCTTCTTCATGTTCTTTGTTCAAACTCAGACTGATAGTTCTCATAATTAGAGAGGTATAGGCACTATTAGATTAAAAAGAAATGCAAGAAGTTGCAGATTTTTTGTAACATGATAAAATTATCAGTTAGACGGGGGCCAGTCTAATATGAGCTTAATCATAAACAAATAACATTTACCCTGTAAAACATAAGGGCACATTTGCACCAACGTTGGTGGCAGCTGCCAATGTAATTGCTGTACAATTGTAACCTCTCATTTGCTTTAAAGATCTTATGAAAAGGTTTTAAAAATGAATTGAAATGAAACAAATTATATCATACAGCAAAATACTGAAAACCGTATCAAAGAATTCCAATTATTAAAAAAAGTTATGGCTATTTGAATTCCAGACATGGTTTTGGTTTTCCAAAACAGACTTGGAAAACTAAAAACAGATTATATCCCACAATGCACCATTCTGTGATGTCATATGAGGATTTAAAAAGGTTGTTTAAATTCAAATATCTCAAACTGTGTATTTGAAAAGTTTATCTTAGTTTGACAATGCCAATGTTTTAATTGCCTATAACATAGTTTGATCGATTAAATGATTTTTGGTAAATTTACGTAAAAAGCGATAAATTGAATTTAATTTTTTGTTTTGAAATTTTAAAATGTATGTTTTTCCTTTCAGACAACATTTTTTTGGATTAACTTTTTAATAGTTCAAAAAAGTTAACATAAAAATTGGATTTACTTATTTTTGCATTATTTAGAATAAGAAATGCATGGTAAAAGTGAATTTATTTTTTTAGTTAAATTTGAATCTAAAGCATAAAATTTAATTAAATGAAATTTAACATACAGAAAACCATTTATGCGAGATCAATTTCCATTGTTTCACAGAAAAGCATACTAAAGTTTGACAACTTCTTTGCATTTGCAAATATTTAAATTCAATGAACAATTTCAAACCTCATATGACATCACAGAATGATGCATTGTTGGATAGAATCTATTTTAGTTTTTCAAGTCTGTTTTGGGGAAAAATTTCTAGTCCGAAATTCATATAGGCATAACTTCTGAATGGGTAGGAGTTTTTAGATGCGGTTTTCAACAATCTCTTTCTCACAATAACTGCTATAATCTGAAAATATTTGGCTTAAAACTTATTTAAACCTTTTCAGTTGATCTTTAAGGGATCTTCTCGACTGTGTTTATACGTAGAATAACTACAACGGCAGCAGGTGAAAATGTTAAACAATCAAAACCTAAAAAATATACTATTTTTTCAACGAAACAAATATTTTTAGAGTCGGCGGATAAAATAAAAATATGGTAGAAATTATTTGTTCTCTACTTTCCGGAAAATTACAGCAGGAGGGTTCATAAATAAACTAATAAAATAATTCTGGCCGTATGTACCTACGTGTCTAAACGTCAACTAAGATGTTATTTCTTTAATTTATTGAACATTCGTTCGTTACCCTCAGACTTTTTCCAATCCTACATTTTATGTTTCCTTATATAAACACGTTTTCTACATGAACAGTATAAATAAATATGTTGGCCAATGTTTTCCGAATCACCTCTGTGTTCTTCCTTATTCTTATCTTATAAACGGGCCACCCCATGAGAGTGTGAACGACCAGCGAATAAATGCGCGAATCCAGAGGGGGCGGGGTCACGATCCTCTGAAATATTACAAAGCTAGCAAGCCAGCATTCAATGTTGGGCCATCATCGGCCCGCCAGCGAAATGCCATTTAAATGGCCGTTCGCTGGCAGGCTGATAATGGCCCGTTTAAAGTGCTATTTGGCATTGATGAGCACTATTTTTAGTGCAATTCAAAAACAACTTTTTTGAATCCGCGCACGGAATGCTCAGCAAATAAAGCCTGTGCATCCAGAAAGTTTCTTCAGAGACAGGCTTCCAAGCTCTCTTTTATACAAAGAGTATAGACACGCCTTTATATGTAGATACGTGTTATTTTTGTTTTTATTTCTCAACGCAATAAATATGTCAGAGGCGTACGGCTACGTACACGCAAACACGCATTTGCGTACACATTTGGACAAAACATATGGAAGATTCTATCCCATTTCTGAAGGTTTCCTGAAACTACGTATACAAATGTGTGTTGAAAGCAATTCTCATGTGTCTAACGTGCCTAATAAATTCCAATTTTGGTAGGAGTTGTATGTAGTAGCATTACTTGCTCTAAGACCCCCTATAAGGGTTTAGCACCCATAAACGTAGTGAAAGAGGTCCTGGTTCATATCAGATTTAATGCCCAGTATGCGCATAACATGGCAAATAGCGTAGCCCCTGATGAGACGCCGCAGACATCAGGGTCTACGCTATATGCAAATGCTCTTTTAATTGGATCGTCACCACAATAGCGTACATTGAATTTAGGCCTGCTACGCCCCTGTTTCTCAGCCCAATGAATATTTTTCTCACGATTTGCTGTCTCTAACGTCCGCCATCTTTAAAAATCTATACTGCAGCCAAAAAAGTATACACGATATCACGTATACAACTGTGACAACAGCAGAATCTAGGGCGAAGATTTGGTAAAATACATTTAAGCAGCTGATGGCCTAGTCTGCTGTCCGTTCTAAGGCGATGGTTCTGTTGTTGTTGATTTGTTGTTTATTGTTTCTCCCATTGCGGGAGTCTGTAATTGCTCTACGTTTCGTTGTACGTTACTTTATGTTCATTCTAGTTTTGGAAAGAGAGAGGGCTAGTTGCTTTGCTTGGTTTGTCTTCCTAGTGTACCGTGATTGTTGTGTGGCTCTTCCTCGCGGTGCCATGGTTTGTCTGCAGTTTGTGATTGTGGTATTTTCTTATCATACTCACTGTTTTTGACCCATCTAGGCTCCACTTAAAAACTTGGGCTTGATCTGGATCCAAACATCTTGCACTCTGATGGTCTGCACTGCTTGCTTAGGTTCCACAAAAAGGATAATGGGCTCATGTCGGCTAAGAGATATCTGCTACCAAGGCTTTTAATCGTTTCAAGTTGAGGTACGACAAAACGTTACACTTGATCTGGATAGAAACTGTTTGCGTTCCGGTAGTAGAGACCATGCGTCCTGTGACATCCAATTGTATCTACACTGATTGCTACTACCCTAAAAAGCGACTCTTTGCCTACTGCCGCCTGCTGATGACCTTTACGAGTAGGATTGACCCAACACAACGCTGGGCCTGACTTGGATTCAATCTGTTTGACACACTAAAGAACTTCTAGATATGTGAGTGTTTTTTTTTTTTATGCCAAAGAGTTTTTCCCCGGAGCAATATTTGGTGAGCTACGAGAACAAAACTACCAGTGGTACCCTGTAAAAGCAGAAAATGCCATTGAAAACAAATACCTTTCTATCAGATAGTCATAGTGTGCCACGAAAAGTTATTTATAAAATGAAATTTTATTCATATTTTGATGGAAAAATACTGTTTTCACAAATATTTCTTGGCTTTGTTTTTTTTGTTTTTTTTTTTTTGGGGGGGGGGGGGGGATTCCGGTGGACAAATCACCGCGTCTTTCACCTGTGGTCTAACCAAGACCATTTTATTCTCCAAGATGGCTTTGACACACTTGCAGCATGAAAACCGAAGTGAGGAATGGACTTTCACTCTTAGAAATATAATATGCTACGTGTTTCAAGAGCTTAATCACCCATGACATTCAGCTACTCTCCTACAGACTCAAAGGCACAGTCTTCGCCGAAGAGGCTACATCCAAGTACCTTGGTGTGGACCTGCAACATAATCTATCTTGGAATCAGCATAATAACATGATCACAAAAAAGGCAAACAGCTTGCTCAGATTTCTATGCCTTAACCTATGAATGGCCTTCAGAGAAACCAAGATTCAAGCTTACATGTCCATGGTCAGATCAAAGATTGAACCGTCTGAAACCCTCACCAAAGAGACCAGAAATACCAAGTGGAGATGGTGCAGCGCAGGGCAGCCCGATTGGTGACAGGCAGATACAGGAATACGAGCAGTGTAACCGAACAGATATGTTGGACTACCTTGGATGGGAGACCCATGAATCCAGAAGAAGAAAACTTCTACAAAAGTGCACACGACCTGATAGCCATACCACACTCCAGATACTTGATACCAACCAGCAAGAGCAGCACACTCCTTCAAGTACCAACATTACCCTAGATCAACTGACTGTTACAAATTCAGCTTCTTCCCTAGAACCATCACAGCATAGAACAGACTGCCAGCAGTTGCTGATGAGGCTCCCTCTTTGGTATCATTAAAGAGGGAGTTGGGGAGCCTTGCCTTCTAATGCGGATTCCGCTTGGCCATGAAGTAAACCTGAATGACGACAGGTGAGCTGTGCTGTCGGATATGTTACCCAGGTACCCACAAGGAAGGGGATTGGTCACACTCAGATAGGCATAAAGTGGCTGGGTACAACTTTATGTTACCTTTTTCTTTTTTAGCTTGCCTGAGCCGAAGGTTGAAGGTGAGCTATTCTGATCCGTCTTTGTTTGTCGTACGTACGTCCGTCCGTAAACTTTTTCTTTAAACAACATCTCCTCCTGAACCACTGGTCCAAATTCAAAATAATTACATGAAAATGTTCCTCATGATACCTTTTACCAAAATGGCACAAATGGTTAGGCTCCACTGAACAAAGGGGCGGGCTGCCAGAGCTCAAGATAAGAAATATCTTTAAAGGACATCTCAACCTGAACCATGGGTCCATATTCACAATACTTTCACAGAATTGTTCCTCATAATGTCTTCTACCAAACTTGCACAAATGGTTCTGTTCCATCGAATAAAGGGGCTGCTAGGGCTCTAGATAAGCAATGTCTTTCAATGATATTCCTCCTGAACCACTGGTAAAACTTCAAAATAATTTCACAGAATTGTTCTTCATAATGCCCTTTATCAAAATTGCACAAATGGTTCCACTCCACTGATCAAAAGGGCTGCAAGAGCTCAAGATAAGAAATATCTCTAACGACATCTCCTGAACCACTGGTCCAAATTCAAAATATTTTCACAGAATTGTTCCTCATGATGCCTTCTATCAAAATTGCACAAATGGTTCTGCTCTACCGCTACCTAACAAAAGGGCTGCCGGTGCTCTAAATAAGAAATGTCTTTTAATTACATCTCCTCCTGAACCACTGGTTCAAATTCAAAATAATTTCACACAATTGTTCCTCATGCAAAATTGCACAAACAGTTTTGCTCGGCTTTACACAGAGGTCGCCAGAGCTCTAGATGAGAAATGTCTTTAAACGACATCTTCTCCTGAAACACTGGTCCAAATTTAAAATAATTTCAAAGAAATGTATATCATGGTGTCCTCTTCCAAAATTGCACAAATGGTTTTGCTCCGCCAAAAAAGGGTTTAGCAGAGCTCTAGATAAAAAATATCTTCAAATGTAATATCCTAAACCACTGGTCCAAAATCAAAATAATTTCACAGAAATGGTCCTCATGTTGCCCTCTACTAAAATCTATCAGACAGTTCAGCTTGGCTGAACAACATGGCTACCAGAGCTAAATATAGAAGTATCTTTAAATCATATCATATCTCCTTAGCCACAGGCCAATACATCATCTACTAATGAGCCAGGACTCGGATGAGCGATCCTGGGCCCTAGTGCCCTCTTGTTCTTAATTTATTTCTCATTTACTGACTGCTTCTATTCTTGTCACTTTACTTTTTCTCTCTTGAGTTTCTCTTTTGCGCACCATTAAAGAAAAAGTCAAGTTTAACAGTTTAATGCCAATCCATGTAGAGGTACTCGAATGTATTCATAATAAGCTAACGATATTAAAACGTCAGTGGACAGTAAAATGTCAGTGGACTGTTTGTTGCACACGCACAAACATTTTGAGAATGGTGCAATGATTGATATGTCCTAAAATGACAAGACAAATCAGTACCTTATCCAATCAACGACCGCTTTGTGATTTCTCATTATCTTTTCAAAAAGCGAACGCCAAAACGTAAATCAAATACTATTTGGCCAACGAGAACAAACGTTTGCGCGAACAACGACCGAAATGACCACGCACACCGTCAAATGATAATAGCTTGTTGCAGAATGGACAATTAGTGACACCATCCCCCCAGTCAACATTCAACTTTTTCAGAACATGGCCATGTTGCATATCAACTTAAAGGGAATGGGGCATAGAGCAACATGCAAGCATATATTCTCTCCTTACACACATTCTTAACCTGTGGGCTGGATTAAACGATAAAAAATCTGAATGTGGTCATGTCGAATTAAGGGGGAAGAAGTACAGTCTAACATAGAATCAAACACTTTGACCTTACACACACCCCTGACCTCTGGGTCAGGTGGAAGTCAGATATTGAAGTTGTACAGAAAAGTTTATTTTTTATTGAACTAACCACTGAATACTAGTTGGAATGCTTTTAACTTTGAGTTGCATGATACCCAAGGTGAACTTAGGAGTTAGATAAATGAGATTTATGTTTAGTGATTAATAAGTTTGTCTAAAATAACCCTTTATAGGGGATATAAATTCGACAATTTTGCCTTGTTTGACTTCTGTTTTGCTAGGTGACACTTTTGATTCTCCAAATTCTAGTTACACTGCGCTGTGGTGATTTGAAATGAAATTGGATTCCAAATATGGCTCTTTGAATGGACAGCTTTTTATTTTGTGTTTTAAAAGTTTTATCAAAACTATTAATCTACCGTGTCACGAGGAAAAAGTGCCCAGAATTAATGTTTATTATGGTTTCAAATATTTAATGAGCAATGAAAACTATGCGTTTCTTTTGCTGTTAAGTATAGTTTCTGACATGACCTGAAATTATATCTTTTAGGGTTTGCAGAAGTGAAGAAGGCGCATATCTCATTTGAAGCCAACTTAAACAAGCGCTCTCTGTTAAAATTTTGTTTTATTAATTCAGTTAGATTTTCATAGATTAGATTATAGGGCAATGTGGTAAAGCATTTGATTTATTAAGATATCACCCAGTGTTTAATAGACCAATATAGGTATTTACCATTTATCTCATAAACTGTTGTACAATATTTGATAACATGGGTGTTAATCACAGTTAGGCGAGAAGTCAAAAGTATAGACAACTCAGTAGTAGTGCATGAGCTAGAGTTAGCAATAAAGCGTGATTATAGGGTCATTCATGAAGTTTGGGTAACCTGTTTAATATAGAGGGCTTGCAATGACCCTCATCCCCAGCTGCACACTAAACTTAGCAGTCATATGGCATTGATGCCTATATAAGACATACCTCACACCAAGCAAGTTAAGCTAATATGTTTAAGCAGTATTTAATTCTTGTTTTAGGGTGCTAGTGTAGTACATTCAAACTGGCAAATGTCTATATATATTGTGGCTTGAACAAACGAACTCGTTCATACGGTGATTATCAGACGTGCCTGTTTAACTGCAAATGGATATGCAACACATTTGATTTGCTGGGTACCTGTGTTTTATGTGGCCTACAATATGTAGGAATATATCATGAGCAAGTCATATACACTGATCGTTTAGAGTATCAATATGTGATTGTACTAATTCTAGTGTCTATATAAAACATAATTTGTGGTTGTGCCAACACTTCCATGTAATTTGATCGGAACCAAAATCAATTGATTCAATTTTGATATTTGGCACACCCAAATTTGCATCTAGCTAGACATCCCTTGTGTACTTCTTTGGTAGTCCTAGAACTGGATTTCGCTATTGCTGAAAGGAAGAAAATCCTGTAATGAGAAAAAAGAAGCAATAAGTAAGTTATAAAATGGCAGATTGTTTTTATTAAATGGCAGATTTTCCCTATTTGTATTTTAGACATTTTGGGGGGGAACACATAAGATAAGATAAATAGATAGTTGTGAGTTAACTGTATATATATTGCTGAACAGAAGAAATTATCTACTCTTTTTAAAAGAAGTGATGGGCATAGATTTAAAACTTCAGTGCTTCCACAAACTTTTTGTATAAGGAAGTCCTGACTTCCACCTTCTTGAATTTGGAAGTCCTGGGCTAGATAAACTTATGTTTTTTTTTTCTAGTCAGAACCATTTGATACATATTGAAACTGTGCAAAACATTATCTATGGAAATTAAAGACCACATATTGGATGTTTGATGCATGTCTAATACGAAGGAATTGTCTAAGATTCCTCTATTCTAAAAAGGGTATTTAAATTTCGATTGAAGTGTTAAACAGTTAAGTCTCTAAATTCTGAAAGTCATCATAAAGGACATTGTTGAATCACTGAACAGAAGAAACCTCTATTCTAATATAGAAATTTAAGCTGTGATAGGAATGGCAAACATTTTTGACTTTGAATTCTGCAAGTCACTTCATAGGAAACTGCTGAAATGTTGAATAAAGGAAAATTCCTCTGTTCTAAAATATGTATTTTAGTTATGATGGTAGTGTTGAGCAGATTGGTTTGTGATTTTAATGTCATTCATTCTAAAAAAAGATGTGTACGTTAAAAAGAGAATGCTGCAAGTCTAGATTTAGAAAATCATTAAAATACAGAGCAGAGGATAATTCCTCTATTCTAAAATAGAACTTTAGGTCTGATGGTTCGCATTATAGAATCTTCATCTTTTAAGAATGCTGAACATGTTGGGCTCTTAATTCTGCAAGTCACTTTATAGGCAATTGTAAGAATACTGAACAATAGAAAACTTATATATTCCAAAAAGATATTTAGCTATTATATAAGTGATAAGCAGGGTGGTTTCTGAATAAATACGTCATTTTTGAGGCCATCGTTGAAATACTAAACAGAGGAAAATATCTCTATTCTAAAACGGATAAGTAAGTAAGAAAATGTGCAGGTCATTTTCTAGGAAATAATAGGAATACTGAACAGAGGAATAGTCCTCTTATTGTACAAGATTGGCTCTAAATTCTGAAAGTCATTCTAGGGAAATCATTGAATTACGAAACAGAATAAATCCTCTATTGTAAAAGGGATAAATTACGTTATTATGATTGAAATGTTCGACATGTTGGGCTCTAAATTCTCTAAATAGGAAATTGTTGACATTTTGAACGGAGGAAAAATCCTGTATTCTAAAACGGATATTAAAAGTATGACAGTAGTACTGAACAAATTGGACACTAAATTTTTACAATAGGCAATCGTTGAATTACCAAACAGAGGAAAATTCCTCTGATCAAACATGGATATTGAGTAAGTTATGATGTGAATGACAAACAACTTGGGCTCTGAATTCTGCAAGTCACTTTATAGGAATTACTTAACAGAGGAAAATTCCTTCTATTGTATGGTCACTCCATTTATTGATTGTTTAGATACTGAATAGAAATCGGAGGAAAATTCCTCTGTTCTGAAATAAGATGAAAATGTTTTAATGATTCAAGGACAACTCATCCGAATGTTGAAACTGACGAAATGTCCTCTGTTTTAAACTGATTCCTACTTGATATATAAGTACATATCTAACTTTTTTTTCAAATGATTAGGAAAATACACTACTTTAACCATATTTCAAGGACATCATTTTCTGCATTTTGAGCAGTCACAACAAAGGAAATTCTCTCTGTTCATAGGTAAAATAAAATACCTTGTACCATCATTCTTGTACTTTATAACGATGCAAAAATCAAAATATGACTATGTCCATATTAATCTTTTACGGATCAAAAATGTGAATTCAATCAGAAAAGCCCTTTTTATTTCGGAAAGAGTTCTAGTCTTTTCTGAGCCTTTCCAAGTCGCCTTAAGGTGACATATGTTCGAAATAACTCGCGCTTCATCAATCCCTTAAATTATCGTATATTATTACATGGTTATACATGTATGTATTCGTATACGATTTATATGAGCAAAATCATGAACAAATGACACTTACCCTGTAAAACATAACTTTACATTTACACCAAATTTGATGACAGCTGAACTACCACTGATATTGGTAACCTCTCATTTGCTATACATGCTCTGCTTGGCTGTGTTCATAACTTACCTGTAATACGTAGAATAACTACAACAGCAGCAGGTGAAAATGTTCAATATTTATCACTGATCAACGAAGTCGCTCGTTGTTTTAGTAGGGTTGTAAGTGAGGTTTACACCAAAAGGGATAGCAGCTCATCTGTCACATCTCTTTGTGTTTACTGACATGTAAATCCATGAGTATGAGCAACGACGGTTCTAGCCAAACTTCGCATATAATATTTAAGAGCTTCGCGGCTCACCTGTGAGATATGTATGTTATTCTTTCTTAAATCATCTCGTGTGCCAGTTCATATCAATATATATGATACTAATTATCATTATGGTGCTGCGTCCGGGAGTGATATACACGTAAATGTGACGATATGCACTAAAATCGGTTGTAACAACCACGCTTTTATATGGCAAAACATAGCATTTTAACGCCACAAACACAATTTCTGTGTGGTTTAAGGGTCATGTGAGAAATAGAATCTAACATTCGTGCTCATGTACTACTTGATTTATCAAACTCGTTGCGAAAAAGCGATAACATGCTCGAAAAGAGTCGCATTTTTTCTCTTAACCCCAACTTGTCAAATAATACATGAGTATTCGTACTCGTTTCAAAATAACACACTGCACATTCATCTAAGTGTTGACTATATCAAGCTGACGCCATGTCCATCTAGGTACATTATGTAGAAAGAATTGAAACAAACATATAATTGATGTTTCATTTGCGAGTACAAACGACACAAACGGCGATCGGCGCATTCGTTTTTTTTCCATGAATGAGCTTTTTTCATGACGTGGATTATTAAGAGGCTACGCTGTAGGCTTTACTATTAAAATGTGTTTTACATGTATTTTCAAAAACATAATTGCCGACATCAGTAAACGACTTGGGCGACAGCAATGCGGAATTCAAACTCTGTAAGTTGCATAAGCATAAACTAACTATAATAATAATAATAATGCACAAAAAGTTGATGTTATGTACGTGCCATGTAAAAAGTAATTTCATGCAATACTTGGGGAGAGGGGGGGGGGGTAGGGAGATTATGCTTGAAGCTGTTGTTTACTTAGCGCAAAGCTTAGAGTCCGTGCTCGGTAAGAGTAGAGTTACTAAGTTGGTCACGTTATGGCACTTTATCCACCTGATTGGACAAATATAGGACTTTCATTCATACTTCTACATGTAACTGTAAATCTGTTTCGTCACCGCGGCTCAGTCATAATTTAAAAATGAATAATGTCTCCACTGTTATCAAACGACTAATATCGCTGATTCATAAACTCAAGACAAGTTCTAATCGGTCACGTGTATTTTATCTATTTTCTGCAAAAAAGTAAGCACTATATCAGATTTAATTGCATCTCCGAATGGGTCAGTATATAAATAAACGTTAAGGCTAAGAGGCTAAGCATTATAAGTCATTTAAGTGTATCCAGGAGGCTCTGACAAATATAAGCATCACTATTTTCAAAAATTACAAGAATTCGCATTGGAAAGTGGCGTTTTTGCTGACACTATGACCAACAGCGACGATTACAATGCAGATGGAGTGGTCGTTCTAACACGTAAGAGTTCATTATGAGTTTGGCATTAGAAATGAAACCGTTCGAGGGTGAAAGGTGGGAACCAATATTCAAATGGGACTGTTGGTCAGTTTAACAATCTTTTATTGCCTAGGTTAAATGACTATTCTGGCTAGTTCTGGATGCAAAAGGAGTAGTTTGTATTTCAGTAAATGTTTTGGAAGCAAATTATGAAATGTAGGTGACTGATTGGAACTTTTGCTGAGTATAATTATTCCGGTTAGGAAAGAAGTAAAGCATATCATACTTCATATCGACATATTGTACTACTGCGTCTTGCGCCATAATATATGGTATTTGGACTTCCCGTCTGGGGAAGCCTTGTTAGCATTACGGTTAAGGCTCTTAGACGTAGCAAGGATAGGCGGTAAAACATTCATCATGAGAGTTCGATTCCAAAAAAGTCATTTTAATGGATTATGTTTCCACTGTCTCGCTGCACAGACTGGGCTATACATGAAGTTATCATGTATTCACAAGTAAAATAATCCCATCAAATACAGATTGCCAATAACAACGAAGTGTACTTCAACATTAAAAAATTTGGTGATCAGAATTTGCATACAAATCAACACCTAGATTCAAGCATCACAATATTGCAAAGTATGCACGTTTGAAGAGTCGCTTTATGCATATGTTATGACCAATAATGTTTGCTAGAAAGACCACCCGAAACTTAATGAATAAATCCGCGTCTGTTTTCAGATTGTTTGTATTTGTTTACTGCTCTGTGTTTGTGCGTTGAACTGTGATGGAGGGTACATACAGAAGAGACCATCTGGTTGCTATTACAGTCGTCGACAATGCGAGGCCAAGGTTCGTACAATGGGATTTAATCATATTTCATTTAATGTTACAGGCTTCCCGATATAGTGCGTAACTAATAGTCTTAATTCTCAGCAAACTCTAATGCTGTATGTACTCAAAAGGACCGTCTCAATTACACAGTCAGTTATTTTGAGTAATGGTCTATGTCGAAAGGGAATACCGTGAAAATTATGTGACGATTTTTGGTGACCTATAACGTTTAAACCAGTTTACCAATCTGAGTTCAGCGTCTGGAGCGAATGATGACGTCATCAAAATGGCCACCATAAAGCCACATATGCACATATATAAATTATCAGTCTCAAGGCATTATTTGTGTGGAACTATATTGCTGTAAACAATTTTTTGTCTTTAATTGATTGATCTGGTCTCATATGTTACGATTATAATGTGTTTCAGTTTTTCTGACCTAGGCATGGAACCGGTTTTGGGGCTTTCATTTCAATAAAATTGACTCAGATTTTGGTACTTGTTATATCGTATGACATCATCCTCGCACTTTGTAAAGAAAATATAGTATAAATATCGTAGAACTCACAATCGGAGTTGACTTGTGTTTTTTTCCATCATCGGGAATATCGGCGAAACATATGGTAGCAGAGTGAGGTTCTAAATTTGAAGAATAGTAGAGACAATTCGAAGATCGAGAATGGTGTCATCCGCAAATGAAGTTGTTAACGAGATTCATCCAGGCGCCATATGCGACTTTGAGGAAAAGGAATTACAATTGAAGAATTTAAGACAAGACCCGTGTGAAATCTAATTTTACACGATCAAGAAATAAAATACTAAATTTGCTCGATCAAGATGATTTGCCATGCCGAATTGATGTCCGCCAAGCACGTCAGAACATGGACACTTGTCAAGCAATAGCTATCGAGGTACTGACAAATTGTTCGGACTTTTACACCAAGAACAACGAAAAACAAAAAATGTAAGCTAATTGTGATGGAATGGTCAGAATCGAAGAGGATTTCTACATGACGTCTGAGTCTGCCAGGGAGTATTTAGAGTCTCGAAAAAGTGACAACTCGAGTGAATCTTCGGACATTCTTTCAATCCATTTGCTGAAGAGAATGAACATTTCTGTCAGAGTGAGACTTATCGCAAACAGGGCTTGGCTCCATTTCAAATTCAGACAGTATCCGGGGTAAACTCATCTAAACTTTTTGGTGAATCGGTACCTGACCTTAGCACTGCTAGAGATAACGCCGTATCTTCAAAAAGTACTGTTCAGCATAATAAGACTATTGAAAAAGCCTCCTTATTGAATGATGCCTGTCATGATGCAAACCCCCAGTACCCAGATGAACACTATACGAACCCAGCGAGCCGTTTAACTGACACGAGTACACGCAATGTCCCATTTGCACAGTATGTAAACTGAAATGAACATCCTGTACCCGTTCCTCCTAGCTCTTGCCTTATAAATATGAATTGCAGGACTCATGCGTTAACAGTTGTCTGAAATCGTAATGGTTTGAGTTTTTATCCCAACTTTTTACCGCAAGCTATTATGATTTTAGCGACTGCGTCATCTGTGGGGTAAGTTTAATGTTTATTCCCTTGTTTTGTCCCTTTTCTAGCCTCGTTTAACGAATACCTCCTTGTCGTGTCCTGAAATTGCCCTCGACAGATCTTATTAAATCACGCGATATTGCCAAAGAAAACGCAGCTTGCTGTCAATTCTTTACATCAAGAGCATGTAGGTAAATAGTATTATACTCTGTCCAAAGGATTTTCATCAGATCTTTACACAGTAGGCTCAAAACCGTTTCAAATGGCGCCCACTAACAATGCAAATACTGCACCCACAACTGCGCTACGAGTGTACCACTAACTTGGATACATTTTAAAGCTACTGTACCCCTTACTGGATTATTTCAAATTTTGACTTCATGTTCATACATTTATATATTCAATAGTATAATGTAAAAACGCATTCCAGTGTTTCAATGATTCAGAAAATAAAATGATAGGGCGATGCACTTCATTTGGCTCTTAAAATCAAATTTTAGCGTTCATCAAATCATAAATTCATAAAGTTTATTATTTTTTACTCATGCAAATAGCAATTCAGACGAGCCTTCCATTACCACAAGTACCTTTATTACACTCACAATTAAAGTGTGTTTGTTTTGATGCTTTACATTCCAGTCCAAAAATCAGTCATGTCAAGATGATGTTCTGTCTTCCTAACTGTACCAGTCATCAGCAGAAAACGTGACTTTAAATGATGTAATTTTAATGGCAATACACGTTATTTGGCAAGCGCGTACTTGCTTTGCAATGTGGTATGCAGCCTTGTTGTCACCTGCTAGGAAAGGACTGGCTTCCATTCTCTCCTGTATGTGATGTTTTTGTATCTATTAGTCACTTTTCCATACAGTATCCTTGGTCAGGTGTGGTACTTGATTGTATCAATTCCTGTTCTTTGCCTTCTTCCTTAATTTGTTAAAAATGCAAACGAATTCTTATGTCTCGAATTTATCGCCCTTTACTATTTATTAAATAAGGTAGATGTAACAGCCAGACATTGTTAACAAGTTACATCAGCACACTTTCTTTTGAAACATAAATAACAAAGTCAACCTATACTTAAGTAAACCTGGTCAGATATTATATGTTTCTTTTTCACCAAAATATCAAGGTATATCAGGTCAGGTACTCAGTGCTTTTTGTGGCATTGATCTCACTATTTAGAGCTGTAGTCATTCTCCTCCTTGCAGATTATCATGTGAAAAGCATGTTCAAAGAGCCAATAATCATCATGCATTCATAACATGATTCATTTTTCGAATGTTGTTAACTTGAGAAGTTGATGATGATGGCTCATTAAGTGGACTGGTTGTGCACATGTGGAATATAATTATTCATTCTGAATCAACATCTATAACATCAGACAATACCCTAGCTCATTTGATGCATCATGTGTATATGTTATATATCCTAATAAGAGCCTTTATCTTAGAATCATGATCAACTTGCAGATAGATGAGCAAGTAAGTCTAAATATGTAAAATATTCTCCAGCTGCAATTGTTTTCACATGTGTTTTACTTGAGCAGTTATACTGAAATTTGCTCTTTAGTAAAACTAGGGTAGGGTTCTATATTGTCTTATTTTATACTATATATACTTAACGCCAGTAAAAACGCAACTTTTACAGTATAACCTTACTCCAGATTTAATGCTATTTCATCATTCTTATAAAATAAAAGCATAAACCTATGGTCGCGATATCAAGCCAATACTCTTTTGGTACAGATAAAGCAGTCCAGATAAGCCAGGCTGTATTTTTTTATAAAGGGACACAATCCAGACTTCGACACAAAAACTACAAAATAACCTTATTTATCTGGATATCAGATCTTCATTATGAATGGCTTTTTTTGGATTCAACCTTTCGGAAAATTTCAACATTGCTCTACTTTCTATGCACACGCAACCGTTTTTCTCTTTAAGTTTTGACCTTCAAAATGGTCATCTAAGTTTCAGCATGAAAACCGGAAGTTAACGAAAATATGCGACACTTTCGACGGTAAATATTGCTATGAATGATAACCATAGGTTATGACCTTACAACTTGCATATGCCACTTTTTTTAATGATTCAATTTAATTGAAGCTTAAGTGATTTTTCATATTTTGGGGAAATTTCACGAAATATTAAATTTAAAACATTAATTTTAGGACCTTCCAGCAAAAGTGCTTTTTGTGTTTTAAACCGTTTTATTGTTTGTTTGCGTGAAACGCAGTACTTGCACGCTGAAATTAAGTAAACTTTCAAGATTTAATATGGTTACCAAAAAATTTGATTAATTTGTCATTTTTCACCAAAACATTTGACAGAAGTGTGCAATTGAGCTCAAGTTTTGGTAAAACATTCTCCTACGTTAGGGCCGCCTGTTAGTGCAAAGACAATGTGTATCAAGCTGATATTTATAGGAAAAATAACACTTGTACCAGTTGCGTTTTTAATGGCTTTAAGTATATTTAAGACAGAAAACGAAGTTTGATTTTCATTTGCTAAATTAGGTATGTTAGTCAAACTTGATCTAAAACAATTTGAAAATTTGTAATCGTTAAACTAAATGTTGATAGCCACAATTACCTCTTTTAGATTGTAATTAATTTTATGTTTAGCACATAGCACCACGGAAAGCCCTTTTTTGTTTCACAAGAAGCAAAGGCATCCAGTATGCAGACACTATTTCAAAAATAACCTAGTTTTAATTTCTTCTTTCTATAGCTCAAACTTTCAATTGTCTTCTTATTTTTATTTTTAAATAGTAACATATGTAATAAGCTGTTACAAGCTAACGCCCAGGCTTACAGAGTGCAAACATTTTTTCTTGATTCAGCTTGAATATTTCTTCAAGATAGTATCAATAAGTCTGCAATATTCCAAAGGGTTTTGGATTGATCCAGGACCTTACTCAACCTTACTCATTGTGCTTTTCGTCAAAACCCAATATTCCTGATGGACCAGAATATGAAAAAATAATCAACACTATATTGATGTAAGGTAGAAGTTTAACCAACTCCGAGCGGCAGATGTTGTGACCTCTAAATAGTCTGGAAAACAGATCCTTCAGAAATATATAGAAACTTTAGTATAAGAAAACAGCAGACTCAGTTTTATTGAGTCTGTTTATGAGATCTCATGGAAAGTGCAACAATTTCCACGCCCCTAGCACTGGCTAAAGAGGTATTGTGCTATCCGTTGGAACCCAATAATCCCGAAAGGCCAGAATATCAAAACTTTATAGATATACGGGGAAAAGTTTTACCAACTCCATGAGGCACAATGACAGCTATTGTAGCCTCTAAATAATCTGGAAACATACATCCTTTATGCAATTTAAGAAAACAGCAGACTCAGTTTTATTGAGTATGTTCATGAGAACTGATGGAAAATGCAACCATTCTCACAACCCAGGCACATTTATAAAAACGTCTTTTTTTATCACCTCTTTTTCAAAACAATGGCCTTGTTCATTTGTCATGCCATGTAACATAGGTTACATCCTTAAATAAGAGCTCTGATCTTGTAGTTAAAGTTTCAATCTATGATTCTGTATTATATAAAACTAGACAATCTCAAATATTAAAGGTATTCAGCAGCAGAAAATATTTTCATATAGTGTTTCTTAGATAATAGGTAATACAATGTGCTCCTTAAAATGGGGGTATGGCAGTTTAATGGCTCATTTAACAGAATGTTTTTAAGATAGAAAATTAAACTTTGGTTTTCCTTAAATCTAACAAGTATTCATTTTCTGCTTGTACAACAATATCGAAAACATTTTGGAAATACACATATAAGTTGTAAAGGTAAATAATATTAGTCGCAATTACCATTTTATATTTAAGTAACGCTAATAACACCACAGGAAGAGAAGTTTTTCATGTGTACATTAATGCAGACTATACGAGTATTTTGAATTATTCGACAGTTTTAGGTCTTCTATATGTAGCTCAAACTTTTATTTTACCTTTGTCTTAATTTGATATGATAACATGGGCAATAGGCTATTACTGGCTAGAGTGCAAATATCTCTTATTCGACCGACGCAGCTTAGATTGTTCTTTAATATAGGATATAACTGCATAATTCCATAGAGGGAAGCAAAACATTTCCAGCCATTAGTCTACATGCAGTCTGATCAATTTCTTTACTGACCTCGCACATCCTCTTGCATCCGCCTGACGTTTGTCAGAGTCTGTCATCCATATTTTCTTTATGTTTTTTACAGTCAGCTCATGCAGTACTCATAGTATACCAAATGCTTTGGCAGGTGGTACCATGATATTAAAAAATAAAAAAATAAAAATCGACCATGTATGTCTATAAGAACTGATACCCCAGATACTGTCATGTATGTGATGTCAAATCTCATGAGCTGGTCTTTTCTATGGTGATACCCATTGGTAACTCTATGATGAGACAGGTTAACAATTATATGATGATACTGTTTGCTGATATAGATTAGAGAGCTTAAGATTATCTTTTTAATCTCCACTGCAAAACAGGGAGGGGATTATACAAATGGGCATCATCTGCCTATACATCTATTCACTTGTTCATCCATCTGTCCATCACTCTTTTGTTGTAAATAACAACAAAGGTGCCAAATCGCCAATATGGCATCTAGTAAAATCTGTTTTAGGGCTCATATAGAAATGTTTTCTTACTTTTTGTGACATAGGGTCACATATTCAGCACAGTGATTGCGCATGATGTGTAGATGACATTAAGGTTTCATCAAAATATTGTCTTGGCATCAAAGTTTAGGGGTCAAATATACATAAAAATAAGGGTGCAAAGATCAGAAATCGATACAATCAAGTACCACACCTGACCCAGGATACCAATGGGAAAGTGACAAACTCACAGGTAGACACCCCAAACAAGAGTCATGAGGTCAGCTCTTTCCCAGCAGGTGACCACAAAGCATAATTAAACAGACGCCCACAAAGAAATAGCAAAAACAAGACAGAACAAACAAACAACTTAAAAGATCCACAAAAGAAGTAAGTCGGAACTATCATAGAGTCTGAAGTCCGACCCACTGGCGTGCAATTTAAGAGGAAAGCAAAGCTGCCAACCGTGATTGGGTTGACCACCAAGCATGCAGTCTGTTGCAATACATTAATGTTATAGCCAATCTTTTTATAATGGGAAATTATTTTAATGAATGCACTAAAAATTATTAGAGCCAACAATCTTCTTCAACTTTTACACCAAGTCATAATAGAAATCAGGTTCCGGAAGTCCTTGACGCAAAAGAGATTTAAGCCAACTTGGAATTTAGAAATCAAATCATAGTATTGTCTATAAAATTTAGAAAAGGTTTTGCGAAGTTTATGATACCGATAGCCTTGTTTAAGAAGTTTCTGAGTTAACAATTTATTGCAAGTGTTGAAGTCAGCAACATAGCTAGATGCTCTAGCAAGACAAATGAGCTGAGAGATATAGACTCCATAGTATGTAGAGCGAGGAACATCACCATCTAAAAATGGGAAATTGACAATTTCAAAATCAAAGTCGTCACGTTTATCATAAATTTTGGTAAAAACAATATCATTAGTAGTAGACAAATGCAAGTCTAAAAATGCGGCTTCGGTATCAGAGGTACTGGTTTTATTCAGTTGGAGCTCTGAAGTGTATATTTGACTTACCATATTGTCAAAATAAACATTATTTATGTTTAAAATATCGTCCAAATATCTGGATGTAGTGTTAAATGCATCAATAACATCAGCCTGCTTATCATCAGAAAGAGACATCATAAAGTGCCTCTCATAACAAAACAGGAATAAATCTGCAATCAGCGAAACACAATTAGTGCCCATTGGAATTCCAACTACTTGTCTATACAGCTTGGTGCCAAATCGATTAAACCTGTTGTCCAACAAAAAGGTCAGCGCATCACATGCATTTTGACATGACCATGCATGATATTTTATAGGCTTTTCTGAAGTAAAAAATGCATTTTTTTCATTACATGCAAGGTAAAGAGAGCCTTTTCTCTGGAAGTTTTTTTTCAATAAGATCAATAAGTTTATTGATAATTAAATTATGAGGTAAAGTAGTTTATCTTTAATTAGATTATGAGGTAAAGTAGTGTAAAGAGTAGAAAAATCATAAGTAGACAAACTGGTCGCATTAAAATCTTTAGCTTTAAGTTTATCTAAAATTTCACCCGAATCTCTTACCGGATCTCTCAAATGCCTTTTCATAATACTTGATAACATGTTTTTTAACAGCTATAAGACATGAGGTTAACAGTTTAGAAAGTTCTGTTGTCGTACAAAAACTAGAATTAGCAATAAATCTTGCTTTATAGGGGTTTTTATGGAGTTTAGGTAACTAGTACAACGTAGGAACTTTGTCTTGATTTTCTTTAGCTTTGACACCCAAATGTAGGGCTGTATGACAACCATGCCCATCGACAATCACCCTCTCACTCGAAGAAGGCTGCAATTTATAGGCATTAGTGTTGACAAGCTCACACTTAAGAGTATTAATATAATACAATCGTCAAATAACTACAACATTGTTAGCAGCTTTATCTGCTGGAACCAAAACATAATTCATATGAAAATCCTGAACACCTTGTTGAAGATGACGAAAAGAAGATTTAGGTTTGGGGGGTAAAATATGTGTACTACGAGCGTAAAATGAAATACAAGTATCAATAATTTTAAAAATGTTAATCTTCCATTCCTTCAAGGCATCAGGTTCAACATTTTCCCGTTTTCACCAACGATTACTTTAATCATTTAAAGAAGCAGCAATCCCTCTACGACGTTCAGGGATATCAATATTAGAGGGAAATCTATATTTAGGAACTTTAGAAATAGTATTTCGAATTCTAGCGTCAGGAATGACATTTAGATTACCTGTAATAACATGTCCTGCAGAGTGATACAACTAATTAGAATTTTGACAATCTCAGGAGTCAGGAGAATAGAATCTATATCTATATCAGTTACAATTTTATTAAAGTTAAATATAGTAGAACTGATTGGTTTGTTATATTTATAGCAAATGATAAACCTGTATCACCACTTTTAACACATTGTTCAAATTTATAGATAGAGGGTGTTCATATTTGACAAAATGGTTATCTGTGGTGTTTAGAATACAACGAAGTATTACACTAGTAACCTTGGAATAAACGGTCAATGTCACATATAATTTAAATCTACCACATATATGTTCATGTTTTGGCTAAGGGTATATATATTTGGCACAATGACTGACTATGGTGTGTAGATTGCAACAACAATTCAGGTAGCCACTTTGAACATGTAGTTCTGTTATCCTATTCAAAATGCTTGGGATGGTCTGCAGTGTGTGTGGTGGTCATATATTTGGTCATACTTACTGGAACATGAATACTGATGTAAATGTGCGACCAAAACTTGTTGGCTGTGAAACTGTGACAAATTATAGTGCCATACTATTCGTAAATGTGGCTGAATATGTTATCAAATTAATGCAATAATATTGATCAAACATTGTGTTTCAGAGCTTGAGAGATGTTTGAAATGTCCAGCAACGTCCTAAGTATGTAACAGCTTCCGCGTAACTTGATAAATGTTAAAGCATGAAAAATCATGTTTGGTCCCTATATTAGTGCATTTCACATAGCTCTATGAACAATGTGTTACATTGACTTGAAACGAATCACACATATGTCATTCTTCTGTAGATGCAGACTTGGATGGTACGTGCCACAGACAAGAGCTATATCAAACTGCTTGTGCAGACCTTATACGCTTAAGCAGTCCATAAATCTTGATAGTGCCAACACCATAATTCAATATTGTATAAATAAAGGTATGATTTCTATCAAAAATTTGTGGATTACATACAAACCATTTAAGAAGGACTGGACCTTAAACCTTTTGTTCATGAATTTTATTCATTTTTAAATAAGCTGTCAATTGAGTTGTGGGGTCAGGTTACTCATGAGTTAGGGGTGAAGTGGTTTGCTTAGATGTGAGAGTTGTTGGTACAGCTGTAATTGCGAGGCTCCACCTATTAACATTTATTTTTCTATAGATCTCAGTAATTTTTACAATTACAACCATGTAATCATGTTCACACGTGATTGCCAATTCCACATAAACCATGCAAACTGGAATTTAAGCTCGTGTTTGGTACAGAACGGCTCTGATTGTGAGCAAGTCGTTTTTTAACATAGCTAAATGCAAAGGAGGAAACAGTTTCATGGAATAAAATAGATAAAAGGGCATTTCTTACCTTGTTCAAATGTGTACTGTCTGTATCCCTAACAATATAAATCGAAACGTGTACATGTACCTAAATACACGCATATTTCTGACTACTGGTTGCGAACGAGTCTTGTTATTAATGTTTATAAGGCGATAGCTAGGAGGAACGGGTACAGGATGTTTATTTCAGTTTACATACTGTGATTTTAGAATCATAGTTCAGCGCAATCTATCGGTCACGATTTATGGCGGTAACCAAAGCGTGTCTAGCTACCAGTGTTTTCAGGAGAAAAGTGACAGTACCAAAATTGGAAAGCTGCTATCTTGGCCTGTATTGACAGTGCACCTGCAACGGACGAGTATAAATTGCTGCAATTATGCCAATATCTATCCGGTGATGCCTTGAAAGTAATTAAAAATTTGGGGCATTCAGCATACGCCTATAAAGCAGCAAAAGAGACTCAGGCTAGATCGAAAGTACGATGGTAAACGTAGACAGATTGCCATTTACCTTGAAGATTTAGAGAATTTTCGACAAATACGACTGGAGAGCGCCAGATATTTAGAGAACTTTGCCGATTTACTGGACATTGCCATAATCAACCTGAAAGAGGCAGGCCTGCACCATGAATTACAAGACGGCTTGCGTTATACAAAATTGCAGAGGAAATTGCCAGAGTCACTCATGGCGCGCTATCACCGGTGGGTTTTCTAGAATAGCGCATCAGAGTCTGTACTTACTCTAAGGACTTGAGATGGTAGGGGCCTGATGTTTTGGCTGTTTGTCGGGCCCATTGGGGTTTACCTGTTGGATTTCTTTTGCTGCGGTATTCAGTTTTATTTACTGTTGAGTCCTTATCTTTGCTTTATCCCCTTGTTATATCTTGTTTAGTATGTTTTAGGAGATGATGCATGGATAAGTTAGGGGGCTTTCATCAAACCTAATATCTGTGTGTCTTGATCCACATCTCAATTCAGGGTGAGGTTGGAGCCGTTAAACCGGTTTAAGCCCTCCAGTAAAATAGTTTACTGACCGTTCTAAGGCGGTACTTCTTTTGTGGATCTTTTAAGTTGTTTGTTTGTTCTGTCTTGTTTTTGCTATTTCTTTGTGGGCGTCTGTTTAATTATGCTTTGTGGTCACCTGCTGGGAAAGGGCTGACTTCTTGGCTCTCGTTTGCGGTGTCTTACTGTGAGTTTGTCACTTTCCCATTGTATCCTGGGTCAGGTGTGGTACTTGATTGTATCGAATCCTAATCTTTGCACCCTTACTTACTTGGATAATACAGGAATATGAATTTCAGACCGTTGCTACAGAGACTGTGCACGGTTTGACTGGACAAGCGTTGCAGCCATTCTTCAGAAACAACAACCAGCGAGCATTCTTTGGCGAAACAGCTGATGAGGGTCGACGAGTGAAATCTATCAAATGCGATTATGCAAGCAGCCACAAAGAATTTGGAATTGTCAACATTTCGCTGACAAGCCTGTAACGAAGCGCTGGAATTAGGCAAAGGTGTTTCAGCTATGCTATCGTTGTCTAGGGGAGTGGCATGTTGAAAAAAATGTCCAAGAAGCCAACAGTGTGGTTATGAAGGATGCCAAGAATTATATAACAAATTACTACATCGACAGCGGTACCAATCAGAAATTACAGACCAACGTCCTTCTTCATATCATGATACTGAACTGAAGGGTTTGAGAAATACATGTTATAAGGAACCTTATTCAAAACACCCTGAAATGGACACCTTTCTTACCACTTCAGTCACATATGTTACGGAAGGGAATGGACAACGCCAACAGACATCTATGAAAACCACAGACGATTACAGACCAGACTACATTGCTCTTCGTACCATTCCTGTGATACTTAGAAATGGTGACAGGACATTGAAAGCCAGCGCCCTGCTAGATAATGGCAGTACAAAAAGTCAATGCAGATGTTGCAGCTGAGTTAGGTTAGCAAGGAAAAACAGAAAAAAAGCAATGGTCAATGTCTTAAATGGCCAAGTTGAGACATTTAAAAGCAAACCAGTAGAATTTCAATTAGAGAGTATGAATGGCAGTGTAAATATGACAGTAAACGCTTACACAGCAAATAGGGTTACAGGAGACATGAGGGTTTTCGATTGGAATAAATGTAAAGGTCTCTGGCCATATTTGAAGAATATTGACTTTCCACACTGTTCAAAAAGAGAAATTGTAGATCTGCTCATTGGCCAAGATTGTGCTTATCTTCATTCCGCATTCGAAGAAGTAAGAGGAAAGCCAAGCGAACATATAGCGAGGCTAACACCACTTCGGTGGACCTGCGTTGGAACCCCAGGACAGAGAGATGGTTCAATGTTGCAAACAAACTTTGCCAGCACGTTCTTTGTAAGAGATCAGTCATCTCTAGAGAGGTTGAATGCAAATTTGAAAAAAATCTGGGAGTTGGAGGAGGAACCGTTGATGCATGAACCACCTGTGATTCGACTGGAGGAAAAACTAGCCTTACAAACAGCAGAACAGTCTGTAAACTATGAAAATCAAATTAGGCCACTGGCTGGATATGGTTTACCTCCCCCCCCCCCCCAGGGGGAATTTTGTAGACCATATTTTTCTTAAAGCCCAATGTCTTGCAAGGATTTTGCAACATGTTAGCCCTCTGACAATGGCAGCGTTAAGCTGTAACAGCCTGTTACATATTACGTTACCCTACAAAATATTTGAAAATTAAAATTCTTTTAAAGACTTCAGAAAAGTGCAAAAGATGAGGTAAGATTACCAAATTGGTTATATTTTCTAAGTAAGCAATTACTAGGCCACAGATTTTGACATTTGAAAACAAATATAGTCACCCCGGATGTAGTGCATGTTACACTTTTTAATTGAACCCCCTTTTAAATGATAAATGCATCTAATGTAGTTTGTCTTAAATTTTATTGAAACCAGTTTATGTTCATTAATTTGGTATCATATTAAAGAATTTTTAATAACCTTTTCAAAACTGCAAACATTACTTTTCTATCTTATATACTTTTTGAGTTATTAGATGTTGAACATGGTACCACCATATCACACAAAAATGTAAAATGTAATTCTCTAGGCCTCGCGCTTGCTATAGACCCCACCTCCCCCAGGGGGAATTTCGTACATTATGATTTCTAGATACTACATTATAAAGGCCACAAAATGAAATATGTAAGCCCTCTGAGAGTGGCAGCGTTAGCGGGTAACATCATGTTACGTACGTTACCCACAAAATAACATTAAATTTTCCTGAAAATGCCTCCAACATGACATATTCAGACTTTTTTTGAAGTCTGACACAGGTTTAAGAACTTCTTATAACACAGATACATAATTTTAGCATTTATTTTATAATTTTCTTGAGTTTTTGCCGTTGTATATGTTACTTAGTGTTTAATATGCTATTTCCAAGTATCAGTATGGCAGTTATTGACTATACATGTATTACATCCATCAGTGAATGTAGTAAATCTATAAGGCTGCTATTCAAATGAATTAAAGTTCCTTATTATGGTGTCTTACACTATTTTACAGCCCAGGTTACATACGTTACTCTCTGAATACCATTAAACGTTTAAGATATGGTCTGCAACACTACCTGCTTGTACGTATTGGCATGCTGGCACAGGTCCATGTACTTCTTTTTACTCTGGCTCATTTGCTGGGGAAGTAACTCAAAACATAAACTACCATAAACCCTCTTTTCTTTTATAGAGACATCAAATATAGTTAACATAATACTCATGGAAAGTTTGTAACATACAGTGCAATATGCGAGTAACAACTTAAAAGATCAAAGAAGCCCCATCAGGTAGAAGTTATAGAGCAAATCTTTGTATATTATCCAAGTGTTTAAAGAATTTTTCTAAACAGCATATTAATCCTCTATCAGATTCATCTTGCAAGGATTTTGCAATATGCTAGCATTCTGGTAATGGCACCATTACCTTGTAACAGCCAATTATATATATTACCCATCAACATCTTTGATAGTTTTAGTAAATGATATGACATCTGAAAAGTGCAAACCATTGGCTATATCATTCACATAAGCTATTTTTGCATCACAGATATGGACCTTTGAAAACAAATATTCACCCCAAAGTGTTACGTATGTTACTTTTTTTCATTATTCCTATAGAAATGATTTATGAAACTAATATAGTTTGATATTTTTTTCTATCTCATTTTGTATTAAAGTATGTTTATGTACCTTTTGGAAACTGCAAATATTATTTTTCTATCTTTTATATGGTTCGAGTTGTTGAGTTTTGAACATGGTAACCCCATATCACACAAAATGTAAAATATAATTATGTGGCTCTTTTGTTAGGGTACAATCAAGTTTTCTTTCACCCAGAGGAACTTGATTTCCTTCCCATTTATTTTACACACATTTTGTTCATATCTGAATAGGCTCACATGTTTTCATGGGGAAGACTTGATAGTTCAATCTCTGTATGTACATCTTAAGGACAGAAAAGCAGAGTGGAGGTAATCTCATTTTCATGCCATTTGAAATAGTAAGTATATGTGTATGGCTTTGGTACTCTTTTCAGAAACATGTCGTACTGCAGCTTATTCACAATTACATAAATAGCACATGTTAGGGCTTCATATCACCGATGAGTGCCTAGAGCAGTTCTTTATTTGTTTTCCTACCCTGCTTAGAATGTTGATGAACTAGTGGGGGAGGGGTTCTCTATCAGTTTGGTAGGAACAACCTTTCTGTGGTACTAACACATCGGCACATTGGTAGTGTCACAATCTGTTAAACAGTGTATTACTGTAGATCTCTTCCCCCCATATCCTTGCCAATGTTGTTGACATTCAGAAGGTGCACCTTTTGTGGCATACACCAGTGTTGAACAAAACACCCAGGTAATGATAGTTCTCTATCAGTATATGTGTACATGGAGATGTTAGCCCTCTGAGAGTGACAGCGTTAACGTGTAACATTTGTTTCCTTCCCATTTATACTGATAGAGAACACCTCCCCCACTAGAAACTTTAGACTTTATAGACTGCTGCCATTTATATTGATAGAGAACCCCTCCCCCACTTGAATGTTTCTAAGACGTTTCTGAGACTTTATAGACTGCTGCTATTTATAAGTGACAAAACCAACATGCCCTGCCTTTAGTGCCTGGTTGAATATTGGTGCCATCAGATCATTGAAGGTGACAGGAAAAGCTATTATGCTCTGTAGTTATGGCATTAACATCAAAGTTATGTGCAGCACTACATGGCCAATCTAATGTTGGTTCAATGTGTGATTGCAAGCCATGCAGAAGTTTGGACTTGGCAGTTTTGTTGGAAATTCTATCAGGAGTTGACAGTGACCATGGTACAGGTCCCAGAAGGAACCGAAGTGTCAACTCAAGGTCAACAATATGTCCAATAGAAAGACGTCATGCTGACCAAAGACGCTCCTTTAAGCCCTTAGCTGCTGGCTGTTTATGTTTTGTAAATTGGACAATATCTTCTTGCTTGCCCTCGCAAACCTCAAAACTTTATTAGCTTGTAGCATTTTATGGGGTTGTGAAAGACAGATTTTTTTAACTAAAAGTGGTTCAATGCAGTCTGCAACAGCCTTCCTGCCAATGTCATTAGCCTCAATAAGATATTAGCTATGCCAGGCTTAGCAGGAACACAGAAAGACAAAAAAGCACAGTTCATTGTCTTCAAAACTAGAACTAAAAGGATTGGTGAAGCCTGAAACTGCCTCTAGTATTCGTGTTTCATTTCAGTGCATTGAAGAGTTGTTTCAATATATTGAGCTCTGATGTGATGAGTAATACACCATTCCATCTGTAGTACGAAGCGTAGTTCTAGTTGCTGAAGCCTATAATACCTCTTTATTGTTTGCCTCATAGCTATCTCAAAAGCATTTCTCAAGCAAAGAACCAATGGTCGTGTCACAATAAACCCATTTTGTTCGAGAAGTTCTTTGCATCTGCGATGTGTATCAGATAAATATATATGTGTAATCAGTTACACAGGTACATATTGTGCGTATCTGTTGTGATCGTTTGCAATTAACATTGGGAACAATGCATACAGATAGAGCTGACATGCAATTCAAAGTTGTTTTCTTTGTAGCCCTAATCAGTGTGAACATCATCTGAATTATATCCATATACACTGCCCAGAACTGAGCTGTCCATTTTTTTAGATTCTCTGACAGACTTTATACATGTATAGTCAACAACTGCTATACAGATACTCAGAATAGCTTATGTATCATTTGGTAACACACATAACAGTTAAAGCTCAGGGCATTTATTAAATGAATACTTAAAATAGGTAAACCTTGTTAGAAGAAGTACATAAACCTTTGCCAGTATGCAAATAAGTATAAACAGGGCTTGTGAGAGACATTAACTAGAATGTTTAATGCTATTTTGAAGGTAACATACATAACATGGGCCTGAAAAATAGTGAAAGCGACCATAATAAAGAACTTAAATCATTTAAGTAGCAGTCTTATAGATTAAATATATTCTGTGACAGATGTAATACAAGTATATTCAATAAATACCATACCGATACTCGGAAATAACGCAGGAAACATTAAGTAACGTATATAACGGTAATAGCTCAAGATATTTATAAAATTAATACGAAAAATATGTAACTGTGTCATAAGAAGATCATAAACCTGTGTCAGCATGCAAATATGTACGAACATGTCATGGTTGAGACATTATCAGGGACATTTAATGCTATTTTGGGGGGTAACGTATATAACGTGATGTTACACATTAACGCTGCCACTCTCAGAGAGCTAACACCTTTTATTTTGTGTCTTATATAATGTAGTTTCAGAAAATCATAGTGTACAAAATTCCCCCTGGGGGGAGGGGGGTCTATAGCCAGCTCAAGGCCTAAATGTATTGGGTTGGTGTCCCTTGGAAATATCATAGATTCCTTTGGAGGGGAACCAATCAGAATAGCCACCCAGATATCTGCGAATTCGACTGAGTTGTGTTTGGAGTGAACTCATCGCCGTTTCAAGCACAATTTGTACTGCAGTATCATACCAATAAAGCATATGCGGAATTCTGCCGACGTAAAGCAAAGGCCGGTTCCATTGCCAATATCAAGATTGAAGAAGAGCTTGAGAGCATTCACAAGGTCAGCTGTTGATTTGGGGGGCATTCATTACCATGCAGGGTCGAGGGAAACGTCGCGAAAAGAGGTATCTATTTTTGTTCACCTGCCTTGCCACGCGAGCTGTTCACCTGGAAATTGCCTTTGGTCTCAACATAGACTCTTTCTTGAATTCTTTCTATAGGATGGCTAGCCGTAGAGGACTCCCTGAAGACATATATTCTGATAATGATACCAATTTTAAGGGAGCTGACAATGAACTAAAATTATTGGTTTACAAATCGATGAAGACAAAAATATAGAATCAGCAGCAAGCAATGGAGTTTAGTGGCACTTTATGACACCACTTGCTCCGCATTTCGGTGGAGTGCATGAAGCCATGATAAAATCAGCAAAGCAGGCTATCTTAGTGCTATTCAAGGGAATGCAGACATATATGACGAGGAGCTTATGACTGCAATAATTGGAGCTGAGGGACTTATCACTCACGTTCCTTGACATATCAAATAGCAAACCCAGTGGATGATATACCCTTGACCCTAAACCACTTCAATTTGCGCCAATGTTAGTGGATTCAACGCAGTTCAACATTCGAAAACAATGGCGCCTGATCCAAGAGCTAGTCCGACGCTTTTGGCAGCGTTGGCTCTGAGAATGGCTACCAGCACTTGCAACACGGAAAAAATGGAACCAGGAACGTCAGGATGTCAAGGTAGGAGATGTTGTACTTGTGGTCTCGCCAGAAACATCACAGGGAAATTGGCCATTAGGAAATAGTTTTGGAGGTTTACCCTGGAACAGACGGGCGAGTTCGAGTTGTGAAAGTCCGGGTCCGACAGGGTACCCTCGTACGATCAGTGACCTAGCTGTGTCCACTAGAATGTGATCAGTAAGACATTAATATCTGACGAACATGTAATTCAAAGTAATTGCTAAATACTTACTTTATAATTCATATTGGACCACATTTTAGCTCATACTGAAATGGATCATTTTAATTTGAGTTAATTTTACCTATTCACACAATGTAGTGATAATTTGTTCCACCAGTTTGTAACTGCTGATCAAAATACTTTATATTTTGGGGAGGGGAAAAATGGAATAGAGATTTTAAATGCAGCTAATTAATTTAATGAAATGACGTTACGTTAACGTTGTACAACGGATATGACGTCCGTTGTATAACGTTACTTTAACGTTATTCAACGTAAGTTGCTAGGGAAGTTAACTTAGTAGTTTTTGAGATGGCGCCATAGCAGCGTAGGGCCCGCACTTTGTAAAGAAAATATAGTATAAATATCGTATAACTCACAATCGGAGATGACTTGTGTTTTTTTCCATCATCGGGAATATCAACGAAACAGTCCTAGTTGACTAAACCAAATAATTACGAAGGAAAAGAAAAGCATACAAATATATTAAACACTATATCGTTGAATGGAGAGAAGTCTTACTATCAACCCAAATGGGCACAATAGCTGTTTCAACCTCTAAATAATATGGAATATAAAAATAATCACAATTTTTGACAAACAAATAATGACGTATCACTTTAGAGAACAAGGTAAGAAATGAGAAAACATTCAACTTCGAACTCCTTAATCTGATTATTTATGGATCATTCTGATGATTAACTCCAACTCTGAATAATACTGCAGTGCCACTGTATTAGCTTGTCCTTTAATTGAATAAGCAAAAACACTGTAAATACAAATAAGATGGGTTTTAATGGGCTATCTTTTTTTAGGATCAACTCTGTTTTCCACTCAGATTAACAAGTAGCCCAAGGGGCAACGACCGCTTACCTGGGAGCCAACATAATGTTTTGAGACACCATAATTGAAATCTATGCAAATATATGAAATGTAACCGAATCCGATGTTATTTTTAAATATCCGCTGTGGTACTCAAAAGAAGTTGGGTTTTTTTCCGCAAAGAATAATACACTTTTCTAGCATTGATATAAAAGGGGAGCATTCTGCAATCTCAGAGTATGCAATACTTTCTACCTGCATTAAGCTACCATTTGTCATAAAGATCTCTGTATTGTCTATTTATTCAGTGGCCGTTTTACACAAGGTTTTACTGTGCATGTTGTTAATGAATAAGTTGAACACGGGTGTTACATGCATACTAACCTAAAGCCTCCCAGTCGATATGGGGAAACCACACAGGTGTTAGAATTAATTGCAAGCCAATCATAAAATTTATAGCTCTAGAATAAGATTTTCTTTGTTTTTCTTTGTTTTTCTTTAGTTCTTTTTTAATTAATTTGTCTGTTCATTGAATAAAATATATAATACGTTTTTCACAATAGGCAGGCATTGAAAGTCACAAATATAATCTCATTCCGAGACTGACTGTATTTCTGTTACTTTCCTGTTAACGGTTGATAATATACATTATCGCCGCTTAGTATAAACATGGCCCTGTAGACACTAACGGCTTTAGTACAGAGAAATCTGTTCCTTATCAGTGAGGCTTTGTAAGGGGGGATCCTAGTATCCCATATCCCTTTAATTATTTTGAAAATATCCCATATCCCTAAACTAATTATAGCAAATATCCCCAATATTTAGAAAGCAGTGTATCCCCATATCCCTAAAATTGATCCAAGTATCCCGTATCCCTTTAAATAATTACAAAATATCCCATATCCTTTTAATTTTTTGGCAAATATCCTTGTATCCGTAAAAATCCTTCCAGGGCCTCATCAATTAATCCACTAATGACCTCTAAAGGACAGAAATATAGCCTATATGAAGACGTATTCATGTTATGTCGCATATATTTTTTGGCAAATACCACTGTATCCCTAAAACCCGTTCCAGGGCCTCAACAATTAATCCATTAATGACCTCTAAAGGACAGAAATATAGCCTATATGAAGACGTATCCATGTTACGTCGCATATCACCATGTTTGGGATCCTATGTCTGGATGACTTTTAAGAATATAAATATGCGGTATTTTATGGTGAGCAAGAAAATGAAATCATTATATGTGAGAGCTGGGATAGAAAAATCCGACCCTTGTGATCACGTTTTGTGATCACTCAGCAAAGCTCTTGATGCCTAAAAGGTGATTCTCGGGACAGATTTTCCAACCCTAACATTCATGATATATTTTTTTGTATTATAACCTGGTGGTTTAGATCTGTAAGTTGTGTTTGATGCCCCCAGAGGAACTTTGGGAGGCATATAGTAATCACAATGTCCGTTTGTCTGTCCCGCTTCGTGTTCGGTGCATATTACATGTACCTATGTTCTTTGAGGTAGGAATGCCATATTTGTTGTATTGATGCATTCCTGATTGTAGAGTGTTGCATACCATTTTCGGCTCACTGTGGCTATGACCTTGACATCTGACCTAGTTTTTAGAACAATCGTGTCCGGAGCATATCTCTTGTATTACTTAAAACAGAAATCCTAATTTTGGTGTGTGGAATTATATTGGTATGACGAAGCGTAGTGTACCATTTTCAGGTCACTGTGACCTTGACCTCTGACCTAGTGTTTAGAAAATTTGTGTCCAGAGCATATCACTCATTACATTTGAGGTAGGATTCCCAAATTTAGGCATAAAGTAATCGCATTGTATGTCCGTCCGTCACGTTTCGTGGCTGGTGAATATGTCCGATATTCTTTGAGGTAGGAACACCATATTTGATGTGTAGATGCATCTTGGGATGGCGGAGTGCCGCATACCATTTTCAGGTCATGCGACCTTGGCCTTGGTCACTGTCCTAGTTTTGAGAATATTCGTGTCCTGAGCTTTTCTCTTATATCTTCGAGATAGGGATCCCAAATTTGGTGTGTGCATGCATCTTGGGATGACCCATACCATCCTTGCGTCACTGTGACCTTGACCTCTGAAACAGTCTATAGAATAGGCATTGTGTCTTGTGCATATCTTCTATATTCTTTGAGATAGGAATTCGAAATTTGGTCTATAAATGCATCTTGGGATGGCTAAGTGTGACATACCATTTTCGGATCACTATGGCCTTGCCCTTTGACCTAGGTTTTAGAATAATCGCGTCCGGAGCAAATCTCCAATACTATTTAAGGTAGGAATTCATTCAAAATTTGGTGTGTGGATGCATCTTGGGATGTCGACGTGTCGCATACAATTTTCGGATCACTATGGCCATGACCTTGACCTCTGACCAAGTTTTTAGAACAATCGTGGCCGGAACATATCTCTTGTATTAGTTGAGATAGGAATACCAAATTTTGACTTTGGGTGCTTCTTTGGATGACAAAGCGTAGTGTATCATTTTCGGGTACCAACTTGATCTTGGCCTCAGACCTCGTTTCTAGAATTGACACTAAGCCTAGTTTCTACAATTGACATTGAGTCTGGTGCATATCTCCTATATTCTTAGAGGTAGGAATTCTAAAGTTGGTGTGTGAATGCAGCTTGCAATGGCGGTGTGTCACGTAATACACTGACCCAAAATGAAAACTTAACACTTTATTTCTTTGAATAACTGTTTTGTTAGTATACATGTCGTTGTAAGATTTACACATCGAGACTTCGTCGGAGATAACGATTATGCATTTTTGTTATTCAAATCCCAGGTCTATTCCAGTGTCAACGCCTGAAAAACGCGTTCCTTACGTTGCACGCGCTGAGAAACAGTTGGTTCATAAACACCTTTAAACTCGACAAGAAAGCATTTGCATTAAAAAATAATTTATTGTTACAAAATGCTTCCATTTAGTGACGGCACGCCTTTCAAAAGATCAAAAAACCAAGTTATTGGCGTGCTCAAAGCGGGGTCTACGGTAAATGATATCGCGCATCATTTTGGCTGCTCTAGACAGACTGTTCATTATCTTATGAACCGGTACAACAGAACTGGGTATGTCACAGTTCGTGCAAGACCTGGTCGCGCACGTGTGACGACGTTACTTCCTTATCGCGTTAACACGCTAACTCACCCACGAAATCGTTTTAAACGGCAACGATTATTGTTTGCCTTTAAGGGATTCATGCAAAAAGATAAATAATGGACCTGGCATTTTCCGGCAAGACAATGCAAAGCCTCACACAACACGTATATAACCACACAATTCCTTGCTAAAAATAACGTCAACCCCTTGCCTTGGCCTGCTTCATCCCCGGTCATGAACCCCATAGAACACGCATAGGACGAATTGGGTCGAAGGATCAGGTCCAATATTCAAATGGATGCGTTAAATCACTCCAATATGCACCTCGTTAAGCATTACATACGTATCCCTAACGTGCCCATACAGCGTTACGTAAATTCCATGAGGCGGCGTATTCTGCTAAGCATTCATAAAACTGGAGGTAACACTGATTACTGATGATCTTTTTAACAACACTTAAAGCACGCAGTCAGTAATTTCTTATTTCCAAATTCTGTTACTGGTTTAATTGTTTTTAGAAATTTCATTTTGACCCCTCTGAACTGAATTATTCATAAAAATATGCAATTTATGATTTTCGTCCAATAATTTTTTTCAGGCATTGGAGATTCGATGACCGACAAAAATAAAACGGAACTTAATTTATCATCAAAATATATACTTTTGAATACTAAGTAAAGTTTTCATTTTGGGTCAGTGTAGTATTTTTTCACTGTGACCTTGGCCTTGACCTGGGTTTTAGAATAATCATGTCCTGAGCATAATCCTTGTTTTAATTGAGATAGGATTCCCAAGTTTGTGTGTCGATGCATCTTTAGATGGTGGAGTGTCATGTACTCTTTACGGGTCAATATGACCTTAAACTTGACCTCTGACCTTGTTTTTAAAATAACGATGCCCTGAGTATACCTCGTATTATTTGAGGTAGGAATTCTAAATTTGGTGTGTGAATGCATCTTGGGATTGAGAAGTGACCCATCTAATTTTTGGGCCACTGTGACCTTGGCCTCTTACTTAGTTTCTAGAATCGGCATCAAGTCTGGTGTATATTTTCTTTTTTTAGATAGGAATCCAAAATTTGGTGTATGGATGCACCTCTTCATGGTGATAAGTCATGTACCATTTTGGGGTCACGGTGACGACATCTGGCCTAGTTTTTTAAAATTATCGTGTCAGGAGCATATCTCTGAATAATATTTGAGGTAGGAATCTCAAATGTGATGTATGGATGCATTTTTGGATGTTGGTGTATCACGGACCATTTTAGGTCACTGTGACCTTCACCTGTGACCTACATCTTGTTTCTAGAATAATCGTGCCTGTGGCCTATAACCTATACTGATTGACGAAAGAAACGCTACATCTTATTATATGAATGTTTATACATGAGGTAATTAATGGAAATACGATTTTTTTACTTTTAATGGCATGTTAATGTTGTATCTCGAAGCTTTTTGTCTGAGAAAATTTAATGGTGGAAATCAAAATTTTGAAAACTGACGTCGTTTTTCCTTAGCTTTTGTAAAGAATTCAAAAATACATGCACGTGATATGTTTTCTTGGAAGAGAATACTAATTATGGCAAATAAAGATGTTTATAAATCATGCGTTTTGACACAAATTTGCATCGCCTACAATTTGATTCTGACATGCAGATGGTACAATGTATGTGAAGTTTGATGCAAACGTCTTCAGTAACATCAAAACGAATGCCGCCGTTTTACATTACAAGACAGGTATTGCTTACACATGTTGCAAACATTGTGCATGTACAATTTTATCCATTTTTCCCTCGCCATTTTGAGATATTCATGAAAAATCCAAAAACGTCAATATCATTTAGCTTTGAATTTACCGTAGACACGAGTTGGCAGAATTCATTGTGATGATGTGGTGTTTTCTTAAACTTTGCGCCACTCGCTGAGTCTGCGTCGTTTTTTACCATCATAATGATCACCTGTTAGGTGTTGTGGCTATAAAACCTCTTCTTAGCAAATGACGTAATAACGACAAGCATCATGGATAAACTGCAAAATTGACAACGCTAAACATGACCTAGGCTCTAGACTTTAAATTTTACTTATATATATAGCGTGTTAATAGCTTTTCATAAGTGCTACAAAATCAGGAAGTATGTAGCGTTTCTTTTGTCAGTCAGTATAAATTATTTGAAGTAGGAATCCCAAATTTGGTGTGTTGAGTCTTCTTGAGATGGCGGAGTGGTGCATACTATTATTGTTTCGCAATGACCTTGACATTGCCATCTAACCTCATTTCTAGGTTTTTCGTATCTGGAGCATATTATCAATATAGCAAATAACTTTCCTCAAATGTGTCTGCTAGACCAATTCCTTTAGGGGACATTCGTCACGTTACTGTAACATTTCTTGTTTCAGTGTTGTTGTAGTGGCAAACGATGTGAACCAACGACATTTAGAGGAAGGACATATTACAAGTGTGTTACTGGTATGTACAATGCAATACACTGTAACCATTGCCATCATGAATAGTCGTGCTAGGCTCCACCCACCATAGATAATTATTATACAAACACTCCTGTTGGTACATAGAACAAAAATTACTTGTCAGGTCCACTAGTTTAGGATCATATATATCATATTTCCAAACAAGCAAACGGAGTAGAACATATACAAGCAGCTCTTAAAAGAGCTGCCTGATCTCTAGGTCTGATATGTTTTCAAAAGCGTTAAAAGTCGTCTATATGAGTTAAAGGGTTAAATTATTGGCACCTGCTATCAAAGTAAGTAAGGATGCAATGGTCGGGAATCGACACAATTAAGTACCACACCTGACCCAGGATACCAATAAGAAAGTGACAAACTCACAGTAAGACGCCACAAACGAGAGCCAAGAGGGCAGCCCTTTCCCAGCAGGTGACCACAAGGCACGTATAAAAAGACGCATACAAAGGCATAGCAAACACAAGACGAAAAAACATAAACAGTCCACAAAAGAAGTACCGTCTTGTAACGGTCAGTAAAATATTTTACTGGAGAAATTAAACTGGTTTCACGGCGCCAATTTCACACTTAATTCAGATGTGGATCAAGACACATAGATATTTGATTTGCATGAAAGACCCATAACGTATCAATGCATCATCTCCCAGAACATATAACTCAAGATATAACAAGGAGATAAAGCAAAGATAAGGACTCAACAGTAAAAAAAATGACTACAGGAGAAAAATAAACTTAACAGATAAACCCTTGTGGGCCCAGCGAACAGCGAAAGCATCAGGCCCCTACCATCTCACCAATAGATAAGTCTTTAAGTCAGAACCGTAATACAGTCTGAAGTCCGAACGACCAGCGTACAATTAAAGAGGAAAGCAAAGTTGCCAACTGTGATTGGGTTGACCACCAAGCATGCAGTCAGTTGCAATACATTAATGTTATAGTCAATCTATTTATAATGGGAAATTATTTTATTGAACTGCGCTGAAAAATTATAAGTGCCAACAATCTTCTTAAATTCATACACCAAGTCACCATAGAATTCATGTTCCGAAAGTCTTTTGCACAAGAGAGATTTAAGTCCAACTTGAAATTTAGATATCATATCATAGTATCATCTATGATATTTAGAAAAAGTTATACATGTAGCGAAGTTTATCATACAGATAGCCTTGTTTAAGAAGTTTCAGAGTTTACTGCTGAGGTTGATTGGAGAGTCCATAATTCTATGTAGCTATATATTGTTTAATACACTTTTCACATTGTATGTTATATAATGGAAACTACCCCATCCTACTTTCTTAGTTTCCATTTTCATCTTAATTCTCCTAAAACTTTTTTCTATAATCAATTCCCAACTGTATTAGAACGTTTTCAGGACCCTTCATAACTGAATTGTCTGGATCAGCACATGTTTTAAAAATAATGTACAATTAGTTATCTACGTTACGAATAAGTTAATATCTTGAAGAGCACCTAAACACTGTTTTGTTTTTGTTTTTCATATTGACAATATTTTTGTAGACTTAAATACTTTATAATTTATAGCAAAGCAAAACGGTTATATACCTAGAATCTACTAGCTTTAGACACTTTACAGTTGACTGTGGACACTTGTCAGATCCTACTAATGGTTACGTGATCCCTCTAAGTGGAACCACATTTGAGAATCAAGCAGAATACAGGTGTAATGATGGATATGTTCTCAGCTATCCAGCCAGCAGAACTTGTCTAAGTTCTGGTCTATGGAGTGTTATGGCCCCGACATGTGAACCTGAACCAATTTGCATGGAAGAAGGTAAGTAATCTACAGTGGTGATTGGTATCAGCAGGTATACGATTTGTCTCTGATTTAGTGTCTTTCTCTCCCTCTGGTTAACGATTTGTCTGTGATTGAAAGTCTTTCTCTCCAGCTGGTATACGATTTGTTTCTGATTTAGTGCCTTTCTTGAGCTCTCCAGCTGAATAACGATTTGTCTCTGATTTGGTGTATTTATCTCCGGCTGGTGAACGATTTGTCTGCAATTGAGCACCTTTTGCTCCGGGTGGTATACAAGTTATCTCTGATTTTGTTTCCGTCTCTTCAGCTGGTATAGAAGCTGTCTTTCTCTACAACTGGTTAACGATTGTTCTGTACTTGAGCGTTTTTATTTCCAGCTGGTATACAATTAAGAGTAATTCTTTCCAGCCGGATAACAATTTGTTGACAATGTTTTGTCTTTCTCTCAAGCTGGTTAACAATTTGCCTGTAATTGAGCGTCTTTCTCTCCCGGTAGTATACAATGCGTCTCTTATATAGTGTCTTTCTCTCCAGCTGGATAACGATTTGTCTCTGATTCATTGTTTTTTCTGATCAGCTGGATAACAATTTGTCTCTGATTTGCTATCTTTCTCTCCAGCTGGTATACGATATGTCTGTAATTGAACATCATTCTCTAGAGCTGGTATGTAAGTTCTCTCTAATTTTGTGTCCATTTATCTAGCTGGATAACGATTTGTCGCTGATTAAGTGTCTTTCTCTCACGCTAGATAATGATTTTTCTCTGGTTCAGTGTCTTTCACTCGCGCTGGTTAAAGATGTGTCTGTAATTGAGCGTCTTTGTCTCCAACTGATATTTGTCTCTGCCTTAGTGTTTTTCTCTGTAGCTGGCTAACAATTTCCCTGTAATTGAGCGTCTTTCCTCCAGCTGGTATACACTTTGTCTCTGATTAAGTGTCTTTCCCTCCATCTGGATAACAATTTATCAGTGATATGTGATTTTATTATTTCTTGGTCATATTCACTTGCTTTGTTGCATCCGTCAAAGCTATCTAGTGGGACGGGAGGCCTACATTTTGGCTTTAACAGTCTTCTATGTTCAGGCGTTGTGTGTTGGAGCAGCTCATGCTCTAGGTAAATGCATATGCAGATAGTACAAAATACAACGTTTCCTCTCTTAAGCATTTATTTCAATATAGTCTTACCTCATTTCAATAAAACTTTCTGAAACGAATTTTTATGACCTAGATCTAAATAGTAACATGAACCATTTTTTTAAGATATACATATTGATAATATTATGTCATTTTTTTAAAAAAAAAATATCTTTTCTAAATGAAATGTAATCCTGTTATTTTTTTTAATGGTGTATTGTTTTAGTAGTTGTATCATCTTACAACATGCCATTTTCTTCCATCTTTTTAAACAGTATTTTGCAAATAAATGCCTTAAAACACATTTTATTGAGTTATTTATTCTAATTTCATACCCTCTGACGCTAATGACAGACAATGGTTGATGCAAAGTTAAACATCAAATAAACAAACAAAATAAACAATAAGCAATACATAAGCGAATATCCATAGTATGTTGGTATCTGGGTGGTGAAACAATAAATTTTGAATGTCAGAGTATGTGTCAACGAAATTGTCACGTATAATCCTAGGCTATATATAATCTGGAAAAAAAAACAGACGCTTCAGAAATAGAGAAAGCCTACGAAATAAGAAAACAGCAGACTCGAATTTATTGAGTCTGTTACAGGGAACTTATAGAAATGCAAAAATTCTCACGTCACCTAGCACCAGCTTAAGCGGTATTCTGCTTTCCATCAGAAGACAATATTCATGAAGGATCAGGATATGAAAAAAATATCAACACTTGTCTATATCGATGTACGGGGAGATGTTCCATCAACTCCACGAGACACAACGACAGCTGTTGTGACCTCTAAATAATCTGGAAAAGGAGATCCTTCAGAAATAGAGAGAACTTACGATATAATAAAACAGCAGATTCGGTTTTATTGAGTCAGGTCATAAGAACTAATAGAAAATGAAACAATTTTCGCGCCCCCTAGCACCAACTTAAGCGGTATTCTGCTTTCTTTCAGAACCCAATATTCTTTAAGGACCAGACGATGAAAAAATATTCCAACACTATATCGATGTAAGGGAAGAAGCTTTATCAACAATGACAGCTGCTGCTACCTCTGAATAATTAAAAAAAACAGATTCAATTTACAGTCAAAAAACCAATGTGCATATTTCCAAGATGGTCACCAAATTGAAGAAATATCGATACAAATTTGTAGAGTAACGTGTTAAGGATGCCGAACTGGTGCAAATCAACCCCAAAACGTCTTATGACTAAAATTGAGATAAAGAGGTAATCAGGGGGGACAACTTGAGCAATAATCTCGCTTCCAACTTAGTTAAGGTTTTCTTATGTTAGTGCGTGCATATTATCTGGCCCAAATGTATCTGGAATGATTTTCCTTTATAATATGCATCGCAATGATATAGTGTATGCCGCTGTGTCGAAATTTGGACTCCCGTGGTAATTTTTGGGTAAAAGTGATTGCTATCGATTTTCAACTAAAGAAATATATTCCATTTAAGGAAAAGGATGTTCCATTTTTTCGTGCAATTTTAACGTCACAGTGACGTCACAAATTGACGTACCGTATTTTCACATGAATCAAACAGCTTATATCTGCTAGTGCTGTAAACACCTAAATTAATCGCATTTTAATGTTGTTTATTACGTTGAAGTGGTTGAAAATGTCCATAGGAAGACCAAAATGAAAATTGATTCAACATGTACTTCAATTTTACGTCAAATTGACGTCGATTTAATGTCGGTATGCAGGTAAAATATATTGTGTACAGCTGTATAATTCTGGAAAGATTGTGTGTGCCTTGCGGTTAAAATCAAATGTTAGTATAAATTTATGTTTCTAGCTAAGTTTTTTCGAAACATGTTATCTCTCTGGCGGTTGTGGCGTTTGGCTGTTACAGCATGTTAACTACGTTACCCTTCAATTTTAAAACACAAATAATGTAAATAAGGTTGTTAAGGTAGTACTGGAATCTTCAAATTGGTGAAACATTCATGTTATATACAAGAACATTTCATTTCCTACAAATATTTATGTTTAAGTTATTAGGGCCCATTGTAGTGTCATTTATGTTACATTTAAACTACCCCCACACACTTGTAAAACCATTGAAATGTTTTAATAGTTTCATTTAAAAAGCTTCTATTTTAGCTTTCATGTTTTAAATATATGTTCCAAAAGACAATTAATGGGCCATTTTATAACTGCAAGCAACTTTTTTTATCACAAAAACTTTAAGAGTTATATACTCCGAAAAGCAAGTCAAATAAGATAAGAATACTTTCATTCTAAAATTGTATGTGAACATTTTCAACCACATGAAAACCTTAAAACACCCTATATGAGCATTATATTGAAATTCAATAGTAAAATGCTGTACCCAACATCTTTTATGGTGTTAACTATTTTTTTGTTATTTGTGTGGCAATATGTAACGTATATTACATCTTTCAAGACTGTAGATGACTTGCTTAACTCCTTATATTAAACGTCATTTGGTACTTGATATCATTTAAAAAGCAAGTAAGAGTAAATAGGAAATACCACAATCACACATTGCAGACCAACCCATGGTACCGTGAAGAAGAGCCACAGAACACTAACAGCCACAATGTATCAGGAACACAATTAAAACAAAGCAACCAACTCTGTTTTCCTCACCAAGGTGATTGCAACACCAGAAGGGCATAAAGTTCTGACAACAAAACAAGGACCAAACACAAAAACCCCACAAACAATGGGAGCAACAATAAGCAATGAATCAACAACAACAGAACAACCACCCTAGAATGGACATCTGCCTAAGCCACTGCGGCAGGGGGAGGGGGCTTAAATGCATTTTACTTGTACCAAATCTTCTTCCTAGATTATGTTGTTGTTAAAGCACAAAAATGTTTGGCTCGCATGGAAAAACGCATGGTTTTGTTACGGTAACCTGGGTTCCTGTTTGTTGTAAAAAGTATTTATCAATTTGTCCATGCAACATTTGCTAAATATTATATCTTTTACATTTTTATATCTACAAAAAATGATTTGCCAAAAGTATAGATTTTAAAACTCATAAACAAATAAAATAGCTCTCAAGGCCAGTACTTTGAAGGATGCATTCACTGGAGTAATCTAAGTTTAATTGAAAATAAAAGAGTAACCCTTCTTATTACTAAATCTTTTGAAGGAGGTATGGATTATAACTGCCTCTAATCAGTTATTGTTTAAAGAGACAGTCACCAAATCAATTTGTATCCTGGTATCTAGTTGCGTATGCAGATGATGAGGCATTACTGAAGCTTTTAAATTGATTTGAGTCTGTATTCAACATAGCTTTCGTTGTTCAATATACGAAACTGTTAATCACATCAATTTAGTACTTCTGATCACTTGTTCAACTTATAATGGGAGAATCGGTTGCAGTGTTGAGTTTTACTCTATGGCAATGATCACATTAGATATGACCATATTCAAGGAAACTATTTAAAGGTCAATTGTGACTTCAATACCAATTTAAATACAAATTTTATCAGCCAAAATTATGTCCGACCATATTTGACCAGGTGACATTAAAGCTATTGTAGAATAGATTTTACAATGTTCTTTTAGAATGCTGGATAGAAAAGTAAAATATTTAATAAGCAAGTGCAGTTATAAGATCTGACTTAGTTTTAGCAATTCATGCTTATATACCTGAACAGACTGACTTTGACAAAATATCACAGGAACATTGTAAACATGGTAAATGCAGCAATAAAGAGTTATTTGTGTATTAAACATGTGAATAAGTTGTAAACTCGCCAGGATATAGATTCAGAAGAAGCACGCAAAAATGTTAACTGGTCTAGCTAATATCAGCATTAAGAGGACACTCTTCTTAGTATCAACACTGTCGAAATTGATAGAGTCACTTGCAAAGTACCAACATCAAATTGGCTTAATCCTTTTCGTTAGTCTTTTCGTCAGTGAAAATACTGTTAATCTATTTTGTTTGATTTGAAATATGCAAAGAAGTAATTGGATGTATTTTTGTATCAATCGTAATGTTCGCATTTGATTGGCTTAATGTCAAAATGATATTATCTGAAATGAAATTCAACTTCAAGACTAAATTTAATTTATAGAATAATGCAGAACAAATTAACCAATACTTTATTTTGGTTCATTAATATAGCAATGACTACAATATATATGTTATACTAACAATGCCATGGTGCTTTTCTGGGTTATAAACCCTTTTATTTCCAATGTATGACTGTCACGAACCATTAGAACAAATGCTGTCTGCTTCAATGCTTCACAAAATTTTAGAACCAGACAGAATAGGAGATAAGTATTATATGCTCCTAAAAACTCTTTTGTTATGCATTTTACCAACATAAATGCTATTCTTACCTCACCAAACTAGACGTCCTTCAGATATAAAGCGATTATAATCATAGGAAAAGCTTGGCGTGTGTCAGACTTGTTTGTGGAGAATTAGTCGTTAAGTTTTCAAAACACTTCAGTTTATTTTTTTTCAAAAAAAAGGAAAAATGCCTCGATTTTGACCTACGTCTGCATTAACTTACAATTGTAACGAATGCTGAGGTAAGTTTTTGTCTTTATCAATATAGTTGGTGTAATAAATAGTTGGCTTACAAAATGTGTGATAGATCTTACTAACTTAAAGCTACTTCATGCTTAATAGTATTGTGTTATCCAAATTGAGGTGTAGTCAGTGAAGAAAAGCGTCGTTTTTTAAAAAATCATTTCATGCGTAAAAAGAAGCAAATACACAAGTGTCAGTGAGATAAAGATATCATTTATGTATTAAAGAAACATTAATGGATCATAAAATAAGCAGCTTTTAAAATGCTGTTTATATATTCGATAAAATACACGGACTTGAGATGACGTTTTATGTGATTTAGGCTCACATTTCTTCTCATTATCATCAATGCTTTGTTGATATTTCTGTTAATGGCAATTACTGGCAGTTAAATGACAGTGAAAAAACCACTAGCAATGTTAACTCATAAATTGATTTTTTGCTTTAATATAATGCATTTAAAAGAAAGTTAAGTACATAATGGGAATAACAGGTCTTTTTATTTGATAAAATCATATTGCTAGTCATTTGAATATAATTAAAAGATTTTATTGTCACGTACGAATAAGGAACAATTTGATAGGAGTTCCTATCATTTCATGGTAACGAAGTAACGCTGTAACCGCTTTAGAGTTAAATACATTATTGTTTGGCTTATATATTTTAGTTTGTGTACAAAACTCCCTCTCAGAGGTATTTTGGCAGCCCATTGTCTAGTGATAGTACTAGATTAAGTAGTAATGCATTTGAAGTAAGTAACATATATAACTGTAATATCATAGAGGTGCATTGTTTAAACGCATACTGGCTGTTTACTACTTTTGATAAATGCTTTTAAGGCAATCAGCATGTCTATAAATAAGAATAAGATATAACTTGGAATTTGCACAATAGGATTTGAAATTACCATAGGGTAACGTAGTTAACATGGCTGTTACAGGTCAGAGAGCTAACATGTGTCATTTTGTATCTTATATAATGTAGTTTCAGAAAGGCATAGTGTACAATATTCTAGCAGTTGGAGATGAGGTCTATTAGCATATTGTGATCTAATGCCATTTGAGCTTTCGCTATAACAGACTTTTCATTTAGATACTGACGTCATTTTTTCCTTTACTGCCCTCATTTTTAAGTTAAAGCAACCTCTATAAAATTCTGGTTCAGATTCCATGCTCTCAATACAAGATGTCGCCAGTAATATTACTACAACCGATCAAACAGTACATGTTTACGCCAGCTGGAATTCATAGTACTCAATTTTCAAGCCCTAAATAAGCCAAAAATGGGTACATCACTTTGTGACGTCACAATGACGTTAAAACGGCAAGAAATAATTGGAAACATCTTTTTTCTTAAACAAGATACATTTTTTCTACAAGAAAATGTATGTTTGACACTTTTACCCAAAAATTCCCACGGGATTACACAGCGGCCTACACTAATACCACTATTGTTTGCAGAAAAATATGACAATTAACGCATTTTTTTAAGATTCAGCTAGGGGAGGTACTTAATACGATTTTAAAGAAAGTTAGCCTGTACCTGCAAAATGACTCGTATCTCATTAGCAACCCACCCTACACTATTAAACGTGCAAGCAAATTGAAGCTTAAATATAGTGCGTTAATTCGATGGGATGGTCTGATATGCAGATTGATAATCTAATTTGCACATTTATCAATATTGATGAAAATGTAAGAAAGTAAGGGAAAATTATAGAAAAGCAAATATTAACTGAATTCTGCTTCAAAACTGTCCTTGTTGCATGTTATTATATCATCTGAGTGATACGATTTAACAATTTCTTTCATCCATTAGCCATAAATAAAAAGTATTTAACTATCCATACATATGCAAAATGTGCACATTCATGGATATTAATGAAACTAAAAATTGAGGTGAAATCATGGAATAACTATCCCCCCCCCCACACACACACACAAACATCTCGGGAGGGGCTTACCATGCATCCAAAATCAATTACTAATGGATGCAAAATTAATATTGTTAAGTGGGACCACTAAATGTCAAAAACATATTCTTTCTGAAAATAAACCTGTTTGGATTACATAAAATTGCGTATTGACCATGTCTACACATCGCGCATTGCAGCTGGGTCAGAAGCATGTCCCATTCATTTGCAAGACAACCAGAGATAGACACATGCGTGCAGCACAATCTTTCGTGGATTTTCCCTCTTCCATTAATTCAAGAAAAAAAATATGTCATTTAATGGCGAAACAAAATGGTCCCTAAAAAGCAAAAAAAAGACTGCTCAGGGAGGCTTGCCTAGAAGCAATTTCCCCCACCCCTACTAATGTGATAATCCATACGATTCGAAATGAAGGGGGTACCAAATTTAAGCTGAGAATGGTGCAAAGATCAGGAATTGAGTACCACACCTGACCCAAGATACTAATGGGAAAGTGACAAACTTACAGTAAGACACATCAAACAAGAGCCAAGAGGTCAACTCTTTCCCAGCAGGTGACCACAAGGCACAAATAAACAGACCAGCACAAAGGCAAAGCGACCACAAGACAGAAAAAACACATACACATAAAAGATCCACAAAAGAAGTAACGCATTGGAACAATCAGTAAAATATATTACTAGAGGGCTTAAACAGGTTTAAAAGACGTACTTCTTTTATTCAGTGTGTTGATATGCAAATTTGTGTTTATGCATATTTATGAGTATTAATAAAACAAAAATGGAAATAAAATAAAATTTGTAGATTAATGGGGGTGTACCTATACACGTTACCCATATGTTAGTTGCTAGTTATCATAGACTAATAAACATGGTACCAAATCAAAGCCGAGACAAAATACTTTTACCCAATGGTATCATATGCAAATGATCTAATTTGAATATTCATGAAAATTTATGAAAACATGAGTAATAAGAGAAAAATGATGGAAAAAATAAGACGGGGGGAGGGGGGAGCTACGTAGAGTACTACCTAAATGTCGCTGCTAACCATTCTATACTACCAAACCTGTTACCAATTAAATGTTGAGACATAACACTTTTAGCCAATAGCATGATATACATAATATCTAATTTGCATATTCATGAATATAAATGAAAACATTAAAAATAAGAGAAAAATTATAGAAAATTTAAGGGGGTGAACAAACAACATTGTCAGCTGCTAACTATTCTATTGATAAACTAGGGATCTTTCATGCAAATCAAATATGTATGAGTCTTGATCCACATCAAAATTAAGGGTGATGCTGGCCCCGTGAAATCGGTTTAAACCCTCTAGTAAAACATTTTATTGACCGTTCCAAGGCGGTACTTCTTTCGTGGATTTTTTATGTTTTTTTCTGTCTTCTGTTTGCTATGCCTTTGTGCGCATCTGTTTATATGTGCCTTGTGGTCACCTGCTGGGAAAGGGCTGACCTATTGACTCTCGTTTGTGGTGTCTCACTGTGAGTTTGTCACTTTTCCATTGGTCTCCTGGGTCAGGTGTGGTACTTGATTGTATCGATTCCTAATCTTTGCATCCTTACTTACTTCCAAAAGTGGTACCAAATAAAAGTTGATTCATAGTACTTCATCACAATATTCTGATATAAAGTTTTAATGTGCATATTTGTTAATATTAATGAAAACATTTAAAAAAACAGAAAAAATGCAGAAAAATAAAATTTATATATCTACAAAACTAACTATATCTAATCTGCTAATTGTCATAGACTAAAAAACTTGGTACCACATAAATGCTAAGACATAGCACATTTAATGTAATGACTATATACGCCAATCATTTTATGATTATATTCTTGGTCTTAATTTATATGTTCGAAATGAGAGGGAAACAAGTAATAAAATTAAAAGTGTATACGGAGCAAAATTGCTCATTTCATAGCTGCTAATATTCTTAGACTACCATACTTGGTACTGACTTAGAAGCTAAGACTTTGTACTTAACTCAATGGTCATTATTCGTATGTGAATATATATTAAATTTCTTAATTTATTACTATTAATGTAAACAATAGAAATGAGTAAAAAACGCAGAACATAATTGGGGGTCTACTATCTAAAATTACCCCTATATATAATCTTTTAATTGTTATAGACAATTAGTTTTAGTATTTCATTAAGGCTGAGACATAGTTCTTTTTAATCAAATGGTCAGATATACAAATCATTTAACTAACATGAATATTCATGAATATTGATAAAAACTATAGAAAACTAAAAAAATGAAAACAAATCAATAAGGTTGTATCTTCAAAATTTACTCATTAATAAACAAATTAAATCATTTTAGTATCAAAAACACTGTGATAGATTTTTCATGGACATTAATTTGGGAACTAGTTTAGACAGTGAGTATGAAATTTAGGATAAATAGCAGCTGAGATACGAGTAATTGTGTTTGTACATTCTATTAATTGTTCTTTATTTTTTTCTCATTTCTACTATTTAAATAAAATTCATGAATATGTTTAGATAATTTGCATATTGGACCATTTAATAAACTTGTTATGTATTATCATCCAATTGGTACTAAGGCTGTTAGTATAAGATAGTAAGCAGCTGAGATGTAGATAACTTTGTATGTACACCCCCTTAATTTTGGACTATTTCTCTCGTATTTCTAAAGTTTTTATTAATATTCATGAATATGCAAATTTTGATAATTGACCTATCTGAACATCGAATAAAAGTCCTATATTTTAACATTTAGTTGGTACCAAGTTTAAATGTTTAGGATCCGTAGCTGCTGAGATATGAGTTCTTTTGTAGGAACCAACTATTTGTAGGAGCGCATCATGCGTTGTCATGGAAACCATGCAATTAATGGGTTTATTCTTTAGTGCAATACTTTTTACCTGTTTAGGTGGTCTCACAAAACAAATTAACACACATAAGAAGTTTTCCTGATCATGCAAGATTGTTCTAATTAGACCCTAGGTCACTAAGGAATGTGCACGTTATTACTTTTTATGGATACAAAATGTACCATATATTTTGTCATGTACATTATGCCATATTTGTTTCAAAACAAAACAACTTGTTGATTATCAAAGTTACTTCTCATTTATTATTTGAAAAGCTATTAAGCAGTCCAAAATCGTGCTATGAATAATGCTTACATTTAAATAGCAGGATACTGAATAAGGCAAGTTTATATATGATTTTATAGACTAAACGGACATTTATTACCATGAATACGGTAATAGCCTGGAATTATTATGTAAATTGCCGCCAAAACCATCTACTCTATGAGTGAAACCATCTTAGGACATACTATTCATGATTTTGATAAAAACATTGTCAAAAGTTAAAATGATTCAGTAATATGTCAAATCCATGATTTTGGCGGCCATTTTTAAAATTTGCAAATTTGGTCATTAAGACGTCATTTCTCAGCTTGTCAACATTTGTTTTGGGATTCAGCATACCAAATTACCCCTAATCGAGGTGTCAAACCCTTTTATTCACAAAATGTCTGTACTTGTCAACTTTTCTGATTTTTTTCTTGACTATTATGAGATAAAAATAACGTCAAAGAGAATTAAACGTCATAGTTCCAGATAAAAAGATCTAATTAGCTAGAAATTGTCCACATTTTTTATAAATTGGATTTAAAGGCAGGCCTCTAGTTAAGAGTGTGTGGATTATGACTGTAAATCCGGAAATTTTCTCGAGAATTTCATTTTTGTGAATAGCGTGCAAAGATATATTTGCGACACTAAATATTCGCGACGCTAAATATTCGCGACAATGGCATGCTTTTTTCTATATCAGTAAACGAGATTTCGCCATTTTGCGAGAATTTTATTTTCACGAAACTTCGCATGTGCGAAGTTTCGCGAAAATAAAACTCACGAAAATAACTAAATCCCTATCTGATGCACCTATCAAACACATTTGCCTACCTACTATGCTCTCATTTATGTAATTAAATTCCTCTTAAAATGCTCGTTAGCAACTTATCATGTTGCAGCCGTTGTCAACGTAACTTTTAACGTCACATTTATGCTACGTAAAGTTAAATGCCATGTCGCGTAAAAGGCTCAATTTAGGACCATATCGGTTAATACCAACGTAAATATTTTACTAATAATATTTTAAGACTGGCTACAGTTCTTACAGATGGTATTTTCTATCCCATCCTCAAACAAATTATGGATTTTTTTCTTGCTCACCACTAAAAAACTCATTTAATATTGAAAAAAAATGAAATGGGCTTCCAGAAAATCCTGAATATGCTGCAATGCGACATTAGTGTAAACAATATTTTATTTAAATATAAAGTACATCGAGATACAACAAATACATCATATGTACAATTCAATTCATTTGAAAGGGATACAGAAATAAGTCTAAGACTTGTTTGAATCTGTTTCCCTTTCCCAATACGACATTCAAGTGACATGGTTTGTTCATTGTGCATTGCGTGAGGCTGTTCGTTTTTCGTAAATTCCTCACTTTTTGGTAAGGGTTATGTGAGATAAATAGAATCCATCATTGGTGTTCAGTGGGGACAGAAAAATCCCAACTCAAGGGCCCACCGTTCCAGTGGGAAACGAGGTTTGCCGAGTTTCCCACTGGACGGTGGACCCAGGGGTTGGGATTTCTTGGAACCCACTGAACTGAAATGATTGAATCTTTTTCACATATATCAATCTATATTTAGCTACGTACTGTATAATGTTTGTTGGTGACGTCACAGAGGTTGATGCTTTGACGCGCGCTGTACAAATCAACTTGTAACAGCTTGTAAACAGCACATTAAACAATGAACAAATGGTTATTTCATCAAAATGGATTAACAAGAACTAGCCTATACAGAGCTTATCAGCCACAGTACCGCAAGTAAGTAATATTGTTGAGGAAAATGTGTTTCTTTTTTTACGTCGACAAGGCTCCCAGTCCTCGTGCATTCAGTCACTCATTGCCCAAAATGACAATCATATCAATGGATTTACACTTAGCATGTTCAAACCATTGTTTTATTTTATACCAAGTTGAATTTCGACTTTAATCGCTTAAATTTCAACATTGAATTTTTCCTGACTGTCAACAAATTCGTTTTTGAAAGAATACAGTCATGCACCAAAAAATGTTGCGTGTGGGTTATCTTGCATTAGCAACCGACTGTGTGTGGCTTATCTCGAATTAATTACACTGATCTCACATGGGTAGCGATGTGGGACAGATTTTGTCGAAAGCTGGCTTACATAGGGGTCACTCGATCTTGTATGCATTGACATCTGAGAATGTTTTTTCTCATATTTGCAATAACAGTAGAAAGCCCGATCTGGCATAAATCTTATATTTGGGCCGCAACACCAGAAAACTGTCCTCAGGGATTTCGAGGGACATTCAAACAAACCTGCACAGACTACCTAGAGTCTTGAAATTTTTCCTGAAAACAGTTTTGATTATATTCTATTTAATTGTCGAACAATGAAGGCGCTGGTCAAACTGCGCGGATGCATTATAATGGTATGCGCCTGTGTTGTTCCCAAGCCCAGAAGACAAGTTTTCTTGTATCGATGCCGATTTCTGACCTGCAAACACCAAGTACGTTGTATAGTTAGACAGGCGAATAGACTACTTGTTCACGATGTTGATATTTGTGTTGTTATTTCAGAGTGTCCTATGCTTGAGCCTCCCTGCAATGGACAGTTATTAGACCAACCGATTAACCCCAAACCAGGGGATGTAGTCACCTATGATTGTCTTATGGGATTTGAATTGATAGGAGAAAAGACAAGAACATGTCAGGAAGATTACACGTGGGATGGCAAATCTCCATGTTGTGTATGGAATCCCTGCCTAAGTATGTATATATAATGTTTATCATCCTTTTTTGTATTTTTTTATTGTTACTGTATTGATAGTAGACACAGAATCAGTAGCTACTGTAGTGTAGTTGGTAGTAAGTTGTTTGCGTTCCAGTCAACCGCTATGGTCATTACTGGATGGTTAGTTAACCTAACCACATCTTTTCCTGGGCAAGCTTGAAAAAGCAGATAACCAGTTAACCAGTTCTCCATGCACATACTTTCGCTCGTAACTGACAGCAACCCATCTTGAATGATTCATTCATTTGTGCAAAAATAGTCACATGAATGTATTGATGTATGGATAGTGATCAAGTATTAAACAACACAGTATATGTTTATCATATTGAAGGGTCCAATGCAACAAACTTCTTTAGTCCATTTCAAAATCTCTTAAAATCAATGTTTTCCAACATATCTTCTTTTATTTGTTTCAAGAACATACCACAAGATTGGTGAATTTAGTATCAAGATCTTATACATCGATTAGTGAAATTGAATCAAAAGCTTACACATCGATTTGTGGTTGAGTAACAGACGCGTTGTCGTCGATCGTTTAACTGGTATCAATAGTTAACACATCAGTCGGTAAATACGTATCAAAGTTTTAAATATCGATTGTTAAATGAGTATTAAGAGTTTAATGTATCGATTATTAAACGAGTGTCACCAGTTTATATTTTTACATATACAATTGTGAATAGAATTGGTCTGATCAGTTTACACATTGATTGTTAAATGCGTACAATAAGTCTAAACATCGATTGGTGAATGCGTTAAAATACACTTCGATCGTTAAATGTGTGTCAAACTTTATTTATTGATTGCAACAACCAATGTGTAAACTCTTCGCAGACTATCAATATATTAGTCATAAGGCTTATATCTTAAATTTATACAGTGATTATATGCTTATTAATATAAGAATGTAAATTAATTAGTCACATTATATTATGTTTGTAAAAATGGCATGAGTTTTAACACCTTTTCTTCCAATAGAATATCCCATACATATTGATGCAATAAGTACTGTGCTGCGTGGAGCCTCCATGCAAGTTTAACATGTTTGTGCTTCAACAACAGCAGACTCTAGGGCGAAGATTTTGTACCAGTAAATGCGTTTAAGTCCCCCCCCATGGCTTAGGCTGATGTCCATATTAAGGCGGTGGATTTGTTGTTGTTGATTTGTTGTTGATTGTTATTCCCTTTATGAGATTCTGTAATTAGTGTATGCTTTGTTGTGCGTTACTTTATGGCCATTCTAGATTTGCAATCATCTTGATGTGGAAGAGAGAGCCGGATGTTTTACTTAATGTTTTCATCCTGGTGTCTCTTGACTGTTGTGTGGCTCTTCCTTGAGATGACATAGTTTGTCTGCAGTTTGTGATTGCTGTATTTCCTGATCATACACACTAGTTTGGGTAAAACTTCTCCCTGTGCATCGATATGATGTAGATATTTTTCATATTCTTGTCCTTCAGGAATATTAATTTATGGTGGAAAGCAAAATGCTGCTTAAGCTGGTGCTAGGATGCATGTAAAGTGTTGCACTTTACATTAGTTCTCATGAACAGGCTTAATGAAAACTGAGTTATTAGATATGTGATTTGCTTAACATACAATACAACATAAAAAAATAAATCATCTATTATAAACTTTTTTTTCGTTTTCAGATAAGACAGGTTATGGAGACAGATTTGAGGGAAGTACATACCGTATTATAGAGTCGCCACGCGGAACCTGGTCCAAGGCTAAGGTATGGACAGGAGATGAACTAATGTATAACAAGAGTGTAGTCGCGAAGGTTAATTTGCTAAATTATGTAATGGAGATTAACAACTGTATAACAACAGTATGATACAGATGGTTCAAAAACAGGTAGGGAAAGGAGGAAACATAGAGGATCTTATATGAATGCTCATGTTCTATTGAATTTATTAAACACGTTGGGGAAAAGAGATAAAATGCGAGACTTGCCGAGTATTTTATCTCTTTTTCGCAACGAGTTTAATAAATGCAATAATACAAGAGCACGAATGTTAGATTCTATTTATCATATGACAAATACTTTGAAATCTGATTTCTGGTGTAAAAACGTTATAATTTTGTCATTATGTACGCAACGTTGTTATGGACGCCATAACGTTTCCCGTAAATCTATAAACTACTAGTGGTTTATCGATTCTATTGCATGGCTTTATTTCACTCAAAGACGCGACGTCATATGATAAAAATGTATAACATGAGGGTAGTTGAGACGGTTCCATACTATGATTGGTACAGGATATAGACGCATGTATAACAAGAGTATAGTCAGGATGGTTTAATATCAGGGAGGTAATGAAGATAAACAAAGTGTATAAAAAGAGTATAGTCAGGATGGTTTATTGCTAATGTAGGTAGAGAAGACGAACACATCTATAACAAGAATATGGTTAGGATGGTTCATAACTTAGGTTGACACAGGATATGAACATATATATTCAGGATGGATCTATATAAGGTAGAGAGACAGGTGAACAAATGTATAACATGAGTATAGCTGGGATGGATCAATGCTTAGGTAGGTATAGGAGATGAACAAATGTATGACAAGAGAATAGATAGAATAAATCAATCCTAGGGTAGATACAAAAGATATGCAAATGCAAAACAACAATAGTCAGGATGGCTCAATGCTAAGGTAGGGACGGGAGATGGACAAAAGTAAAACAAGAGTAAAGCCAGGATGGATCAATGCTAAAAAGAGAATAGTTTGGATAAATCATGTGGTTCTGTTGTTGTTGACTTTTTGTTTATTGTTGCGCCCTGTAATTGTTCTATGTTTTGTTGTACGTTACATTATGTCCATTCTAGTATTGCAATCATTTTGATGGGGAAGAGAGAGCTGGTTGCCTTGCTTAATTTGTCTTTCTGGTGTCTCGTGATGGTTGAGTGGCTCGTCCTCGCGGTGCCATAGGGTTGTCTGCGGTTTGTGATTGTGGTATTTCGTGATCATACTCACTCACTATTTTTGGTGCAAGATATAGACAAATGTATTTCTGGGGTCAGTAGATGAACATATGTTTAACAAGGGTATATTCAAGATAATGTAAGGTATAGTTTGGATAGTTTAATACTAATGTAGGTACAGGAGACGAACAAATGTATAACAACAGTGTAGTTGGGGTGGTTTAATGCTAAGTTAAGTACATGAGTTGGACAAATGTATTAAAAGGGTATAGTTGGGATGGTTAAATATAAGGTATGTACGGGAGATGAACGAATGTATAAAAAGAGTATAGAAAGGATGACTCAATTAAAACTAAGTACAGGAGATGAACAAATGTTTAACAATGGCATAGTTGGAATTGTTCAATATAAGGCATGGACAGTAGATAGACAAATGTATAACAAAAGTATAGTCTGGATGTTTAATATGAGGTAGGTACAATGTACAGGAGATTAACAAGTGTTTAACAAGAATGTAGTCAAAATGATTCAATGCTAATTTAGAACAGGAGATGGACAAATATTTAACAAGAGTATAGTGTAGATGATGGTTTAACATACGGTAGGTATAGGGGATGAACAAATGTATATGAAGTTGCTGTTAATGCCACCATTTGAAATGAGTCAGCCAATTTTTCTTTTAGCCAAGCAAATAAAATCAACTTTTAGCTGTCTGGTTTGTTATCTTGTGAGCGAAATCTCTGGATCATGTCTATCAGTATTTGCTACGTTCTATCAGCGAATTCTCTGGTTTATGTCTAGTTGTTTTTTGGTTGCGTAGATACTTAATGTCTAAATTAAGCTTTCTAGGCATGTTGGAACGAGTTCTTGTCTTTCTGGGAAGAAACAAATTACTAACCAGCAGGTAAAGTGCCTTGCGGAAGGGCAAACTATTGATATAGCAACCCTTTGATCCCCAGTCTAACGCTCTACCAACTGAGCCACTTCGCTCCTTACGTCAATTCTTATATACGAGGTAGTGAGTGGGACCCCCTTTGTAGCTTGGATGAAATCCAAGAGCCACCTAATGGGTACTATGAAAATAATGTCTGAATGCTTGGGTCTTCTTCGCATTATGTTGTGCTGTGGATGCTAGTATGACTGTGCGCATGTACCTGCTTTTATGAACATTCACTATCAACTATTTGACAAGAATCACACCCGCGTATCATGCCTGCCTTACACATTGGCTCAGTGATTGAGTATTCGACGTGAGATTGAGATATCCCTGATTAAGCCTTACACAGTTACTGTATTGCATTTTAAGTGACACTTTATTCTTACACACGCAGCTGAGTTCTGGCCAGCACCCGAGAAAATAACCTGACTTTACTGATTGTTGTTTTTTCTAGGACGTACAATATCAACTCAAACAAACAGTGCTGCTTTGCTGTCTATTTCCATTGACATAGGAAATCACTAAAGAGGCAAGATAATCCATACCTTTTCTCAGTTTCAAGGTGTTGGAAAGAAAATAATATAAAAGCAGGAAAACGTGCATGGGGACATACTTTTTTAATAATTATAACTTTCTATAGCGAATTTCCTTAAACGCAATAATCTTTTGTTTCTGTATTTACATTAATGAGACATTTTTATTCGAGATATATATTAGTTTTTTTGGCCTTACTTTTTTGGGGAAAGTGTTTTAGCTTAATAAATAAGATAATTTTTCGAAAAACAAGTTGTTTTTGACTTTTTAAAGCTCATTTTCTTAATTCTTAAAAATTCAAATAATGTTTTAAAGGTTGATAAGTTCATGTTTTTATTGTCTTGAAATGTGCGTTTGAGTCATCTTGTTACATATTTAAAGATTTGTCATTTTGGACGCATGTCCATAAGTGGGGTACTACTTTAAAACATGTTATCAATATCATCGAACTGATACAGCATTTTTACTAAATTTACCCAGAGTTGATTGCTAAATACAACTTTTTTTAAAGTAGGTAAGGGTGCAAAGATCAGGAATCGACACAATCAAGTACCACACCTGACCCAGGATACCAATGGGAAAGTGACAAACTCACAATAGACACCACAAACGAGAGCGAAGAGGTCAGCCCTTTCCCAGCAGGTGACCACAAAGCACATATAAACAGACGCTCACAAAGACATAGCAAACACAAGACAGAACAAAAACATAAAAGATCCACAAAAGAAGAACAGTCTTGGAACGGTCAGTAAAATATTTAACTGGAGGGCTTAAACCGGTTTAACGGCGCCAACCTCACCCTTAATTCAGATGTGGATCAAGACACATAGATATTTGGTTTGCATGAAAGACCCATAACTTATCAATGCATCATCTCCTAAAACATATAAATCAAGATATAACAAGGAGATAAAGCAAGGATAAGGACTCAACAGTAAATTAAACTGAATACCGGAGCAAATTATAAGAAATCCAACAGGTAAACCCTGGTGGGCCTGACAAACAGCCAAAGCATCAGACCCCTACCATCTCATCAATAGATAAGTCTTTAAGTTGGAACCATCATAGAGTCTGAAGTCTGACCCACCGGCGTGCAATTAAAGAGGAAAGCAAAGTTGCCTACTGTGATTGGGTTGACTACCAAGGATGCAGTCTGTCGCAATACATTAATGTTATAGCCAATCTTTTTATAATGGGTAACTATTTTAATTAACTGCGCTGAAAAATTATACTAGCCAACAATCTTCTTCAATTTATACACACCGGGCAGCGTAGCACAGTCGGTAACGTGTCTGGCTACAGATGCGTGTCTGACTACAACTCCAGGGGTTGCGAGTTCGATCCCCGCCCGGTCCCATACTTTCGTGGAGATTGATCATGAAATAATTTCTACGGTCATCTCCTCCTTCCGCTGATCTATTCAGAAAGGGTTGTTGTCAGTTACAAGCGAAAGTATATGCACGAATTACTGTTTATCCGCTTGTTCAAGCCTGCCCAGGAAAAAGTGTGGTTAGGTGTACTGACCATCCCGCAATGACCATAGCTGTTGACTTGGGACGTAAAGCAACAAAACAAACAAATCAATTTACACACCAAGTCACCATAGAAATCAGGTTCCGAAAGTCCTTGGCGCAAGAGAGATTTTAGTCCAACTTGGAATTTAGAAATCAAATCATAGTATCGTCTTTAAAATTTTGAAAATGTTTTGCGAAGTTTATGGTTCCGATAGCTTGTTTAAGAAGTTTCTGAGTTAACAATTTATTGCGAGTGTTGAAGTCAGCAACATAGCTAGATGCTCTAGCAAAACGAATCAGTTGAGAGATATAGACTCCATAGGATGTATAACGAGGAACATCACCATCTAAAAATGGGAAATTGACAATTTCATAATCAAAGTCGTCACGTTTATCATAAATTTTGGTAGAAACAATATCATTAGAAATTGACAAATGCAAGTCTAAAAATGCGGCTTCCGTATCAGAGGCATTAACTTTATTCAGTTGGCGCTCTGAAGGGTATATTTGACTAACCATATTGTCAAAATAAACATTATTAATATTTAAAATATCGTCCAAATATCTGGAAGTAGTGTTAAACGCATCAATAACATCAGCTTGCTTATCATCAGAAAGGACATCATAAAGTCCCTCTCATAACAAAACAGGAATACATCTGCAACCAGGGGAGCACAATTAGTGCCCACAGGAATCCCAACTACTTGTCTATAGAGCTCGATGCCAAATGGAATAAAAATGTTGTCCAACAAAAAGGTCAGCGCATCACATGAATTTTGACACAGCCATGCATGATATTTTTTAGGTTTTTCTGAAGTAAAAATGCATTTCTGTCATTACATGCAAGGTGAGGAGAGCCTTCTCTCTGGAAGGTTCTTTCAATAAGATCAATAAGTTTATCGTTAATTAAATTATGAGGTAAAATAGTGTAAAGAGTAGGAAAATCATAGTAGACAAACTGGTTGCATTGAAATCTCTAGCCTTAAGTTTATCTAAAATTTCACCTGAATTTTTAATAGATCAAAATAGGTTTTTACCGTATCTCTCATATACCTTTTCACAATGTTTGTTAACATGTTTTTTAATAGCTGTAAGACACGTGGTTAACAATTTAGAAAGTTCTGTTGTCGTACAAGAACTAAAATTAGCAATAAATCTTGCTTTATAGGGTTTTTTATGGAGTTTAGGTAACCAGTACAACGTAGGAACTTTGTCTTGATTTTCTTTAGCTTTGACACCAAAATGTAGGGCTGTATGAGAACCATGTCCATCAACAATAACCCTTTCACTTAAAGAAGGCTGCAGTCTATAGGCATTAGTGTCAACATGCTCACGTTAAAGAGTATTAATATAATACAATTGTCTAACAACAACAGCTTTATCTGCTGGAACCAAACATAGCTCATATAAAAATCCTGGATACCTCGTTTAAGATGACAAAAAGAAGATTTAGGTTTAGGGGGCAAAAGATGTATATTATGAGAGTAAAATGAAATACGAGTATCAATAATTTTAAAAATGTGAATCTTCCATTCCTTCTGGGCATCAGGTTCAACATTTTCCCGTTTGCACCAACGATTACTAAAGTCATTTAAAGAAGCAGCGATCTCTCTACGACATTTAGAGAAAGCAATATTAGAAGGAAATCTATATTTAGGACCTTTAGAAATGATATTGCGAACTCTAGCGTCAGGAATGACATTTAGAATACCAGTAATAACATGCCCTGCAGAGGAATATAAATAATTTGAACTTTTACAATCTCAGGAGGCAGGAGTATTGGAATCTATATCTAAATCATTTACAATTTTATTAAAGTTAAATATCGTAGCCCTAATTGGTTTATTATATTTATAACAAATGATAGGAGTTTCAGAATTATTAAAGTAATTTGGAATAGATGAAATCACTGAATTATCCTTGAAGATACTATGTCAATCAATAAACTCAATACCTTTGTTAATGAATGGAATTCTGATAAAATGTCGTTTATGGTTGACCTCAGAATTGATATAAGGACTAAGGAAATGTTGACCATAACACCTTGTAAAGAGTGCTGCTTTATATAATTTGTTAACTCTATCGTAAAGTTTATTAGCCTTTTACTCTAAATTGCGTTAAACTGAGATAGGCAAGGAACTTAAAAATGAATATAGGCCATGCGGACCATGATTAGTTAAAGCCAACGAAAGATCCTTTAGAGAAGTATTTAAGCGTTTTTCAGTTCAAATTTTGCGCTTAATGTTGCCAATTTAACGTTTACCATGAGATCTACTTTTACGTTTTTTACATTCCAAAACAGAAAAAAAACATCAAAATCTGGCATTTTAGAAATGTTGCCTTCATGGTATATATTATCATTTAAGCCTAAAGGAAAAGGTGATTGCAAAAATTTAATCCATTTAAGTTCAGTTTCATGTCTCTTTATATTTTTTAATCTAGTTGATGAATTTGGATCATATATAATTTTTTCAACCGGCTGAATTACAATTTTACTAGGCGAATGACCATTATTTTTGAAATGGCGATAAAGAAATGTGTCAAATATTTCAGGCGTTTTCATTTTACGAAAGTGTTCACGAAACCTAGTCTTGAGGGATCGGCCAGTTTGTCCAACATATTGCATTTCACAGTTAGTTTCAGTTCAAGTTATAACATAAATCAGATCCGATGAAGTTCAGTCCAAATCATTATCAATAATTATTGAAAATTGCCTACCATTTACAGATGATGTAATGGTAGTTTAAGTACATAAATATAGGCAACAGACACACCTCTTGGCATTGCACTTAGAAACATTAGGATACATTCCGCGTCTTTTGAATGCATTAAATAGTTTAGTATACTTCCTGATAATAGGTGACCCAAGAGGAGATAACGTAATGGTAGGAAGCATATCCCGAAAATTGTTAACTGAACTAGAAATACGAACAGAGGACGCGGAAAGTAAACTAACGGGGGATAAATGTAATTTTGTTATTTTCGTTCTTATCATTAAAAGTTGTGTGGGTTAGTACCATCCCAAGACAAGCAATCAACACACCAGTTATATATATATGACAAGCCAGTATCAATATGAGTCCTTAAAAGCAAAGGAAGGAATAACAAATGCAAGCGATACTCCAAATGGCTAAAACAAGTTCACAGGTATATAGAAAGCAGAAGTTATACAACGGGGTATGAAAATCGGTCATCTAGTGATCTTAAATGCGGTACAAGACATAGAGGATATCCAGGGACAGGAATAATGGAAGGAGATTGTACACACAATCCTGAGGATTGGAAATATAAGAGCATTAAATGAAAGTGCCGGGAGACTTTTTAGGGCCGCAACGCAGCACAAACAAAACAGCTCTGATAATCAAAGTAAGTAAGGGTAAGTAAAAACTCTTCTGTAATAGGGCTATCGGAGCCAGTATTTTATGGTGATTTAGTTTACAGATTCAAAAGAATTGTTGGAAATCTTATTTTCATAATCAATTCAAAATATAGTCAAACGTTTTTGTTTTAAAAAAAAATAGGTTAAACAGACGCGTATTTGGGCAATTTTCATCAAAAGCAGGACTAATGAACGTAACAATGAACATTATTACAAAAGTTACTTAATCTAGCGTCTGTATCACGCTTCGTGGATGACGATGACATCATATAGTCGCACCACACTTGGCACAAGGTGTCTCATAAGATCCAATGATACGCCTTGAATGTGATATGGTCTGTCCGATCAAATCATTATTGTAATAAGTTGTTCTTCTGTTGTTATTTTTTTATTATTTTTTTTTCGAAAATATTGAGTTTATTTTTTAACACATCTAGATTTTAATATGCTCATATAGTGAGGGATAAACTAGAAGTTCAATACTCAGCTAATAAAAATAATGTAATGTTTATGAAAGTTCCTAAAATGGTTAGATTGGACCTCACATTTTGAAAAGTTTTAAAGACGTAACTTTTAATGCTACATTTACACTATTTAGACAAAAACATATATGTTTCATTACAACTTACTAGAAAAAAAAATAAAAATAAAAGTCCACAGTCATTTAAGAAATCAAAGTACCTTATAATAAGCATCTATTTACTGTTTGTATAAATGTTGATTTATGTCAGATTTTGTCATTCAAGTGCAACGTTTTAATAACTATATTATCAGGTCAATATTGTGTTTTTGCTAATTATGATGTTGTAGCCTGTATCAAGCTAAATCATGATTATAACCATGATTTTTTTTATTTAAAAGTATAACAAAATCTGATAACAAGCTTATTTGCAAAGCAGTTATTATTAGTGTTTTTAACAAGAATACGATGAACATTATATTGACGTCCAAGACACGTTACTGAAGTTCTGAGTTTTGCATTTTGACAAATGTGTTCTCAAGTAACAGTACCTTATTACATATTCCTTTTCTGATTAAATTTGTTATCGTGATAAATAACTTTTGTACACATACTCCAATTTATTTCAAATTATCATTTGTTATGTATCCAATATGATCCATTGCCTATTCCCATCAATTTAAGCATATGGTTTTGACCTAATCTGTTCCTGTTGTCGTTTTCTTGCTGGATGTAATAAGCATGCAATTGGCAAGCTTCAGGGTAAAAGAAAATGTAATGGCTTATAGTGGATGCTTTTCGGAGCAGGTCCTTTTGCTAATAGGCTTGCTGGGGATGAGTGTCTGCTTGACGTAGGTTTTTCTGCCTGTATGAGAAAGAGTTGTTGAAATGAGCTGTTGACTAAATAGAAATAGAAACTGTGACAGGGGGCAGATCATATTGGGTGTGTGTTTTTAAACATGTACATTTCAGGAATATATATAGTTGTATTAAAACATTTGTCAAAATTAATATGAAAACTCTCAGGCTTGGATGTGGGAATTGCAGTATCTGCACCAATGTGTGGCGTTAAAGCTGGTTCCCTAACTTTGCTTTTTAGCAATTGACAATTTAAATGACATTGTTCAAAGTATGCCTTATATCATCGCTTTTCTAATTCAAGTGATGCATTTTCTGTTTCAGTTTCGAATTAGTTTTCGTCATTTATTATTAATAAATGGCCTATTCAATGTTATTATTCTTGTGTCGTTATTGAAGGAAATCAGACGAGCAAGCCTGCGAGTGCATCGATATAATAAATTTCGAAAAGCATTTTCTAAATTTTACCTTAGACACTAAGAGTTAATTGTTAAATACAACATTGGGTAAAAAAATATTCTGTAACAAGGCATATCAGAACCTTTATTTTATGGTAATTAAGTTTTTAAATTCAAACGAATTGTTGGAAAAGCTATTTTAATGATCACTCAAGTGTTATATAATGGTTGGAAATAACTTGAATGTCATGATACAGTCTGCATGTCTGGTTTAAACCCAATCACGGTTTATAGCTATGGTTTTCTCTTTTACTGCACGACGGTAGGTCAGGCCTCAGACTCTATGACGGCTCTGACATTAAGCTTTAATCGGTAATTTGGTGCCTGATGCTTATCTGTAGCTTGACCCACCGTGGCTCAACATGAGGTTTTCTTTAGCTCTGACTATCTGTAAGTCATGAGCCCTTATCTTGGTTTGATCATGGTGTGTTAATGTGATTAGGGTGTTTCTCCATGATGATACATTGCATTAGTTAGACAGCCTCCATGTGAGCTGAACATTTCTTGTACTTTAACCACAGCAGAATCTAGGGCAAAGATTTTTTGTGCCAGTAAAATGCATTTAAGCCCCCCCTCCCCCCCCTGAGGCTTAGGCTGCTGTTTGTTCTAAGGAGGTGGTTCCGTTGTTGTTGACTTTTTTGTTTATTCTTACTCCCATTGTGGGAGTCTGTAATTGTTCTATGTTTTGTTGTACCTAACTTTATGTCCATTACAGTATTGCAATCATCTTAAAGGGGAAGAGAGAGCTAGTTGCTTTGCTTAATTTGTCTTCCTGGTGTCTCGTGATGGTTGAGTGGCTCTTCCTCGCGCTGCCATTTTTGTATTTCCTGATCATAATCACTATTTTTTACTTGCGTCTGGTAAATGATGCTGGCCTTAAACTGATATCATGCCTATAAAGTATGCCTAAGCAAACACGTTTTACTTGTGTTTTTGTTGTTTAGGGTATCTGCGAAGCCGACAGTGCCCATCTTGTCGAAATCAATTCAGAGGCTGAGCAACTACATCTAGAGAGTATACTAAAAATAGGTATTTTTTATTATTTATTTTGATATGCAACTTCAAAGCAACATACCTGCTGACCACACTCATTCTTCAGTGCATTTATATGTTTACTTGTTTATTTTATGTTTTACAAACTGTTTAAGTCATGTGGAGAAAGGTAAGTTAAAATAACAACAGTTGTCACAAGTAAGCTTAAGGTGTGTGATGTGGTTTTATCAGATAAGAAGTAAGATGATTACTTGTACTACTCTACAGCTACTTAATCTCTTATGAATAAATACAATGCCTTGCAAATGCTTACTGATTGCAAGCTAATTGCCAGGAAATAGTCATTTTGCTCTCACACAAGTCTGCTCTCTCTTGCAAATTGGCTTATAAATGCAAACCACTTGATCCACATCTGAACTAAGGGTGGGGTTGGTGTGCTGTTAAACCGGTTTAAACCCTCCAGTAAAAATATTTTACTGACTGTTCCAAGGCGGTGCTTCTTTTGTTGATCATGTATGTTATTCCTGTCTTGATTTTGTTATGCTTTCGTGCGCGTCTGTTTATTGATGCCTTGTGGTCACCTTCTGTGAAAGAGCTGACCTCTTAGCTCTTGTTTGTGATGTCTAATTGTGAAGTTGTCACTTTCCCATTGGTATCCTGGGTCAGGTGTGGTGTTTGATTGTATCGATTCCTGATCGTTGCCCCGTTTCTAACGTTGCCACCTATTCACAGTTATTGCTTGGCATTTGTAAATGTTTAAAAAAAGCCTTCGTCAGTATTTTGCGATGTTGCAAAAAATAGAAAGATGCTCCTCAAATTTGCATGGAAAGCAAATTCTTAATGTTAACATTATGTTTGATAACCGGATATTTCAAGATTTAAGATGGTTCTCAAAAAAATAATGAATTTGTATAGGGTTTCTTAGAAATACTGGCCCGGATCCCCTGAAAAAAATCACAAAGCTACCAAGCCAGCATTCAATGTTGGGCAATCATCGGACAGCCAGCGAAAGGCCATTTAAATGGCGTTTTGCTGGTGGGCAAGGATGGCCCGCTAATATTGGTAATTGGATCCTTCCTCCCTCAAGCTAAAAATAATGTTGTCAAAGTTAAACCCCATCTGGAAAAACTTTCTGGATCCTCGCATGCGACGCTTGTTTATACAAAGACAAAGTGTATCAGGCTTATATTTATGAGAAAAACAGCACTTTACCAGTTTGCGTTTTTAATGGCTTTAAGTATATTATTTGAATAAACACTGTCTTATTTTATCAGTTTGACAGTTGTCACTACCTGTATATTTACATCATGTGCGCTTTGCATATATATTAGTATGGGAAGCCATTATATACTTAAGGAATAAAGAAACGCAACAGACAAAAATATAATTTTGCGTGTTTAAATGACGGTTTGGTGAAATCCCTTTTGAAAATTTCTTATTAAGTATTTATAGCATGTGATAAAATACCAAAACGTCATTTTAACGCTACATTTAACGCTACAAGTTGAAAACCTATGAGAACGTAAAATGTGACGTCAACGTCAGAATAAAAATCCAGAAACCCCGTTTTTTCCATGTTTGGTTATTTGGCGTCGACTTGCCAATGTGCAAATTAAACAAACGTCCAACAGTCAAATATTGCGTCAAAACACACTACTTGAATGGTAGTGATTAAACGATAAACGTCACTTAGAGCTGTCAGGCTTGGGTCGCTGGTGAATATACGGGATAAGATAAACCTAGAGACATCAGAACATGCTTTCTTTGGAAAACTGATTTTTTCAGATACCGTAGAAATACTCAGGTAAGGTGTTTATATTGACGTTAGCCAAACAAAACACGGCATAATGCAAGAGATAACATCTGATTACATGCCGAGAGTGGTCACTTAACTTGCTAACTGTAATCTAAAATTTGTCACTGGACCATTTTATCATTAGAAAACACACAAACATCATGGAAACCACTAAAACGTAGGTTGTCAAATTTTGACGTCAGAATTGAGGTTTTTTGACGTCTGAAGATGTCAAGTCATAATTCTTGAACAAAACGCCCTTGTAATGAATAAATCTCAAGCAGAAAAGAAAGTTTGCGAGTTTCACGCAGTATTCAGAGTTGACGTTAAGACGTTTCAGAATCCTACAGAAACGTCGCTATTTGATCATTTCCTTGATCCGCAATCTTTGCCAAGACTTTTTAAAACAATAAACTGATGGTTGATTCAAACTTTGCTTTGACCCTGTTTCAGCAGTTTGCTACGGGGGTCAGGCTGGTTACGCGAATACCAAAATGATTACGTAATCGATAATTGCGTTCAATTTGCTGTAATTTGACGGACGCATACTGTTCCTGTGGATAAATATCATTTGCACTAAAAACTTGCATCATATTGTATGCTTACAATGACTCGAAGTGTTTGTTTCGTTTCTTTATTCCTTAAGTATATGTTATAGTTGATCATCAATGGTGGACGAATGGATACAAGGGTGGGGGTGATGATGTTTGGATGTGGCCAATAGATCGTGGGGATTTTTCTCCTGGTTCTTCAGATGCCTACAGCAATTGGCTGCCAGGTAACGTATCTTTTAGTTCTATTGTCGACGTTTAATAGTATTTCTGAGTCAATAACTATTGGGCCTCGTCGAGAGAAAACCTGTCTTCGGGGGTTTACAAACAACACATGCGCAGAACAGCCTGCGCATACGTGCAGTCTGATCAGCGCCATTTTTATTCGATTTTGGAAAGGTTCATATGTAAACTTGCCACAGGTGAAATTTAAATTTTCGATATGAGCCGCGACATGAGAGTTCCAACAATATGGTATGGTCAACCATATGCGCAGTCTGATCAGAGCCTTTGCTTGTCGCTTGAATATTCTATGAGTGTTCAGCTGCTGACCGAACATCATTCCAAGTTTCTGATCTTAAAAGGAAGCTGCTAAGGCTCGTCTGAGTCTACACTTATCAAAATGCCACATTGTTGAAAATCACGTGTCACGGATCGTATAATCGCTATGGCTAAGGAGACAGGTTTAAACTCTCTGACAGAAACCCTGAAGACAGGTTTTATGAACCTGCAAATGAGATTGTGGCACTTTTCAAACTGCACAGTCTGACCATGGCCTTGCAGCTTGCATACATATAGGATCTTACATAAGTACGCATATTTTTATTGAATTTATTAAACGAGTTAGGGAAAAGAGATAAAATGCTAGGCTTGCTGAGCATTTATGTTTTTTTCGCAACGAGTTTAATAAATCCGATACTACAATAGCACGAATGTTAGATTATATTAACATATGACAGCATGCATACATATAGGATCTTACATAAGTATTCTTATTTCATTGAATTTATTAAACGAGTCAGGGAAAAGGGATAATATATGAGGCTTGCTTAGCATTTTATGTCTTTTTCGCAACGAGTTTAATAAAATCAATAATGCAAGAGCACGAATGTTAGGTTCTATTATCATATGACAGTTAATTTCATTCCTGGTGTAAAAAGTCATAATTTTGTCATTATGTACGCAACGCTGTTATGTACGTCGTAACTTTTCCCGTAAATCTGTAAACTACTTGGGGGTTATCGATTCTATTGCATGACGTTATTTCACTTCCAGCCGCGACGTCGTATGATAAACAGAATTAAGTTATGAAAAGTAAATAAAATCATAAGCTCGACCATATTTGTGTAACGTTCCTTCAAAGTATTGAACAAGAACATGTATTGGAGTTGATTTCACAAGGTAAGCATTATCAACCGTCATTTTATGTCTGAAGTGGTCGAAAAACGGCTAAGTTCAAAATGCTGTCAATTTGACATAAATATTCACTTTTGTATTTAACTTCTTTATGTACATCTAAATATACTTGTAACATACCTGCAAAGTACTGAGAAGCTCTAAGATTAGTTGATTTCACACAAAGTATGCACTATTAGTATATTGCAAAACAAATCTTACATCAAAACTTGCAAAATAGCGTAACTCTTGTCCGTTCTGACTGCCAACCTGAATTGTCTGATGTCCAAGATGTGGTGCAGATTTGATTCAAATTGGACGACAGTTGTGTGCGATACAAAACAAAAACCTTAGCAATTTGACAAAATGGCAGAATGACTGACAGGCTAAAAACTGTATACTACTTAAAACTAGTTTTGCGGAGGTTATAATAAGATCAGGATAGATAAGCTTTGCCACAAGAGATATAACAAGATTTATTATCAGGCAGCAAAAACAGACTGCTTAACCTCCAAAGTTAGACAGAGGCTTTAATTTGTCGATAAAATATGTGATTCTGCCATCACGGCTGCAAAAGACAAAGGCTCTGATGTGTGCCCTTTTTCGCCTATGAACTATCAAGTTTTCTCATGACGCGCGACTCAAACGATATGTTAAAAATACATGTTTAGGTCACACTGGTAGTTTATACAATGTTTGACTAGCATTACATAATTTCACCAAAAGACAGTATTCTGTATTGTTTTAACTCTTCTTGGCTAGATGGAAATAGTTAAACAACTATGTATACACCCATTTTTGGCCATGCTGATCCTGAGATAAGACGGGTGTATATTCTTTAAGTTATAACATACACGCGTAAATATTCACTTATTGTAATCTATACACTCATACATGTATCTAGAGGCCTGTTAAAATAATGATCTTACATTTTATATCACCAGGTTAGCCTAGACAAAGCGCAGGCTGTATGTACCTTGGTGGGTTTAATTGGGCATGTACTGCTAGTGCACTCATGCATGTATCTGGAGGCATGTTAAAATAATGATCTTACATTTTATATCAACAGGTTAGCCTAGACAAAGCGCTGGCTGTATGTACCTTGGTAGGTTTAAGTGGGCATGTACTACTATAATACTCATACATGTTTCTGAAGGCCTGTTAAAATAATGATCTTACATTTTATTTACGAGGATAGCCTAGACAAATCGCTGGCTGTATTTACCTTTGTGGGTTTAATTGGGCATATACTACCATTACACTCAAACATGTATCTGGAGGCCTGTTGAAAAAATGATCTTAGCTTTTATATCAACAGGTCAGCCTAGTCGACAAAGCGCAGGCTGTATGTACCTTGGTGGGTTTAATTGGGCATGAACCACTAGTATACTCATACATTACTAGATGCCTGTTAAAATAAGGATATTGCATTCCATATCAACAAGTTTGCTTAAACAGAGCGCTGGCTGTATGTACCTTGGTAGGTTTAATTGTGCATGTACTACTATTATACTCATACATGTATCTGGAGGCATGTTAAAATAATGATCTTAGATTTTATTTACCAGGATAGCCTAGACAAAGCGCTAGGATAGCCTAGACAAAGCGCTGGCTGTATGTACCTTGGTGGGTTGAATTGGGCATGTACTACTATTATACTCATACATTACTGGAGGCATATAAAATAATGATCTTGCATATCATATCAACAGGTTTGCTTAGACAAAGCATGGGCTGCATGTACCTGGGTGGGCTTATTTGGGCATGATTACTATTTTACTCATACATGTATCTGGCGGCATATTAAAATAATGATCTTAATTGTTTTATACCAGGATAGCTTAGACAAAGCGCAGGTTGTAGGTACCTTGGTTGGTTTAATTGGGCGTGTACTACTATCATACTCATACATGTATCTGGAGGCCTGTTAAAATAGTGATCTTACATTTTATATCAACATGTTAACCTAGACAAAGCGCAGGCTGTATGTACCTTGGTGGGTTTAGTTGGGTATGAACTACTATTATACTCATACACGTATCTGGACGCCTGTTAAAATAATAATCTTAAATTTTATATTACCAGATTAGCCTAGACAAAGCGAGGGCTATATGTACCTTGATGGGTTTATTTGGGCACGAACTACTATTATACTTATACGCGTACCTGGACGCCTGTTAAAATTATAATCTTAGATTTTATATAAACAGGTTAGCCTAGACAAAGCGCGGGATGTATGTACCTTAGTGGGTTTATTTGGCATGATTACTATTACACCCCTACATGTATCTGGAGGCATGTTAAAATTTTGATCTTATATTTTATATCAACAGATAAGCCGAGACAAAACACGTGGTATATTTACCTTGATGGGTTTGGTTTGGTATATACTACTTTCACTCTCATATCTGGACATATGTTACTAAAATAATAATCTTACATTTTATATCCCCAGGTGAGCCTAGTCAAACTACGGGTTGTGTATACCTTGACGGTTCTGATTTTAAATGGAGAAGGTCTTACTGTTCAAAGGGCTATCAATTTGTATGTGAATGCACTTTTATTTCGGGTAAGTACGCATTATCAACATATTTCGTCTAGCTTAAAACTTATAGGACGGATGTTAATAATAAAGACGTCATGACAGGCAATAACGAATTACGTTTACACATTTTGAGTATTTCGTCACATGAATTCTTGATTCAGATACACATTTGATTTGATATGTTATGTTGTTCATATAGATAGTTTTTCGTATATATTGAAGTTTTTCAACTTAATTTAATAATTCCTCTTAATTACTTTATCTTACGTCTGCTATCTCATCAGACTTATAAGATCTGTAAATGATTATGTAAGAAATATGTGCATGTCCCATTTGTTTAACACTACACTAATTCTATAGACATTAGCTACTTATAACAGAGATTCAAGAATTGGCTACAAGACAAGATTGATAACCACAGTTAAACTTCCTCCAGACTTCAGACAGATGAATAGTAAAAAAATGAGAGATTTTCACTTCATTTTAGATTCATAATCGTTATCATGCTAAATCCAGACATACATGTGTGTTCTGATTTGAAAACAGTGTACATTTATATCTGTTGGTTGTAAATTTCTGCTCATGCTAGATAATTGGGTAGAAAAAAAAATAGGAGGAGCTAAGTAGACATTCAGTATCTATTAAAACAAATTTTACTCTATACTGATTTCTAGAAGTTCAAGAACAATTCTTACAAGACAACAATTAACTCCCTGCACCCTGGATAATTTTGAAATTTCTTTTTTCGTCACCTAATTTTTAAAGGAAATACCATTAACATTTCAAACAGTCTTGATCCAGAAGGTGGGGGCATTATGTTGCTCATGATGTTTGCAAACGTTATCAGCAGACGCAAAAAGGTCACAAATACTAGTAAAAAGGCAATATAAAAATAGTGAGTATGATCAGGAAATACCACAATCACAAACTGAAGACAAACCCATGGCACCGCGGGGAAGAGCCACACAACAATCATGAGACATCAGGAAGACAAACTAAGCAACCAGCTCTTTCTCTCCCCCATCAAGATGATTGCAAAACTCTAATCAAGTAACGTACAAAAAACATAGAACAATTACAGACTCCCACAATCAGTGGAGGAGAGATACCCATTTGGGCTCCATTGACCTACATGAATTTGAGAGAGAAATACAGGTAAATGTTACTATTAATAGTAACTTGCTACTCGATCGGGCTCCATTTTTATCATTTCTATAGTGGTCTCAGAAAATGACAAAAACTATTCACAGTTTTAAACGGATTTTCACTAAATTTTAACAGTTCAAAGATGAATAAATTTCCAAATTTCAATCGTTCAGATTTGTTTAAACTGCCTAGAAAAAGTTATTAAGGTTTGAAGTCAGGCTTTTTTCTGGTTGTCTGTGATTCCTGTTTAGGCTCTTGAGAAAGTTGTGAAGCCCGATTGGGATTTGGAAACATATGAAAATATATTTGATTCCAGAACGGGATACATGCAGATTGTTCATCACATTCACCAATGACATAGCATAATGTAGCATAGCTTTAAGCATATCATGTAGTGTTACCTATAGTAGACACAACCAGGATACATTGCTATATGCTAGCTCTACCTCGTGATTTTAGGCTCAATGCTCTGCAACGATATTTTACCTAAAAAAGATCGACGTCATAGTGCTACGTGAGGACTCTCGAGCTGACTTGTGTAAAGCGCTTTGTGAAACAAGCCTCTGCATAGACAAAGTGCTATGTCCCTTTTGCGTGTTTACATGGTCAATGAAACAGCTTGTGTTGTGCAACGGACAGCCTGTTCCGTGTGTGCACCCCCTACAATTTAATATGGATTTTTTAAACTTTGCAAGTGCTTTTACATGGTTTGAAAATAAGCACATGGTTTGTGTTAGTTCTGGGACCATGACCTAGCTTGTAAGTTTCATCATGGTCAAACTAGAATGTGTTTTTTATGTACAGAAAAAGCGCTTTTAGGTGTAGTCGTTGTCTATTATCAAGAAAGCATTACAAGCGCTCACCATATTCATTCTCCACTCATTTTGTTTAACTTTTATATTGTATTTACATGTAGCGACCGCCCCCATACACAGAATACAATAATCAAGATATATTTTACAATGTAATATGCACGGAGGTCAAGGTTTTAATATTCTCAAATAGAAATCAAATTGAAAAAAATAACACATTCGTGTATTAGAGGATCCAGTGTTAAGAAATGATAAAAAGAGCGTTTTGTAATAAACCCTACTAGTACATTGCTTCAGCAGCATGAATCCCAATATTGCACTCAATTTTAGTCTTGCAAACGTACTTATAACGGCGTATGTATTTCGTTACCCCTTATTTTCTTTAAAAAATGTAAGAATGTCTTTTTAAGTTTTAGTTTAAAAATTAAAATGAAGAATGTTTGTTGAAATTGTTTATGTCTATTATAATGTAATAAGTTGTACACTTCCAACTGTTTTCTATAAAATCTATGCTATTTTTTAACTTTTGAATAACAAAATTTTCAAAAGGCATTTTAATTCATCATTACATGCTAGTAAAAGACATTTAACTGTTCATTTCAAAACTGCAAACAGATATGTTCTCACCTTAATACTTTGTCGGTTATAAGTTGCTCAATTTGATGACCAATGATAAAACGTTATACTTGTATAAGATATCATGTTAACTTAAAAAACTGCAATTCATTTGTGTAAGCTTTTAAACACATTATGGAAAATATTTTGATATGACCAGGTTAAAAGCCATGTTTAATAACATTTCTGGGTTAAATATATCATTTTGTTGTTCACTTACTAATGTGCCACATATATAACCAAGTCAAAGAGAAACACAGATAGGATGCGTTATGTGATAGGCATCAAATTAATTTCTTTTTCAAAAGAAATTGTATCAGTCCTGATTTAGAGGCCATGGGTAAATGAACATGAATGACATTATCTTTTGTGAAGTGGTATGCCTCATGGCTTATAAACCCAATATACTGCTTGTTATATTCTTGATTATAATGTTATAAAATGCATTAACTGAGAAAATGATAGGCCTGGCGCAGCATCCCAACTCAGATACATTGATTTGCTCTGTCTTACTTAAAAACATAACATATATAACTTTACAAATATATGATGATTATATATTTGTCTTAACAGTTTTTGGTATAAATTGAGTCCCAACAGCTAATAAAGATTAATACTTTTGTAATATTTTATTCTTTTAAAAAATCTATTCAGCTATTTAAAAGCAACCAAAGAGGTGTGTAGATCCAGTTCACACTAGTTCACATTATACAAAAATAGTAAATAGCATAGTTGTTCTTCTTGTCAAAATGGGCTCTTTTATGATACATATCTACACATTACTGAAAATATGTGTGGTTGGCTGACACTTTGCTTGTTGTTGCTCTCGTTGATTGCAAGTGTTTTTTGTTGGACCCTTGTTTTGTTAATTGATTCTAGATGTCCCACAGGTTTAGTTTTCATGTATCATAGAAAAGAGAATTACTTTAATTGTGTTGTGAAGTCAGTGTTCTGTCTCTTCCACAGGGTACCATGGATTAATAAATGATTGTGGCATTCTCTACTCATACTCACTTCTTGAAAAACATTCGGTTGTAATCCAGACAGTATCAAACGTTTACAAATGTAGGAGGGATAATGTTGTAAAGGCTTCATTACATTTCAGTATTCATTAAGCCTCAACAGCTAATACAGAATCAGACATTATGTGTGTTTTAAATCAGACATTGTTTGAAGAACACGTTTCTAATGCAAATTGTTTGCCAACATCTGCTTGTGTATATCAAAACTCAGATGGTAACCCTGTTCGCTTTTTAGTTTCCTTATATGATTTAAGTTTATTTCTAAAAAGGGCTTTTGTTATTCAATCAATAAAACTGATACTCATGTTACTTTTGTACTGCTAATGGTTTGCTAAAACAAGCACTATCTTAACCTTAAAAGTGAATGGGTTATTTATGATACCAGTTTTACTTTATAAGACTTAAACAGGCAGAATAAGTTCAAACAAAATCTGACAAGATCATACGTAGTGATAGCAATTAGTGTTTGAATAACTGTTGTGAACAAATTGGCATTTACCATAGTACCATAACATAAGTTGAGTCATTCAACCAAGTTTGACCAAGTTATTGCCATAATCCTTTGAATTGATTCCTAAATTTTAATAGGGTTTAACAAACATTTAATAATGTAACGTCCTGACCCCCTTGTCTAATGTAAACTATTTTGTGTAAACTAGCCAGGTTTGATATAAATAGGCCGAGGCAAAAGAGTCAAAACATTACAAGGGTTTGTTCTTATAGACTCTGATTCTATAGTGGTTACATTAACAAAGAAGATTTAATGACATTTAATATACATTTATTCAAATAAGAAGGCTATCAATGACACATAATCTGGTCAACACTTCATGGATATTTACATGCAAATCAGATCAGTCAACAAGCTATGGCACAATTAGCCTAAAGATAGCTTTAAGTTGATCAGGAATGTCTCACACATTTCTTGAGAACTAGCCATATCTTAAAAATGTTTATATAGAGTTAAAATTCTGAAGGAACTTTAACAATGAAAAGGACTTTTAAGCTCTATTTCCAAATTTATAAACATTGCAAATTTTGATCACTATCAAATCTGATCAAGCTTAAAAATGGGTATTCTAAAATCTACTCAACATTCGCAATGCAACAACGAAACAACAATCAGTTAAGCAAGGTCTTAAGCCTAAAAATTCGTCACACAATGATCATAAATTGAAACGAGGCTTAACTCAAATTTGAAACGAGGTTTATCTCAAATTCAAAACGAAGTTCAAGTGAAATTTGGAACCAGGCAAAGGTTGCAAAATTCGAAGCACTTTGAAAGTCCCAAACTTGAGTAACTGTTGTCTGAGAGCCAAAATCTGAGTACAAAGTGGAGATTCTATGAATCCACCAAGCCTAAAGCTCCGAGATTCGATTCTAACGAATTTGTACCTCTCCAAAGGTCTTTCTTGCAATCGCAAATTCGAGTTTCGATGTGTCGCTTTCGAAGTCAGAAGCTGCGACAGACGACGCTTTTGTGTTCCATCCTTATATAGAAGTTGGTTGCTGTAAGTAACCAACACACGTGATGACGTGAACTGCTATATAACGAGCAATTTGAATGGCTCAAATTCCTATAGCGTCCATGAATACACTTACCAGTGCTAATGACGACAGACTATGCGCATCGATTCAAGAAAAGTTTGACTGATACAGAATGATTTTCTACCGTTAAATTAACTTGCCTCGAGTAGTTGCTGGTTGAATGAGTAACTAAACATATATATTTCTTTGTCCCAACCGGGAAAGCTGATGAACTCTTCGTTGATCAATGAAGCGAGTCGCAGCATGTCAAAACAGATCAACAACCTTCCGCGGAATGCAGAAGTGATTTAGAAATGAGATTTTAGTAACTCCCAGCTTTATTCCCTAAAAAATTAACACACCAAGATCAATATTTACAATATTTAGTCATGCCAGTCGTTTGAAACAGACAGATGCACTCAAAATTAGCTTGTTGAGCCAAATCCTGGTTTCAACATAACAGTTAAATGAGAAACTCAAGAAAGTCTAGGGGCTGGTACATTTCAATAATACATAAGTTTAAAAGACGTGAAGGTATAGTGGAAACTATAAATGCAAATATGTCACGTTTTTCTAGCAAGCTTTATATGGAAGCACAATAGAAAATGCACTATGCTAATAATGACCATTGTCACTAATGATAGAATTAGATGTAATGTTAGAAAAGTGTTGCTTTTGAAACAGAGGAAAAATGTATGACTTGCTTTTGAATACCTGAGACAAAATATTGACAACGTTACATAGAAAACAAATGGTAAATTTGACAGCAAATTTAATACAGAAAAATTGCGATAAGTGCTGAGATTCTGTGCTTATATAATAAAAGTATCATTTATTGGTACTTATTTAATGAATTTTACTTAGTTCTAATGTGCGAGTAGCTGTTGCCATATGTATTCATTGTTTGTATAAATATTTTAAAGGTGCGCTGTAGAATAAAAAATAGTATTAAAACAGATTCTGTCCCAGATGCTAGTAATCTATATGGCAAAAAGGCAAACGTCTGCAAATACTTCCAGGATGTTTCAATACATAAGACCAATCAAGTCTTATACTAAAAAGGGTTAGCCCAAGGTCCTGATTAATTAAGTCAAATCATCTAAAAATGACTACAATACTAATAATGCAAGGGGGCCTTTCCAACTGATTAATTTAGAATTGGAATTTATACAAAAAACTCTCCTGTTTTGTGGCGTCACATTATCGTAGAACAGGGCAAAACAATGATAAAGCTAGTATTCTCCCTAACCATATTGTTACATACGATACCAGCAATATTATATTCTTATGGCACCAAACTGAACATGATATAGGTTCTAAAATACTTTAGCCATAAATATAGATATGTTTGGTGCCAAATGCGAGACATAAATCATTGCAATATCCTAAATTTCCCCCATTTTAAACGGCAATGATGAAGGCATTTATAATGTTTCACGTCTTGATTTGTACTTCTGGTTTAGAATGTTAAGTAAGCTTTTTTGCACGTTGTTATAAACATAGTTGTTGTAATCTATTGTTGATAGTCTATGTAAATATTTGATGGCTTACACAATGAGGGATTGATCTTCCTAAGTTATTTTATGCTTTATATTTCACATCTGAATTGAGATGTTTACAGCTTGAAGCCAAATGCATGGTTAATGGCATTACATGCATACATTTTAGTGGCCCAGCGATAAAAGCAACCATTTAAGCCTTTCAAGTGATAATTTGATTATGAAAAAAAATAAAAAAGGCTGTTTATTCGATTTGCTTAGACATCTTTAAAGGCATTTTGTATGCCCAATATATTCAGATTTTGTTCCATTTAAAGCATCCATTCTTCTTTTGAAGTTAAATCTCAGTAATACGTTATGTTTATAAAGACAATATTACATATGTTGTGATTACTGAGCACATAGATGGTAGTCGTTTTCACATTGTAGCGGTTTGGTCTCATATAGTCCTAACATTGTACTATAATAACGTTATTTTTTAACGAAAATCACGTATATACATGTAATACCAGATGTCTAAACTAATTAAAATCATTTTGCTACCAAGCTGAATTCAATTAAAGATACGGATGATATTTTTTATGATATGCTAGAACACGAAAAATGACAATAGCACTAGAAAAGGAGTTCCTATTATTTATTAGCAATTGGCGGTTGCAAGGTAATTACCTAATTTCCAAAGAATCTACATGCATTTTTTGCCGCATATTGTGTGGTTTAAAAAATCATAGTCTCCAAAACTCTTTCTTAATAGGTCGTTTGGCAATCCATGGTCTTGTAATAAATAGTAACACATTTTAGAGTAAGTAATGTATATAACTGTAATACAAGAATAAACTACACTGCTCAAAATATTTAAAGGAACACCTGATAATTTTCCATAGGTGATAATATTATCTCCTGGCTTTGAAAAAAGGGGTATTTTAACAAAAATCCATTTTTACATAAAGCGTTCCATAGAGGTTTCTGGAAAGGGAATACTTCATTTTTTTCAACAAGCATCATCCTTGATAGGTAACCAAACGAATCACAGGACAAACATACTTTTGCCTTATAAATACAACTCTCGCTATGAGTCAGACTATGCGTTAATTTGTAATGTGATCAATGGCAAAATATGCAGTGTTCTTATAAAAATTCTGAGCAATGTATTATAACTTATACTGTTCGGTTGCCACACTGGATTAAGTGTTTTTAAGACAATATGTAGCTTGTAAGAAATACGAGGGGGGGGGGGGGGGGTTCAATATGTAATGAGAACCCATTCATAACTCCAGCCAGAAACGCGTTAGGAATTCATGCCATATGCCAAATGAAAGATCAAAGCGTCGCCGTTATAATGGTGCATGAAACATTATTTTATCTTTCCAAATTTAGTAAGTTATAGACTTTTTTAAAAAACACTAATAGACACTGCATTAATTTTTCTCAGAATTGTAAAGACTCAATTTAACAAAAGTAACAAAGGCATGCTGTATTTTCTAAAACAAACATTTAACATGCATGAATCACATATCCATAGTTTTCTTACTCATTTCCCCTTTATCTGCTATTACGATACAAACTTTAGATCGAAACCAATATCTCGTACAAACGGTTTTATTACGTTACGCCCTCTTACGTTGACGTCTTTTAAAGCAATGGACGTAACACTAAAATACGCACTGTTCTTGAAAATCGAAAATGTGGCTTTTACCAGGAAAGGACAATTTTGATTGTATTGAAGTTCCAATACACACAGTGAATAAGCAGCAGACCAGTTAAACTGGAACCAATATCTAGATTTATCTCATCTGAGTGGTATTACATTTAGTTTCTTTTTATTTTATTGTCTGAAATTAGCCAGCCAGATTATGTACATGTAAAAACGTGTAACAATGTCCAAATAATGCATCCAAATGGAAACATAGATGAAACGCGGTATTTTGTCTGATCCATTTCAGTGTAAGCCAGAGATGTCATTCTTTTGAGTGATTTTCTTATTTCAAATGACGTACTTGGGGGTACTTTATGAGTGAGATTAAATATGGAATTTTCAAAATTGGATGTATTACTTGCAAATGAACATCAAAGTGACCAGAAAAAAAGGTTACAAATGATTTTCGTAAAAAAATTTCGCTCTGTATTCGTTCACGCAAAAACGACTCTGTCAGTGGAATAGTAGAAAATGTAGCATCAATGCGGATTTTAACCAAAATGGCAGCCTCAGTATTTCATAGAATATAAAGCAATATAATTTTTTTGCAGGTATAAATCACCAATATAAGGATATTTACCACACGAAGAAGCAGGCTGAAAACAGCCCTCGTTCATGTAGTTATCTGCTTTTGAAAACATTGTTTTATTTCATGTCGCAGTGTACTTCAGTGCCCTATTTTGAACGCGGCTTGTGTAAATTAAATAAGGAGCTAGACAACTGCAACTTTACATTTATTTAGCCAAGAAACAGACCATTTAAGGAAAGTAATTATAAAGTGTGTAAATATAAAACATTGGGATATACTGGGCTGTTTTCATTACTTATTGAACCCCCCTCGTATGAGTTATCTTACCCAAATTTTTTTTTCAATTTCTAAGAAGTAATGAAGTCATCTAGCGTGGCATCTTTTGCAAGACTTAAAATGTGTGCAATATAAGTTTTTACACTCCTGATACATTATTCTAACTCAGGCTATATTCTAAAATTATTCTACTTTCCCTGTCATTTTTTCCAAATTGCAACGTTCTGGGCCCTCGTTCGAATGTTTCCCGTTCTGAATCAAAGATTTTTTCATATGTTCCAAAACAGGAATGACTGTTTTCAGATCACAACTTTCTCAAGGTCCCGATTGGGAATCACAGACTACCAGAAAAAAAGCCCGATTTAAACTTTAATAACTGTTTTTCTAGACAGTTTTAAAAATTCTGAACGGTCAAGAATATGGAAATTTATTCATCTTTGGACTGTTGAAATTTGGTAAAAATTCTGTAAACCTGTGACACGTTTTTTTTCATTTTCTAAGACCACTGTAAAAATGATAAAATGGAGCCAGATCGAGTAGCAAGTTACTATTAATAGTAGCATTTACCTGTATTTTCTCCCAATTTATGTAAGTCAATGGATCCCGTTTGGGCATTTCTCCTCCACTGACAATGGGAGTAACAATAAACAACAAGTAAGTAAGGGTGCAAAGATCAGGAATCGATACAATCAAGTACCACACCTGACCAAGGATACCAATGGGAAAGTGACAAACTCACAGTTAGACACAACAAACGAGAGCCAAGAGGTCAGCCCTTTCCTAGCAGGTGACCACAAAGCACATACAAACAGACGCACACAAAGACATAGCAAACACAAGACAGAACAAAAACATAAAAGATCCACAAAAGAAGTACAGCCTTGAAACGGTCAGTAAAATATTCTACTGGAGGGCTTAAACAGGTTTAACGGCGCCAACCTCACCCTTAATTTAGATGTGGATCAAGACAAATAGTTATTTGGTTTGCATGAAAGATCCCTGACTTATCAATGCATCATCTCCCAGAACATTCAAATCAAGATATAAAAAGAAGATAAAGCAAAGATAAGGACTCAACAGTAAATAAAACTGAATACCGGAGCAAAAGAAATCCAACAGGTAAACCCTGGTGGGCCTGACAAACAGCCAAAGCATCAGGCCTCTACCATCTCATCAATAGATAAGTCTTTAAGTCGGAACCAACATAGAGTCTGAAGTCCGCGACCCACCAGTGTGCAATTAAAGAGGAAAGCAAAGTTGCCAACCGTGAATGGGTTGACCACCAAGCATGCAGTCTGCTGCACTACATTAATGTTATAGCCAATCTTTTTATAATGGATAATTATTTAAATTAACTGCGCTGAAAAATTATTAGAGCCAACAATCTTCTTCAATTTATACACCAAGTCACCATAGAAATCAGGATCGGAAAGAGAGATTTAAGTCCAACTTGGAATTTAGAAATCAAATCATCGTATCGTCTATAAAATTTTGAAAATTTTTGCGAACTTTATGATACTGATAGCCTTGCTTAAGAAGTTTCTGAGTTAACAATTTATTGCGAGTGTTGAAGTCAGCAACATAGCTAGATGCTCTAGCAAAATGAATGAGTTGAGAGATACAGACTCCATAGGATATAGGATGTAGAACGAGGAACATCGCCATCTAAAAATGGGAAATTGACAATTTCAAAATCAAAGTCGTCACGTTTATCATAAATTTTTGTGGAAACAATATCATTAGAAATTGACAAATGCAAGTCTAAAATGCGGCTTCCGTATCAGAGGCATTGGCTTTATTCAGTTGGAGCTCTGCAGGGTATATTTGACTAACCATATTGTCATAATAAACATTATTAATACTTAAAATATCGTTCAAATATCTAGATGTAGTGTTAAACACATCAATAACATCAGCCTGCTTATCATCAGAAAGAGACATCATAGAGTCCCTCTCATAACAAAACAGGAATAAATCTGCAACCAGGGGAGCACAATTAGTGCACCTAGGAATCCCAACTACTTGTCTATACAGCTTGGAGCCAAACCGAATAAAAATGTTGTCCAATAAAAAGGTCGGCGCATCACATACATTGTGACACGACCATGCATGATATTTTTTAGGTTTTTCTGAATTAAAAATGCATTTCTGTCATTACATGCAAGGTGAGGAGAGCCTTCTCTCTGGAAGGTTCTTTCAATAAGATCAATAAGTTTATCTTTTATTAAATTATGAGGTAAAGTAGTGTAAAGAGTAGAAAAATCATAATTAGACGAACTGGTCGCATTGAAATCTCTAGCTTTAAGTTTATCTAAAATTTCACCTGAATTTTTAATAGACCAAAATAGGTTTTTAAACGGATCTCTCATATACCTTTTCAAAATACTTGATAACATATTTTTAACAGCTGTAAGACACGAGGTTAACAATTTAGAAAGTTCTTTTGTCGTACAAGAACTAGAATTAGCAATAAATCTTGTTTTTTTATGGAGTTTAGTTAACCAGTACAACGTAGGAACTTTGACTTCATTTTCTTTAGCTTTGACACCAAAATGTAGAGCTGTATGACAACTATGCCCATCAACAATCACCCTCTCACTTAAAGAAGGCTACAGTTTATATGCATTAGTGTCAACAAGCTCACGCTTAAGAGTATAAATATAATACAATCGTCAAACAACTACAACATTGTCAGCAGCTTTACCTGCTGGAACCAAAACATAGTTCATATGAAAATCCTGGTCAACAACAACACAACCACTGCCTTAGAATTTACAACAGTCTAAGCCTCCGGGGGGGGGGGGGGTTAAATGCATTTTACTGATACCAAATCTTCGCCCTAGATTCTGCTGTTGTTGAAGTACAAGAAAAGTTCAGTTCGCATGGAAGCCTTCTTACTATTGCAATGTACATTGTATGATCATGGAGAAACACTCTAATCAAATTTACACACTATGATGAAACAAAGAACAGGGCATTTTTTTTCTATTTTAAGTTTTTGTCTGCTTGTGTTGGATTTCTATGCCCGTTGTAATACAGCAAACAACCTCTTCAAACATTTTGGACTGAAGGCAGGCCCGACAAAATGCTGGGCCTGATTTGAATCCAAACTGTTTGAAACTCAAATTTATTTTGATTTATTTCTAACTTTTTTATCATATGACGCCGTGTCTGAGAGTGAAATAACGCCATGCAATGTAATCGATAAACCACAAGTGGTTTACAGATTTACGGAAACGTTATGACGTCCACAACAATGTTGCGTACATAATGACAAAATTATAACGTTTTTACGTCAGAAATGAGATTTCAAAGTATTCTTAATGTCATATGATAAATAGAATCTAAGAACTTAGGCCCCTGTATTATTGAATTTATCAAACTCTTTGCGAAAAAGGGATAAACTGCTCAAAAAGCCTCACATTTTATCTATTTTTCCAAACTCGTTTGATATAATCAATCGTGGGATTTAACTTATTTTTATTTGCCAAAGATTCATTTCAGATCTAGGAGTTTCAAAAACACAAAACAAGAACAAAGATAAACAAAGTAGCACATACATGAATAAAGGCACATGCTGATTTCAGGGAAAACAACGTAGTCCGTGCTCCAGTTTCCGGAGTCTGCTATTTATTAGGCTTATCTTTTTTTCCAAATGGAATACGAAAACTATTAAAATCGCATTATGATAATAACATACAATGCTCAAATAAAACACAGTCGAATACTGAAGTTCAATTCCAGTATGTTACCTTATATCCGCTTGCTTAAATAGGTAGGATGCAGCCCTGGGATTTCTTAAGAGGTGATTCACATGTAGAAAGGTGTGGGGTCGCTTTGCTGATTTCTTACTCATTTTTCTTAAAAATCACTGAGACTAAAATATTTCATTTATATATGATATTTAATAATGGGGCGAACCCCTTCGGGATCTGCCACTGGCTTTTCACGCATGTACATTTTCAGCAAAACATGAAAAACCAGGATAATCTGTTTTCACATATTATATAACTTTGTTTATGTTGATGCTTTACGTCACAGTCTACATTTTTTCAGTCGTTTTGGGACAATTTCCTGTCTTCCGGGGTTAAACCAGTACTTAGCAACGAATAAAATATCTTGCTGATAGACACAAGACAGTGACTGCCCGCTGTGAGTCTCGAACTTGCAACCATTGCATCCCAAGTCTAATGATCTATGCATTCCACACATATTATATAAAACATGTGTTATCTTTTTCATTATATCACTGCAAATATATTATTTTTAATGTCTTTTTATGTTGTAGATTTCTAAGTGCCGACTCTCGATGAACAAGATTCAAGGCTTTGCTTATTCTCGTGTATCATTAGACAATGAACGGAAATACATTTTTACTCGATCTTTAGATCTCAAGCAGGCTTTCCCATATGAAGAACTACGCTTTTTATGAATGCAATTTTATATCGTAACCAGTCAAAAAAGGTGGCTACAGTGTATACAGATTATCAAATCATAGTATCGTCTATAAAATTTAGAAAAAGGTTTTGTGAAGTTTATGATACGAGCCGCGGCATGGGATTTCCAACAATATGGTATGTACGAACAGCAAAACCTCAGATTAGCCTGCGCATACGGGCAGTCTGATCAGAGGCTTTGCTAGTCGCTTGCATATTCTAGGAGTGTTTCATTTGGAGTTTCTAAGCTTAAAAGGTGTCTGCATAGGCTCGTCTGAGTTCACACTTGTCGAAATGCCACATTGTTGGAAATCACATGTCAAGGTTCATACTGTTGTGTTAATGCAAATATATAGCTGATTCTTATGTATTGACATTCTGGTCGCCTTTAAACGCTGAATCAAATGTAACAAACAGTATGGGTTTAAACAATTTAGATCATTGACTTCGAAACAAAATATGCTTCTATGGGCAGTTTTGTACACTTTGATTTACAGCAAAAACACTTTAAATAAGCCTCAAAATTGGGAAATTGTCCATATCATTAGTTTTAACATTTTTGGGGTATCTCAAATAATGCTAAAAAAGCTTTCTCATATACACAATTCTTTAAATTACAAACAGTATAGTCAGCCATGTAACTTTACAAACACTTTAATTTTCAAACTCCTTTATTCGAATAGCGCGCTAAATATATTGAAAAAATATGTGCATTTCATTGGACGCCAAAAAAGGTATTTATGTTAGTCTTCAAGTTCAAAAATGCAAAAATCAGCAGTTTGTAAGAAAAGGCACCTTAAGTGAAAGTTTTATCAAATTGAAGTGCAAAAATTCACACAATGTACGAGATGGTTTAACTGATTGAAACAAAATACACCAACCATTTGAAACTAAACAGAATTATGTCGGATTTTGACTCAAATCTTAAAAAATGATGTTTTCATTACCAGTAGCACACGTTTATATCACTTTATGCATTTGGTGTATCTTGACATGATATATTATAAGTACCCATCATGAGTATGAGGGTGGGATAAAAAAAATCTGTCCCGAGGACCACCAATTGGCATCACGAGGCATGCCGAGTGATGACAATTGGTGATCGAGAGGGACATATTTTTTTTCCAACCCTCATACTCATGATGGATGATTTTTTTATCTTGCTCGCCACTAAATACCTCATTTTATCTTTCAAATACATGAAAAAGCTTCCAGAAAATCCTGAATTCGCTAAGAAGCGACATGGTGATGACATTTAATATTACAATGACGTCACGGATCTACGTGCGGCCAGCGTGCTGACGACATGTGGCTATTCGTCTTTTTATCTCTCCCTAAGGACGGTACTGATGTGTGAAATAGAATTATCCCACATGTGTGAAAACAGCAGAAACTCTAATCTAGTTTGCAAGAAAAAATCCAACAGATCTCGATCAGGCCATTCTTAGACGATAGATAAAATGTAGTTGATGACTACTGCAGAATTCTGGTTTCAATGAAAAACTTCAACAATATGCCACTTTTACATCGTTACTTTTCTAAGCAGAATTTTGACTCCTAGTAAAACGGAATATTCTTTGTAAAATTCAATGGCATGCACTAGATGATAAAACATACAGGGCTGTGCAAAGTGTTATATGTACCTAATTTGATATATTTTTATAAGATGCTGATCATGCTGATAGTGACTGTTTTCATATGATTACACAGAAGAAATGAAGAAATCAATGTATCAATGTCAAAATATTCCCATTCATCTTAAATCACGACACTCAGTTAAATGTTCAAACAAACAGAATGTAATTCTGGAATGTTTTATAGTTTATTAAAAAGTGGAATTTAAAATGAGTGAACACTTTTTTTCAGATTTATTCTGTGAAAGACGCTTGAGTCGTTTAGAAAAAAATAAACTTGTATAGCATTGGTAATGCATTGGTTTATTTATAGAATTACAAATGATTTATTGCAAAAGTTTACATTCTGAACTACGGATAAGCAACAATTGCAATGTGTTTGTTCAGTTTTTTTTGTTTTGTTTTTTTAGAAATTTGTGGAGTTATCTTAAGCCCTGTGAGATATTGAGAAATAATACTTACAGCTTTTGACTTTTGAGCACCAAATACATATTAGAACAGATGTTTACAATGTCTTCCCTTTATTATTTAGACACCTGTGAACTGCATGTAAATTATTAATTGAAATGTAATAACATATTGACTGCTATTAAAACCCAAAGGCTGATACCTTCATTACCAATATGCACATGATACATGCATTGACAATATGCACATGTAGCATTCTGTTACTATAAAAAGTGCCACAACCTTAGAAAATCTGTCTTCTAGGTTTTCTCAAACCTATTATAGAGTCTATCTAGAA